>OX411555.1:51202803-52402803 GCA_948146395.1 Fragum whitleyi
GATTGATTTATTGATTGAATGGTTGGTTGGTGGTTGTTCGGTTGGTTGGTTGTTTGGTTGGATGGTTGGTGTATTCAAAACTTAATCAGAATTTATTATTTGAAGGTCATTCCATTGTTTAGATGAGGGAAGTTTTTCTCATATAAAACGGCTCAACGTAGACGCACTGACTGTGATAACCTGGGCTAACTGCGAGATTTCGGGACGAAATTTTAAAATGACGAATGAAGCCGCTATGTATTATTATGGTGCTGAATGGATTGGAAAACATTCTAAGTGAATGGATTACACCTATTCTTAAATAAGGTTAGATATGAGGCCTGGAATACTTAATCTTAGAACATAAGAAAATTAAAGCCTATAAAGCCCGCAAAGATCACCTAAATTTCCCCTTACGCCGAATTTTCATCATGCGTTCAAGGTATCATTTTCTTTATTTTCAAAGTATTCGACAGTTCTTGAATTTTTTCATTATCAATATTTGTTTATATTCATCAACAAGCCAATATTTTATAAACTCCAATCAAATTATTGAGGTTTTATGGTCGTAAGATTCAACAGATCATAATAAGATCGGATATTGGCTAATCTAGTGCATAAATAACAGAAAGTACCACTATTTCCGTTTTCTGATGAAGATCCAGGTGTGATTAAAGTCAAAGACAGTCACAAATACTGCTGAGGAGAAGATGAGTTTTCCAAAAAACAAAAACAACAACATATTAGTTTCATGGATCACGAAACACACCTTCCATCCTGCAGCCTGGAGGACTGAGCTGACATCGTCATTTATTGTTTAAATCCATCTTACATACAATAAGTTTATCAGGACATATTATGTCCCCGAAATGCTATTTTTTAATAAATTCATGAATTGACAAGTGAATGAAGTGTTTTCTGTGATGTAATTGGGTGCATGTAATGAACCAAAGCCAGTGTCGAAAATAGATATTGAAAGATTTCGATTAATGAACAGACATTTGTATATTTTGTTTATTTGTGATGCTAAGCAACCACAGAATAGTGCTGTAGAAATACAAAATTGGTCAAGTAACTCATGTGCATAAGTACATGTAGCATTTCATTTTACATGTGAATTTGTTTCATTTTGAAGTATAACATACTTTCATCGACAACAAGAAATATTTTTTTTTTGTAATTTGAGACGCAACATATGCGACGTCTTTAAGCAATAAGCATGTTCTTCGCAACGGTGGTGTGCTTTGCTGGGCTGATACGTCGGCAATTTTTATAATATCTTTGAAATTTTTAAACCAACTGACTCATTAGGAGCATATTTTGCTTTTGCATCAATCTATTCTAAAGTCGTCTACTACAGGAAACAAAAAGAAAAATGCGTTTGTTTGCGCTGAATAGTTAATGGGGTATATAGGGGTATCTCAACCACCTTGATAAATCATTTCGGAAGTACTGCATATCATCAAGAGAAAAAGGAAAACAATTTTCTATCGTTTGAAATATTTTATTGTAGATGTGTTTCATATCCTCTGACCAATACAATGTACTCATGATATTGCGTATGTATACTTTTGTAATGCTTTTTTTTCTTTTGTAAGATTTTATGAAAGTTTCTGAAATTAAAGCTTACAATTACTTTTTTGTACTTCATTATGTTTTGTCACTCCCTGAAAGGAGAACGAGTTCAACCATTTACATGTACTCAAGACCAGGCTTTCAGTACTGTCAGTACTTTGATTTACATATTTCTCATATATTCACGTTTGTCTTCTATATCGACCATTCATCAGGGAGATTATTATCTTAAACATTTATGAGATTACTTTTTCAATGACGCCATAATGATGTCATCTCACTCACGTTATCTCGATTGGCCTTTTTCTTTCACCGGAGCGTTAAAATAGTTTAAATGTACAAAATCGTGAGAGTGGTGGCAACAAAATCTGTCAACTCGATTTTGTTGTGATCTAAACTTTTCATAGAACAATAATGTTATTTATCGCCAACGCTCGCTTAATAACATTTCGCTCGGTTAAGATCAGATTGTATAAAACAAAAATAAATCCTTTTTTATACATTCTTAAAGTATTCTATAATTTGACAAGAAATATAAAACTCAAACACTTTAAAGCCAACTTACAAGGTAACGTCGTTGTATTCGTATGTGTTAAGTTCATACGACCCCCAGGTTAGTTGAGCGAATGCGTATACGATATGTGTACACAGGCTTGGGTTGACGTCAGATGGAACAAACCTTCCAATACCAGGTCTGTATTGTGCCCAGTTCGTGAAATAACACACACTTAAATAACCTGAAATTGATTTATACAACAAAGATGACGTTGTACGCTAGGTGATATATGAAAACGGTTATTGTTTCGTTCAGGATAAAAGTAAAGGAATACCTACGTTGAAAAATTGTAACTCGCTTTGCACCCGAGTAATATCTTTTTGAAAGCAGATGTAGAATTTTAATGTTATAACCTAAAAATACAATTTAATCAAATAAACGAAATAACGGTTTGCTTTCATCTCTTCGTCTGACAAAATCTCTTGCACCTTATTAAATTCTTCAAGTCTTCTCAATCAACTTTCGAGAAACCCCTAGATCTTCTATATAGTATACATGACAAGTGCTAAAGGTATCCGCTAAAAAACCCTCGGTGCCCTTTCACAACTCAACATTGCAATTTTATTAATTGGAATTTGGACTTCCCAATTCTCAGTACACAGCCATTTAGTAAGCTTCTGTATAGAGTAGTCCCGTAAGAAATATGTTTTTTAACTGACAAACCTTAACGTTTTTGCTCCATAGTATTTAATAATAAGAGATGATGATATTTGTTGATTTCATATAGATATGATACTAAAATCCTAATCACACTCTTGTATGAATCTACTTCGCGTGTTTATACAGTGTCATTAGGTTTTTAGTTTCATATCTCAATAAAATAGCCAAAAACTTCCCTTTTCTCTTAAAAAAGCACTTACCGTCTACTATAAGGGAATTCAAGAGCACCATCGACACAGGTATTAGTAAAACACTTTTCATTTTTTACGGTCAACTGCTATTTTTGTAAAGAGAGTCTGAAATTTCAATCGTGACATAAGGAATACAATGATAATATGACTTCGATTATAACTGATAAAAATATTTACAACGAACCGTTAATAACGTCGTGAAATTGACATTCATCTTGACTAAAACCATTCCAAAGCACTCGCTCAGCGTTCCATTTTTTTCATTCATCCTAAACACTCGTTCAAACCATTCAAGAACGCTCAAGGCTTACTAAAAAGATAGAATCAACAACGTCATTCAAAATAAATTAAGCTAGAAAAAAATCGATTTCACTGACATGCGTGAAATTGTAAGGTCTGATTGGTTCTTAAAGAATTAGGATTCTATTTATAGGTCCTTTATGCATATTTTATTAAAGGGAGGTAATGAATAACGCTAATTTTTTCGCGATGAACAAAATTAGCGATATTGGATTACCTCCCTAAATATTCGCGCCAAATACTTATTTAATTTCATTCCGAAATCATTCCAAAATCATTCATCTTGTCAATTTCATGATGTTGTTAACTGTAACATATCTTTGCAATAAAACTGTATATTTCCATCTCGAATTCTTAAATAAGAAATTGTTTTTAGTTAAAGATAAATTATTATTATTATTATTATTATTATTATTATTATTATCATTATCATTATTCTATTGATTGAATCATGTATTTGAATTAATATACTTTTATCATTTATCGTTTTATAGATAATAGCAGTTTGTTTCAGTGTAAGATCGATAACTCGTTCAGTCGGTGGGCAATAGCAATTATGACTATTATTTTGCATACGATAGATTAAGAACATTTTAACATTTAAAATTATTCATTAAATGGAAGGGCAGAATGCGCGCGCAAAAAAAAACACAACAAGTTATGATAAATTCTAATTCTATATAAAAAGTATGTCCAATACCTATGTCTGATATTAATGTTACTACTTATGTTAGAACAAAAAAATCCTACTTTTTGGAAATTCCTGATGCACGTAATAAAGACACGGGTTAACGTACAACCCTATATATGATGGAGTCATCAATCCGTGTCCGGAAATCAGGTCATACCCATAATTACGGCAGTACATAGATACCAAAGTCAGAGTTAGTCATCCGTGGTCATTGTTGTCTTACATATAAAAGGAAAGGTGACCTTTGACCACCCAGAAGCGATCCAAAACACTAACAAACAAACAACAAAATTATTACCCAACATGTAAAGAAATTATTAGCTCGGCTGTTTTCGGAGAAAATCCAGGGTATTGATAGAACTTGGGGATATCGTCGTCGGTGTCGACGTACTTGTTCAAAAACGTTTATATTTTGTTACATCTCTAGTAATACTGAAGGTATTCAGTTGAAACTTGGCATACACGTTCACTACCAAAAGAGGAACAACCATTTCTATTAAGGGGATACGTCTTGATGTCTTTTGCCTCTTTTTGACTGTCCAGCACCCAACAGCCGCTCACAGGCCCTCGTTGGCGATAATCTTGCTAGAAAACAATGTTATACCATTACTTAACCAAGGATGGGATAAAATTTTGAACTGTTTTTCTGCATATAGTGACTTTGTTAAGAGTTTTGCAGCAGTAAGTGTGTTGAATATATATTCTAAAATTAACAAATCAGTCCGGCCTTTAAGATGTTACAATTTTTTAAAGTTTAAGAAAATGTCTTTTGTCTCTTTTTGTGTGATCTAAGTGAAAAACAATATACACTTTTTAAACGTTCACACACGCGGAAAGCAAGGTTGTGATGTTTGTTGCTAATGATATGACAATCTCCATTTTGTTTTACCTATTTTGTATATAATTTTGGGGGGACGTTTCTACGTCACCCAGAGTTAGTACTACGTGAGAACAATCCTGTCAGTTGTTAATAGCTTTTCAAAAAAGTAAAACCGGCTTTAGTTAAAGTGTCTTTTTTACAAGACTTTCCTTCGCTCGACAACTGTGCATTTTGAAAATGGCACCATTCAAGAATTTTATACAATTGGAATATTAATCAAAAACATCTTTTAAATGCGAAACCATCTGCCAATTCTAGATCACTCGAATTTTTGTTTCGCGCAAGAATGCTATTTATAGACAAGGCGGTGATTCGTCCATTGGGTTTTCCCGTGGTGTAAGGGGGATAAAAACTAGACAGCTGAACTGGTGGCCCGCATTTTACATACTCAGACTTAAGAAAAATCTCTCTCTCTCTAATGCAGAACAGATCACCTCAGTGAACAATGCCTAACAATTCCAGGAATTTTCCTGTTTTACATTAAAGTCAACTTTTGACACTCTCCGTTGTTTTAACACTCAAATATTAGTCACTTGCTCTCAGTTGAGGGGTCTTCCAATATCAAATTTGACATTTTGATAGCTTTCTAGAATTAATTAAACTACGTCGTCTGCTATCGACACTGTACATGTATTCTATATATAGCCGGTAGCCTACGCCGCCTAACTCGAATTACCGTATAACCTGTGTTTACGCGGAAGGGGGACATTGGCTCTTTCAAAGTTTTTTGGTAACTCCGATAAAGCTATATAGGGAATTAGGGCATTTTAATCACAAACAACTTAAATCGATTATTAACTCAGTCCGCTGTGTTTTCCTTAAAAATAACTGAAGGAAAGCTAAAATTAAAGTTTCAGGTCCGCTCATATTTCGGGTAGACAACATGTCTTTTTTTTACTTATCTATCGTTACGTCGTCTAATACAGCCAATCGTCTTATCGTATATTTAGGCAACTCAAATTCTACTGAGTTAAGGCATACTTCCGCCGATTTAAATGTCGCTGTTGTGGGCTGTAAGGGATATTAATTCGCACGACGCGCGGTCTACGTTTCGCATTTTTTTGTTATTTTCACTTCGGTTTGTTTCTTCTTTCTTTTATTGCATGGGTAACGGAAAACGATCGCATTCGCAAAGAAGTCTCCTGCCGTGGATATTAAAGTGCAAAAACTTCCGAGATGGTACACCCCAAAGGGGAAATACTCAGTGCCTTTCTCGGGAGGTTTTGCGCTTTACCGGGTCCGGAGACCAAATGACGTCAGATACCGTACGTGATGTACGGAGTTACGACTTGGTTTTTGGACAACTTCAAACAATAAAGAGCCATTTTTGGACATGCATAAATTGACTCCATCTAAAAATTGATGTATTTTCCATAGCATTAGACCTGCGTATAGCGGTCCCGCGGATAGCGGTTTTCTAATTAACCGTTCAACCCAATTTTAAAATATTTAGAACACGGGCGCTATGCCTATTAACCCTATTTATTTTTTTCACAATCTCTAGGTCTTACTTTCTTTTTTCTTTCTCCCAAACGCTGACAGGCATACCAGAAACATTCGTTTTCCCATTTATGATGTTTGTTTTTAACCAAGCTTCTTGAAAAAATATGAGAAGAATCAACCCAAGTAAAACAGTGTCTTGCAATTCATATTTTATCGAATACAGTCAAACCTGTCTTGAGCAAGCACACAATGGACATTCAAAAAGTGCTTGCTTAAGACAGGTGCTTGCTTAAGACAGGTCAATTTTAGTGCAATTGGTTCGTTTGGGAACTGAATGGCTGCTTGCTTAAGGCAGGTTGCTTGCTGAATACAGGTGGTCGCTAAGACATGTTTGACTGTACACTACATTTAGATAAAGAATTGTAGGCCTATGTTTTGAGACATAGAATTTCAATGATATTATTAACCTTGAAGCCGCAGCTGTATCAGCGAGATTTCATTTGTTTCTTATCAATATAGTTGTTTGGTGCTATTTGTGGATATGTACATTAAAGTTACTAATCTATTACGCATTCTCATTAGCACACTCTTAGTTACTTTTAAATTTCGAGTCAATTTCATATTCAATGTGAAGCTTACAGCTCGTGCGGATGTCCCTGATTATTATGTGACCCGCCATACAAAAAGGAACGATCAGGGTATTGCGTAAATTATTCTTGAAAATGCGACCTCTGGTTGACCGGTACTAGAACCGATCTATGTTTTCAAATTCTTTTTCGGGTGCTCCTTTTTTCGCGTGACGGGTCGCACATATTTCATAAAAAAAATAAACCTAAAGTGTTAATGTAATTTTCCATTCGTATTTTGAACCGTAAAAATAGGCTTAACAAAAAGAAGTAAAAAAAAACATTGTTTTTCCTATAAAGTTTGCAATAACATTGAAACTTGCCGATCTTGGGTCGAAACATTTTATATTTATCACATGTTTACATGGATAATATCTGACGTAGCAACATGGCGGCAGTGGGCATAAAAAATCAACTCGGTAGCGAAAAATAAAAGATATTTGGGTAATCAAACAAAGAAATTCAACAATTTAGATACAGATCAAAAGCTTAAACCTATGTGTAATATATAAATAAATCTAAAAAAATTAAAGAATGGCAGATCGGATGATAAGTGGGACATTTGGTGGTGATGTGAGAACAAAGAACCGATTTGAATCTTTAGTAGAGCGGGAACAGACTGAATTAATTAATAATCCAACACATATCCCTAGAAGTAATTTCATTAACGGCTCGTTAGATGATAAACTAATGATGATATACCAAGAACTCACGTTTATAAGACATGATCAAGTTAACATAAGCAGAGGTATGATGTCTTTAGAAAGAGTGATGGGTGGGGTAAACGATAAAGTGAACCAAGTGATTGACATTACTAACACCCAGACAGAGCTACTTAAAAGCCTCGCTTATAAGTCAATTGAAATAGAAGCCAGATCGAGACGAAACAACCTCATCTTTCGTGGTATTTGTGAAAATTATGGCGAGAATTGTTTCAGCCTAATTAGAAATTTTCTCAACAATCACCTAGATATTGACCCTAGCCATATTTACATCGCACGAGCACATAGGCTTGGACAGAGAAAACGCGGATTTGTTCACCAGAAAAGGCCAATCATTGTAAATTTTAGAGATTACTGTGATGTAGAACTAATAATGAGCAAAGCACACATGCTAAGACACAAAAAGTTCTCCATTGATTTCGATTTTCTAAAAGAAATCCAGGATGCACGTAGTCGTTTGTGGCCGAAATATAAAGATATCAAGAGAGATAATCCGAGATCTAAGGTAAAAATTGTATATCCAGCCAAACTGATTCAAGATGGGGAGATACTGTGCGATGAGCTTCCAGAATGGGGTCGATATATAGGAAAAGATAGACTGGTTAACCTGAAACCAATAAAACATGTGAATACCTATAAAACATACACAGAGACACAGACTCTAGTACTAGATCAGGAGCCTGAATATATGGAAAGTGACTTACCCCAGTCGTTTAATCCAACATTTAGTTCTTTCACTTCCAGCGATGACAAACAAGAAAAGTCAGAAGATTCACAAATACCCATGACAAGCGACCAGTCTAATTGCACGCTGTCAACAGTTGGACAATTCGTAGTTGAATCACTTGATATTGTCAATAATCCAACAGAAATCACAAATACCGTCAATAATATTGCCAACAATTCATCCACAGTCAATAATCAAAAAATGACTAACACGGATAACAATTCTGGAATGGAAACACATTCCGTATTCAACCAGAATATTACAGAAAGTGAAAACTCGTTGAATTCCAATAACTCCACACAAACATTTGAAATAGCTTCAAATAATAATTTAGAAAGAATTTCCACAGTAAACACTAACAAAATCACAGACAATGAAATAATTACACAGAGCATAAATAGTGACATGAAAAAACCCAGTCAGATTGACAGGGGACGTGAGTCTCGTGCACAGAAAAGGTCGGACAGGAGGTCACAGTCTATTAATCCGTATCAACGTTCTCCGTCAGTACGCGTAAAAGACCGAAAATTGCCGGATTCTAAAAATACTCATATGACGCAATCTATTGGGGTATCCCAAGCACAGGGGAATTCCTTAGCAAGAGATTAGACTGGACACCCAGAGAAGGTCAAGCTAAAATGTGCCTTGTTAAATGTACAGGGTTTAATGACAAAAAGGGTAAACAAACTGAACTCAACAGAACTTAAATCGGTTTTTGAAAATCATGATATCGTATTACTAACTGAAACATGGACTCACGATAACTCTGATCTGCAAGTTGAAAATTTTGAATATTTTGTGTTAAACAGACAGAAAATCAAAACAAATAGCAAAAGGTATTCGGGTGGTATTGTTGTATATGTACGTAATGAATTTGTCTCAAACGACTCATTAGTTTTTCTAAGTGAAGATGACACAATTTGTATTAAAATTCTTGGGAACAAGATAGGTTTTGATACTGACTTATATATATGTCTTTGTTATGTGATACCAGAAATTAGCAGCCGTCATGACGTGACGGAATCGCATACTTTTGATAGATTGCTGGAAAAAATCATATCAATTGATGCTCATCACGATAATAATTTCAGGATGATCCTGTGTGGCGATATGAACGCACACACCTCGGACGATCCTGATTTTGTTTTAGATGACAATTCTTCCCTTGAATATTTGCCTGATAATTATTTGGTCGACTCTTTCACTGAGAGATACTCACAGGACAAAAGTCGACCAAAGAACGGGAATGGCAAACTACTGTTGGACTTATGCAAGCAGACTGGGATGCGTATTGTAAATGGTCGAGTAGGTGAAGATAAGAAAGTTGGTCGCTATACATATGTTGGTAGTAGAGGACGAAGCGTTGTCGACTATGTTGTCTGTACACCAATACTATTTGATTGTATAAGTGAGTTCTCTGTTAAAGATCCAAATATAATTTCTGACCATTGCATTATAGATTTTTGTATTAGTATTGATAATATTAGAAACTCTGGTAATGGTTTAACAGAGTCTGAACCTACTTTAGTCGCAAAATCGGATTACAAATATAAATGGAGAAATGAAAATAAAGAAAAGTATATTAACATGATTTCATCGGGTGCAGTAACTGATCAATTTAATGATTTGGACACGGATGTCAGTAATGCACGAAACGAAAAGGACATCAATTCTTGTGTTAGTGATTTCTGTTATTTGATAGAGGAAGTTGCTACTCCTATGTTTAAACAAAAGGTTAAAAATAATGACGAGGCAAATACAACGAATGAAAATGTTTGGTTCAATGATGAATGTCATGGTAAAAGAAAAATATTTTATAAATCGCTTAATACATATAGAAACGAAAACTCGGGGATTAATAGACAAAATATGGTAAAGGCTAGATCAGATTACAAGTCTTGTGTAAGAAAATGCAAATACGAATATGACAAACGAAAAACTTCTGAACTTGTGAAAGCGAAGTACAGTAACGCCAAACTTTATTGGAAAATGTTAAAGCAGTGTGCAGGTATGAAATGTAATGATATACCACTGAATGATTTTGAGGTGTATTTCAAAGCTGTAAACAATCCGAACGATTCCTTCTTCATTCCTGATGAAGATGTTTTACACTTTTTAGAACGGTACGAAAAGAATGAATTGATGTAATATTTAATGAACTTAACGCGCCATTTACCCGCACTGATATCATAAAGGCTATTAATCAATTAAAAACGTCAAAAAGTGGAGGTCCAGACCATTTAATCAATGAGTTTTTCATTTATGGTAAAGAAACGTTATCGCCATATATAGTTAATATTTTTAACAAAATTTACGAAATTGGATCATTCCCCGAAAGTTGGACAGAAGGCTACATTATACATCTCCATAAAAAAGGTAATATTGGCGATGTCAACAATTACCGCGGCATTACACTACTCAGTGTATTTGGAAAACTTTTCACTCGAGTAATTAATAATAGATTAAACGATTGGGCTGAAAATTATAATGTTTACATTGAAGCCCAAGCAGGTTTTAGATCAAATATGGGCACAACGGATAATATATTTGTATTGCACGGTCTAATTAATCACATGATAAATAACAGTAAAAAACTATATTGCGCATTTATAGATTTTAGCAAAGCATTCGATTATGTCACCAGAGAAAATTTATGGTATAAGTTGATAAAGTTGGGTATGCGAGGAAGAATTTTAGAAATAATTAGTTCAATGTACTCTTCTATAAAATCAAAGGTTAAATATCAAAATAATTTAAGTGAAAGCTTTGAATGTAATTTAGGTGTTAGACAAGGTGAGTGTTTATCTCCTTTTCTCTTTGCAATGTTTCTTAATGATATAGAAGGTGTTTTCGCTTCAAAGGGTCTCGAAGGTATAGATGTTTGTTCATTAAAGCTATTTTTGATTTTATACGCCGATGATATTGTCATTTTTGCGAATTCAGCCACTGAATTACAAGATAGTCTAAATGCACTTCATTGTTACTGCTTGCGTTGGAAACTAAAGGTAAACACATTAAAAACAAAAATTGTAATTTTTAGAAAAGCTGGAAATTTAACTCATAATCTGGAATTCTATTATGGAGACATTAAACTAGAAATTGTAAATAAATTCACGTATCTCGGATTAGTTTTTACTACTGGTGGCTCTTTTTCTGAAGCACAAAAAACGCTATCAGGTCAGGCATTGAAAGCGATATATAGTATGAATAAGCACTTGAGTAAGTTCACCAGTTTAGATATTAGTCATCGACTTCAACTTTTCGATAAACTGATTACTCCTATTCTAAATTACGGAAGTGAAGTATGGGGTTTTAACACGGGATTAGCCGTTGAGCAAATCCACCTAAAGTATTGCAAAAAGTTATTAAAAGTTAAAAATCTACACAGAATGATTTCATTTACGGTAGGTTAGGTAGATTGTCGTTACATAAATTAAGACTTGTAAATATTGTTCGTTTTTGGTTAAAGATATTACGTTCTCACGATAACAAATACTTAAAGCAGGTATACTATCTATTACAAAATGACATGGAACACAATGAAAATGTTGAAAATTGGTATTCCCTGCTACGAAATACTTTGTTAAATCTAGGATTTGGAGAGGCATGGTATGCACAAGGGGTAAGGGATGAAAATGATTTCCTTATTATTGTTAAACAGAGGATCAAAGATTAGTTTATTCAAAATTGGCACAGTAGAATAAACTATTCCGGCAGAGCGTTATTTTATAGATCATTTTCCATTTTTCGTTTTGAACCTTATTTAGACATGATAAAAAACAATAAACTGAGAGAACTTATTTCCCGTTTAAGATTAGCGTCTCATAGATTAGCAATTGAAACTGGTAGGTGGGCTAGACCAACATCAAAACCAATCTAAGAACGCACTTGTTTACATTGTGGTATTTTGGAGGACGAGTACCATTTTATCATTGAATGTCCTTTGTATGCTGATATCAGGAAAATATATATTAGTCGGTATTTCACTTTAAGACCAAATATGCATAAGTTCATGGAACTAATTAATTCTAATAATAAAAAGCAATTAACTAATCTAGGTAAATTTATTGAAAATGCGAATATCAAAAGGGATTTGTCATTGTTTGATAGAAACTGACTATTTCTTTTCTCTTTTTCTGTCAATCAACCTTTAACACATTTCCGATTCATCAAAAATCATTGTTTCAAAAACACTTTCTTTTATCGGTGTTGACCATACAATTCATAATGTACATAAGTAATAAGTGCTTTTTAGCTCGCCCGGAACGAAAGTCTCGGAAGAGCTATTGTCATACCCTCGGATGTCGGCGTCGGCGTCGGCGTCAGCGTCGGCGTCAGCGTCGGTGTCGGCGTCCGCATTAGGTTAAAGTTTTTATTTCTATCAATATTTATCCTAGAGGCTTTATTTTTTACAGAAACACTCATTAGGGCATAGGCTTGCATTTGAGACCAACATCCATGTCGAAATGACCTTTAGACTGTGACCTTGACCCTTTCAAAAAACTTTAACCAAAAACTTTAACCAAAAACTTTAACCAAAAAAACTTTAACCTTGCTTATATTTTCTGTAAGCTTTAAACTAGAGACATCATTACTTCATATGCACACTCATTAGGGGATAGGCTTTCACCATAGACAAAGGTCCTTGACAATTTGACCTTGACCTTGACCCTTTGTGGACTTAGAAAACCGTTAACCAAAAAACTTTAACCAAAAACTTTAACCTTGCATATATTTTTTAAATGCTCAAACCTAGAGACATCATAGCTTCATATATATACTCACCAGGTGATAGGCTTTCACCAGAGACCAATGTCCTTCACAATTTGACCTTGACCTTTACCATTTGTGGACTTAGAAAAACTTTAACTGAAAACTTTAACCGAAAACTTTAACCATGCTTATTATTTTCTGAATGCTTTAACCTAGGGACATCATTACTTCATATACATACTCATTATGTGATAGGCTTTTGTGAGAGATCAAGGTCCTTGATAATTTGACCTTGACCTTTTATGAACTTAGAAATACTTTAACCGAAATTCTTTTACCAAAAACTTTAACCTTGCTTATATTTTCTGAATGCTTTAACCTAGGGATATCATTACTTCATATACATAGTCACCAGATGAAAGGCTTTCACCTGTCCAGAAAACAAGAGACAATTTGACCTTGACCTTGACCTTTTATGGACTTGGAAAAACTTAAACTGAAAAACTTTAACCAAAAATTTAACCTTGCTTATATTTTCTAAATGCTTTACTCAGGGACATTATTACTTCATACCCATACTCACTAGGTGATAGGTTTCTACAAAGACCAAGGTCCTTCACAATTTGACCTTGATCTTGACCTTTTGTGGACTTAGAAAAATTTTAAAGAAAAACTTCATGTTTGATACAAAGAAATTCCATTGGTAACCTCATCTGCTTGTAGGCTTTCACTTAACCCTAACCTCATACATGCAATTAAAACAAAAAAGTTTTTATATTTCTTAATTACTACTCAAACAGATATATATTAGATCATGGACTTTAACATTGAAAGAAACCACTTTGAACTTCGGTCTTTGGTCAAGCGCTGTTTGTGACAAGCAGCTGTTTGGGCGAGCTGCGTTGTCCGCTGACAACTCTTGTTTATTATTATTATTAACAGTAGACCAACTGCTTCACCTTTATTCAAAGCTAGAAGTTGATATATGGTAGAAAATATAAGATATATTAGGATGTTGTTTTTTTTCACTAGTACTTGTATGTCAATTTTCCCCTTATGTCCGCCTTGTAGTTTCGTTTCGTACAAGGGAGGGCTTTTGATAGGGGTACATAAACCCGATAATTCATAAATCTACTTGTAGTCAAATAAATATGTAACATCCTATGTGAAACGTCATATATGACGTCATCAGGCGATCGAAGCCTCGCAAATACAGCCCCAATGGAGTTTTGTTGTCGGGGCTTTGGTCAACCCAGACAATATATCTTATCAATGATCAGCGTCTTTGGAACAGAGAACAGTACTAAGGTAGAGGTCTTAATCATGTTGTTAATTGCTTATCATCATAAATGTCCACAACCTATTTTATAACAAAATCGGAATTAAGAGTACATGTCGAATATTTATCTAAACATTTCATATTGATTACAACCTGTTATCATTGTTATTGTGTTTTGTTATTGCAGATAGTGTAGAATGAGATCAACCTGCACAAACGTGCAGTCTGATATCAAATTAGACTATCTGCTTATAATTATAATTAATCATTTATTAACACTCTTTGAAAGATGGACTGGTTTAAATATCTCAAAACTTTACTTTTTTTTGCTATTTGCCCGAATGGAAAATTGAAACTAAGCTAGATAAGAGTATATCGGCATAATGATCACTCATGCTGAAATGGGTCTATTTTGTTCACTTTGTTTGTTTTTATGATATTATACTGTATCCATTGTATTTATACAAGACTAAATATTTGTCAATATTGCTAATTATTGCTCACTGTTGCTATTTGTACACATTTTGCCACATGGGTCGATGACCTTCTGGAATGTTATTAAATAAAACTTGAAACTTGAAACTTATCTTTTCGTCTCGTTTTATTTTCACCACAATGCCGCCAGAAACGTCCACCTCCAGTGCTTTCAGCGCTTTGATTATAAAGTTGTGTTTCTTTCGAGGGGTACTATCTTCAATTGTCAAGGGATATCGAATCGATAGCTTCTTCTCGTTTACCAGATAAGTAAAACGCTTACAACTGTTGGTACGGCAAGATTAGGGGAAATTGGCATGACAACAACATACAGTTAGTGACATCGTGAAATTGACAATGTGAATGATTTTTGAATGATTTTGAATGAAATTGAATGATGACGATGAGTGATTTTGAGTGAAATTAAAGGGAAGTTATCCAATATCGGTCATTTTGTTCATTATGAACAATATAAGCGATATTTATTACCTGTCTTTAAAAATATGTATACAAGTTCCATAAATCACTTATCTCTTCCAGAATCAATCAGACGCTTACAATTTCAATTATATCATTAAAACCTTTTTTTTCCTTGGGGGGGGGGGGGTGTTATTAACTATTGTTATTTTGAATGTCGTTCTTAATTTTATTTTTTTATGAATTTTTGAGCGCTTTTGAATGGTTCGAGGTAGTATTTGGAATAATTTAATGGGGCACTGTGTGAGCGATTTAAAATGGTTTTGAAATGAGAGAAAGGTCAAAATTCACGATGCAACTAACTGTTACAACTTATCCATAACAAATGAATGCCTTATGGTAAGCACCCTCGACTCATAATTGACTGGTTGCAGGTTTGTGTCCGAAAGAGGATGGATTCGTGAATCTTTTACTCGACTTCTTTGAGGCATAAACGATTTGCCTCATGTATTATTTTTATAGTAGACGAGGTAAACAGGGTCGAATCACAGATTCCTTTTCTCACTTTGACATTTTTTAATTTATTTATTGATTTTTATTTAAAAACTTTTTCTGGCAATCGCAGATGACAGAAAAACCGGGAAAACGCGCGCAAGATACCGCCACAATCAATGACGTCATTTTGATTGCGACTTGAGTAAGACAAGGATATCTCTGACGGCTGCACGTTATAGAGGACTAGCTATGGTAAATCTCGTTCAAAATAGAAAAGGGTTTTAAGGCTCGCATAATAACATTTCTGATCTTCACTCGAGTAAGATCAGGTTGTCTAAAACTGTAAAAACATCGACGAAAACGAGTTAAATAGAGGTTATATGAACCTATGCATGACATTTCCAACATTTTCACATGTGCGCAAAGCAAAGCTTTTGGCCAGCCTGTGCAACCGCACAGACTGGCCAGAGTCTTCACTATGCACTATATTGATAGATAAGGTCTTCATCGCTCCTCGGGCAGTCTGCATATATTATTATTATCATTATTATTGCATTGTATCGTTATCTTATCTGCTCAAAGTTTGTGCCTCGTGTACATGTGATTTTGTTGGAAATGTCACGCACAGGCTCATATGATAGATTTCCAAAATACGTACTTAGTGTTTTGTTTGAAAAAGTATCTAACTCGGTTGTGCAGAGCCTAGTTAGATATTTTTTTCACACAAAACACTAAGTACGTATTATGTATATGCTTTCCAAAATAGTCGAAAACATCGCCCCACTTTAAAATGTCTCTTTTTATGCCCCCGATAGGGAGGCATAATAAATTTGACTTGTCCGTCTGTCCGTCTGTCCGTCTGTCCGTCCGTCTGTCCGTCTGTCCGTCCGTCCGTCATTCCGTCCAAAAACTTTAACATTGGCCATAACTTCCTTATTACTATCAAAGCGGTGTCGGGGGCATTGTCATCTTACAGTGACAGCTCTTGTTTGTTTTTCTTTCTGTCTTCTTACGGAAAAAAGTATGCTATAAAATTAATTATTTGAAACAAATAATGACTGCTGTGCTTGGAAAAAATAAAATGGAACCAATAAAAAATGCTAAAAATCTTAACTGTAAGCTATAATATAGACTGGCTCCCGTCCCACTGATCTGAAGTTTTGTGAAATGAGCAATTCAACTAATTTCTTATCAGCTTATATTTCTCTGACTGGCCAATCAGTGGTCAGTTTTTGAGAATATGGGAGGTAATTTGAAATAGTAAAACATGAGTGGTGTACCTTATTTAACACTAACTGTCAGCCTTGGAGCCAGGCTAGCTATAATAATGTAATGCACTATTTGGATCAGTATAATTTATTCAAAAGGCTTTAAATAATCGGTCATCACAAAGTAGCCGAGTAATAATCGGACAGAATTTACGTTTTTATGATTTTGATATCACAAAACCGGACACAATCTGTGCGATACCATCTTGATTCACAGTAGATACGTGAGAAAAACGCTTTATGTGCTTGTCCAATTGAAAGGTCATTGATATTGACCTAATAAGGCATTGACCTTTCAAAATAATACCGTATGAAAGGTTTCTTTTTGTGCATGGATTTTTTGGAGATTTGAGGGAGAGAAAGGAAAAAAAAACCAAAAAAATACAAATATATGCGCATTTTTTTTTTTTCGCCGGTAGTCCACAAAACGTCTATTTTAGTATTTTTATTCGCCAACTCATTTAATTTCGAGTTTACAGTTTTCACATTTAAGGTCCCTTATTTCGAAAATACTGTAGAAAGTATACATTGAAAAGTTTTAATATAGCCTGAACCAATTGAAAACTCCTCTTAACATTAGAGAAAATGCTCGATAATATATTTTAACATTTTCTGGGATTGACCAGTGCTGGATTCAGTCTACTTTTCAATTAGTTTATTCGCTGACTGCTTGACAACAGATCGCCGATATCAACAAAAGTGTTGATTGGCTGTTCGATTGACCAATCAAAACAGTAATTAATATTGTTAAACCATTTCCCGCTATTTCTTTTTCATCAATAGTGTGGATGGGTGATATAGCCGTCGAAGCTACAGCTTAAGGTAGTGGACCTCATATAGTTCCGCAACAATTCGGAACTCATGATCCTTTACAATGTTGACCGAGGTTTCCAAATGAAAATCATTAGGAAACCTCGCTTAACACTGTAAAAGCTCATTAAATCCAAAGCGTTGCGTAACTATTACGGGTGCACTATCTTAAACAGGCTTCTCAACGCTTAAAACGAGTTTCTCTTTTAAAGTGTTTATTATTTTTTCAGATGTATGCCGTTTCAGTATTTGAGATATGTTTATCATGATGGAGGTCAATGGGTGCCGTCAGCGATCCATCAATTTTATTATTACTGTTTAAAAGACTGTAACTCTGATAGGACGAAATTAGCGATAATTTATTACCTCCCTTTGAAACAATCAACGTAATTTCCTGTTTGTGTATCATTCCGGAAAAAGCAGGCGCCTTGAAATCCACATCCGATGTTAAAATTATGCAAAGATTTGGTCAAATTGAATGAAATATTGATAGTTTTGGAGCGCTTTGATCGGTTCGAGCGAGTATTTGGAATGAATGAATTGAGCGTTAAGTGAGCAGTTTAGAATAGATTTGATGGGAATGATTGTCAGTTTGACGATGCTGTTTACTGTATGCCCTTTAAACATGCCCTCTTAGAAATTTGGTCTTGATATTTGACATTCACCTCGTCGGGTGATCTTGACCTCGACTTTGAAGATCATGTATTCAATGTGAAAAAATGTATGTACTCCGCAATGATAGCAAAAGATTAAGTTCAAGTTTTCGCTATAAAGCCAAAGCGATCTTATACAGTTACTAACATCGTGAAACAAACATTCCAAACACTTACTCAAACCATTAAAAATATCGAAAATCAATTAAAAGATAAGATCAATAAATATTTTCGGAATAAAAGTAGCTAGAAAAAAATCGTGATTTCACCGAAATAATCTTAACTGTTAGCGTCTTATTGGTTCTTTTGGAAATATGGAGCTATCAATAGAATTTGGTTACATATTCTATAAAAAAAGAAGTAATAAATCTCACTTGTTCAATATCATGCAAAATCATTCGCTTGTTAATTTCACGGTGTTTTCAATTGTAGGCTGAAAATTTGTTTTATATTTCTCTGAAAAAAATCTGACTTTGTTTTAATTTCAAAAGCTTCAGCCTATTGTAGCCCCAAAAGAAATCCGGCTCTTTTTATGGTTGAACTCTTTGGGATTGGGATGTGTTATGTTTTTGCTTCTTTTTCTAAACAGTGATTCTTAAGAGGTGATAAAATATCTTTGGTTTCATAATTTGTAAAAATAATTTACTTTTTCAATTCGTTTCGAGTATTCGTACATTGTCATTATACTTGTAGGCACGAATGCATAGAAAAAAGTACACTTAACCCCTATAAGGCCTACATGTACAAACAGCTTGCTTTCAAGATTAAAAAAAAAAAAACTTTTTTCCAGCGTTTAGAAAGTTTACCTTGCTTTGTACATGAGTGCAAATGCAATCGGCGTAATATTTCTCAGACGTGACAAAATAATTTTGATTTCTGAACCAGGGATTTTGTAAGGTTATACACGGAATAACATACACTTTTTTTATGATGTCGGGGGATTAATGAATATACTATCCCAAGATCTCTAAAATAATATCATTTCTTAAATAGAACATATGCTGAACAGATTCATAAGGGTAAGCCTACTAAGACGCAAAAGCTGATCTGCCCTGCGTTCAGAATCACCAACCGGTGCAAACAGTTTTCCAATTGAACCCCACCTTGAACGTGCACGTGCGTGCAAGGCGGGATACAATTGGAAAACTGTTTGCACTGTTTGGTGATCCTGAACGTAGGGCTGATATAGTTCCGCAAGTTTATGTGAGTATCGAGAAACCGTTATTGCCTATCATTTTCAATGTAAAATTGATCTTTGACGCCTCACTATAAATTGTACAACTGTACCTATTTATCTCATATGTGAATTTTGAAAAACACATAGACTTGCGTGCAAAGCGGTGTACAATCGGGAAACTGTTCGCGGCGTTTGGTTATCCTGAATGCAGGGCTCATATCTATTTGACACATATGTAAATTTTGTTGAAGAAAAACACCAATGCACATGAATAGTTCACAGTCGCCCAGTAATCTTGTCAAACAAAGAAACCAAATACATGGAAATATCTCTCTCTGAACACTTTATTTCATAATGATAGAATGATAACAATGATATAAAATTCAGAATACACTCGTGTAAGCGCTGATAAACATAACATTTAACAATATATACTTTGTAAATACTGACATTCATAGAACAAAGGTAAAACACATATGAACCTGTGCGTGACATTTCCAACAATTTCAAATATGTGCAGAGCAAAGACTCTGACCAGCCTGTGCATCCGCACAGTCTGACAAGAGTCTTTATTGTGCATTTTGTAGATAAATAAGGTCTAAAAGTGTCTGAAGACCACCAGGTAACTTTATATGTACAGTATGTGGCTTTTTACGCTACTCAATGTTTGCTCTTCATTCCCATTCCAAATTGTTGGAAATGTCACGCACATCCTCATATGCAATTGATAATATCGTGAAATTGTCAATCACTTCGGTCAAAACCATTCTAAATCGCTCACCCAGCTTCTAATCCATTTTCAAAAGCCACTCAACCCATTCAAAAACGCTCAAAAAACTTTCAAAGGCACATAAAACTTATTCAAACCGAACAATAGATCATTCAAATAGATCAATTATTGGTTCGATTTTATTTGCTAAATTGCTTTGTAATCGTCGGATTTGTCCGTGAAGCCACAATCGGAAAACGACGTCTTTTTATTTTTTAATGAGGAAAATAAATACCGCTTATTTCGCCAAATTGGACGAAATTATTGATGATGTTTTATTTCCGTTGAAAATCATTTAAAATCTCTCATCACACATATTCAATTCTTTTCCAAAATAATTCCCAAATCATTGATCTCGTCAATTTCACAATGTTGTTAACTGTACTAGTAACCATTTTGAATATCTCGCATAAAATATCAGCACTTAACAACCTTAACAAAATGATTTCCAGATTCATTTGTCTGCAGCACAACCAAGGAAGCGTGTGATTGGAACGTGAAGTGACACAAATCTACTACAGTTAGTTACATCGTGAAATTGACATTTAACTCAATCAAAACCATCCTAAATCAATCAATCAGCGCTCCAATCATTCATTCCAAACATTCATTCAAATCAATCAAAAACGCTCCAAATGACTAAAAAGTATACAACCAACAGCTACATTTAAAATAAAAACAAATAGGAAAAAATCGTGATTGCATTGACATAATTGAAATTGTTAGCGTCTGATAGGTTCTTGAAAAAAATAGGAAGTAATTTACAGAACTTTTAAGCGTATTTTATTAAAGGGAGGTAATCAATATTGCTAATTTTGTTCATCCTGAACAAAATTTGCAATACTGGATTACGTCCCATTAAATTCACTCAAAAGTCGCTCCACACATTCATTCAACCTCGTTCCAAAATCATTCCATAATCATTCATCTTGTCAATTTCACGATGTTGTTAACTGTTATATAGAATAGTCCCCAAGGCTTTGAAGGGCGTCACCACAATTACATGTACGCAAGTGCGTAATAGAAATATATATCCTCTTCAAAAAATGTCGTTGATGAATGGTCATAACATCGAAACTTCAGCTTATTCAAGCTGTAGTTACGATGTTTTGATTTTTCCCCAACGTTCAAATTATAGAAAAGGGGAGCGGACGCAGGACATTTGTCTTTTGTCACTTTCCACATATCGCTTTTATCCCATACATTCTACATGTATATTGGTCGCCTTCTGAGTGCGTATAAATTTCAAAATCCCAGTAACGCAAATGGCTTTATCACATTTTATCTTATAACTATACAAATATCCGTATGAAAACATCCCGTATGATATTTTTATATGATATCACATAGTTATTTTTAGAACAATAATATATTGATAGTTATTTTTAGAAACTTGCATTTCAGTTAGGAACACCGACGAAAACAAGACAAATATAGGTTATAAGATAAATATAATACGTACTAAGTGTATTGTATGAAAAAAAATCAAACTCGGTTGTAAGAATTGATAACTGTCTCGGCAGAGCCTCGACAATTTTCAATTCTCCCAACCTCGTTAGATATTTTTTTCATATAATATACTTAGTACGTATTATATATTTAGCTCATCTGACTCCGAAATTGGTTATCGTAGGTTCGATTCCCGGGTTGGCTTACTAACAAACTAATCGTATATCGAATGGGACGTCAAGTATGACAGTGATTTACATCGAGCACGTAAAAGCACCATGACGGATCTCAGCAGTAGTTTCGTCATGTATCCTTGCACTATCCCCCGTAACAACTACATGTAACCGTCTTCTGGGGGCGGCGTTCTTAAGGGCATGTGCTTCGGTAGCGACGAAAAGTAACGGAAATACCAACACTATTTCACCCATATTATATTCCCTTTTATTTATATTATTCAGAACTCGCGCTTTCCACTAATTTCATTCCGAAATATCCCCAAATTATTTTAACTTTTCATTTTCGCGATGTTTAAATAATGAAAATACGAGACAAACTACAAGTACTCTTAACCGAGTATATATTAGGAATATTATAAGGCCAGTCTTTTGTAAAAAAAACACAACTTTTATTCATTTTATCAGCAGTTTTATATTTGTAAACGTATTTTGATTGTTTAACCAAACTCGATGCTCTCAATGCTACATTAGCCTATTTCTACGGATTCCAGTTAACGCCACCCACTTTTCCAAATGCATGAAACCAGAATAGTAGAAGTTGGTGTGACTTTACCCCATTTTTCTAGCAAAAATGTCGATCTTTCTAAGAAGGCGATATTTAATAAATTAGCCAGTTTAAACTTCCACTTTTTTAGATATGATATCATTTATTGAAGTCTGATTGAGGGTCAACCGATGATTATTTCAGTAAAATTTGACTGTGAAAATGATATTAATTTTTCCCTATACATGTTTAACATTTACAACAAATTAATGACCTCTTCCCATAAGATGAAATAATTATTTTTATTCGATCACAATAATTTTCGCAGTCTGACAAAGAGTCATCCTTGGTAACTCAGTATCTCTCCATTCCGGTTGCTATATTTATAGACCCTGGAACAACTTGCTAGCGTTTCCTCGTTCTAATGAATAATTCATAAAGATTTTTGATTGGTTATCTCAAGGTTTTTGTGAGAAAATTGATAGATCTTTAGTCTAAATTTAACGTCATTATCTTGACGGTCTACGTCATAGCTTACAACACCGGATACATATTTTTGCTAGCCAACTTTCACTATGCAATGCATTTTCCCGATCTCTTACTGATATTTTATCAAAACATGTCGGCAAAATCTAGCCTATCTGGTATCTCGTACACACTTCGCTAAGTTTTTAACCGTCTGTCACATATTCAAATCAAAATGGCGATTATCCTACAGCCTTGTTATATGTTGTAGGTTTTTATATTATTTTCAGAATCTGAAACAATTGCTTCGATCTTATTTTGAAAGTGTAACATAACAACACAGTCATTTTGAATGACTTATCAAGGTTTAGAGGATAATAATGAATATTCATAAAACGACCTTTCACTAGTGTGTTGCAAGGGTAATGAATGTACACTAACGTAATACTTTCCGCTTGGGCCCCGAGGATGATAAAGGGTTTCACAAAGACCATTTCCACGTTACTTGGTAAAATCCATCCTTTAGTTTCTGAGAAAAGTCACCTTTTTAACATTATAAGGTGATAAGGCACCCGTATAAATGATGTCATTCATCTAGAAAGTATATGGTCGCAGTCATGAAACAAACAAAATATCTGTACCCAAATCGTTGCAAGAGGATCTTATTTTCGACCTTATAGCTTAGTCTAGTCGTACCTACGACCCTAAGTAGCCCCTAAACGACAATATCAGAATAGAAAATGGCGAAAATTTACGAAGGTCAAAACTCGTCTCATTAAGTTGCATCTTTTGATTAGTCAGTCTATATTTTTGTGTGATGGCAGTATTACTTTAATAGGGCATTTTGTCAGATTTGACCAAGCCTACGCGGTTCATTTCAAGGATAACAAGAGATGTTTGTAAAACATTTATGCCCCCATAAGAGTAGCTCGATGGCATATTTTTGTCAAGTAACAAGGGTAATTACTCAAAAGATATAAAGTGAAGAGGTATGGTTCTTGTGCTCTGCACTTCTTCTCAATGAGATCTATCAACTTTTGAAGTTTCATGATTCTAGCTTGTATGCTCCGGAAAAAATAGTATACGGTCTGACTGACCGACATACTGATCGACAAACAGACCGACCGACAAGTGTAAAGTAATTCTTCTAAGTGAGGTTTGATTATTGTATTGACATATTTATATTTTATCTAAAATATCGCCCATTCACGATGAATAATGTTACCAATCAAGGAGATTGCACATGTTTTTGATCAAGCAAGGGTAATATAGACGCAATTTAAAACAATTATAAAAGGGCCAGCTCAAAACCGTTGAAGGTTCCAATGTTTTTATAGACATTTAGTTTTGTTTTGCGATGACCCATATCAATGCCGTATATAGTGCGTCATTTTCTCAGTTGTCATTCAATACAGTTAGTTACATCGTGAAATTGACATTAATCTCAATCAAAACCATTCCAAATCGCTCGCTCTGCGCTCCATTAATTCTTTCAAAACACTCATTCAAATCGATCAGAAACTTTCCAAAATGACCAAGAAATTAAATCAGCAGGTACATTCAAATGAAAACAAATCGCGATTCGACTGAAAAGATTGAAGTAGCAATCGTCTGATCGGTTCTTGAATAAATAGGAAGCTATTCATAGGACTTGTATACATATTTCATTAATGAGTGGTAATCAATAAAGATTAATTTTTTTTTTCATTCTGAACAAAATTAGCAATATTGTATTTCCTCCCTTTAATATTACTCAAGACTCACTCATTCAACTTCATTCCATAATCATTCACCTTGACAATTTCACGATGTTGTTAACTGTATGCAAGTCAAACGTGGCTCTCCTGTCTGCGCTCCACAGCGTAAACATCCGACAAACTTACTGAACGCTTTCTCGTTTTAAGTAAGCTATCACTCGCCTTCGCACTAACTTTATCAATAATATTTCGTAAACTAGATTTAACAGAGCCTCTGGACTTCGCTCTATGATCAAGCACTTGACTATTTCTCCTGTCCATAGACGCTTTGTTGACGCACAAAACACACTGGCACATTTTCGTCATATCCTCAACACCGTTTGTTGATATCGATTTATTGTTTTCCATATGGAATGAGCAGTTTTCACAAGACACCGGGTAGATTTGTGTTGCGGAACACGTGTCGGTGAGAGATTCGGCCTGTGACAGGTTGTCGTGTGTTTCTGTGTCTTTTGATATGTCTAAATGTCTGTTTGATCCCAACTCCGCGCCATCCTCGTGATGAATGTCGACGAATAATTCCTTTGATGACGTCAAATGGCTGATGTCACTCGGTGTTTCTGTGAGGTCACCAGAGCTCAAGTGACTATCGTCTTGCGATGTGGGATAGTGGGGCGGATGTGATCTGGAAGATTCAAGCTAAAGGGTAAGGGATCTCTTCGGTACATCTTTTGATTTAGTATAGAGTTAATAACATCGTCAAATTGACACTCATTCAAATCGAAACCACTCTAAATCTTTCACTCAACGCTTCGTTATTCATTTCAAGCACTCACTTTAATCGACCAAAACGCTCCAAAATCATGAAAAAACATTTCGAGATAGTTCAAGACGATAAACATTTAATTCAGATCGTTCAAAATATTCTACAATTCGATCGCTATTGTTGATTTTAAAATGTCTGGTTGGTCTACGAAAAATCACAAACAGAAGAGTAGAAGAGTATGCATATATTTATTCAAAGAGAGGTAATAAATATCGCTAATGTTGTTCATCTTGAACAAAACAAACAACATTTGATTACCTTCCTTGAATTTCACTCAAAACTCACTCTACACCCTCATTAAATTTCATTCCAAAATCATTCAACTTTTCAATTTCAAAATTTTATGTTTTTATCTGTATCTATGAATACATATCTTTTTACAAACAAGGTATATCAAACTAAAATTTTGACTTCTCTTGTACTATACAAGACGATAGTTTTCCTCGTTTTAGGATTGTTTTATTTGAATTCAAAACAGATAATCTCACAGTGAAGTATACATGTTAAAAGATGAAGTAAAAAATCTAGACAAACATGTGGCATTAATTAAAAGTTTACCTTGCAGAAAGAGGCGGATAACTAACTCCATTACACTATTTCATTTTACCGGCAAAAATCAGAACTGCAATATTGATCAATTTCGGGTTCTAGAACCAAATCAATAACCGAAAAGGGCACATTTGGGATACTGATAATTTCCGGAAACCCTTGATTTCAATCGAAGATGTAAATGATACATATGCCTATACCATGTAATGTCACCTTTTCAATTCAAGGGTCCAAACTCTAGTTCAATCCTTTTGAATAAAACAAAGTAGATTAAAAACCTTGACTTTTGGAGATAAGGCGAGGCCATGGTTGAATACTTTATTTGATTATCCTTGAACTATCAGCTATCTTCAAACAGTCAAAGATGGCGCTAAGGTTGTGAAACTATTAAGGGTTTTAAAAACCATTAGATGGTTGTACCAACCCTGTTTTGCTCAATAATTAACAATTATATTTTTCTTTAAATATACTCACTCGGTTGTGGACTCGTATAAAAAAAGGGCTTGATTACTTTCAAAATTGACGAAAGAAATTGCCATTTGTTGGTGCTATATTGTACAATAGGGAAATGTGACTTTTAGATCGTTTGCTCAATAATTAACAATGATATTTTTTCTCTAAAATGTACTCACTCGGTAGTGGACTCATTAAAGTAGTCATTGCTGACCTCTATGGACAGATCGATATAAGATTGGGTCTCTTCAAGAAGTTTCTCTAGTCGGACACGCAGTTGGGAGAAGGCTGGACGGCAATTAGGGTTCGGGTGCCAGCAGGCCAACATTATCTGGAATCTATAATGAAATAGAGACGCGTGTGGTAACAGTAAAAACACCGTGAAATTGACAATCATTCCGATCTAAACCATTCTTAACCATTCACTCAGCGCTCCATTCGTTCAGTCCAAATACTCACTCAGAACATTCAATAATGCTCCAAACCTACTAAAATGATAAAATAAAAAACTGCATTCAAAATAAAAATCGTTAGAAAAGATATGCGATTTCACTGACTTCATTGAAGGTTGAAAGATGCGATTTCACTGACTTCATTGAAGGTTGAAAGCGTATGGTGGGTTCTTCGTGACATAAAAAATATTTATATTACCAGAATGCATATCTTATTAAAGGGAGGTAATAAATATCGCTTATTTGTTCATCCTGTTTACCTTCCCATTAAATTCACTCAAAACACGCTCCACACACTCATTGAATTTCATTCCAAAATCATTTCAAAATTATTCACCTTGTCAATTTCACGATATTTGTATTTGTGTCTCAAAAGAGTAGGTTAGGAAGGTAAAATGATTATTTTCAAATGTTATACAGTTAGTTACATCGTGAAATTGACATTTAACTCAATCAAACCCATTCTAAATTGCTTACTCAGCGCTCCATTCATTCATTCCAGACACTCATTCAAACCATTCAAAAACGCTCAAAACTCACTGAAAAACATATATCAACAACTTCGTTCAAAATAAAAATGGCTTGGAAAAAATCTGGATTTTACTTATTTAATTGAAATTATTAGCGTATAATAGGTTCTTGGAGAACTATGGAGCTTTCTATCGAACTTGTATGCATATTTTATTAAAGGGAGGTAATCATTATTGCTATTTTTGTTCATCCTGAACAAAATTTGCAATACCGGATTACCTCCCGTTAAATTCACTCAAAAGTCGCTCCACACATTCATTCAATTTCATTCCTTAATCATTCCATAATCATTCACCTTGTCAATTTCACGATGTTGTTAACTGTATATGTATATTTTTTTAATTAAGATTGTCCCCATCAAAGTGAAAGATGGTTTTTTTAGCGTTTTTAAATATTTGGGAATTAAGCTTTGATTGCAAAGTTCATGATTTTTTATTAGAGGGACCATCTGATAGTTTTCACTAAATCTTGAAAGCTATGGGAACTAACTCCACTTCGTTTCTAGAAAATAATCCTTGCCTTGAAAAGATGAAAAAAAAAGCTTTCCTTGAGCAGATGTAAAAACGCATTTCTTGAGCAGATGTATTTTGAAAGGGGTAGTCAAAATTCTCATGTAGATTAAGTAAACAGTTAAGAACATCATGAAATTGGTTGCCATTTCGATCAAATTCATTATAAATCATTCACTCAGCGCTTCATTCATTCATTCATTCATTCATTCATTCATTCATTCATTCCAAACTCTCACTCAAATAGACCAAAATCGCTCCAAAATTACTTGAAAACAATCCGAAATCATTCAAGGCGATCAACATTTAATCCAATCGATCAATTTATTCTACGATGGGGATTTAAAAGTGTCCGATTGGTCCACAAAGCACACAAACAGAAAAGTACGGACAAAAGTACGTAACTATATTCTAATAACAAGAGTTGTCCGCGGACAACGTAGCTCGCCCAAACAGCTGCTTGTCCCAAACAGCGCTTGACCGAAGACCGAAGTTCAAAATGGTTTCTTTCAATGTTAAAGTCCATGATCTAATATATATCTGTTTGAGTAGTAATTAAGAAATGTAAAAACTTTTTAGTTTTAATTGCATGTATAAGGTTAGGGTAAAGTGAAAGCCTACAAGCAGATGAGGTTACCAATGGAATTTCTTTGTATCAAACATGAAGTTTTTCTTTAAAATCTTTCTAAGTCCACAAAAGGTCAAGATCAAGGTCAAATTGTGAAGGACCTTGGTCTCTGTAAAAGCCTATCACCTAGTGAGTATGTGTATGAAGTAATAATGTCCCTGAGTAAAGCATTTAGAAAATATAAGCAAGGTTAAATTTTTGGTTAAAGTTTTTCAGTTTAAGTTTTTCCAAGTCCATAAAAGGTCAAGGTCAAGGTCAAATTGTCAAGGCCCTTGGTTTCTGGTGAAAGCCTTTCATCTGGTGACTATGTATATGAAGTAATGATGTCCCTAGGTTAAAGCATTCAGAAAATATAAGCAAGGTTAAATTTTTTGGTAAAAGAATTTTGGTTAAAGTAAGTATTTCTAAGTTCATAAAAGGTCAAGGTCAAATTATCAAGGACCTTGATCTCTTACAAAAGCCTATCACCTAATGAGTATGTATATGAAGTAATGATGTCCCTAGGTTAAAGCATTATGAAAATATAAGCAAGGTTAAAGTTTTTGGTTAAAGTTTACAGTTAAAGTTTTTCTAAGTCCACAAATGGTAAAGGTCAAGGTCAAATTGTGAAAAACCTTGGTCTCTGGTGAAAGCCTATCACCTGTTGAGTATATATATGAAGCTATGATGTCCCTTGGTTAGAGCATTAAAAAATATATGCAAGGTTAAAGTTTTTGGTTAAAGTTTACAGTTAAAGTTTTTTGGTTAAAGTTTTTCTAAGTCCACAAAGGGTCAATGTCAAGGTCAAATTGTCAAGGACCTTTGTCTTTGGTGAAAGCCTATCACCGAATGATTGTGCATATGAAGTAATGATGTCTCTAGGTTAAAGCTTACAGAAAATATAAGCAAGGTTAAAGTTTTTTGGGTTAAAGTTTTTGGTTAAGGCTTTTGGTTAAAGTTTTTTTGAAAGGGTCAAGGTCACAGTCTAAAGGTCATTTCGAGATGTTTGTTGGTCTCAAATGAAAGCCTATGCCCTAATGAGTGTTTCTGTAAAAAAAAGCCTCTAGGCTAAATATTGATAGAAATAAAAAACTTTAACCTAATGCGGACGCTGACACCGACGCTGACGCCGACGCTGACGCCGACATCCGAGGGTATGACAATAGCTCTTCCAACACTTTCGTCCCGGGCGAGCTAAAAAGGGGATTGGGGTAATAAATATCGCAAACTTTGTTTATCTTAAGATTGGAGTGCCTCCCTTTAATTTCACCTAAAGTTTCCTCCACACACTCATTCAATTTCAACCAAAAATCATTCCAAATTAAACATCTTGTCAATTACACGATGTTCTTAACTGTAGCTAATTGACTAGAGTTCTCTAAAAACAGTACATTAAAACCCTACCTTCGGTATGAGAAAAAAAAAAACATTTGAAAACTTCAGTTCATCTGCAGAGCGGGGTATGATTTCTCAATGTTTTGCGAACGTTTTCAAATTGAACGCAAATTAGATCGCACAGAACGAAGAACTGGAAAAGTGGTATAATGAATAGCATCGTGAAATTGACAAGGCGAATTATTTCTGAATTAAAACTGAAAGAAATCTAAGGCATGTGAGGACGATTTTAATGAAATAAAAGGGAGGTAATACAAGATCATTAATTTCGCCCAATGAACGAGATAATGGATACTTTATAACCGCCCTTTAATAAAATATAGTTTTTTCCTATGTTCGCGAACCTTCACGGACAGATTAGGCACTTAAATATCTACACCAACCGAGAAAAACGTAGATTGATTTGATCGTTTTGTATGAAGTTCTTGATCGTTTCGAATGATTTCGAAGCGTTCTGACTGTTTTGAGTGAGTTTATAAAAAGAATTGATGGAGCTCTGATTCAATAATTTAGAATAATTATGATTGGAATACTATACTGAGTTCCATAAGAAAGTGTGCACTTTTACTTTTTGCGTTTTTCTGGATTTTTACAAAGTTGTGTGATATTTTTGGAGTAAATTTGATGCCATACTTTAGATAAGACCTTTTTGAACATTAAAGTCAAATCAGAGATTGACAAAGCATCTCGTGCATAATATGGCCAAACAGATCTCATAGCGTTAAGATTTAAACTCTTTACCTCGTCTTCTCTAGTAAGAGCAACGTGCTTACGTTGTATTGTAGAGTTTGAGGAGACATCCTAAGCCATGTTCAGACTTAAGTTTTATTTTTCATTCAGACGTTCCGTTTGCGTCAAAATTCGTATTTGCTACGTTGTTAGGCCAGTAACTTGTCGTCGAACGGTGCTATGGCGTTCTGTGGCATCTCGATTTGCTTATTAAAGACCTTACTAAATAATGCCCTCGATATCTGTTGGAACATGAATGCTTTATCAATATTGCTGACGTTCTTTATCTGACAAGGTTAAATTTCGTTCACCCACGTAATTGTAAGTCAAAGCACATGGTTGCAGTATGCACAATTGTGATGAAAATGTGATTTTATGATTAGCTAAGTCACAATATTCAAATGAATGCAATTTCGGGCCAATTTGTCATCTACCGCGTCATGCACATCAAAAAATGCAAAATCAAAGGTCACAACTTAGGAGAAAATGTTTGCAGACCGCGTGATTTTGTTATCAATAATCGTTTGAATATACTCTTGGGGAACGTCATACGACATTTCATGACGTTAGATTTGTTAATTTTCGCGGTATTTAAAATTCAAAAGTGCACACTTTTTTTTGGAACTGAGTATATATTAACTTACAGTTTTGGACTACAATTATCCGGTTTCTCCATACGGTATCCATCTTTCAACAACCCGTACAGATCCTTTAATGGAATGCTAGGGTAAGGGGATCCACCAAGGGTCACTATTTCCCATAATACTATACCAAATGACCACCTGAAAATGGACATAACAGTTTTTGATACCAGCAGAAAATTAACAATCATGAATCATAACGTGAACAGAGAACATCTGAAAACTCGATGAAATAGACATTCAAAGAAAGGTGAATAAGCATTTTGGATTAAGAAAATATTCTAATAAAGTTATGGATTTGACGCTGCTCAGTATAATTTTCTTTATGAAACGAAAATTAAATAATATCACAAATTTTTCAGCAGGGAATATAATAAACATTTAATAAAACACTCTGTATTTCAATATTTCGGCAAAAAATGCCTTTTTCCAAGAAAAATGAAACCAGAAATTTGTTTCATTATTTCTTGAAAAATGCAATTTTTGCCGAAATATTGAAATACACAGTGTTTTTATATAATAAATGAAATTTATATAAATGCACGTTGGCATATACATAATACATGAAGACCTTATCCCCTACTTGATAGTGATGCCTTAAATTATTTGTATTTATAGTCACTTACACATCACTTTTGATTGTAAATCTCTGACTAAATAAGGACTCAATAGCCATCCATTTGTAAGGCAGTTTTCGGGCCGACGTCGGCTGATAGACGTTGGTCTCGTAAACGTCACGTGTCAACCCAAAATCGGATATCTTCAGATGTCTAGCGTCACACAGTAAAATGTTACGCGCTGCAAGATCTCTATGGATGAACTTTCTCTCTTCTAAGAATTCCTGTAAATGAAGTTACAGTTAATTACATCGCGAAATTGACATTTAACTCAACCAAAGCCATTCTAAATCAATCATTCAGCGCTCCAATCATTCATTCCAAACATTCATTCAAATCGATCAAAAACGCCCCAAATGACTAAAAAGTATACAGCCAACAGCTACATTCAAAATAAAAATAGATAGGAAAAAATCGCGATTTCACTGTCATAATTGAAATTGTTAGCGTCTGATAGGTTCTTGAAAAAATAGGAAGTAATTTACAGAATCTTTATGAATATTTATTAAAGGGAGGTAATCAATATTGCTAATTTTGTTCATCCTGAACAAAATTTGCAATACTGGATTACCTCCCATTAAATTCACTCAAAAGTCGCTCCACACATTCATTCAACATCGTTCCAAAATCATTCCAAAATCACTCATCTTGTCAATTTCACGATGTTGTTAATTGTACATGTATTCAATTTTTGCCAATCCGTTTGATGACATTTTTTCATGTTTGAATGTAATTATAAGGTTTCCTTTATAAATGTGCCCTTTATTAATTGCAGCATTTCATTTAACCCTTTCCTGTTTTACAAAATTTTGGACCAGTCCAAATTCAAAGGTTTTGCAGACGAAAATTTAAAGTGGATTTAATTTGAAAAATAACCATTCAGTAGGGTAGAAAATAGTGTGGAAAAAGAAGAAATTGCTTGTCAGAAGCAATTTCTTCTTTTTCCACAATGTTTTCTCAATCATAAAATCACAGACACGTAAAAAGTAGGGATTAAACAGCAAAGGGTTAAACGTAATATGGGTGATGCAAGCATAGAGCAGATTATTTCAGTGTGTTTGAGTTTATTCTAACTTTTCAACATACACTTATTGTACCTCTTATATTTTTGTGATGAACAAATACGACCTCGAAATATTGTCGGTGTATTGAATTGGTATGAAAAAGTTATCAATTGCAATACTCATGAAAATGTAAGATCGATTTTAAAAATACAGTCAAACTTCAGTCTCTCGAACACGGTTACTAACGAACGCTAGGGAAAATTCGAACAACGATCTTAGACCAAACAGATTTCGCCCATATTCATCGTGTTCGACCTCGGTAAACTCGTACACCGGGACTTTCGAACTCTCGAACACATTCTTCAGTCAGGAACTTTAAAACGCTATAAATTTTATCTGGAAAATTCAAACATAGGGTCTATCTCTAATAATAACGTGTCATATTTCGGTTATTTTAACACTTTTCAACTTACCAGCCCGATTAGCTCAGTTGGTAGAGCGACAGACTTCAAAACCATTAAAGTTCGACCGCGTGGGTTCGATTCCAGGGCTGGTACACTATCAAAACTACTTGTCTTTCGCATGAGACGTTAAACCGACGCCCTGTGAAACGGTGCTTTCCACCAAGCACGTTAAAGAATCATGGCGGATCTCAGCAGAAGTTTCGTCATGTATCCTTGCACTCTTCCCCATAACAATTAATCGTCTTCTGTGGGCGTCGCTCATATGTGCATGTGCTACGGTAGCGACGATAAGTAAACGAAAACACACACGCACATTTCAACTCGTAATCCTCTTTCGACGCCTGACTGTCATTAACGCACAAAAAATGTAGACATATTGTTTTAGGACTACGACTTAAAACAACATGCACTTACCATCCCCATAGTAATTTGTCTGGCGTAAGACAAAAGTTGACCTTCAGTCAACTCAATCTGGTTTTCTCCGTCTGAAATGGCAAACACAATTTGCATCAAGTCTAAAATTAAAAGCGTGCCTTATTGGCAACTCATAAGATTAAACCCTCAGTAAGAATTCAATCAACATGAAAGGAATCTAAAACGCCTAAAGGCAATTTCATCAAAAGAGGGATTGTATGGACATGAACATAACCGACCAAACAATGGAGACTTCAGAACTCTAAAATGTAACGAAAATATTGCCTTTGACAACGATGATGTTTATCCGAATGCTTCCATTAAAAAAAAACCAAACAAATCCTCATTAACTAGATGAGCCTAGCGTGACATTTCCTAGGAAACGTGCGCGATCGACTGACATTAAGCAATCGGACAACCACACAAATCACGCAATATTTCAAAAAATTACGGTATTGTGAACAGAGACTATATGTCTGTGTTAGCACAGACTGATCTGAATCTTGACACCGCTCTCGTTAAAATACATGGAAATGTCACGCATATCTTCATTCATTTTGTGTATATATCCATAAATAGTTATTTCATTGTCTGTTGTTATACATTTGTCAAAGTATTATCCAATGATATCGCATTTGAATATATGTGGTCTGCGAGATCCAATACTTAGTTTGCCATAATAATATAATAAAAAGATTGAAGAGTATAGTGCTGGGACTCCAGTCCTGCTTTCAGGATGACAAAACGGTACAAACGGTTTTCCAGCTATACTCCGCTTTGCACGTAAGTGCTCGTTCAAAGCGGGATATAATTGAAAGCCGTTTGCACCGTTTTGCCATCCTGAACGAAAGGCAGAACAATCCTAAACTGCGTGGTTCGAATACCGCACGAGGCAGTGCGTATAAAAAAGATAAGAATCGCCGGCCAAATTAAGTAAGATCCAAAATGCATATATTCAAACTGAAGGTTTTAAGCAAGTTGATTGAAAACGTGTACCAAAATTTGGTATCGGATCTTGGATATTAAAAAAAAACGAGAAAATAGCATAGATATGATCAGTGTTACTGTATACGTTCATCACGCAAGCAACAGCACAAACTTCGTTACCAACGCCATCAACTTTGTAACGATTCTTTCTATTTGAGTTTAAAACACGGTAACGTAAATGAACCTACCTTCTGACAAGTCACTTCTGTTGACCTCCAATGATAAACGTAGGTTTTGACGTGATTCTTCTAGTAGAGGAATGTCAAGGTCATTTTCATCTGGCTTGGCCATCATGCCATACGATGACGTCATATTATACATCATCTGAAAAGAACACTGAAATGTTAGTACCGTCAACCTTGAGGGAAGAAAAAGCTGCCTGAGATACAATATATTTGAATTCCAGTGCAAAACTCCCGTCAGTAGCAATTTCTGGATATTTTTTTTTTTTTATTTCCTAGATATTCGTTAATAATTCAGTGTCCTTCAATACCGGGTATTTTTTATTTTTTTTTTTTTTTTATAATAAACAAGGATAGCTTAAGTAAAAATTGGTTGATATCCGTCAGTTACATTCTTAGAAAATGATTTTTCAACGTTTTCACTACTTAACATATTGAGGAATGACATTCGTCCATAAAAGAAACAATTTTCATCTGATCACAATTTTTTTTAGACTGACAAAGGGTCACCAAATGATCATTCCTGTGAATTTTGGTTGATATCCATCTGTTAAATTCTGTGAAAAGTCATTTATCACCAAATATGTATTTTAAGCAATGACGATTAAAGCCTTGTTTTTCATTGGATCAAAAAATCTGGAACAACTTTGAAAACAGGACACCCAAGGATCATTCGTGTGAAGTTTGATTGAAATTTATCCAGTAGTTACCGAGAAGACGGTCGGACAGATGGACGCACGCACAACGGACACAGCGCCAGGACAATAGTCCTAGTGGCCTTCGGCCAGTGGAGCTCAATATCGTATTAACTTCATTTTTAACTCACAGTACTAACCATACTCGTACTAGAAATTCAGGATCAACTATTTTCGTCTTTGATGTAAACGTAGTACAGTTAACAACATCATTGACATTGACAATGTGAATGATCTTGGAATGATTTTTTAATAAAATTGAACGAGTGTGCTGATTGAGTTTTGAGTGAAATTAAAGGGAGCTAATCCAATATCGCTAATTTCGTTCTAATGAACAAAATAATCGATATCTTTTACCTCCCTTTAATAAAATATGCACACAAGTTCTATAAATGGGTAACCATTTCTTTGAGAACCTATGTGATGCCTAACCCTTCAATTATATCAACAATCTCATTTTTTTCTAAATACATTTTTTTAAATGTAGTTAATTTCATCTGTTTGAATGATTTTCGAACGTTTTTTTAATTGTTTGAGTGAGTGCTTTGAATGAATGGTTGGAGCATTGACTGAGCGATTTAGAATGGCTTTGATTGAGAAAAATGTCAATTTCACGATGTAGCTAACTACATGTATCTCTTTAGACGGGGTTCCTGCAAAAGCTGTGCGTTTTCTGTCAGGCCAGTAATATTTAATAAAATTGTGAGCATTTGCTTCTTGTTATGATAACATATTTACAGATATGACGTTCAATAATACAAATGTTCCCGAGTTTCGTTTGGAGGATTTCAAACAATACTCACCTTTTCTCTATATTTCCTCAGATAATTTCTCAAATCTCCCAGAGCACAGTTATTCATTACCAGACAGAGTTTCGGCCCCGTCATACACGACCCAATAAAACTGACAATATAGGGGTGATGGCCCAGGTTCTTCATAGCCTGTATCTCTAGTAGGAAGTTACGGGACTCGTCACCGGTTATAATTGAGCCTGTGTGTGACATTTCCAACAATTTCACATATGCGCAAAGAAAAGACTCTGGTCAGTCTGTGCAGTTACACAACCTGACCAGATGTTTCACTATGCGTTCTGTAGATAGATAAGGTCCTAACCCCTCATCAGGCGGCCAGCATGTTCGACTTTTGTATTGTGTAGTATTTCGTTGTTGTTATTCTAAAACCTCGTAACTGCATCTTAATCAAAGCTGTAGTTACGAGGTTTTAGAATAACAGCGACGATTTGCTGCTCAATTCTTGTGTACCACTCACATTTTGAATTGTTTAAATGTCACGCGCAAACTCAATTAAAAGTTTATTTTAAGACGCCCAGTTCCCCTAACTATATATAATATGGATGAATTCCAGCAATACTCACCTTTTCTCTATATTTCCTCAGATAATTTCTCAGGTCTCCCAGAGCACAGTAATCCATCACTAGACAGAGTTTCGGCCCCGTCATACACGACCCAATAATACTGACGATATAGGGGTGATGACCAAGGTTCTTCATAGCCTGTATCTCAAGTAGGAAGTTACGGGACTCGTCACCCGTGTAGAACTCTGAAGTCAAACAAGTGAAGGATTCTTAGAATTATTATCTTAGTTAGGCCTCAAAAACATCATATTTACAGATTGTAGACACGACATTTTGTAGCCAAACAAAGTAAGACTTTGTGGGTTTTTATGTTTTTTTTTTTTTTTTTTTTTTTTGTTTTGTTTTATTTTCAAAAAAGACGTGCCCTATTCATCAGCGTGAAACAATGGGATATATGTATAAGTAAGTTACAAATATTGATATTTTTTTCTTTCCTTTTTTTTTGGGGGGGGGGGGGCTTTTTTATGAAAATTCACAAATTTTAGGTGCATGAATATTTTTTTCTTAACAATGTGAAAAAGATCAAGCTTAAAATTAAAATATGCAAAGTATAGTTCATTTATTTAATTGTACTTATTAAACGTAAAGACTTTTCTATGAAATGCATTAGAATTGAACAATTTTAGACAAGCATAATCCATTTGCAGACCTGCGACAAAATGTTACATTTATCCGAAGAAGATAATTATAAGACCATGATTAAAAAATGCTATTTGCAAAAGAAAACATTACTAAACCTTTTAACATTTTGACTGCTACAATTTGCGGTGGTTTGATTTCTCCGTTTTTGCCCTCGGGTCGATACTCCGCCTTTACAACTTTTCCAAATGCGCCCTCCCCAATTACTGATATAAAATCCAGTCTGGAATAGTCTATTTCGTAATCGTCGGGTATCAGTTTATGTCGGAAATCCATGTTGTCTAATGGACTCGCCCGTTCGTAGATTGGGTTCATCTCCTGTGGAATTCAAGCAAAATGATATGTGACATGTCGGGTGAAAAATTATCATCTGGTATATGTTTAGTTGATAACATCGTGAAATTGACGAGTAGAATAAATTTGGAATGATATGGGAGTGATGTTGAATGAGTGGGAGGAGAGAATTTCGAATCTAGTTAAGGGGAAGTAATACATTATCGATAATTTCGTCCAATTGGACGAAATAAGCGATACTTTATTACCTCCCGTTTAAAAATCAAAATGTTTTCCTGTTTGTGTATCTTTCGTGCTTAATCGTACACCGTGCAATTTACGCTCGAGTATAAAATTGTGCAATGATTTGATCGATTGAAATGAAATGTTGATCGTTATGAACGATTTTTGAGCGTTTTTGAAGGAATTTGTAGCATTTATGAATGGTTTGAGTGAGTGTTTCGAAAGAATGAATGGATAGCTGATTGAGTGATGTTGAATGGTTTTGATCGAGGTGAATGTCAATTTCATGATGTTATTAACTGTAAATGCGTAAAGTGGTGACCCAAGTTGGACTGCGGGGACTGTGCAGGCTGACATGGCTGCAAACTTACCACACTTTGATGTTTTTCTGAATCTAAAAAGATCATTCTACCTTCCAATGTAAAATTCATGAAAAGGAATTACGACCTTTACTAGACCCAGTCTTTTTCTTCTTCATTTTTTTTCTTTTTGCATAAGAGTTGGACAACCGACGGTGGCCCTCGTCCTTTCCGATTGCTTGTCTCTCACCAATTGCTTGACGATTTGGCATGGTAAGAAATAGTCTGTGAAATGTGTACCCCAATCTGTCCAGATATGAAAGAGGAAAAGCGTTCACGTGGACAGACAGATGGACCGAGAAGACGGCACCAAGATACATCAACCTCCGACGGCGTATAAAATGATGAACTCATGAATAAATCAGTTCATAAATTAGTGATGATAGAAAAAGAACCTATACTAAACTCAGAGAGCAATTAAGTTTACCTCTACAGGTCCGAATCGTCTAGGTGACACATCTTCCTTGTGACTATTACGCCTCCGTAACAGAATAACAAACACGATGATTAGAGGGACCAAGATCAAAACAACACAGCTTAGAACAATCGCTACCAGTTCTGTTGATATCGGAGCTGTGAAATAAAACCGTTATACAGTTAAAAAGATCGGAGAAATCGATACTCATTTCAATCGAATTTATTCTTGTTCTAAAAATCTCTCTGAGCGCTTCTTTAAATGCAATCAAAAGAAATCTTCTATCATACGAAAGCGTTTCGAAATTGTTTAAAAACGCCTTGAATTGTTTCAAACAAATCTATTACTGTAACTTGAATCGATCAGATTTTTTCCATGATTTTAAACAGAAAGCGTCAGACTTGTCCAACTTTATCAACTTTTAAGTTCGAGACTATTAGTGTTTCCTTTTTGCTTTTCGGTGAATCATCGAGAAAAAGTAGTAGATTATCACTTTGTTAAATCACCGACAAGCTATGAAAAAGCCAAGAGACAATCCCTAACATTAGTTCACTTGACCCTTCTTGTCTTTATTATTCAAAATACAAGACTTCATTACTTGCCTAATGTTGTCTAATGTGCGCGAGTAAATGTTGCGCTTAAAGAGAACCTGTTCTAAAATGTTCACTATTTTGCTCATGATTGCATTACAGAAATATTGCAATCGTTTGTTTTTTCGTGTAAGATCGATCAATCATTCATTTTGGGAACAACAAAAATTATATTTTCTCTCGTGAAAATATTTTTTTGTTGTTCATTCTATGAGAATTATCTGTCTTACACTTAGATAAATGATTATCGTTATTATCAGTAATATCATATATTATAATAACAAAGAGCACAATACACGAAAATCAGTACCTTGTGATCCGAGGTTAGTTACAGTTTCAAGGAATGTGTTTCGCCCCTCAAGACCTGGAAAATTAGATGATCATAATTAAACTTGGTAGTTAATAAAAGTAAATTTGTACCTGTTTGTAGAAAAGAGAAAACTAAAACCAACAGTATTAACTACATGTATATTAATATTAGGCGAATCAATTTCTTTCTTAAATTGTGAATGTTTGTGGGTTGGTTGGTTCCGATAGTACATGTTGACACAGCTTATGGTCAATACGTTCTTGAGCAATGATAGCTCATGTTTAATTTCCCCCATTTCTTAAGATATTCGTTACATATGAAACGTCAACTATCAACTGGAAATACACGTAGGAATCGGAGTCTTCAAATATTTGACAAAAGATCAGAATCATCCTAAGACAGCGAAAGGTACACTGTTGATAAAATTCCAGCAAATACAGGAAATTAGGATAAATTAATAAACTAAGATACAGAAAAAAATATTTAATTCGCTCTCTGCCAACTCTGGATAGGTTATAATCACGTTATATGAATTTTAAGACTGACTATGGTGAATATCTAACATTGAACAATCAAACATTTACCATTTTTCCTCTACTATTAAAACCGTCCCAAATAAAAGCACTCCTACATTTTTTTTTACTCAGAAAACCCACTTCCAATGCATAATCTTTTGGAACTTTTTCAGACTTCTTCTCTAATTTGTGAAAAATTTCCTCTAAACAATCATTTATATGCTTGTTTATAGGAAATTCACCTCAAATTAAAGGGAAATGGCCCTAAAAGACATCCATTTAATGATTTTTTTTAAATCTGTAAATGAATACTTCATTAAAGCTATATTATTATTAGACCATATTATGTATAGCTCCCTGGATTCGACCTAAGGATCTCTCTTTCCCAAATGAGTACTCTTCCACGTAATTTCTAAAAGCAGGTTTGTACGACTATGTAGTTTTAACAACCCTTATAAACTACCCGGCTACAAACACCGATCGACAATTAAGATTCCTCCACGAATATTTTGTATTCAACTTCACAAAACACCACTTCACGTGGGTAATTTACTGTGATTTGCAAGCTTAACCTGCAGATAGATATTTGAATTTGTCTGGATTTGACCCAATGATCTTTACCAAAGTGAGTGCTCTACAACGTCGATATAAAAGCTAAATTGCACGACAATGCAAGCAACCCTTATATATAACAATGTATCCGTCTACATATTGAATCTTTTTTCGTCGACGGACAACAACGATGGTGGGCTTTTTTTAAAGCGCAGATTTCATCAAGCCTCACCTAGGAAGTCTAAGGTCTGAAAAAAATATGTATTCAGGTCATTTCATTTGCATTTACTACAATCTGTTCATGATTTAAACGGAAATTGGAACCGCTGGGTCAAAACTATATTTAATTAATACGAATTGCGAACCAATGTACTGAAGGTTTTCAGAGATGGATACGGATAAGAACATCGTAGAATTGACATTCTGAATGATTTACGAATGATTTTGGAGTGAAATTGAAGAGTGTTGGGAGTGATTTTTGAGTAAATTTAAAGGGAGGTTTTCCAATATCGCTAATTTTGTTCAGCTTGAACAAAATTAGCGATATTCATTACCTCCTTGTAATAAACGATGCAAACAACTTCTATTAATAGCTTCCCTTTCTTCAAGAACCTATAAGACGCTTACGATTTCAATTAAATCAGTGAAATCGCTATTTTTTTTTGCTCTACTTATTTGAATTAAGTTGTTGATAATATTTTACAGTGAGTTTGGAGCGTTTTTGAATGGTTTGAGTAAGTGTTTGGAATGAATGAATGAATGGAGCGAAGGCGAGTGATTTTGAATGGTTTTGATCGAGATGAATGTCAATTATACAATGCTGTACCATGTGCGGAAGCCATAGGTTTTTCCACGGGATGGGAGAGGGTCGGTACGGGGCTTGGGAAGTGTATGTATGCCAGTCTTGTGAATGTATGCAGCAAAACTTGTATTTGTAGACGAATAGCGCTTTTGGAAATAAATCGTATGTTTTGTCTTTTTCCCTTTTTATTGTTTTTTCGCAATTAAGAGATGAAGAGAGTATTTGTTGATTTCATGGAGGTATAAAACTAAAAGCCTAATCACACTGTATGAATACGCGAAGCAACCAAAATCAAAGGTATTATTTAAAAGTACACTGATGCAACAGAGGATGACAAGAAAACATATTTCTAAAATAATTGAACCTGAGTAAAGGATCAAATATCTTCCAAATAAAAAATCAAAGAACTGAAAGGCCTAAAAATAGATTTTGCATGCACATTTACAATGTATGCCGAATTTAGGATAGCATATACGTGTATGGAAAGTTTTCGGACCAACAACAAAGAATTCTTTTAACTTTTTTAGCGTGCATTTCACCATTGCGGGGTTAATCGTTTCAACTCCTATTTTACTCCTATTCTCTTGCGATCTGAAGTATCCTTTATTTCGAGTGAGTAGATCACGTTGTTATTCCGATTAATTCGATAACAAACATGATAAACCGTTTTGAGACACGATGAATACACTCTGCTGGACCCTCACAGTAAACCAGTACACATTTCTGTCCCAAGAATGTGATTCTAATTTTGGACTTTTTGCATTAACCAACTAGAGACTACATGTAGACTTGACCGCATGATCTAAAAAAGGAATTAACACTAATACTTAGATTATTTAAAGACATAATTAACTCATCCAATATGTGAGAACTAGTTTCCGATTTGATAGATTTAATCTATTCAACAAATTTTGTTTCAGGTTACTTGATCGATGTGAAAATGTGAGTTTGGATTAATTTGTCCAGGGCATGGTAGAAGGAAGTATGTTTGAGCCAATCAAATCGCTGACACATTGACAGAAGAAATTTAAGTGTTTACCCCAAATCAGTTAATGTATATAGATCTTTATTGATTTTTGTAAAACAAAAATTATGGGACAATGAAATAATCGAAAAGACAAAAGCATATATATAACACATGAGGGTGAATAGATGTTTTCCTTCCGAAGTGAGTAGGAAATCGAACAAAAGCAAATGAAGCAGAGAACAAAAATAAGAAAAGGGTGAATTTTTATTTTAGAATAGAGATACTCATGTGCCGGGTACAAAACAATTCTACACAACAAAGGTACGGAAAAGGGGTAAGTATGATGGCATATTTGTGGCATGGTATACGAGATAGCAGTACCTTGATAATTTTAAAACTACCGCGACAAGTTCCCTGTAAAAAAATTTAATATGTAGTTTCACAATAAATATTTCTACTAGTTCAATTACCAGTAAGCGACATTTTCATAGAGTTTTATACTTATGACATCAGACAATGAAATGACGCCATGTGCATGTCCACCGCCAAGAAATGACGTTTTGAGTGATTAACATGTCAAAATGAAATTTCGTGTCAAATTTAGCACTCAAGAGCATACAATTTTACTAACGTTGAAAAATAAAACATTAGATTTCATGTAGTGTTTTTCAATTCAATTTTACATGGTATAGTTAGTTAGTTTCCACCCTAGATTTAATCCAAAACTTGCTCCACACTATTATTCAATTCATGTATAATTGCAAACTCAGTGCAAAGTCATTCACCTTGTCAGTTTCACTGTAACTGGCATTAACGGTTGATTTTTTTCTATCTTTGAAAATGGTGACCTAAAATCTTGTTAAGTTCGTGTCATTTTTATAAACAGTTAAAATCGGAATTACTGCAAAGCGGACTAAAAACCCAAAAACGCATTGCCAATAATGAAAATGCATCAGTGTTGGAACAGCAATATCTAAATGGGTCTGGAATTTAGATCAATTCCCACCATTTGTTACAGAGAAGGGACTCTCCCCAACGTCAATGGGCCATAATAACGTCAATGGGCCATAATAACGACATATTACACACATTTGTAACTGATACTGAGTCTTTCTATGAAGTTTGCTTAAGACAATAGCACTTCACATCTGTGGAGCTTGAATCTAATCTTTGCATTAGTTGCTGATGTATTGAGATAACTCGATAAAGCTTCAGACGGAACGACGAATGGAGCAAAAGACACGCTGAATTTTATATTCGCCCAAACATAATTGACTGGTAAAAACATTGGTGCTTTTTGATAAAAGATAAGTTTTCATGGAAACTTTTATATAGGCAAATTTCAAATTATCACGATACTGCTATGTCGTATTTTTTGACAGAAATATGTCACAAAGGGGTTGGGATAGTGATAAAATTGCTCACCGCTAATCGAATCATTGATTCCATGCAGGGCTGTAAATAAAAAGTTGAACCATCACGTACCTGCGTCGTGTCCCCTTAATATGCATAGACGGAAAGTATTTTTTTAATAAGAAAAAATAATAACAAGAGATCGGCCTTCCTTTGGTTGCCACATGCTCGGCTGTCGGGTGCTGGTTATTTAATGAAAATCATAGTCGGAAGAAACAAGAAAACTTAAACCTTAAAAATAATAAACTTATGCCTTAAGTTTTAAGTGAATGTCATTTGCAATAGATATAGCCGTTTTAGATATATCATAAACTGCCAAATCCTTTGTGCAACGGAGATATCGAGAAAGACACTTGAACGTGGTTCAAAATAGCAATACATATTCATTTTACCAGGAAGTTCTATGAAGTAAACAGAGCTCTAATACAGCACTAAGAATGATAGTATAGAGTAACATAATAAGATGAATGCGTCTTTCGTAACTTCATGGGTGTGTGTGATGGACAGTCTTTGGGCATCCAGGTCAATCACACCGTGTGGTCAAATAAATCTTAGGTTGTGATCGAAGACTTTGGTTCCATTGAGCCCGTAGTGAAGACTCAGATCAGACTGTGCGGCTGCAATAACGCATTACCTTTTTCCAGTCCTAAAAGGTACCTTTCCAATGTACAGTGATTAATGGCATTTCAGCCCTAGAACATTGATATTAATGGATGAATGTAAAACTGTCAGAAGTGACAGTATAAAAAAGGCTCTTACGTTCGTTTTGCATCGACCCCTCAAATGGCATCAAATACGACATTGGCTTGCCGTTATATTGTAACAATATGTCATGTGAAGTATTTCCACCGGATGTGTCTGCTGAGACGGCTATATATACACTTGCTTTTTTTTCACTAAATATTTCTTTGTGTCAGATATATTGATGTCAAACGAAGCAAAACATTGAATGCAATCTCTAAGCAATATATGTATGCTTTTCTTCTGTTCCCATGGCGACTCTACCATCCAAAACATGGCCGATATCACGGGAGGGACGGATTCAAAAAGTCACAGCCTTTCATTTTGTGTCCAGATTTTGGCTTTTTTGTTTCAATATCACGCATTCTGGAGTGAGGAGCATTCAAGCAAATGTAACCTTTGGTAATTGTCTATCTTATAAACCGAAAACGAATCTTCTGCAAGTAAACGTTTGTTTGACGTTACGTGTTAAACGTCTCTCAAATTTCTGAAAAAAATGGTTAACGTTGCATATTCTAAATAATCAGGTCAAATGGAAGTGATGGGATGGTTCATGAGCTAATTTGACCACGTTTCTATTCTTTGACCTCATGGGAAATTTACAAAACAGAATTGCCGTTATGTGACCATCCTCTGTTTGTTTAAGAACTACAGTTAATTACATCGTGAAATTGACATTTAACTCAATCAAAACCATTCTAAATCGCTCATTCATCGCTCCACTCATTCATTCCAAACATTCATTCAAATCGATCAAAAACGCTCCAAATGACTAGAAAGTATACAACCAACAGCTACATTCAAAATAAAAACAAATAGGAAAAAAACGTGATTTCTCTGCCATAATTGAAATTATTGCTTCTGATAGGTTCTTGAAAAAATAGGAAGTAATTTACAGAACTTTTATGCATATTTTATTAAAGGGAGGTAATCAATATTGCTAATTTTGTTCATCCTGAACAAAATTTGCAATACTGGATTACCTCCCATTAAATTCACTCAAAAGTAGCTCCACACATTCATTCAACCTCGTTCCAAAATCATTCCAAAATCATTCAACTTGTCAATTTCACGATGTTGTTAACTGTAACGCGAGGTGATGAAAAACGGGAATACCATAAATACTTTAGCCTGTAAATGGGAACTATCGACGTAAAACACGTTAAACCTAATATTACGCCTTGACCGATATCCTGCAAAGTAAACATTTGATAATTCTGTGGACAATCGGTTAGGCGATCACTCAGGTGACAACTCACTAAATCAATATCAATACAGACTATTTTACAATAAAACCAAAGAGTGTTGCACAACTTTTTTGACTATGTATATATAAACAAGAGCGTTCATACGTACCGATATTTTGCACAATTTGGCCCGTGTGCTGTTTCCATCCGGTGTGCTCACCCAAATGTTATGTTCTTTAAATGAACGTATACTTTGACGTAACGTACCTATATATTGCACCAATTTTACAGGTGTACTGTTTCCCCCCGGTGTGTTTGCCTTGACAATGAAGCTGTAATGATTATGGTTGTGAAGTCTATCAAATACAGCAAATGTATCAGACTGAAATAAGACAAAACAAAATCACCTTCAACCGAAGCTAATTATTTGAATTTCCTTGCTTATGAGTCTGTTAAAATTTTGCAAGAGAAAATAGCTATACGCGTTCTTAGTAAACAACAAAGGTACCCATAGGTATTATGATATAAAAAGAAAAAAAAACATAAACAAAATCTTTACAAAACGACAACTTTGAAACGCAACGCCTTTGTAATCGATGACACTGACCAAAGCAATACAACGAAACTATATCTCCTTAGACTAGCCTAAATGAATCTTTGTATTACAGTTGCTTCAAAACTTAAACTCTTACTTAAACTCTGTTCTTGACGAAAAGTATAAACTAGATATCTACTTGCCACGTGATTTATTTTGAGACAAACTGAGTTGCAGAGCTTAAATATTTCATTTCTGGAAGTCCTTAGGAATAGATTGCCTCGAAGAAACTCTTTTTATAAATCATATTTCTCATTAAGTTAATATTTCTTTTATTTTTAACCATAATTCTGACTTCTAAAACCACTGAATTTTCGTGTAGATGACGCCGTTTTTATTTACGAATAACAAAATGAGCTATCAGAAACCACCATAACTTATCATAGATCTTTACAACCGCAGTAAGCTTTTTTATAAAGTATGATCTTTTGTATAAGTGTAAGATCGATTTATTTATCATTGAGTGAACAACCAAAGCTAAATTTTTACGAGTGGCACAGTTATGGTTTTTTCACGATATGAAATATCGATCTTAATCGAAAAACAGACGATCATTTCATTTCTTTGGTGTATAAATGAACGAAATGTGAAAGTTCAATGACAAATATTCTTAAAGAGCGTCATTTAGCAGGTTATCGCTAGGCAACAGCCATGTTGACATCACTTTTTGGATTTACTTAGATGACGTCAGAAAGGATGAAATGAACAAAGCAGGGTATACATTTTTGGTAATATCACTGGTAAGGCGTTGAGTTTATCAAAAAGATAATCTACAGTAATTCCTCGATAAACGACCGAAAAACACCAAAGAAAAATATTTACCGTATTTATCATCATGGACCCGAAGTCCGGTTCCAGAAAATACGCTCCCTGTATCAGGGGTTCCTTTCTGTATTCCACATAATATCTCCGTATATCCAAGCCCTCATGGGTCCTGGGTGGTGGGCTCCAATTAAGGGTCACGTTCACGTACTTCACGTGCTCCTCGTCATAATTTTTGGTGAACACTTCAAGGCTCATGTTCCTCGGTGGCAGAGGACCTTCATTAAAAAATGACAGATTCTTTTGTAATTAACTTCAATAAATGTTTTCTAAATTAACAAGCATTTGTTTACTTGATTTTTCGAATTGCCATTTGTATACATTTTGTGTACTAAACTGTTTTTGATTTTGAGACACAAATGAGAAGCCGTTTTTGTAGAAATTCTGTTTAAACAAGAGGACAAGGATGGTCCTAGATCGCTCACCTGAGTCTCTTTGACCCCTGGGACATCACATTAATTAGATAGGCAGATGTCAAAAAGAAGATAATTGCCTAAGATCACTACCATGGAACGTTTTCAGCAAAGAGCAAGACAGATATGCCTTTTTGCTCTTTGATTCTATGTAAAAAGGGATGCACCCGGGAAGACCCCAAATGTGAACCCAAAGGTCTTGATATGAACAAACTTGGAAAAGGTCCATAAGATGCTGCTACATACTAAATATGAAAGCTGTCTGCCTACTGGTTTAAAAAAAGAAGATTTTTGAAGGTTTTCCTATTTTCACCCTTCGTGCTAAGATGAGCTGAAAGGGATGCGCCCGGGTGGAGCCCAAATATGACCCAAGGGTCTTGATATGAACAAACTTGGTAGGGGCCCACTAGATGATACTACATACCAAAAATGAAAGCAGTGTGCCCTCTGGTTTGATTAAAGAAGATTTTAAAAGATTTTCGCTCTTTGATTCTATGTAAAAGGGTTGCGCCCGGGTGGGGCCCAAATATGATCCTAGGGTCTTGATATGAACAAACTTGGTAGAGATCTACAAGATGATGCTACATACCAAATAGGAAGGTGTTTGCCTTCTGGTTTCATGGAAGAAGTTTTTTGAAGATTTTCATTTTTTTAACCTTCCTGCTCATAAGAGATAAAGGGATGCACCCGTGCAAAGCCCAAATATGACCCAAGGGTCTTGATATGAACACACTTGGTAGAGGCCCACTAGGTGATGCTACATACCAAATATGAAAGCTGTCTGCCATCTGCTTTCAGAGAAGAAGATTTTTAAAGATTTTCGCTCTTTGATTCAATGTAAAAAGGGTTGGGCCCGGGCAAAGCCCAAATATAGCCCCAGGGTCTTGATATGAATAAACTTGGTAGAGGTCCACTAGATGATGCTACATACCAAATATGAAAGCTGTCTGTCTTCTGGTTTCAGAGAAGAAGATTTTTGAAGATTTTCATATTTTCACACTTTTTGTTAAGGGTAAAGGGAAAGTTAAGGGTGGATTTCATTTATTTGAACAACTTTGGTAGAGCTTGACCCAAGGAACATCCCTGCAAAGTTTCGTCAAGATTGGCCCACTGGTTTAGGAGGAGAAGATGTTTAAAGAAATTGTGGACGACGGACGACGCACTACGCACGACGCACGTCGCACGACGCACGTCGCACGACGCACGTCGCACGACGGACGACGGACATTCTACGATCACAATAGCTCACCTTGAGCACTTCGTGCTCAGGTGAGCTAAAAATGCAGCAGTGTGTCTTTTTCGTCAAGATGTTTTAGTTGTTTTTGAAATTCGTCATATGACAAAAACGCGAATGGCTTTGGTACATTACATAGCCAAATTTACGTATTCATTGACAGCATAATTTCACCGGATTTTAAAGTACATGTACATGATAAGTAAACTTCACCTCCTGTTAAGACAGACACTTGAACGTCCGAAGTTTCGTATAATTATACCCCCTATTTACTGTCGATCAGGTGCATCATTTTCTAACGAGAAACTCTTTGGCCTTTTCTCCAATTTTGAATGAAACTGTAAAATTTTGTTTAAAAAAAATACTGGACGTAAAAAATAGCCGGAACAATAGACAAAACACCTTTCGACGGCGGTTAGAAAGGCCTTTTAATTTCAATAATTATCTAGTCCTCTTGATAAGAAAAATAATCTAATGTTAAATGACATGTTCACCTATTTTTTTGTGTGTGTGCTTCAAGATCAGAGCCGGAGGGAATTAACTTTTCTTATTCTCATATCAGAATTTTCCCAAATTTCAAATTTAGATTAAAGCCATAATTATGTCAAAATATATTAAAAAATGTAGGAATATAAAAGAGAATATCAATTATTTGTTACAGTTAACAATATCGTGAAATTGACAAGGTGAATGCTTTTGGAACGGAATGAAATTGAATGAGTGTGTTGAGCGAGTTTTGAGTGAAATTAAAGGGAGGTAATCCAATATCAATAATTTTTCTCAGGATGAACAAAATTATCGATATGTATTACCTCCCTTTAATAAAATATATATACTTTTCTGTTTGTGCGTCTTCGTGAACCAAACCGACACTATAAGATCCACACCAGCAAATGAAATCGTAAAATAATTTGATCGATTCGAATTAAACGTTAATCGCCCGTTTACCATTTCGAAATGTTTTCTAACGATTTTTGAGGGTTTTTGATCGATTAAAGTGAGTGGAATTAATGAATGGGGCGCTGAGACGTAACGGCAAAAGTTGACGGTCACTACTGTAACAAATGACGTCCGTTTACGAGTCTCATCCAAGAAATAGTGAGACTGGTTCTATATCTCGAAAACCAACGAAGATACTAAAAAGAAATTTTACATGCACGTACATGTTTTTCTCCTGCATTTATTTTTCACATCAACCTGTACGTTGTCATGACGTCGTGTTAATGATGTCACACAGAATGACGACATGACGTTAACCATGGCCAGATGAATATCAAAATAACAGAAATGTTACGCCTTTTAACTATTTAATTTCAGAAAATCCAAGAAGATGGAAATGCCGTTTTGCAATATATATTATGCAGGGATAAAGTTCTTTCTCACTGTACCTTATTTCTACTGATTATTTTTTCATCAGTGGTAAAATCCGACTTTAGCAAAAAATATGTCTTTTGCATGATTTTGATCTCAAAGACATTATTTTTCAAGAAAATAATTGCACTTTATAATTTGATCAAGATTTTTTTGTTGAGATGTAACCTAATTTCTTCAAGAAAGAGGTTTAATCAAAAATCTTTGGTCAAAACATAAGGGTCCATCAATATAGAATTGCATTTGGATACCCTCCAATTTTTCAGAACGACGTTGTCAGATAAAAGGAGTGTATTCGTCATGAAATTTGACGTCATTTCTCTTGAAAATTATACAAACACTGTGTTACCCTAAGATATAATACCAGAAAACATTTATCAATGTAATTTGGGTCAAAAAACACTACCAGGTAGTTCAATATGAAGTTTTTTAAACATTGAAACATCAAGGGGTTAACATGGCTTTTGCCTCATATGGTTCATCTTCCTGTTGCCTAGCAACAAGGGTTCCATACAAAGTATGATGGTAGTAGTTTGCCAAACAGGGGGTGTTACACTACACAGTAGTGGAACAACAATTTCATATGTATTAAATAGTTAGGCATTAAAGCTTTAGTCTCACTTTTTATTGGATGAACCACGTATATATAACGTAAAATGGGTGCTTTTCAAGAAAACCACGACGAAAAGCGACGAAAAAAGTTTATATTCAGTCAGTCATTTGTAAACTATACAATAATATGCAATCTAATAAAAAAAAATATTACATGTTACAGAAATATGATTTATACCACCTTCAATATACAATCAATTTGCGAGAGCATTACGACGGAAACTAGTAAAAACCCCGAACCGAAACGAAACTGAATTGGATTCGAATTAAAACCATAAACGTTTCCAATCAAACAACGGCGTTAAAACTTATCAAGGTTGAATGGATAGAAATTAAACTTTTACACAAGATTTTGGCTGGTTCAGTGAACGAGAAATATTTTAGATAATACTTATAAATTGACCTGACGTTCAAACGTCGAAAAAGCGCGTAAGTCGGACAATTTTTAGACGAACATTACGACCTACATATCCGTTAGTTAAAGAGATATTGGAGAATGTTTTTATATTTGCGGAATATATTCTAGATGTATTTTGAATAAGCGATTAAATAAAGAAATTGTTGATGTTTTGTACAAAAAAATGTGTATCAAAAATTCACCAGTATTTTTATGACGTTTTTGCGCAAGGTGGGACAATTTTAAGACTGAGAAAACTCACTAATAAAATCATTAGATCTGTCCGAATTTTGACAAAAATATAATTGCATACATTCCAGTTCAGATGTATTTCCTATATATTATAATGTAATTTTAGCCCGAAGAAAAACCGAATTAATGCCGATGACAAAAAGGACTATTGAAAAAAATACATTTATTAGCAATCTGACGCTGCTGGCATTTTTCTTTCGTGGTTGTCATTTTTCGTTCGGACCATCCAATAGGCGTAAGTTCTTACATAATATTCCATTGGGCGTAATTCACGTAACATAGCAATTTTTCGTGCCTCTAGCGCGATTATTCTGTAAGATATTACAATTTTAGTGAAACGATCTAGTGTTTTCGTTACACCTGACGGCGTCATTTCTGGTGTATATTTTTTTGGTTCTTCTGACTATTATAATACTTTGCTCAGGTATAAGATCAATTTCAGACAAATTTGATTAATCCAATCTCAAAGATCTTTGATTTGATACTAAATTTATATGTGTGAATGCATATTAGTAGCGAACATAATTATCTCAAATGTTTACGTATCGCCTATTTTGACGTGACCGGTAACTTTTGCAGTTACGTCTGAGTGAATGATTTTGAATGATCTTGATCGGAATGAGTGTCAATTTGACAATGTTATTAACTGTAATAATAGCAACTTATAAATGTTATCTTTTATGTTCATACAGTTATTTTTATTCTTAATTTGAGAATATCCTCGGTTGAGAATGAGAAAAAGGTTGTAGGACCTCTGATCCTGTTTTAAGACATTTGAGTACCCACCGCATACAGAATAATTATAGGCTGTGGATCCCAGACAATCGGGCGTGAGCACATACTGTTGAACTTCGGCTGAACTGCGTCTAAACTTGTCGTCGTAGGCATATACTCGGATACTGTAGTTCGTGGAGAATTCTAGATTCTTTATTTTGTATCGGAAATCACGTGGAGCCTTTGAAGAAATAGAAATATGATCTGATATACAAGTATAAATTAACTGAGTTGATATACATTAAGTGAAACGCAAAGAGAATCATCCACAGAGAATCAATTCGTAATTGGTTTAACATAATTTTATATGAGCCTGTGCGTGACATTTCAAACAATTTGGCATCTGTGTGATGTGTAAACAATTAGCAGTGTGGACAGCCACCTAGTGTAAATATAATGTTACCTGATTGTGGACAAGAACTTTATGACCTTATCTATTTTCTAAACGCATGGCGAAGACTCTGATCAGACTGTGCGGATGCACAGGCTGGTCAGAGTCTTTGCTTTGCGCATATTTGAAATTGTTGGAAATCTCCTGCACAGGCTCATATTATTTTTTTAAACTTGTTATTTATAAATTAATGTCGAGGTCCAAAAATATGAAAGTAACAGTATGTAAAAAGGAAACTTTAAATTGACAGAAAAGTACTTGGCTAAGGCAATTGATAGAAAATGTCAACAAATGGGTGCTGACGTAGTATTTTATTATTGATTAGTATGATCTCAAAAAGTTGTTACTAAGGCTGCAATTAGCTGACAGCGCAGAGAAAAATACAACATTCTTGATAAATGGCTAGCTTTTACCGACCCCGGAAGTTGCTTTGTGTAAGATTAGGTAACCCCCGAGAACTTCCTGCAATAGTATACAATTAGGGATATCCCTAGACAACTTAAATATTGGGGTGCAGATTGCGTAATTCTGAAACGTACATTTTCTTTCATCTTTGTCACGTTTTCAATTGATTGAACCATAACCGAGAGGCTTTAACACAAGCCGAAATTTGAAAATAAAAAAAATGTGGCTACAACACAAAAAGAAATAAAAAGATGGGTTTTAAACGAAAGAATAGATAAAATGAAAGCAATGTGGCTATAAAAATCAAAAAGAACGGGTGCGTTTTAGACAGAAATTAGACCTTTCTTCTTCAAATTACTCTGTCCTCAATATTTGTTCTGGTGATTGTCTTACTTTACATCATTTTGAAAGGGTTAATTATAGGGGGAAAGCTCAAGAATTGAATTTGACAACAACATCTTGTTTTTAACCTTTGGGGAAATCAGTTGATGAGCAACGAAATGGGTTTTCTTGGTAAGTTTCGGGAGAATTTAGGGAAAACAACAGTGAGACAAGACATAATTGAAGTTAACCACGTAAATAGTTATTAGCTGTGAGACGACAAAGTTCTGTAATATTTCGGAAGGTATTATAATGTAACAAACTTATTATTGAAAACCAAACATAAGAAGGTTTGACTACGTAAACACTTTCTATTATTTGAATATTGCTTTGTTTGTGTGTGTGTGTTTGTTTGTTTTTATCTATCCGAGAATGGATGAATTTTATATTTTGATTCATTCTTGATGATATACACGTACTTCGTGCAATGAAAACACTGATATTGGAGCCAGTATAGGACTCTCGGGGGTTGCACTGTGGGAATTATTATATACATACATGTATGTACTCCGCAAAGAAGGAATTACCACTTCGCCTGGCAACTTAAGAATTCTTACTTTGCGCAGTGCGATTCCAGAATTTGTCCATGCGCAAAGTAAGAATCTGGACATTATGAGAATACATCATCTTAAACTTAGACTGCCGAACATCGTGAGCATTAAATCAAATGAAAAAGTCGAAACAGTATATCATAATGCTTAAATATTCTGCTGATGTTTTAGTTTATCGTATTTGAAAAAAAAATTCTATGAGAAAACTTTGGCAAAAGGACCGCCATTTGTTTTTATGTTTTCTTTTTCTTTTCTTTTTTTTTTTTTTTTTTTTGTTTATTGCGCTAGACAAGACTACAGTTTGATAACAAATGAACAGTGTATATGTAGTTAACTATTAGTAAAATCATAATCTTCTTTTCAAACTTTTTAAATGCTATTGAAAAAAAGTCAGGAAAATGACAAAATAGTTTTTAGTCATTCTATTAAATTGCACAAATTATTATTTTAGGCAACATTTTATCGTTTTGCAAAATAATTTATCACTTTGTGTTCTATTTCGCGCAGGAACCTTGTGAGAAATCGATAAAACCCATTGCGTATTTCTAGAATTGTCCAAATGTGTGATATGTCCTTTGGCCTTTGATAGAGCTTTCCGCTGGATCGGATATTTCTAAACTTTGCACTTGTTTACTTTCTGCGCGATGGGGTAACGTAGTCTTTACATAAGAGTAACACAATATTTAACAAATCACTTTATCTAAGTCTTATCTAAGCATTACACTGCCTGTCTTTTACTTAACTGTTGTGGAAAAAATCTCGAGGTAGTCTTGTTGATATATTAAAGTACAGGAAATTTGTTTGAAAAAACAATACTGCAATTCAGCAGGACAATCGTTGAATTGTGTAATACTGAGAAAACGACCCCTCCCCCTTTGCTACCACAGCGAACCCATTGTTTCTTCAAAAGGGGTTCGAAAATGCCGAAAGGGGGTTCGTTTTTCTATTATATCACAATTTAAACCCTTTGCCGTTTTCAATTTTTGTTTAAACAAATGGCCTTTATTTTGGATATATTCATGAGTCTGCCTCAAGATTTTCCCAAAATATCGAGAAAAAAGCAGACAGTGTATGTTAAGATCAGACTAACGACGGTACAAGCTGATCTAAGTCTATACTGTCTGTCAAAATTTTGTTCAGAACATGAATATGTCTTGAACCGCAGAAGGGATAATTGAAATTCTGAATAAAAATGAAATAAATGGGGTTACAGGTGGCGGTTCGTTTGGTCCATCTGAATCCGCCACTGTGCTGTACATGAATCGTCCGCGTAAAGTTAAACTAAGTTTGCAAAGATTTGTCTGACCTTAGCTTATTTTGTCTGCTTTCTATTTGAAAACTGTAGAAAATACTATAGCGAGAATGATAGAAATTTCCTAAATATTGGCGACTTGTTTGAAACAAAATTTTAATTAAGGACGTCCGCACATCCGGTTTTGGATTTTCCGCCATTAGAAAAACATTTGCGTTTCTGTAATCGTTATAGAACTATGAATCGAAATTCAAACTACGTTTTTGAATAGAGCTTTATGTAAGGATGTCAAAACATGTAAAAGATTGTATAAATTCAAAAATTTATTTTTTCCCCAATTTTTGAGGGCATTTTTCCCGATTTTGGAGTATTCTGAGAAAGGATAAGCAAGTATTCAATATAACTCCTAGCTTTTTTTTCGGATAGAAAGCAAATAAAACTTATGTATATGGTAAGAAGAACCCTTACCGCATATCCCTGACCCAAAATACCAACATATTTGTTATTTTCAATATTAAAAATTGTGTTATGAAATTTAATTATTTTTTTATGAATTACCTCCCTTTATTTTAACAAATTAGTCAAAATATCTAAAAAGCTAAGACTGTGACCCCAACTTTTTTTCATGTCAAAATATTCTTCATAATGTCACAAATTTATATTTAGAGTATAAGAAAAAGTTTAATAGTAGAACTATATTTTTTTTACTGTGAAGCATGTATAAGTAGCCCTCAATATTAAAGGAAAAATACTTCTAATAAGGACCAAATAAAGATGTCATAATTTTTCTTTTGCTTCATTGAAATTCCATATTTCTTTAATAATTTTTTGGAATGGGTAGTCGTTTTAAAATAAAACATAAACTAATTGCTTTCAGAAAATTTATTTGTCCAAAAATAATAACTTCAAATCAAGGGTGTAATTTTCAAAGAAATTCAAAGGCAAGAACTAAAGTGCACTTAATGATTTTGGTACCTATTTTCATACGGCTCTGAGAAAAAAATAAACACGGTGACCCCATTTTTTCTTTTCAAAAATCGAAATAAAACATTTAGATCTTTACAAAAAATCAGGTTTAAAGAAAAGTTTAATAGTAGAAAAAAGACGAGCGAACTACCTTAAGCAGGATAAGGGTAAGGTATTTTCAGGCCACCATGTACGTTATTACCTTTATTTCTTCCTCAACCATATCGTCTTTACTTAACCAAAATATTCTGTAAAAGCATGAGGCGTCTGAAAAAAGAAAATACAAATTACTGTATAAAATTATTCTGCTTACTTGATTATTTCATTCATTTTTCGCTGATAGATGAATGCAATACTCCTAAGGACAGCGTAAAATTGATATGCATCTAGGTCAAAACCATTCTTAATCATTTGCTCAGCACTCAATGCATTCATTTAAAGCACTCAATCAAACCATTCAAAAACGCTTTTATGTCACTTCAATATTAAAAAACTAAACAACTACACCCGAAAAATCCGTGAATTCTTGAGCTAAGTCGAATTTCGGAGCGTCTTTTTGGTTCTTGAAGACATGGATATCTATTTATATCATTTGTGTATATTATTCATTAAAAAGAGGTAATGAATATCTGTAATTTTGTTCACCTTGAACGAAATTAGCAATATTGTGTTACTTCCCTTTAGTTTCATTTAAATTCACTCATCAAACTCATTCAATTTCATTCAAAAATTTATTCCAGAGGCATTCGCCTTGATAATTTTCGATGCTCTAACCTATACCGAATCACAATGTATAGGGTTGCAACCAAGGACTTGTGACGATGAAAATATATAAACGAAAAAGTACGCTAAGTACTCAGCTCTAAGACGGTTCCGTCTGAGTAACAATCCAAATGATTTTGAATCACTTATAAATGCAAAAAAAAAGTATTTAAATCAATTTGTAATCAAAGGAAGTTTGAATTCCGAAATGATAATAAACAGAACTTAGTAAATTCGCGAAATAACCCAAAATTGTTTTGGTCACTCTTAAAACAAAATGGTTCAAAATCACTCCCTATCAACAATAATGATATTGACAGATGGAGAAACCGTTTTAAAAATTTACTATGTAAACAAAACCAACAGTCTATTGAATAATTTTCTTCAGAAAATATTGTAGAAAACGAGCAAAACCAAATTTTGAATAGAGCAATAGATACTGGCGAGATAAGCTCTAGTATCAAAGCTTTGAAAAATGGAAAAGCACAGGGTTCCGACGGTATAGGGCGGAATTTTATAAACACACGTGTGACCTAATGACACCATATTTATGTTCTCTTTTTAATGAAATTTTCGATACTGGAATTTTTCCAGACATATGGCGCGAAAACATAATCGTCCCCGTGCATAAATCGGGATCAAAGGATGACCCATCGAATTATCGAGGAATATCATTGATAAATGTAATGTACAAAATATTTTCAAACATTATTCACAATAGATTATGCCTATGGGCGAACAATTACAACAAAATAGATGAATCCCAAGCTGGCTTTAGGCCTGGGTATTCTACTATAGATAACATGTTTATTCTACAATGTCTTGTTGAAAAATATATCAGTAAACCGGGGGGGTAGATTTTATGTACTTTTCATCGATTTTCAAAAAGCCTTTGACTCTATCAACCATTTTAATTTATTCACTAGTTTAAAACGCAAGGGTCTAAACGGCAAAATGTTGCAAATACTAGTGTCAATGTACTTCAAAATGAGCAGTTATGTCCGTATTAACGGAAAACTAACGGACCAGTTCATGTGTAACATAGGTACCCGACAAGGGGACATCACCAGCAATATTATATTTAATCTTTACATCAATGATTTATGTACCTTTTTACGCAATAAGGGTCACAACGGAGTTTTTGTGTCAAACAGCATTCCTAATATCTTGTGCATTTTATTCGCTGATGACGTAGCTAACTGAGCCGAAACTGCGATAAATCTGCAACAGCAACTAAATTCTATCCATGAATTCTGTAATCAAACTGGTATGATGGTCAACGAAAATAAAACAAAAATAATTGTATTTCGAAATGGAGGTCCATTGAGAAATTATGAAAAATGGAAGTTTGGCGATATTCTTATTAGAGTGACACCTTACTACAAGTATATGGGCTTACTATTCACGCCTAAACTGTCATGGTCAAAAGCAAAAAATAAATTGGCCAACCAAGCAAAAAAGACAATTTTCGCTATCCAATCATGTAAACATAAATTTGGAAGGTTCAATTATCAAGATCATTTTAGACTGTTTGATAGTATGGTGAAACCTATTCTACTCTACGACTCGGAATTATTTGGAACAGAATTTTCCGACGAAATAGAAAAAGTACATATTCAATATTGTAAAGAATATTTAGGTATAAATAAATCAGTAAACGATTGCATGGTCCTTGGTGAGTGTGGTAGATTACCACTGTATGTAGAGTATTATTACAAATCTATAAAATATTGGACCAAGCTTATTCATATGCCAGCTTATCGATTTCCAGGTAATTGCTATAAAATGATAAAACATTTGGATGACATAGGACGCAGAACTTGGACATCATCAATAAAGCAACTATTATATCATTATGGATTCGGAGTTGTTTGGTTATCACAAGAAATCGGAGATACAGAATTATTTCTATATGAATTTTCACAACGTCTTAAAGACTGTGCAACCCAAGACTGGAGAAGTAAAGTGAATAGTTCAAATCGTAACTCTTTCTATATGAACTTTAAAATACTACTAACACCTGAGAGGTATATTACCATGGGTTTATCATTCCAACTAAGAAAAGCGCTAACTTGTTTCCGATGTAGTAGTCATACATTTAATATTGAAGTAGGCCGGCATTTAGGTATCGACAAAGATGATAGAATTTGTACCTATTGCTGGGATATTTATAACATTTCCGTCATAGAAGACGAACTTCACGTATTTTTTCATTGCCCGCGTTTCTCCGAGCTTCGTACCAAATATCTTTATAGCTGGTTCTCTTGTAATCAAACAGCAGATGACCTCTATCACCTTATGTCCTCAAGTAATAGTCGTGTTATAAGAAAGGTTGCAATATTTATAAACGAAATATTGCAAATGGAAAACAACCCACTGAATTTAGTTGTCTGATATTAAATTTGTGAAGCATTTATTTTAAGCGTGACTTTACGAGGGTCACTGAGTCAATTTATTTATATTTAATAGCATGGCATATTAGCAATAATTATTTGCGAAATATTACTAATTCTTTCAATTATCAATTCACACATGTATATGGCAACTCTGTTAAATATCTGTTTGTATAAACTGTGTTTGTATAATGGGCTGGTGGCCTGTATGTACTTATTTGAAATAAAACTGTAAACTGTAAACTGAAAAGGTGTAAAACTCTAGATAATCAATTTTATTACCGAGTTGCATGTATACAGAGATACAGCTAAGTATATCGTAATATTGACATTCATCTCAATCAAAACCATTCCAAATCGCTCCCTCATTCAGCGCTCCATTCATTCATTCCAAACACTCACTAAAACCATTCCAAACTCACTGAGAAACATAAACTGGATTTCACTGAATTAATTGAAATTGTAATTGTCTGATAAGATCTTGAAGAAATAGGAAGCTATTTATAAAACATTTATGCAATTTTTTAAATGGAGGTCATTAATATCGCTAATTTTGTTCTTCCTGAACACAATTTGCGATATTGGATTACCTCCCATTGAATTCACTGAAAGCTCACTTCACAAACTCATTCAATTTCATCAAAAATCATTCAAAAATCCTTCATCTCGTCAAATTCACGATGTTCTTTACTGTTAGTCTCTTTAGAGCCAAAATTCAAGGAACTACCTAATGGAAAATTAATAAAAAAAATACACGTTCATGTACTGGTAAATCATAAAGTATTATTGCGGATTCATAAAGTCAAATTTGAGATAATCAGAAATCTGTTGTTCGATTATTCATCAAAGGACGGGTCTCCATACGGCCTTTTTGTGGATAGAACCAATGTATTTGAAATTTATTTCATGCGTGTACTGACAGCCTTGAATCTCTAACAAATCGGTTTTAGCTATGCCATACAGAAACTTACAGTCGCCATTTTAACTGGCACTTAACAACATCGTGAAATTGACAAGGTGAATGACTTTGGAATTGTTAAGGAATGAGATTGAATGAGTGTATGGAGCGAGTTTTCAGTGAATTAAATGGAAGGTAATCCTATATCGCAAATTTTGTTCAGGATGGACAAAATTAGCGATATCCATTACCTCCCTTTAATAAAAAAAAATGCATACAAGTTTTATACATAGCTTTCTATTTCTTCAAAAACCTATAAGACGCTAACAATCTGAATTATGTTAGTGAAATCTCGATTTTTCTCTATCAAAAATGATTTTGAATGACGCTGTTGATTCTGTATTTTTCAATTTTTAGCGTCTAGTAGGTTCTTGAAGAAATAGGAAGCTATCTATAGAACGTGTGTGCATATTTTATTAAAGGGAGATAATCAATATCACTAATTTTGTTCATCCTGAACAAAATTTGCGATATTGGATTATCTCCCATTAATTTCACTCAAAGCTCGCTCCAGACACTAATTCAATTTCATTCCTAAATCATTCCCAAATCATTCACCTTGTCTATTTCACAATGTTGTTAACTGTAATGAAGCCTAGACAATAATACAATTCAATAAGTATATTCGATGAGAGCCTTGAATGAGGTTAAGACCTTATCAATCAATAGAGCACACAGCAAAGTCTCTGGCCAGACTATGCGGACGCACTGAATGGTCAGATGCTTTGCTATGAGCGCATCTAAAGCTTGTAAGAAATATCACGTACATTGTACTGTTTTTTTCTTTCTTCCATTCTTTCTTTCTTTCTTTCTTACTTTCATTCTTTCTTTCTTACTTCCTTTCTTTCTTCCTTCCTTTCTTTCTTACCTTTCTGTCTGTCTTTCTTTCTACTTTCTTTTTCTATTTCTTTCTTTCTTCACACATAAAGCTTTGTAATGTAACAAAATCGCCAAGGTCAAATACGTACATATTTTACTAGAGGCAGATTAACACTGCTTCAGATTAAGATTTCAACAATTCTGCACTAACAAATTAGCATTTCAAAATAAATTAAGATTGTCAAAACAAATTTTACACGGAAATACGAGGTTCACTTGAAATACCGGGTCAAAATGAAACCATTTCTCAATGTCTAATGTACAACTTGTTTTTGTCATAAATCTTAATTCTAAGGTTTTGCTTTTCCGTCGACGAAAACGTCTAAAAGAAAAAGTGAACGAATTGTTTTTTGTTTTTTGTTTTTGTTTTGCTTTTTTGTGTGAACTTATTTCTCTCTTTTGTGTACACCTTTCCCCTCTCATTTGAATGATTTACGGCAATGTGTTCACGGTGAAAGTGATTCTAGAACGATTTAGAAAGGAAACCCCTTTTGCAAGAGCGTACAAGGCGAGGAATTATTACAATACGTTGGCGAATCTTCTGTCATCCTGAACCAAAGTTTGATTTCTGTCTAATTTAACTTAGTAGGAACATCCCTGCATTCAAGAATGAAACGATTCCCAGATGGCTTATTCTTGAAAACCTCATTTTTTATGTCATAAGAGATGCAAGGCATCATACATTACAATTAGTTAAATCGTGAAATGAACATTCACCTCAATCAAAATCAATCTAAATCGATTTTGGAATGAAATTGAATGAGTGTGATGAGTTAGTTTTGAGTGAAATTAAAGGGAGGTAATCCAATATCGCTAATTTTGTTCACGATGAACAAAATCGACGATATTATTACCTACCTTTAATAAAATATGCATACAGGGTCTATAAATACCTCCTTAACTCTTCAAGAACTAATCAGAGGCTTACAAATTGAATTCTGTCATTAAAACCGTGTTTTTCCTAGACATTATTGTTTTGAATATCGTCGTTGATCTCACCTTTTTAATGTGATTTTAGAGCGCTTCAGAGCGAGTGTTTGGAATTAATGAATGGATCGCTGAGTGAGCGACTTAGAACGGGTTTGATTTAGCTAAATGTCAATTTCACGATACAGCTAACTGTAACCCCCTTAGTTGAGAAGGTCCATAAATTTGTGAAAGAAAGAATAAATAAAGATTAAGTAAAGAGTCCTGTTAACAAACGCACATAAATTAATCATATTATTCGTCTTGCTTGTTTGCCAGGTGTCAGTTTTTGGGGACGATTTTATAGTCTATGAAGGTGGAAGAATGCGCTAAAAATGTAGCGACTAAATCTAAGACTTAACTTTTGATCGGAATGAGTGTCAATTTCGCGATGTTACTAACAACAAAGGCTGATCACAGTAAAATTAAATCTGGCTAAAATATATAACAGCAGCGATCAATTTATAGAAATCAACAGGTTAGGATTCATGTAAAAAAAAGTTATGCGAATACCCGACCACGTGACAGGGCCTTATTTAGTCCCGCCCGAAAATGTCCAATTTAGTTCCTTGTTGTCATAAATCACCCATATTTCTGCGTAGTTATGACACTTATGTTTCATTTTTGTCATTTTTTTCATCGTCTGTACGATTAATAAAATTCTTAAATGCGTAATTTCTTACATCATAATTATTTGCATCGCCCATCAGACGAAAAGGAAACAAATGGGGAAAACTACATTAGATTTTAGTAAAATGCACTGAGTAAATTACCGAGTTACCGTGCAAAGATTTTTTTCGGTATGATACAGCGGTAATAGCCCTGCGTTCGGGATGACAAAACGGTGCAAAGAATTTTCCAACCACACCCCGCTTTGCACGTGTGTGCCTATTAGGGTATAATTGGCAAACAGTTTGCACTGTTTTGTCATCCTGAAGGCAGGGCAGGTTGAGATACCGGTGCTTATACAATTAATAACATCGTGAAATTGACAAATTGAATGATCTTGGAATGATTTCGGCTTGATATAGATGAAGCATTTTAAGCGAATTTAATGCATTTTAAGGGAATAATGAATTATTCCTAATTTTGTCTAATTTGGACGCAATTACGATAATTTATTGACCCCCTTTAAAACGTCTCCGTTCTCTCCAATTTTTTCACGTATTAATATGGCAAAGATTAAAGTTTGCTTCACCGACACGCAAGCAACGTCAACAGCGTTAAGATAACGAGACTAACGATTTTATTGCAAATTAGTCGAAAGACCGAGTTTAGAAAACCTGAAACCGTTGAAAGGCGAAGCTGGATGCAAACACCATACGAATCGAATCAAACAGTTAAGAACAACGTAAAATTGACAAAGTGGGTAATATCGAAATTATTTCTGACTGAATTAGAATGAATGAGATGAGCGAGGTTTGAGTGAAATTCAAGGGAATAACACTTTATCGATAATTTCGAAATTGTTGATATTTTTTACTCCCCTCAAATAAAACATACGTAATTGTCGGTTTATGTGTCTTCTCGGACCAATTAGACGCTTTAAAATCAAAACCAGCCAAAAATTGTGGAAAACTTGATCAATTTCAAATGAAATGTAGATCTTTTCGAACGATTTCAATGAAATGAGTGGTTGTTTGAGATAAATGAATGGAATGCTGAGTGACCGATTTAGAATGGTATTGATAGGAGCGAATTTTAATCTCATGATGTTACTAACATTATTTGAAATTTCTAAAATCGTTGCTTAGCAAATACAAGTGTAGAACACTCTGTTAAGGGTATGTTCCTGTACAATTCTGAAAAAAAATGTTTATAGAAATTCTTCTGTAAAGTTAAGAACATCATGAAATTGACTAACTGAATGATATTGGAATGATTTTGGGATGAAATTGAATGATTATGTGTAACGGATTTTGAGTGAAATTAAATGGAGGTAATCTGATATTGCTAATTTTGTTCAGGATGGACAAAATAAGCAATATTTATTATTTATAATAATTGGTAATTGATTGGTTTGAGTGAGTGTTTGGAATGAATGAATGGAGTTCTGAGTGAACGATTCAGAATGGTTTTGATCGATATGAATGCCAAATTCACAATCTTGTTAACTGTACTGTCAAACTACAAATTGAAAGCAGAAAGACCGAGTAGATTCTTCCTGAGTCCTGAGATATGAATTTGTCCCTTTTTACGTGATTTGTCGAATTTAGAGGGAAAACAAATAGCATGACATGTTGACAGAAAGACAAAAGTTTAAGATTAAATAATTATAATTTTATGTCTAAACCACATCCATCTGCAAAAACAGGTTTTTATTATAGAAAAAAAAGCACTTGTTGTTTGTAATTGTTACTAAAACGAGTTGTTAAATATTGTCTTTGGAATTTCGAATATATAAACGAAATGCCTCGCGTTCAGCATTACAAAACGTTCGATTACATTTGAAAATAATAACTTGCTCTTCACGCACATACAATTGCAAAGCGGGGAACAATTTCTTAAACGTTTTGGAAGTGTGTTTATCTTGATGGCAATGCTGGCTGTAAGGTCCCTAAATCAAAGGCACAATAATTTGGCTCATGTACTTAAAATTTACATAAACCTGTCACGCAAAAAGGGGCCATATGGGTAGTGCGTGAAGTATCGACTCTAGTCAGACTGCGCGGATTGCGCAGACTGACTAGGGTCGAAGCTTTTCGCACTTTGCTTATTTTCTGAATCTAGAAGAAAAATCTCCCTTCCACTGACAGAATTTTTTAAATGGAGTCTCTGGTTGATCTATGCTTAACCAATTCTCCATTTCAAATATTTATTTTACATAGTTCCCAGGTGGTCCCTTTTCGCGTTACGGGTCACAAATGAACAATATCAGAGGTACAGATATGAGGGGGTAAAGCCAATCTGAAATATTTTTTCTAAATGAAAAACCTACGTAGTGGGTACTCTTTTGAATTGTCATGAAGAATGGTTTCAAATGAGTACCAACAACACAGGGTTTATGATACTTTTTTAAAAAAATATTTCGATATAAAATGCAAAACACTTCCTCTATCCGTTGCTCTGTATATATCTTAATCTTATCTTCTCGCACAGTTAACAACATCGTGAAATTGACATTCATCCCGATCAAAACCATTCCAAATCACTCGCTCAGCGCACCATTCATTCATACCAAAAACTCACTCAAACCATTCAAAAACACTCCAAACTCACTGAAAAAAAGATAGAATCAACAAGGTCATTCAAGATTCATAAAGCTAGAAAAAAATCGCAATTACACTGACATAATTAAAATTGTAAGCGTCTGGTCTGTTCTTGAAGAAAAAGGAACTCAGTTATAGTACGTGTGTGCATATTCTATTTAACGGAGGTAATTAATATCGATTATTTTGTTCATCCTGAACAAAATTTGCTATATTGGATTACCTCTCAGTAATTCAGTCAAAACTCACTCCACTCGCTCATTCAATTTCATTCTAAAGTCATTCCAAAATCATTCATCTTGTCAAGTTCACGATCCTGTTAACTGTAAACTACCTATCAGATTTGAATAACATAGACAAAAACAGTCCTTTGATGATATATTTCTAAACAATTTCAAGTAATAATAGTCCACGAAGAACTCTACTTGAACCCAAAGCTTTTCCTTAGAAAATCTTTAGAAAAAAGTAGTTTCCTTTAAACCTAATGATTTATGTATACATAGAGGTATGGATACCTTTTTATAAATTTAAATGATCAGGGAACCATTTTCATTATTTAATAAAATTAAAACATTTAAAATCAAACACAGAAGCGTCTTGTCGTCTCTTTGGAGCGTTTTTGTGAAACCAATATCGCAAATCATTCCAAAATCATTCACTTTGTCAATTTCATGATGTTGTTCCAATTAAAAATCATTCTTAACCATTCACTCAGCGCTCCATTCATTCGTTCATTCATTCATTCATTCATTCATTCCAAACACTCACTCAAACAATTCAAAGACGCTCCAAAATTACTTGAAAGATAAGATCAACAACTTAAAAAATAGATAAAGCTAGTAAAAATGGCGATTTGACTGAAATAATTGAAATAGTGGGCGTTTGATTGGTTCTACAAGAAATATGAAGCTATTTATAGAACTTGAATGCACAATGTATTAAAGGATAGTAATAAATATCGCTAATTTTGTTCACCCGGATAACCTCCCATTGAATTCCCTCAAAACCCGTTCCACTTACTTATTCAAATTCATTCCAATATCATTCACCTTGTCAATTTCAAGATGTTGTTCACTGTAAGCAAATCTTACCTTCGTCAGCATCCCACGTGACCTGTATAGACGGTCGCTGATTCTCCACCGTTATATCCTCGATTGTCATCGATATAGGGGGTGTTGGGGTTTGGCCTTTGTACACTAAAAATAACAAGATTGATCTGTTATACTGCTGAATTTAAGTTTTGTCTGAAAATGGCCGTTTTGGACATAGCAATCATTTTGTCTCAAAGTTTCTCACAATAATTCAGCAATAATTCAGCCAAAATTAAGTTAAAATTATCTTTATCAACACCCTTCGGCAATCAAAGTAAAAGCACCGTACAAAAGTTGAAATATTGATTGAATGGAGTTTTACGCCGCTTTCAACATTATTTAAGTTATATTCCTGGCTGCTGGAGCACCTAACAAAGGATTCCTGGTATTTCTCTCACCAGTACAACCATCATATCCTTTCCTAGCCTCCAGCTGCTATCTCACATAGGTCTACCATTATCAACCAATTGGTGAGAGACAAATAGTCGGAAAGAATGAGTGCCGCCGTCGGGGATAAAACTCGAGACTCTAGATTGAGAGTCCGACGCGCTACCAACTGCGCTATGACGGCGGCACAAAAGCTGAAAGAGGGGCGGTTTATATCCGTGTACTGTAAAATTGCCGTTGCAGTTGCCTATACGATCGAAGTCCTGAGATATATGTTAACATACGACCATGACCCAATGCTTTCCTGTAATAAGAACCTGCCGCTTGGACTCTTATTTAATAAAAATTACTGTCCATTCAGTTATTTGACAAAATCTCGATGTCAATTTGTGTAAAAACAATCTTGAACGGTTTATCAGACAAAGAAGTGTATAAGAGTAAATGGAGAATGTGTAAAGAAACATTAATAGTGACATCGCATTTCGATGGCTTAATGCGAAACAGGTAGGGTCTTTGTTTTAAAGTTTGCGACTTCATAATCACTTTTGTAGGTACACGCTCAAAATTTTCCTTATTTCTTGCCAAGGTGTCACATCCAATGCCAATATATCTTTTTCGTTTATTTTGAAAGTAAACGTTGCGTAAGTGTCATAAACCCATTATACGAACTTATGGATCAACCCTCGTAAAGTAACAATATATGTGGACATGCTAGGTTCACTTCAAAATAGAAACCGTTTTTGATAGAATTATTAATAAACGTATTTTATTAATTATTCACTTATTTCTACTATGGGTCAGCATTCGTAAATGATTTTATAATATACAAGTATGAATGACATTTGCTCTGAAATAGTTCCCGGTGCGAAACAGTTCATCGAGTATAATTAAACCGTTAAGAGGATTAAAAAGTTCATTTAAATCATTAATACCAGACTGCTTGACGCAGCGGGCTCAAAAGATGGTCATATATACCATTTTTCGCCTTTTTCATGATTAATGGCACAAATTGGGCCATTGCCGCTATATAGATATCTTGGCGCGAAACAGTTGTAACTGCCTATAAACATATTGGCAGTTACAACTGTTTGGCGCTGGTCCATCGATATCCGCAGTTTCGGCCTATTTCTGGTTCGGTTTAAAACCGGCGATTTACAAAAGTGCGCATTTGCATTTCATAAGTGCATATTTCATTTTCGAAAAAGCTCAAAATTATATATCAATAAAGCGAAAGGACACTTTTCGAAAGCCCGCCTAAGACATGTAACATGAAGTGGAAACTCTTAACTGAAATTGATTTTATAGCTCCACTGGACGAAGTTCAGCGGGCCATTGCCATGATCCTTTGTCCGTTGTGCGTGCGGGTGTCCCTGCGAACGTTATCTTTTTCTTTTATCACCTTCTTCTCTTAAACTACTGGTCAGTTTTCAATCATATTTTTCAGATACCTTCTTGTAAACCTAATCAGGCTGATAAAATAGGCGCTAGTGAGTGCAAAGTCACCAAAATGAGTGCCCCTTATATTGAAATATATATATAAAAAATATTCTTCTCTGAAACTACTGGTCAGAACTCAACCAAATTAAAGAGGAATGATGCTAAGGACATTTTCTCTAAAATTCCTTCCTTTATATTGATCAGACTGATAACTTTGGCGCTACAGGCTGTAGAGTCACCAAAAAGGGGCCCTTAATGGTGAAAAACAAAGCAAAAATCTTCTTCTCTAGATTTACTAGTTAGAATTCAATCAAATTTCACAGGAATGATGCTGATAATTTCTCGTTACCACAACATGTACATTTATTGATAGATTTCGAGAAACTTTCATTACATGTTCCTCGTCATGTGACTATGCACACATTAAACCTCTTTGAAATGCTATTCTGTGTCATGGAAAAATGGTCTGAAGAATAAGATTGTTTGTTGGCTTGAGATTTTTTTCATTTCACGCATTAACCAACCTTTGCCTTACCTTGGCCTTACATCTAACAACATCTTAAATAAATGCTCACGAGCGGCAATGGAACATTTATGATAGAAACATCGCTCGTTGCATAAATATGAATTGTGAGACTCTGTTTTGCTTGTTGTGTTCCTTTTTATATTTACTATGAAGATTATGAAGAACTGTTAATTTGAAAATGAAACTTGCTCAGCATTGGCTTAAACAAGATGCTTTTACTCGATTTATCGAAAATCGTTCATTGTGACGTCTTAAAAATCTTTTTAATCAAATTGTTCCCTCTTTCTATAACGAACTCATCTCCGTTTCTTTCTTTAGGCGATGAAAGAACCAAGAGTATAATACAATGCAAATTAGTCGTTTGCTTCTTTTTCACATAGGTGGCCTGTATGCCATCATCCATTCAGATTGCATGAAACTTTATGCAATCGCTCACTCAGCGCTCCATTCATTCAGTCCAAACACTTACTCAAACCATTCATAAACGCTAAAACCCGTTGAAAAATATAGAATCAACATCGTCATTCAAAATAAATTTTGATAGAGAAAAATCACGATTTCACTAATATAATTCAAATTGTTAGCGTCTAAAAGGTTCTTGAAGAAATAGGAATCTATGTATAGAACTCTAAAGTGTTTTTTTATTCACATTTTTTTTTTATTCAAAATTTGTGATATAGGATTACCTCCCATTAAATTCACTCAAAACTCGCTCCACATACTCATTCAATTTCATTCCTAAATCATTCCAAAATCATTCAACTCGTCAATTTCATGATGTTGTTAACTGTAAGTTGTTGTCTCCCTTAACCACGTGAAAACACAATGGGCGAATCGCCACCTTAACGTCAAATTATGCTTGCCCGAAAGTTTAATAGACGTATGTTAAAATTGGCGACTGCTTTTGTATTTGAAAAAAAATCTTTTAAATAACCAACAAATAGTATAGTATCCTTGTAAATTTAACAGTTTTCCGGCAGAGACAAGTTAGGAAAAAAAGTAAATTGAACCGATGAGGGCACTACTTTTTTCTATGAAAAAGGCTATTTAAATCTGACTTGATTGTTAACACGTAGTAACACTGGTATAGTCCGTTTGACTTCTATATGGACCAACATTTCGGCGAAAATCTCAGAAATTAATTAATGAAACGCATATTTTTCTTGTCATGTCATTTTTTCCAGCTTATACCATGACGAATTTTGTTTTTCAGAATTATTGAATGTAAAATAATGATTTTGTCCGTCCGTCTACATGTTAACTTTCAGCATTTCATACCTACTTGTTACTGTATTAAACGGAACAGCGAATTGTATAATCAAAAATAGTACTGATTTGCATAGGGGCCGAGTCAAAAGAGTAAGATTTTAAGTGAATTGAATTACTATAAAATCGAGTTTTTCAATATAATTGAGTTTGTCTAAGATTTTTGCTACCGTTGGATATCAAATCTGTGTATATTCTCTCTTTCTTCAAAAACTGTTTGACCAGATAATTGATAATTGATTTGATTCATTCTGAGATGAACCCTATATTTACATATTAAGACCAATCAAAAAGCATTATTAAACGAAGTAGTTGGGAATTTCACGAGGAAAACTTGATGAAAAGGCGAGTACTAACGGTCAAAATCACGTGCTATTTAAGTTTAAGATGATATAACCGTCGATATGCTAATAAGCATGTCCAAATAAGGAAGAATGGACATTTCATCTGTCAAAAGTTTAGTATAAAACCACGTGTTTTTACTATATATGTTGACATTTTCTTACTATTGAACAGCCTCCATCACCCCTCGTGCTTAAGAACGGATAATACGAAAATATTAACATTAACTAGATAGACAAAATCATTATTTTGAAATCATTTTATTTTCAAAAACTATTTTTTGGAATGGTATTAACCTGAAATTAAGATTTTACTACATACAAATCCTTTATTCAAACACAATTTTATGTAATTGATGAAAAGGTTGGTCCATATAGAAGTCATAGGGACTATAGATGTAGAAGCGTCTAAAAATGGTCGAGAGTCCTTTATTTAATTCGGAAATGAAATGCACGATTTCACAAATGTCGACATGTGACATGAACACAGAGAATCGTGATTTTTTTTTATTTTTTTATTTTATTTTATCTTATTTAATTTTTTTTGAAAAAAAAATGCTTGAAAAACAAGGTTTCTTGAATGATTGTAAAAATCAAGTTTAAGTGAATATAATTTAAATGAAATATAATCAAAACGTATGAATTGCTTGTACAACCTGTCAAAAATCACGCATAAACGCGCGTACATGTTTTATTTATTAGTTCCAGACTGAACAAACTTGGAGATTACAAAGGTTATAGTTGCAACAATGTTTTAGAAGTTTTTTTGTAAAAAAGGGTTTTTAGCATCTTTTCTTGGTTGCTTTAAATAAAAAAAATGAATAAGACAAAAAACACAAATGTGTAATCACGCTGTTATGAAGCTACATATAAGAAAATCGTGAACCATAGTGGAGATTTAAAGATTCGTCCAACTGAACGAAATTATTGATTTGATATTACCTTCCCTAAATTTTACTCAGAACTCACTCCTCTCACTCATTCAATTTTATAACATTTCATTCCAAAATCAAGCACAATGTCATTTTTACAGTTAACAACATCGTGAAGTTGACAATGTGAATGATTTTGAATGATTTAATAACGAAATTGAATGAGTATGTGGAGCGAGCTTTGAGTGAATTCAAAGGGAAATCCTATATCGCAAATTTTGTCATGGTGAAAAAATTAGCAATAATGATTACCTCCCTTTAATAAAAAGTGCATACAAGTTCTATACATAGTTTTCTTTTTCCTCAAGAACCTATAAGACGCTAACAATTTGAAGTATGTCAGTGAAATCGCGTTTTTTTCTCTATCAAAATTTATTTTGGATGACGTTGTTGGTTTTATAATTTTCTATGGGTTTGAGCGTTTTTGAATGGTTTGAGTGAGTGTTTGGAATGAATGAATCTAGCGCTGAGTGAGCGATTTAGAATGGTTTTGATTGAGGTGAATGTCACTTTTACGATTTTATTAACTGTATGCTGTCGGGAGAAACCCCATGAAAACAGACTACAATTTTTTAGAAACTGCATCCTCATACGTGTTAAAGAATTTTGAATTATGAAACTATACCTTATCATCTTACGTAACGTGTAAAGGACGGTAAGATACGTGTTAAATGACATGTTTAGTTATTTGCATAAATGCATGATTCATGGTCATAACTCCATTTATAATAAATCATAAATGATAGTGCAAAAACGCAAATTAACGAAGTGTAAATTATATGACATACATTCTACCTTGACGTTGACAATTAAGTTTACTGTGCACATTAATCAACCCGTACTCTTTTAAAGCTAAACTATAGCGAAAAAACAAATTATGTTGTTTTAATTCGCAGTAAAACATAGGCTTCACCATTCGTCTAAAAAATCAATTGAATAATGGAAAACAAATATCGACCAATTCTGCTTCAAATGATTATCCCCCCAATATCTTTTTTCTTCCTTTTAAAGATAAATATGCAATGCACACTATGATATATCTCGTATTTGTCTCAAAATCCCTTGTAACCTTAACTTTAAAGCCAATGTCCGTCGTCCATCGTGAACATTTATTCTGCATTATCATTAAACTGGCAGGAAGTGGTTTAGCTATGACGTCATACGGCTAGATCACTTTTCAATAGATTGGGTTCTTTCAAAATTTAGCCGACAAATGTCGTGAACGCGTGTAAATAACTCAAGCATGCATTTCCTTTTTGTTCATCCTATCTGATATTTGACCGTTTAAGAGAAAAAAAATCAAATGACTGCTCTTGCAGCAGTAATTTTATATTCTTCATACAGGTAATAATAACGTGAAATTGACCAGGTGTAAAATTTTGAGAGGGAGGAGCAGGTTTCAAATGAAATTATAGGGAGGTAATTTTTTTTATTAATTACCCCCCCCCCCCCCCTCTCCTTAATATACAAGAGGATTTTTGGCCCTAAAGCGGTCACCTAAGGCATAGTGAACTTAGGTTACAAAATCCGACTAATCCAAAATATCATATTGGCAACCAAAGCAACGTGTTTATATCCCCAAATTGAGAATTGACCCTTTGTCCTTGTTTTTACCGGCATTGATTCATTTTTTGTCTGAGCAAAAATATCATGTAGGAAAACATTCTGCAAGCTTTTCGAGTCATATTTGACGCAAAAAGTAACCTCTATAGTGCACACAAGGGTTTTCTAAGATTTTCTCTCGTGGCTATTTTTTTACCCGACTTGACCTAATTTCAGACTCACCCAGGATATCATTTCGACAAACATTCTGACCAAGTTTTAACACATTTATGCCAAAAAACGTGGTCTCTAAAAGCACCAAAGGGTTTTCAAAGATGCGTTTCTTTGATCCCTATTTGACATCACTTGACCCATTTTCGCACTTGACCAAGGTTTGATGGGGACTAGGTTTCAAAAATTGAGAAAAAAATGGCTTTTAGAATACATACAGTTTTTTTCCGAGATTTGATCCCCTGACCCCATTCTGACACTACCTGACCCAAATTTAAACTTGACTGAAATTTAGTATAGACAAATGTTCTGACAAAGTATCAAGAGATTTGAGGCAAAAATGTAGCCTCTAGAGTGCACCCAAGGTTTTTTCCCCGAGATTTACTCCTTAACCCTATTCTTGACGCCACTTGACCCAAAATCGCCGAGATTCGACGAAGACAAATCGTCTGAGCAAGATTCCAATCATTTGAGCCAAAAATGTTTCTCCTCTTAAGTTTTTTTTTCTTTCTTTTAAATTTGACCATTGACCTCTTTTTGACCCTCCTTGATCCAAAATTCGAAATTGTCCGAGATATTAAATAGACAAACATTCTGACCAAGTTCCAAGACATTTGAGCTCAAATTTGGTCAGGATATGCTTGTAAGATCACATTTCAAATAACACTAATCACGACGTAATCTAAAACACGTTTTCGCGGTATTTCTGCCAAAAATTAATTTTTAACGTACAAAATGCTATAAATCTGAGACAAATAGGCTTTTTCTCGATTTTATTGGAGACAAGTCGATTAACTTAGTCTAAAAAAGAAAACGTATAGAAAACTTGCTTAATAAAATTTGTATTCTAGACTGGGTTAAGAATAGCTGGCTCAGATAAATTCTCATAACAGATCCTCATTCGGAACACCACTCGACCGATCCCACGATCAACCTCGGATGCATTCGAAACATCACTCGGCCATTTCCATAAACTGAAACAGACCTCGAACAGATCCTATATGTATTTGCGGACCAACCAGACGCTGCCAAATCCACTAATGGAAGGATTTGGCCGCTCTGAACAAAGTTTTTGAGTGTAATGTTTTGAACGATTTTCCTAGCGTATTTGATACTTTAGAATAGTTTTTATCATGAAACGATGACTGGAATATTTGCAGCCATTTTGATCGTGATGAATGCCGATCCTCGATGTTACTATTTTTTTAAGTAGAAAGTATTTCGTATTGATATTGCGGCTTAAACTGAGTGACGATTGGTGTTTTATTTTCCAATTTTCCTTGGGCAAATTGAATCAGATTTTTTTTTTATTTTAAATTGACATCATTTTCTTTAAGGAAAGCCGACCTTATTTGTCTTAGATAATGCCAAGCCTTAATAAATAACATTTCTTAAAAGGCCCGGTTAAGACCATGTAAGTTATTATCATACATTCATTTATGACAGATCAAATGCATAACTCGCATCTATGTGCAAAAGTTTATGGTTATTTTAGTTTGCTTGCCCTGAAAAATCACATTTGTGCAACAGATGAGTCACTTTTCAAATAACTTAAACCATTTGTTGGTGGTCCAAATTTATCGTAATCGTTTCAGTTTATTTTGAGTAATGACATTTTGTGAAATTAAGATGCACAGTTAACTTGGTATATTCGTTTAAATTTCGTTATTATGGGCACTTAGTCGGCTCCCTAAGTCATTCTCTTATAATGTTATTGTCAACAGTGCTTGGTAAATATTCAATCTATTTCAAAGATTTTTTCTTATATGCGAGTTGAAATAAACGGATAAAACGTAATTTAATATGTATATCAAAACAATCATTCTCGAAATAATTAAATCTTGACTTCGTGTAGAGATATTGAACATTTTTCAATGATTATCCTTTCGTCAAAGTAAAATTGTATAACGGCTGTCATGTGAACAAGCTGAAGGTTAAACGAAAATTAATTGTTTATGGCACTTATATTCCTTTCATTATTTTTTTGTCGATAAAAGAATAGAATGTTTTTGGTTGTTAGCGTTTTCGAGGAAAACTACTACATTCAACAACTTGGACTGACTTCTGGCGGCAAAAAAAGCTTTTAATTTACCTTGTAATGTTTTCGACCAGTCTGACATCCGGTAAGAAGTTCGACGTCCTTTTTCCGTAACCATGGCAACAGCGAATTGGTAAAAAGTATCACATTTAAGTCCATTAATTTCTAGGAATGTATAAGGCACCTGTAACAGAGTTATTTGGGATATATCGCTTTGAACCTTCGTAAAACATCCCTGCGATATGGCTGACAAAACGGTGCATATTGATGCAAACTATATCCCGCTTTGCAAGTGCACTTTCGTACAAAGCACGGTTTCCTTTTTAAACAGCTTGCACCGTTTTGTCATCCTGGACGTAGAGCAGGTAAAGTGTTGTAAAAATGTCCCCGACATTGGACATCCAAAGATCGTAATTACAAAATTGAAATAGATAATGGCAGAATGATTATTATACATGAAGCTTCATATAATCAAACAAGAGTAAAAAATTTTGAATTCTGGGCAGCATACACAATCTGAACAATGTGACCAGCCCTGCATTCAGGTTTTTTAAAAAAACTGTGCGAAGTGATATGTAAATTATGCCCCGCTTAGCACTATATTTTCTGTCTCCTGTCGCAATATTTCAATTGTCTCTGTAGCCTATACTAAATGCAAAATGTGAGCTTACCACTTAATTCTATGTTGTTTTTCTTCATGGACTCACATCTCAAGATCCCAAAAGGAATATCTAAACGTAATTGTACTTATTGGCGTAATCGGTTTTTTGTGTTGTTGTTGTTTTGTTTTGAATTCGTATTGCTACAGATTGATTTCGACCGATCCATTTCGGAAAAATGGAATATTTGAATACTTACTATTTTAACTACTGACCATTTGCTGTCAGCATCAATCTCATGCTTTCTTACTCTCGAGCTAATTATATACATAATGACGTCATCGTTTACGTCAAAAAGGATGTTCCACTTGATATAAATACTGGCTCTCTTCTGCACACAGTTGTCTTTCCGGTATGGGATATTTTTACACACTATTTCCGGTTTCTGTATCGGATTCGGGAAAATTACCTTGTCTGAAAGGTAGTAGAAATACGATTACTTTTATTAGATCATTTCAAATTTCTCATATTTTGGAGAGGTTTGGACATTCTTATGAGAAATTTCCGCCATCATAGGTCAAATGATTAAAAGTATTAGGTGACTTTTTTATGTAGGAGGCGTTAAGCCTATATCCGTTTATTTAAGTCAGAAATTTGACGAAGGGTTTACTATCTATGGGGTCGCTCTAGTAAACTTCTATAAATTACGTCCAATTCCTGAGGCAGAGACAATGTACTAAACCTTCTGCTCAATATTTTCTTCTTAGGAGACTCGTGTATACCATTCAGGGTCTTGCCAAAGTATTTTGTCTTTACAGTTAATTACATCGTGAAATTGACATTTAACTCAATCAAAACCATTCTAAATCAATCAATCAGCGCTCCAATCATTAATTCCGGACATTCATTCAAATCGATCAAAAACGCTCCAAATGACTTAAAAGTATACAACCAACAGCTACATTCAAAATAAAAACTTATAGGAAAAAATCGTGATTTCACTGACATAATTGAAATTGTTAGCGTCTGATTTTGTGTTTGAAAAAAAATAGGAAGTAATTTACAGATCTTTTACGCATATTTTATTAAAGGGAGGTATATTGCTAATTTTGTTCATCTTGAACAAAATTTGCAATAGTGGATTACCCCCCCATTTAATTCACTCAAAAGTCGCTCCACACATTCATTCAACCTCGTTCCAAAATCATTCGAAAAGCATTCATCTTGTCAATATCACGATGTTGTTAACTGTAAGAACTCGTCCGTGGACAATTGTATCTTGAATCAAGAACAAAACTGCAGGCAATCGATATTGAAAGGGGTTTCGGGGTTTCAAGAGAAAAAAATTGAATTTCCACATTCACTCAATTGGGAAATATGTAACGTTTTAGTTATTTAATAGAAGCTTGCTAACAACATTTGACATCTAATGTTAACAAATCCGATTGTTTTCCCAATTTCAATACTGTTTTTGGTCTATGGGGGTCATGGCTAAGACAGAAGAATAATTCACTTAGACACATAAACTATTCCACAGACATTATTGGACGTGGTCGCCTAATGTTAGCGGATATTGAATTGGTGCAATTTGGACTATCAATCATTGTCAGAGACAGATTCCTCTCTATACTTCATTTCAACAAACGAAGCTACAGATAGACACAGGACAGAGACAATGTCTGATCAAAAGTTTGCAGCCGACTGAACCTTGGCTAATTTTGTCAGCCTTACAAAACGACAAACCCGTCTCAAACCTGCAACCATGCGACAGCGAGTTTCGCGCGCCTTTGACTCGGCCAACTACCATGATAGATGATTAAGATTTAAAAAATAAAAATATAGCCACATTCGGTATAGTTACAGTCCTTATTATTAATTATTCAGAAATAAGTAAAAAGACTGTTACAAACTAGTATACAAGTAGTCAAAATGTGTCTGTAGAATTATATTTGAGCCTGTGCGTGAGATTTCCAACAATTTCAAATATGCGCAAAGCAAATATTGAGACAAGCCCGCACAGTCTGACCAGAGTCTTCATTATGCGCTTAGTAGAAAGAAAAAGATCTCAAAGTATTTGTAGGCCTTTCTGGTAATTTATATTACAATTGGTGGCTGTCTGCGGCTCTCAATTTTGGCACCTCACTAGCATTTCAAATTGTTGGAAATGTCACGCACAGACTCACATGTAAGTTGTTAGTAATTATATTTGAATAGATGGGAACCACATGACAATGTCCTTATCACAGCGAGTGAAAGTGAGAAAAGATCTATGATTCCGTTTAATCTTAAAAGAGCATAGCTCTTACAAAATATTCCCCTTGCTATAGATAACTTTATAAATGACGAAGGAACAATAAAGAAAACACTAGGACGATAGCAGTATACCTATTTCCCTGCAAAAAAGTACACCTGCTTTAAAAAGAAAACGGTTAACAAGTGTGGGTTTTTTTTTTCATTATTTTTTTATTTTTTTTCAAAATGATGAATTTCATCTAAGAGTAATTTAGAAAAAAAATAGATGCAAAGATTCAACAAATGGACTTTTTGTGACTGCCTTATGGTGCAGAAGTACAGGGACAAAATCCTCCGGTGAGATTCATAAATAGAGCTTTTTGAATAGAAATTAAAGTAAACGTTAATTCTGAATTAAAGCACACAATCATCATCATGTACATTTTTAACGTGATTTAGAATACTGGTATATCTAATATTCTGAGCAGTTTGGTTTATATGCAGGTCATACACCAGGTATCACACAAAGCTTACCTGTAAGCGATGTTGAATTTCTAGACTCGGATAAAAATTGACAGCTTTCAAGACAAGGCTCACTTCCCTGAAAATTGATGCATTATTGAAACGTTACTAGCATTTTCACATGACCACGAACAGTTAACAACATTGTGAAATAGATAAGGTGAATGATTTTGGAATGAAATTGAATGCGTGTATGGAGCGAGTTTTGAGTGAATTTAATGGGAGGTAATCCTATATCGCAAATTTTGTTCAGGATGAACAAAATTAGCGAAATTGATTACCTCCCTTTAATAAAAATTGCATACAAGTTCTATGCATAGCTTCTTATCTCTTCAAGATCCTATGGGGCGCTATCAATTTGAATTATGTCAGTGAAATCGCGATGTTTCTCTATCAAAGTTTATTTTGAATGACGTTGTTGATTCTGTATTTTCCAATGTGTTAGAGCGTTTTTGAATGTTTTGAGTGTGTGTTTGGACTAAATGAATGGAGCGCTGGATGAGTGATTAAGAATGGTTTTGATTGAGGCGAATTTCATTTTGACGATGTAACTTACTGAAGTAGAGACTTTAAGCAGCCTAGTCAATCGCACGAGGATTACAGATATACAGTAAAGGAACATGATTCTAATTTAGTAAATGAATGCTTCTGGAAATATAACGAGAAAAATAAGTTGGAAATCGTCCATCAGATCATCCTCTAAAATGTTTAAATACTCTACAATTTTTGTACTGAAGGCCGCAATTTACCATCACAATATTTTCAAAACCATGAAATAATATTTCAATAATCCTGAAAAAAAAATGAATAAAAAAGAGCCGATGCAATGTGTTGTTTCGTCTTTATATTTCAAAAAGCTCGAGAAAAAAACCCCGGGGTATTACAATTAACAACGTCAAGATATTGATAAAATGAATGATTTTCGAATGAATTTGATCGAGTGAGTTTTGAGTGAAATTCATTCAGGGGAGGGAATTAATTTATCATAGCTAATTTTGTTTAATTTTGTTCATGATGTACAAAATTAACGATGATTATTACCTCCCTTTAATAAAATTTTCAGAAAGGCTCTCTGAATAGCTTTCTGTATCGTTAAGAACACACATTCGCTTACACAGTTCAATTAAGTCAGTAAAATCGTGGCTTTTTTTTCTAGCGATTTTTATTTTGAATGTTATTGTTGATCAAACCATTTTACAAAATTGGATCGATTATGAATGGTTTGAGTGAGTGTTTGGAATGATTGAATGGAGCGCCGCGTGAATGATTAAGAATGATTGTACTCGGATTGAATGTCAATTTGACTATTTTTTTAACTGGACTTTATCGTTGGTGTCGTCGTAGTCGTCGTTGTTGCAGTCAACGGCGAGCGAAAACTCTCACATTTTGTGTTATCTCAAGTTCTACTGGAGGTATTCACTTGAAACTTGGCATGCATCTTCATTATCAAAACAGCAACATACACTAACAAAGGGGGGTTACTCTGGGTGTATTTTGTGTGAATTATGTCTCCTTTTTCGACTGAGATTTTTTATTTTATATCCTGTACCCAACAGCCGAGTAAGCACCGGTAGCGGCGTCCTTGTTTAAAACTTTAATACAAACCGAAGTAGGCCTACTATTTGTAACCTAAAATATTTTGGACATTTTTAAATATCTAATCTTCATGTAAACTGTTAATGGATTGTCTCTCGGTATGAAAGCCTCATAAAATTCAATATCGTCATTTGAATGATTGCTATGTCACATGGTAATGCAAATGCAATCAAAATTAACGTTTTACTTGACAAACTTGCATGTGTGCACGAAACATTCTGAGAAATACCAGAAGTTGTTTGAAAGGTACGTACAAGTACAAGAGTAATGGAAGAAGTTTCCTAATCTGGGCACTATGTCTGTGATTGAACAAAGGCTTTCTTTTTATATTTAAACAATTAACCGAATTATTTGAGATCATTTTCGATAAATGGCTTTCTTTTGTTCTAATTTTATGGCACAATCTTAAAAACATAAATTGAAGAAAAAATGCTTGTAATTAAATCATGTCATTTTGATAAAGATTTATATTCAATTAGGAAGAGTTATTATGATCTAATTGAAATCCTTAATGTCATCTGTATTTATGAGTTGATAGTTTATATTTTTCTATACAGTAATATCTCTTTCATTGCTTATAATGTTGAAAAAAGGCAAATGTGATTTTTATTCACTTATGAGAAATTTTGGAATCGACTCGATGTCGGAAAGCATTGGAATATGTCGGTTGCATTCGAAACATCGCTCGGACTTTTCCGTAAACTGGAAAGTACCACGGACGTAAGAGTAGTAATTTTCGGTCATTTTTCTTTTTGGTAATTCGACTCCTGCGAGTAATTTGGTAAATACGTTTGAAGAATCGATATAACTTAAAGATTGTTGAAAACGGTGTTAAACTCCTTTAAAACAAAAATTCAAAGCATATCACGGTTGGCGCGGATATCTTTCGTGAATCCTAAATAAACTATGAAGTAATTATAAAGCTATTAAGAGAATAATTTACCAATTTATATGTCAAACGAACCCAAAATACGTAAATCAAACGACAATTTAAAAGTCGAAAAGAAGAGTTGCTTAAGACCATTACCGACTTGTCCCAAAAACATTTTGGATAATCGTCTGCAAAGCATCAAACATGATAGTCATATTCCCACCACAGTGATTTTGTCACTTTTAAAATTTAACTGGCCTTCTTTACATAAAAAATAGTTCAATTTGTCGTCTGTTACATTCAATTGACATCTGCAGAATCCTATCTTTGTCATAAATATCTGTTTAATGGATTACTATGAATTACACAATACACCATTGAAACCAGAGTTTTTGATAAAATTCAAATTTTTAACAACTTTTGAAGATCTTTACACAAGAAACACCAATGCCAAGTTTAAGCTCGATTGGCCAAGCGCTTTAGGACGAAAAAAATATTTTTTAAGATTTTTTCTGCATTTTTCAGCCTTTCTGCTACCATGGCAAACAGAGTTTTTGATAGAATTAAATTATTTTCACAACTTTTAAAGAGCTTCACTTAAGTAACATCCCTTCTACGTTTCAGCTTGATTGGCCCAGTGGTTTAGGAGGAGGAGATGTTTAAAGAAATTTAAATAAAACAATCTCAGAAATTATGTTGAGGAATTTAATTCTGAACTTTATTGTTCAATTTAGAGACGCAAAATATCAAGTTCTGTTAAAACGATAACCCATATTTATTGTTATTACCATTTCAAGTGCACCGACGTTATTTTTTTCCGAAAAAATAACGTTTTTTTGGTTGATTAGACCTCTTCTAGCGTCGAGCTTTTTCAAGTTAACCTCATAGTTGCAAATACAATTGAATCGCATTCAATGCTTATTTCAACACGATTTGACTTTTTTTAAATCGCTTGTGATAAGCGGGTTTTGTAGAAATTTCTTTTTCAACAGTCAGTTCAAAACTTAAAGAGCCCCGAAAGCGCATTATTCGGTTTCCATAGCGACGGTTCCATAACAGACGCGTAGTCATATTCGGTTGCATGTTTGTGTAATTAGCACTCACATTCATACGAACAATTACTGACAGTTTCATCTAAATCTGATGAATGATAAAAAAGATATTGCAAATGTCTCAGAACTTTTTAATACCCCCTCGTACATAAGAAATAGTTCAATTTGTCGTCTGTTACATTCAATTGACCTCTTCAGAATTCTATCTCTTTCATAAACATCTGTTTTATGTATAAATAGGACTTACACAAGACGTAGGGTTAGCGATTCCAGACTTTTAACTAATTAACTCAATTGAGAACCTTCGGCGGGTCAACGGAATAAAGGCACAGTCATTAAAGCGCGCCATTTGCAGGTGGGTTTAAGTGAGCTCGCAAACCTCACTAAATATGACGAATGTTGCAAAAAAAACATCGAAATTATAAAATTTGGCATTGTATAATTTGGTAACAAACCGCGTTTTGGTTTTACATTATAACATGCAAAAATATCTCCTCGGACGATCGAAAAGCATTAAAGGTAATTGTTGTTGGTTTATATTTTTTGTTTTTGTTGTTGGTTTTTTTAAGCGTAATACCAAAGTACCACCAGAGGCCGAATTGCATTTCTAGTTTACTGAAATGATCGGCGATGTTCCGAATGATGGTTAATCACTACAAATACAACCTCGGGAAACGACGAATTTTCGTCGCACTGACCTAATTCATTGAAATATCCTTTCAATATTACAGTTAACAACATTGTTAAATTGACAAGGTGAATGATTTTGGAATTATTTAGGAATGGATTTAAATTAGTGTGTGGAGCGAGTTTTGAGTGAAATTAATGGAAGGTTATCCTATATCGCAAATTTTGTTCAGGATGAACAAAATTAGCAATATTGATTACCTCCCTTTAATAAAATATGAATACAAGTTCTATAGATAGCTTCCAATTTCTTCAAGAACCTAGTAGACGCTTACAATATGAAATTATCAGTAAAATCGCGATTTTTCTCATTTCAAATATATTTTTAATGACGTTGTTGATTCTATATTTTTCAATGGGTTGACCGTTTTAGAATGGTTTGAGTGAGTGTTTGGAATGAATGAATGGAGTGCTAAATGAGCGTTTCGGAATTGTTTTGTTTGAGGTGAATGTCAATTTCACGATGCAATTAACTGTATCATGTGATTGTGGTTTCGCTAAGAATTGTGACGGATAACCTTTATGAAGAATGAATGTAAGCCATTGTATCATAAACTGCATATGGAGCTTTTACCTAAGCCTATCGTTTGTTCAGGATATCAAAATTGATCAAACTGTTTGCAGATTATACCCCGCTGTGCACGTACACTTGCGTGCAAAGCGGGGTATAATGTGAATACCATTGTACCGATTTGTTTTCCTAAACTGAGAACTAATTGACAGTAAGGGAAAAGTACTTACAGAACACAAGCCAGGACATGAAGTTTTGTTGTGTCTTTCTTGGCGACATGGAATAAGGCACTGTAACAAAAAAGGTCAAATGATTTGAATTTATATCACATAGCCACAACCTCATGTGGGTTGCTCAAGGTGGGTGTCGAATATAACATTCGATCAAATATTCGAGTTAGTCGGGATTCGAACCCTGGGCCTCTACATACCAAAGTGAGTGCTCTACCACAACGCTATAAGTTAGCTTTAAAACACACTAATGTAAGGTCGTATGAACAAAATTAGCGTTATTTATTACCCCCCTTTAATAAAATTAAGTTTTTTTTTCTCGTTGTGTGTCTTCATGGACCAATCAGAATCAGCACCAACCAATAAAATCGTACAATAATTTAATCGATTTAAATCAAAAGTTAATCCTCTTGAACGATTCTGAAATGAATTTTAAGGATTTTGGACCGTTTTTGATCGATTTGAGTGAGTGTTTGTAATGAATGAATGGAGCGCTGAGTGATTAATTTAGAATGATTTTGATCGGAATGAGTGTCAATTTCACGATGTCTTTTACTGTATTGCTCGTGGTCACCTCTGTGTTCTTTAATGAACAGCCATTAGATAGATCATTGTCTTAAACAAACAAAAATGTTTTTTAGATAAAAAAAAATAATCTGCTACTCGATTTTGTTTCAGAAAAGCTCGCCTAATAAATTCTATTCTAGACTTGATTTAGATCAGCTTGTCTCAAACAAAGTAACATGGCAGATACAATTAGAAACATCGTCAAATTGATACTCATTCCGAGTAGAATCATTCACTCAGCGCTCCATTCAATCATTCCAAACACTCACTCATACCATTCAAAATCGATCCAAATCACTTAAGATGTTAATATCAATAATGAAGTTCAAAACAAAGATCGCTAGAAAAAATCCACGATTTTACTGACTTAATTGAACTGTGCAAGCAAATGTGTGTTCTTAAAGACACAGAAAGCTACTCAGAGAACCTATCTGAATATTTTATTTAAGGGAGGCAATAATCATCGCAAATTCTGTTCATCTTGAACAAAATTAGCTATGATGGATTACCTCCCCTGAATTTCACTCAAAACTCGCTCCTCCAAATCGATCAAATCCATTCGAAAAACATTCAAAAATCATTCAACTTATCAATCTCTCGATGTTGTGAACTGTACCGGTATATTCCTTATTCTACAGTCATACTCTGTTTCAACTATGACTTGCTTTATAATTTCAATTAGTGGTTTGTGCTCATTTGTTTGATTAGACCCATGCTCTAAACTCGACGCTGTTTGAAAAGAGCAACATCTGATTTTTCAAGAAGAAAGATTGTGCCGCTTCTTATTGACATCCTTCCATAAATGTTAGGGCAATGTTCCGAATATTCGGATGGGGCTTTGAAATGATAAGAATACGATTCGAAAATAATATCCCTCCTCCATTCGAAAGTTAGGGTTCTTTTGGAGGAAAAAGATCCCTGGAACGTCTTTATTCAATTACAATACATTAAAACTCTGAAAAAATAAGCTCATTATACGTCCTCACGAAATGTTGCTTTTATTTCAAAACGTGACCTAAAAGACAAACTTTAACGAGATTTTTTCTACAGTCTAGTTTCCTTATATGTATAAGAAGCCTTGTTCATCCAAATTTCGTTGCGTTAATGTAGATTTAATTAAACCGTCTAGAAACATAAGCCATTGCCTTAGATAATGCACGCCTTGCCACCTGAATATTTCGTACCGAATTCATGGGTCTTACAGTTAGTTACATCGTGAAATTGATATTCATTTCAATCAAATCCATTCTAAAGCGCTCACTCAGCGCTCCATTCACTCATGCAAAACATTTATTCAAATTGATCATAAACGCTCCAAATGACTAAAAAGTATACAATCTACAGCTACACTAAAAATAAAATGAAATTGAAAAAATCGCGATTTCACTGAATTAATTGAAATTGTTGGCTTCTTATCGGTCCTTAAAGAAATAGGAATCAATTTATAGAAATTTTATGCATAATTTATTGAAGGGAAGTAGTAAATATCGCCAATTTTGTCCATCTTGAACAAAATTAGCGATATTGGATTATCTCCCTTCAAATTCACTCAAGACTCGCTCCACACATTCACTCAATTTCATTCCAAAATCATTAATTAATTTCACGATGTTTTAACTGTAGCACCGCTGATTAGATGGGTAAGGTTATCGATATCGTTTAATCGACAAAGTGAATGATTCAAGATAGATTTCCCAATGAAATTGAGCGAGTGGAAGGAGAGAGTTTGAATGAAACTAATAGGAAATAATATGATAACGCTTACACCGTCCAATTGAACAAGATAAGAAATATCTTATTTCCTCCCTTAAACAAACATTTGTGAACTTTCTTTTTGTGCGTCTTCAATGACCTATCAGTCGCTTTAATATCCAAATTAGCAAAAAAAAAATTCTATAAAGAAATCGATACAAGTATGAATGAAAGGCTAGTCGTTTTGAATGATTTCAAAGTATTTTTGTAACGTTTTCTGTGAATCTTGAACGATTCGGATGAGTGTTTAAATGCTACGAGTGTAGCACCGAGCGCGTGATTTAGAATGGGTTTGATCGGCCGAAATGTCAATTTCACCATACGATTAACTGGCATACTAGCGTTCACGACCGAGACTCAAAGCCTAAAGTATAGCTACCTTTTAGAGTTTGCAAGTTAATACAGTTGGTTACATCGTGAAATTGACAATGATCTCAATCAAAACCATTCTAAGTCATTCATTCAGCGCTCCATTCATTCATTCCAAACACTAATTCAAACCATTCAAAAACGCTCAAACCCATTTAAAAATATAGAATCAACGACGTCATTCAAAATAAATTTTGAAAGGAAAAAATCGCGTTATCACAGGCATAATTCAAATTGTTTGCGTCTCATAGGTTCTTAAAGAAATTGAAAGCTATTTATCGAACTTGTATGCATATTTTATGAAAGGGATGTTATCAAAATAGCAAATTTTGTTCATCCTGAACACTCATATCTCGCTCTATACTCTCATTCAATTTCATTCCTTAATCATTAAAAATCATCCATCTTGTCAATTCCACAATGTCGTTAACTGTACTACTAACTTGACTAAGATGCAGAGTTTTATTAGTCTAAGCGCCCTAGCCTTGATCGGATTTTCTTGACGTTTTCTAGACCAATCCTATATTTACGTGTCCCCAATCATTAATTATTTGTCACCCGAGGATATGCAAAGATTCCACATATAGAAAAATAACAGTAATTGGCATTTGGGAGGATTTGAGTTCATTAGAAATTTATTCCGCTGGGAAAAAATGTTTAGCTCCGAGCTTTGCGATTTTTGCGTACACTAGATAATTAGGGTCAACTAGATGATTTCTCCCTTTTTATTTCCTGTGAAGTTAATGATCTGGTATGATGTAAAGTTTTTCTTTTTAATACATGTACATATGGTGAATTGTTAGGGAAAATGTTAGATTTTACCAATGGTTTAACATAAATCGATTACATTTTGTTTGTTTGTCAATTTTTTATTTCTTTTATATCTATATTTTGTAGCAGATTGCTTGTTATCGAAAAATACTAGATTTTGCATTTTGTAAAGAAAATACATATATGTGACCCGTCACGCGAAATGGGACCATCTAGGAACTCCGTAAAATAGATATTTGAAAAAGAGATTGATTCTAGTACAGGTAAACCAGGTGTCGCATATTAAAAGTTCTTTCACAGGAAGGTAGATTGATCATTCTAGATTCAGAAAATTGGTTAAGTGCCAAAAGATTCCACCCTAGTCAGTCTACGCAGGCCGCGCAGCCTGACTAGGATCGACACTTTATGCACTACCTAGATGTACCCTTTTCGACTATCGGGTCACATATTTACAAGCAAATCGTTTTATACAGAGTAGGAACGCTCTTAGTTATCAATTTCGCTTGAGGTGAAATTCAAGTACGCTCTAATGTACAGCTAACAACATCGTGAAACTGAAGAGATGAATGTTTTTTATATGATTTCGAATTGAAATTGATTAAGTGTGAGGAGCGCGTTTTGAGTGAACATAAAGGGAGGTAACCCAATATCGCTAATTTTATTCATTACCTCCCTGTATTAAAAAAATCGGGTGTTACGTTAAACCGAGGCTCCATGAGACGATGTTTTACATAGGGCATGCTTAATACCATGACGGATTTCAGCAGTAGTTTCGTCATGTATCCTTGCACTATCCCCAGTCTTCCTAACCGTCTTCTGAGGGCTTCGCTCATATGGGTATATGCTACGGTAGCGACGATAAATAAACGAAAATGAATAAAAATATATTTTATTCTTGTGCTTAAAGCGTGTTAACCATTATTCCTTATTTTCAATGATTTCGAAAAGGGTTTTATGAGCAAAGATTTGAAATAAGTACATTGTATGTATGTTTCTAATAGTTTTATCATTATGACTAATTACAAATGTTTATAATTTCCTTATGATAATCTATTAGGCGCTCTTCGGCAGTTCTATAGCGCATATGAAAACTGTATCCTTTGAGAATACCTTTCAATTAATTAGGCTACATACTTTAAACGTGAATATATAAAAAGTAGAACATCTTAAAAACAAAATTTAATATAAATGCCAATAAATACCTTCAAATTTTACTAATCTGTCCATTTAAAGTGTCAACTTTCTCGCAGGTTCAGCCAAGAACCGCTCTCATATCGCAAAATCGCGGAATGTAGTGGTGTGACGTCGCAACTACATGAGACGTCATTTTGTGGATGTTTACTTTTAATTTGGGGAGCATTAGGGGATATTGGAGGTTTAAAAAATCGGATTACCAAAGCCTAAAATAGGCAAAAGACGGATATGTAGTATAAAACTTTGAAGTCTAATTTATTCGTTACACGGTTTTTTGCCTGGGCATATGACCCGGCTGTAAAAAAAGATGTCAACCCTGGCCTATCGCTCTGGCGACATTATCTTTTCCAGCCGGGAATAAATCGTCATATTCCCCGGCAAGAATCTGTATAACTAATAATAGCGGTGTACTTTTATGTCATTAACTGACATGCTTCTAACTGTAGCATGACGTGTATACTCGGTCATGATATCAGCGAAGTTAAGGTATCATGTCTGCGATTACCGTTTCAAATGTTTGTCTATGTTCACGGCGAGGCTCCCTATGGAAAGATCATAAGTAAAACCGGAATGGCCGTAGATATCAATGTTTGTCAGGTAAGCATTAAAATTGATGCATTTCTACAAAAAAAGTCTTTGCATCAATTCAAGCATTATGTTTACTTATCTACCGATTTAGAATCTCAAGAAAAACATAAATAAGTATTAAAGATTTAAAGGAAATTCCAATCGTTGTTTTTATTGTGACATTTTCTGAAATGCACGAGTGTGAAAATCTTTTTTGCATTTCATTTAATGCTTCATAACTTAATTTTGTTGAATTCGACGATATTTAAATCTCATAAGGCGGAAAAAAAACAATTTCGAGCAATAAAATGCTTCTTTCGCAATTAGTTCGATTCTTTACTTTCAAATAAAAGACGTTTTTGAAATAATTCGTAATCTTGTGTTGACGTTGTGAATATTTTAATGTAAGTATTCCAGCTGTTCTGGATGAAATGGATTTAAATTTGAAGACTTTTTCATCAAACTATATCACAAGATGAAGTTTACACATACTACATTTAAGGAAGTCGTACTTTTTTTACAATGATCCCATTCAAGATTATTTACTACTGACTCAGCGCTCCTAATGCGACATTCGAAAGTCGCTCATAGCGCTCCGAATCATTCAAAACGCTCCAAAATCTATCAAAAGCGCTCCGAAATCGACTCCAATCATTCGACGATACTTCAGGCTGGCGTGGATTTGTAAGCCTCTGATTGGTTCGTGAATTTACACAAAATTATTCGTAGATCATTACGTCATCATGTTATGTAACTTGGAAGAATAGCGATCAGAAATTTTCATACAATGTATCACTTAAAAGTCACTCAATTCACTGATTCAGTCTCGAAATCATCCTTCTTTTAAAGTTCTTAATGTTTTTAATAGTAAGAATATGACGTTGGTTGGTAAGTAAATTCTTGTAACTTCAATTGAAATAAAGTTTAAAGTGGTGTTTTTGTCTATCGATCATTAAAGTACAGTTAATAAAATTGACAATAATCGACGGGCGTATAAAAAGAAAGAAGACAATGAATACATAATGAAATAGAAAAGAAACAGTGTGTAATCGTGTGAAGCTTATGTCCGCGAAACGGAATTTTTTCACAAACTTGGCCATGATAGATGACCATTGACTTATTAGATGACCCTGGCCTTTATACCAAGGGCTGCATATCGATGAAATCTATCACCATGTCAAATATAACAATTTTTAAAGTCTTTAAATAATTGTAAATGTTAAATCGTGTACCTAAACCTTTGGTGACAGACGGACAGACAGAATTACGGCCAACGGTAATGGGATATGCCCCGGTCTAATCGATATAGGGGCATCCAAATCGAAAGGAAGAAGCAGTACATGTTCAGAACTTGAAATTGACAAGGTGAATCATCTAAAACGCTCCAAACCCACTTAAAAACGTCGTCCAAAATAATTAAAGCTAGAAAAAAATCACGATTTGTCCAACATGATTTCAAAATGTTAACATTTGATAGGTTCTTAAAACAAAGAAGCTATTTATATAACTTGAATGCATATTCTATTAAAGGGGGGATATAAAAATCGTGAATTTTGTTCATCCTCAACAAAATTTGCGATATTGGATTACCTCCCATAAAAATTCACACAAAACACGCTCCACGCACTCATTCAATTTCAATCAATTTCACGATGTTGTTTACTGTAAGAAAGAAACGATGTCTGAAGAGCAACAGATACCCAGAGCACAGATAAGCTTTAGTATAGTAAATTACAATGAGGAGAAAGAATTTAAAAATAAGAAAATGGAAAATTATTAGATAGCAAGGGGGACAGAACTAAAGATGAAATAGCAACAGAGTCAGAAGAATGAATAAGAAACGTCGGCTCACCTTTTGACACTGTTCTTCAATACAGTCGATATTGGCCGTTTCTTGACTCTTGTTGAAAATGTGTACCTTCAATCGTTCAGCATACTGAAATGGAACATGGAAGTTCGGTGAGTCTCTGTATGATATTGTTAGAATTTCACGCGCGTGGACAGACATATAAAAGCAGTCTGGATAAATATACAGTGCTTTAAAACAGTCTTCCATTTTGATAAACAATATAAATCAGAAATTAAGTGCACAGTGAAGACTCATGACAGATTGTGTGGATGCACAGACTGGTCTAAGCCTCGACGTTGCACGCATTTGAAATAGCTGAAAATTTACATCCGCACATACTCAAATGGTAATGGCAATTTATACCAAAAAATTCATAAGAGATACATATCCTAGTCCAACGTTTTAAATGGGCAATAGATATATGTCGTGTATACACTATGATCGTTCAGAATTCAATTAGAGTTTCGAGTTAAGAACATCGTGAAGTTGACAAGATGAAGTACATTGGAATGGATTTGGAATGAAATCTAGTGAGTGTGTGGAGCGAGTTTGGGGTTGAATTAAAGGAAGGTAATCCAGTATCTCTAACTTTGTTCAGGATGAACAAAATTAGCGATACGCATCACCTCCCTTTGGTAAAATATCCGTTCTTTTCTGTTTGTGTGTCTTCCTGGACCAATAAGACACTTTAAAATCCTCATAAGCCAATACAATCGTAGAATAATGTGATCGATTAGATTTAAATGTTCATCGATTTGAACGATGTAGAAATGTTTTCATGCGACTTGACCGAATTATGACGTCATCAATACGGAGTCCTTGGCCTCATTTCTATTCTTCAGTGCAAATCATTTGCAAAACGTATGGAAATTGTGCAATATAATATATTTTCGTAATGAATTGAATATCAACAAATAAAACAATGCATTTATAGAAAAAATATTATTTTTCTTGTAGCATGCTTATAAATGTGGGAAGGGTAAATGCAAAAGAAAGAAGAAAAAAAAAACGGGAAAAAGCAATTTACGTATTTAATTCTTATAAGGAGTAAAAAGTGAAATAGTGCTTGTCAGTTAGTTGGTTGTGTGGGGTTTGAAGTCTCATTCAACAACTAAGATCATGCGGAAACGGATAACGGTTCAAAGTCTGATCCATAAGGATGGAGAAGCGGGGAATCTACACAGGGTCCCCTGAAACTGGAATCATCGAGGACGTAACCAATGAACTTAATCCGAACCTGTGTACAGTTAACAACATCGTGAAATTGACAAGGTGAATGATTTTGGAATTATTAAGTAATGAAATTGAATGAGTGTGAGGAGCGAGGCTTGTGTCAATTTAATGGGAGGTAAGCCAATATCACAAATTTTGTTCATCATGAACAAAATTAGCCATATTGGTTACTGCCCTTTAATAAAATATGCATACAAGTTCTAAAGATAGCTTCCTATTTCATCAAGAACCTATTAGACGTTTATGATTTAAATTAGGTCAGTGAAATCGCGATTTTTCTCTATCCAAATTTATTTTGAATGACGTTGTTGATTTATATTTTTCAGTGGGTTTGAGCGTTTTTGAATGTTTTGAGTGAGTGTTTGGAATGAATGAATGGATTGCTGATTGATTGAATTTGAATGGTTTTGATCGCTGTCAGTGTCAATTTCACGATGTTTTTAACTGTATCATTAATTTTGTATTGATATTTTCGGTCTGCTGTATTGGCAATGGGTTGAATGCAGCTTTCTTGAATTCCCTTTTTGCAAATACACTAAATGAGCATGTGTTGCACTTTAAACGATTTCACATTGAATTCAGATCGTTGGACCAACAGTTTTTGTTCAAGACCAAACAATATTCCCAATGTAATGTAAGACTGTCCATTCTGTTCAATGTCTGTGCATCACTCAAAAATTGAAATTGGAAAAATGGAAATATCACGCACTGGTACAAATGATTAAAGAATTTACTTGTTACTTTTACTGAAAACACGTTTGTTTTTAATCTTACGCTAGAGACTATGAAAATAAAAGAGCAATACATTCCTAGCAGTTGTACCAGAAATGTTGAGAAAATCGATCTGAAACGTCCAAAAACTTAACAAGAGTTTCACTTATGAAACTAGAAGCCACTTATTCAACATATTTATATTTGTGATTGTCCCTTTTAGAGAGACCAACAATAACTCTAAAAGCAAGCGGCATAGTCGGATAATTTACATAGTATACAGAATGTCTCCATTTATCGCTTCATCATAAATCTATAATATTCTATCTGGAAATGATTTATGGACAGACAGTGTAATCAATCAATCGTCAGGACAAATTACATTTCACGGTTTTGTACTTATGTAGGAATTCGGCGTCTCCATTAGTAAACTGTAAGGATATGACAGTTTAGGAGCCAGGATGGAAGTCTGTTAGAGGCGAGCTGATCATAAACACGTCTTCAATATAAACTTTAATAAATGAACCTGAAATTTCCATTGAGAAAAAATTACCTTGCCTTAGTCTTATCCGAATTTATTAAAGTATGCCTTAACGAGTTAAATAAGCTTTCATTCCAAACAACAAACTGCAGGGACAGATTCCAATGTAGACTTATTGTTGACACCGAACTTCTTAAAGTTGTTCTTGATGCAGTTGTTTAATTTTGTACCATACAATTTAGAGCATGTGATGTTATTCTGGTTGTTGCTATTGTTATTTTCGTTCTTGCTTTTTGTTTTCGTTTGTTTAAAGATATTCAATAATCATAAAAATCATTTTTAATGTCGAAAACTAGGGTCTTGATTTTAAAAGTATTTTTCAAGTCTCTTTTGATTCTAACGGATTCGCAATATTTCTGAACCAATTCATCACTGTTCAATATCGCCGTTCAATTATCAACAAACCCTCGGTCTTAATATGCATGTTATGTTAGATTGATAGTTATTGCCATTGAATAGTGCTCATTATACTGATTGAAGTCCGCTGTTAATAGCTGAATTGTTCACTGATAGCTTGTGGATCATATCTGGAAAGTTTTTCAGTCGCAATTACAATACATTATATAATTTTACCCTAGTATTTTCGCTGTTGAAATTTGATATCTTCCTGAGGGTGAGCGAGCAATTAGATATAATCGGGATAATATTCAGTTCTCATTATCAGAATAACAGCCCGATAAGCTTAGTCGATAGAGCACAGAACTTCAAAACAGTTAAAGTTCAGTATCGTGAGTTCAGTTCCCGGGCTAGCAAACTAACAAACTAATTGTCTTTCGGATGAGACGTGGAATGAGGACCAGTGTGACGATGCTTTACATCGAGTATGTAAAAGAGCCATGACGGATCTCATATGTAGTTTCGTCATGTATCCCTGAACTATCTCCTATCTAACTACTTGCCGTCTTTTGGACGCGTTATGGACACATGCTACGGTAGCGACGATGAATAAACGTAAATACACACTCAAAACTCTGATATAATCGTAGGAGACATTATTGTCAACACACCAATAAGATATGCAGATGGCCACTTGGAGAAAGTAATATACTAAGGCAAAGCCCAAACTACAATTCAAGGGGTATAATATGAACAATTTTTATATAGAACAACGGAATGACACTTACACCAAATATGAAGTATAATATATGCATGTCTGTTCTCTGGCTTGAGAAGAAGGTAAATGAAATCCTTTTTTCCTTTGTTAAAAGGGATGCGCCCGAGCGGAACAAGCTTCTAGGAGTGCCTCTTCATGATGATACATACCAAGCATGGCATATGTCTGGTTTCAGAGAAGAAGATTTTTTTTATGATTAACCTCTTGTAAAATGGGTTGCGCCTAGGCGGAGGCAAAATTTGACCAAAAGGGTATGACATGATAAATGTACACTGGGTGAAACATTACTCTGGTCGCCAGACTCTTCCTGACAGTATTTTTTTTAATTCAATGTGTCAGTCATTACATTAATTCCAATTAAGTCCCCTGTCGCTGAAAAAAAAGTTTTGTTCAGCACGTATGAACAAGTATTAGTAGTATGAACTTAGATTAGTGGGGCTAATAATTATAAGACCTACTGCTAAACATTTCTGAAAATTCTTACAAAAACGACTGCGGCCAGTCTAGTGATACATACCAAATATGAACATACCAAATTTGAAAAATGGAACCAAAAAATGTCTGCTTTCTGATTCAAGAGAAGACTTTTTTTGAAGATTTTAATATTGTCTCCCTTTTACTTGTCATGGCAACCAGAGTTAGGGATGGATTTTAATTATTTCAACGGCTTTTGTTGAACATGACCCTAGGAACATCTCTGCCAAGATTAGCCTACTGATTTGGAAGAGAAGGTTTTAAAAGAAACTGTAGAAATCGTGCGATAGAAGACGGACATCTGACAATCGCAATAGCTCATCTTCAGCGCATCAGAGGAGCTAACTAAACAACTGACAAAACACGAAGACGAGTCATATTTTCAAAAGTGTTACACAAACAAATTTAAAATAACAATTTGATGGCGCTTCTTACTTGAGGCCTTGACCGTCTGCGACTTTTTGTTGCTTTTTTTGTTGTTGTTCTCTCTCTCTCTCTCTCTCTCTCTCTCTCTCTCTCTCTCTCTCTCTCTCTCTCTCTCTCTCTCTCTCTCTCTCTCTCTCTCTCTCTCTCTCTCTCTTTCTCTCTCTCTCTCTCTCTCATGTGAAACATTTGGCCTCGCGTTAGCACCTCCCGCTTTTGTGAGGCGACGACTCTACCAACTGAGCTACCCAGCCGCCTATATGTAGTCTCTCACAAATGTGTGTTTGTTAAACCCGTGACATTAATAATGCGATATGCTATTAAAGGCGTACATTCATTTTTTTACAGCAGGTCTTCTAAATTCAAACAGACGGAATTCAAATTAAAATATTCACGTCAAAGAGTTGAGTTTCACTTTTTTTGAAAATTTAACACCGCATCCATCAATTTAATAGTAACAGAACATAAAGTGTCATAACAAGCGCATACCGCTATCTATCAAAGAGAAATAATATTTAGATTCTTGCCGTGGTAACCCTTGTCTATGAAATTAAAGTTTTTCATAGGTTGAAACGTTTAAGCTACACCTATGATTCCAAAACTGGATTAGGGGTGCCTTCATTATTTTGGTTGCCTTTGTGAAATCAGATCTTTTATTTGACTTCGAATTATATACTATTTTAACAGGATGGCGTAAAACGCATGAATATGTGAAAAATAAACTACATAGAACTTAATTCGTAATAAAATTCATATGTCCTTTGTTTTACTGTCTACACAGCTAGCTATGGTAATTTGTTATTCTCAATGCCATATATAGCAGGAACGTAAATGGTTTGACATCATATAACCGCCGTGCTAGGTGACCCGTTTGCTTTCTGTGAAATTCTCCCAACGCCAATAGCATTACATGCTCTAATTGTACATCCATAAAAATCGTTTTCACACATTTAAAAGGATAATAAAACTAATTTTGGAATAATGATCGCGTTATAATGTATATAATTTCATTTTCTCGTTTATATGTCCATGAATTCAGTCTAATCGAGGAGGAGATTTGTGCAAAGCAAAATCCTACAGTGGAGCTCTAGGATTTAACATTTTGCATATAAATTCTCCTCCATCAGCATTTATTCACAGACACATGACCACGAAAATGGAATTATATCCGTAATAAATATTTTACATAATTTATCTTATAACTATACAAATATCTGTGTGATAACGACCCGTATCATATTTTTTATGATATCACATAGTTATTTTTAGAACAATAATATCATGCAGTTATTTTTAGAAACTTGCATTTCAGTTAGAAACATCGACGAAAACAAGACAAAAAGAGGTTATAGGATAAATGTAATACGTACTAAGTGTATTGTATGAAAAATATGTAACTCGGTTGTGAGAATTGATAATTGTCTCGGCAGAGCCTCGACAATGATCAATTCTCCCAACCTCGTTAGATATTTTTTTCATACATAACACTAAGTACGTATTATATATACTCCGCTCTCGGAATTTTTTCGGCTTCTGGAGGTACTTTGGTTAATACACTTGAAAAAAAAATCTTTAATGTTTTCCGATTGTCTTCGGAGAGATTATAGGCATGTTATAATTTGAAAATAACACGCAGTATCCACACTGCGTCTTCTTATCCAATTATAATATGCCAAGTGTTGACCTTTCGTTGGTTTTGTCTTTTCGCAACGTCATTTTCAGTTGTGTTTGTGACGTCGTATAAACCCACTTTAGAAATAGACTCCCCTTATATGACTGCGCCTTTATTATTTTCATGTGGCTGTTCCGTAAAATTGCCGCAGGATTCCAATTGCGACGACTGTTCACGCATTGCAAATGATTCGGATACACTATACTTAAAGCGACCTACTCTAAATGTCAGCTTTGTGAAAAGAACAAACAGTTTTTAGGAATGTTCTAAGATTTGCTTTGAAGTCGTACGGATCCCATGAACATGACTTCAACTTTTATTTTTCTTTAGTTTTAAACGTTTTCTTATCGTCCCTTAGTTTTGTTTTGGGTTCGAGTAGCAATTAAATTACATTTTGTAATTGAATAAATGTTATTACTCCGCTAGATATGTCATTGCTTTACTTATTACATTGGACTTATGGTAAATCACTAAAGATCTATATCTTTACTTCTCATATCAAAGGATGTATTGTTCAACTTGTCATCAAACAGTCTCCATATATCAGACAATGTTTGAAAGTCATTCAATCAAATTTCAGCAATCAATTTCTAGTGTGACATCAAAATTACTCAATACATTATGGGAATTTTAAAGCACCCATTGTAAAGGGAGTCATCCTTTCCACGCCTATTCAATGGGAACATTAATACATTAAACAAATAGTATGAACATGTACAATCCAGTAGCAATTCTCTTTGGGCGGATAGTGTTTCAATATAAACAATATGATACTCAAATATTCGGTGGTCAATTAAAATTTGGCAAAGTTATTTATGTATTTACGTTTATTTTTTTTTGTCTGATTGAGCAGGAGACAAGCCAAGATCACGCCCGTTGAAAATATGCGTTTAAATTTTAGTTTCGTAAATCAGTAAAAGCAAAAACTATCATCGTCACTAAAACACCTTTACCAATTTTGTTCTTGAGTCACATATTGCTCTTAGTGAGGCGATGCAAATGAATTAAAAAGTTCGAATAATATTTCTAGAACATTGATTGCCTCGGTGGCCTAGTGGTAAGTGCACCCGACCCATGACCAGGAGGTCCGTGATTCTAGCTCAACCGTCGCTATGTGTTTATGGGCAAAACACTTAAAAGCCAGCCCGAGCTCATCCATCTATAGAATTGGGTAGCATTGGGTTTAAACTACTGCCTATGTCTCAGGGACGTGGAAACATAAGGATTGAGTGTTTGAGAGCGATTCTATAAGCTTTGTCTTTCGTCGCAATCGAACTAAAAATAAATTCGTATAAAGGAGTATTTCTAGCATTAAATCTCTAATGCCAACTTCAAGGGAGTTTCTAGTATTACAACGTTGAGACCACACTTCCTATTTCCTTGAAGGAGGATTTTTTTTCTTTTTTTTTTTGACATATCGTCGTTGGGTGATTAAATACTTATAATACAAGCTTAGGATTCCGTCACAGTAGTCCTTAATTATCTTAAGTGCCTATAAAGTGCTGATGATTCAGGACGACAATGATGTAACCAATGACAAACTTATTACATCATTGCCTTCCACATAAAATACATAAGAGAACAGACATTACCCGCGAAAACACTTCCGATTTTAACATTTTCACCTGGAATGTAGAACCTTAAAGGGTTTTATACAGCCATCGTTGGATTTTTTAAACTTGCTGAATTATATTGATTAAGCTCTTTAATTCAGGACCAACTAAACCATTCGGCCATTTCTAATGCCACAAACTGTATGTTATCAAAAAACTATTTCCAATTATCTTTGTCATAACGAATAAGAGATGACAAATGAAGACAGAATCTGTAATATTTCAAGTAATTATTTACTGATGAAAAAATATAAAACATTTTTGTGGTTTTCTTTGAGAAGAACTGATTTTAATAAAGTATACAATTGACAAGTTATTAGAATACCTTTATCTTGGTTCATAACACAATTTATTTAGGATGGCATGCAGATTAGCTAGTCCCGAATGAATAACGTTTTGGGGTCAGATCAGTACCTAATAACAAATCAAAGTGCTCAGTAAATTGGCCGTTACTGAATGATTGGACAGGCGCTTGTATTTCAAACTTTTAATTTTGGCTTAGGAAGCATTTAAAAAACAACAGCAATAAACTAATATGCACTCGGCTCCACCCTATCCAAATAGCACACATGATGCATATAAAAATTCTATCACGTATATCATGCAGATGTATTCGGATCTCGGGTTGGCTATGGATTTGTCACCAATCAAAACTGTAATGTAAGTATTCTTTCTCTGATATAAGCGTCAATTTTCAAAAACTCTACTATGAATTGCTGCAATAAATAGTCTTTTGCTAAGCTAAACGAACAACTTTTCTACCCTTCTTCGAATTAACTGAAAATGTTGTATGAATATTCAGGAAACACGCTCAATTTATACCAGCAAATTATCAAACTGTTTACAAAATGGGTATAACTGTTTCAACCATGTTAAGGTAAAAGGCAAATTTGGTAACCGCATTTTTATGAATCAACTTAGCGCAAGAAGAATATTCGTAAATGATATTCGCTACAAAATAAATTTATCGTCGATCCCCTTTAAGGGATTTCGTAGGGTTATTGTCAAAAAATTTAGCGCTAGAGCAGCACGTGTGTACGATTTACGGCCGTAAGGATTGTTATATCGAAGACACTTCAAAACGGAGGACTTGTCTTTTGTGATTAATTGAAAAAAAAAATTACCACCATATGTACAAATGAAACGGTAGATTTTCGCCAAAGCATAAAACAAGAACGATGGTATATTGCTTTACTATTTTCCGTCTGGCAGTCACCAATCTGTCCATCTGTCTGCGCAAAACTTACCCAAATTACTCACATTACTAACTACTTACTCAAGATACAATGCTCACATATGTCACAATGATAGATCTCAATGATAAACATAAACAGATACTTAGGTCAATGACGTGTGACAAGGTCAATGTCATCTGGCAAGATAACATTTCTGAAAAGCTCGAATAAATCTTAAATTACCAGTTCAGTGAATTCTATATTTAGTGTCAAATTCCTCATGCTTTTAGCATGTTTCGCTTCTGTAAATGTTTCAGAGCGAACTAGGCATGAAAGTGATTTTGATTTTGTTTTTGTTTTCAGTCGATTGCATGAGTTATCCACTATTTCTAACTTATCCACAAAAATTAGAAGGTACATTAAGGCCCAAATTCCTCTGCTTAGATATTCTGTGATTGAAATCAAGTGATAAATTCAAGATGCACAAATTGATTTAATGATTGATTGAATGGAGTTTAACGCCGCTTTCAACATTTCAGTTAAATCGAGCACCTCTAAGCCCTATAGATGATTTCCTGGTATTTCTCTCACCAGTACATCCACCACATCCTTTCCTAGCCTCCAGCTGCTATCTCACATAGGTCTACGATTATCAAACCATTGGTGAGAGAAAAATAGTTGGAAAGAATGAGTGCCGCCGTCGGGGATCGAACCCGGGACCTTTAGATTGACAGTCCGACGCGCTTCCAACTGCGCTATGACGGCGGCGTCTAAAGATACACAAAATAGTGGCATTTGTGATAAAGCGATAATTGCTGGCCAGAACATTATTGAGTCAATGCTCGTAGATGCAATGAATTTACAGGTACATGTTACTTACTTTTCTACAGGCTTATTTTAATCATGATATTAAAGAAAGCCACCGTTGGTGCATGAATGACGTGGAAAAGTCGTGGTGACGTCATTACGAACGTCAAGTCAACAAGGAGGGGTTTGGGCAATACGGCTCGGAATACTTCGCTCTTTTTTCATCTAGTCTTTCGATAACAGCTTACATGCCACCAATATATCTTGCTCCACATGAAAAAGGTAATTGTAGTGCAGAACTTCTATGTGTTTCTTTTCTATGATGCTGTCTTAATACGAGCCTGCTCGTTGAATGCAGAAACAAGTTAAGCATTGATCGATCGATCGTAGTATAAAAGTCAGAAAATATTTTTTCAAGTTTCGTTTGCAATGCTGAGAGTAAAACATTCTGACTGAACTTTCATCTAAGAATACAAATATCAAGATCTCATTTTTTTCCCATCGGTACAGACCTTAGTCATGTTGATATGACAATGTCAAGGTCATCTGTTAATGTACAGAATTTTAAACTTTGCTCTTTCGTTTGTATTTATGTTCGCAGACACTTCTTTGGGTTTTCTATTAATGTTTATTTTGTTGTATGTTAAAGTTGATAGCTTTTGTTTCAATTGAAATGAAGTTAAAAATGCTACTGAGACAAATCCACACTTAGAAAAGAAGAAAATATAGATTTTTATCTCCAGAAAATGCTTATTTAAAGCTCTCAGTTTTGTGTGTCACAAAATATATACAGGATCGTCATAAAAATTTAGTCTGCTATGAATACTTATCGAATTTCCCCTGGGAATAATAAAGCCGTTCAAAAATAATTACGTAATGCACTCTGTCTTGAATTATATACGACAAAACAATCTAGAAGGTACTATTTTGTATCATAAATACTTGAAAAATAGACATGATAGACAATCTTTGACAATAATCTGAAGACTTAACTTTTGCCTTGTCTTATTTTAAAGAAGCTGATTATGACGATTTAAGTTGAAGAAATTTTCAAATGTTCAATGCTCGTCAAAAGGAGTTACTTCACATTCCGCCATTATTTCAGAAGCTTTTATCTTTAACATGATTGCTAGATTTATTTTCCTAAGAAAGATTCATTTTGTTTGTAGTTTATACAATACCGATTGTAAGAAATGAAAAGAAGAGTTTGTCGTCGAATCAGATGTTTTTGAGCTGACATGTCACTTTTACATAGTTCATGTTCATGAATAGTTTACACGTTTAAGATTCTTTTGGGAGTAAATTCAAACATTAAAGTATTATTCCGTCTATTTACTGTTTCGGATACACAATAGTTGACTGATAGTAGATGTTTAATACAAACGCGTTTGAATATGAACAAATCCATCGAGAATTGTATTCGTCTATTTAGATAAGGAAAACCTATTTAGGTATTAATTTTATAACATTTAATTTATAAAAGATGAAAAGTTAGGAGTGTATTATAATAACTCAATAAACCACAGACATGAACTTCTGAGGTCAAAGATTCGTGTCTAAAAGGATTTGGAGAATCATTTTGTTTTTTTTTTTTCAAATTTCACTTTCTTTCTTCCTTATCTGTCTTGAATATTTGTATATTAGGGGAACACCATGAAATACTGTATACTGCAAACAAGAGACCTTAGAGTGCCAGTATCGCTCGAAATGTACAAGTTGTGATGACATAATGATGCATCATAAAGGCCCCTTTTTGAAACAAGATCACAACACCCAAAATAAAACGAAAGTTGATAGCGCAAGTCCTAAGGATTATTCTTGTAAAGTTCTATGGAACTCTGATTATTAGATTTTGTGAAGAAGATATTTTATATTTCATCATAAGGGACCTTTCTTCACTGACTTAACAGTCCGGAGAAACCTTGTTATTAGCCCAATCATATTTTCAGGAATCTGAAAAAGCATATCCTAAACATTATTCCTGCGAGGTTTGGTTGAATTTTGATAAGTAGTTTCAGAGAAGAAATATATTCTTTCAATAAAATGATCATATGGGAACATTTTTTCGGGAACGCGACATAGAGCCATTTTTTCAACCTTATCAGATAAGAAGGCGGAAATCTGAAAGAGCCTGTCACAGGCATCATTCTTGTGTAGTTTAGATAAATTCTGATCGGTAGTTCCAGAGAAGAAGATGTTTTATATTCTATCATATGAGACCATTTTGTCAAAATTAACGACGAAAAATAACAGAATAGGCCCTGAGCATTAAACCTGTGATGTTTGGATGAATTCTGATCAGTAGTTTCAGAGCAGAAGACTTTTTCATATTTCATCATATTGGACCATTTTTCGGTGGCCCGAGGGCCCCATACAGTCCCTCCTACCAGCCTGATCGTAACTTAACGAATTAAAAAAGAGCATGTTCCACGGATCATTCCTTTGATGTTTTGTTAAAATTCTGAGAAGTAGGTTCAGGCTTCAGGATTTTTTTTTATTTCACCATTGGGACCCATTTTCGGTGACACGACAGCCCGAGTCATCAACAAGATCGGGATTTAACTAAAATCGGAAAAAAATATGTTATAATGATCATTCCTGTAAAGTTTGGTTGAATTCTGATCAGTTGATATAAGCCAGAAGATTTTCTATATTTTATCACGTGGGACCTTTTAGGATGGAGCGACAGCCCGTAGCACCAACGTTATTAATCCTATCAGAATTATAATGAAGAAATATAAAAGAGCATATCCTTAGCATCATTCTTGTAAAGTTTGATTGAATTCACATCAATAGTTTCATGCATCCTTATTGTCAACCCAATCATGATTTAATGAAGAATTCTAAAAGAACATGTCCCAAGGATCATTCCTGTGAAATTTGGTTGAAATTTGTTTATCAGTTTCAGGAAAAATATTTTTAAAGAAAGAGTTAACAGAAGGACGAAACATCCACTACCAACGGACACCAGCTCTGCTTTCAGGATCACCAAACGGTGCAAATAGTTTTCCAATTGTATCCCGCTTTGCACGTGCACTTGCGTGCAAAGCGGGGTACAATTGGAAAACTGTTTGCACCGTTTGGTGATCCTGAACGCAGGGCTGGTCATGAAAATAGTTCCGGTGGACTTTGTTCAGTGGAGCTCAATAAGAACCAGAATAACGCCATGTTTATCCTGATTTTCAGTGGGATTTTAACTGGTTGCAAGTTTGCAACACGTGTTGCAAGTTTAAAAGAGAAGTAAGCACTTAGCCGAACTTTGTTTTGTTTCATCCATTAATAAACAAAAAACTGCATTAAAGTTGTCCCAATCCCAATTTGTAAAAAAAAGATCAGATTCGGCTTAGAGTAGTCTGAAACTTCTAGTAAGTCAACATCTGAATTACAAGAAGAATTGAACTTGCCCTGCGTTTGACATTATATTACGTTAGCGAAACGTTCCTTAACTTTGTTCAAGTCGATCAAATCAATTCTTATTCTTATAATCTTGTGTAACTTTGCTAGCATCCGATTGGTCCGCAAATAAATACAATTCTATTTTATCGAAATTTAAGGACATTTACTTAAAGGGGGGTAACAAAATACAGCTAATTCCGTTAATTCGATGAAATTGGCGATATTGTGTTACCTTCCTTTTAATTTCATCGAAAAATACATGTACATGTAAGTCAACCCACTCATTCAGTTACATACCGGAATCATTTAAAAATCATTCGACGTTACAATTTCATGATATGATTAACTACAGCAGCTCGCTTTGGAAGAAAGTTCACGTACAAAGCGGAAACCATTTCTCAAATTCTTAGCGAACATTTGTATCCTGTACGTTATGTGCGCAGACGAGACTGTGCTTCTAGTGGTTGACATCATTCATATTTTTCTAAAATCGTTTAATATCCCGTGATGCTTTTTGACCTACATTATTTGAAAATCAGATGGACGGACAACGGAATATTAATGCGAGTATAATTATTTGTATTATCAGAACGCATGTACATGTATTTAGTGACAGTTCATTTTGTAGAATTCGGTCGATCAAAAGGCATGGTCTATTTGACCTAGAATAAACCCTCAATGACATAACTCATATATCACATATGAAGACAGTTTCATACTCTGTGGATAATGGTTTTATATATGACAGCTATTAGCGGGGAGAAGATCTATCGCTTTATCTGTCGAGACGTGATGCATTTTTATATTGTTTACGTGACCACAATCACTTTCAAAAAACTGAAAGTGAAAACAGTATTAAGCATATGCAGGAAAGCAATTTATTCAATTCACTTTAAAATAATTGAAAAATTGGTTGTCTGCGCCCCCCCCCCCCCTCCCCCCCACACTAACGTATGCGTGTATTCCGCTTGATTCTGTTATGATCGGCGTGACTCGTGTGTTCTCGGATGGTCTTCTTTTAGATCGCGAGCGAAAATAATGAGATGGAAATCTTGTCAATTATTACGTCATTGTATAGTTTCAGTATTGCAAAGAGACGACGTAAAATCGGAAATGTTTGCCAAACCCCAATACATGTATAACGATGTCTTCCGAACATTTTCGATACTCTGTTGTGGTTTAATTATGTCAAGGGTAAATAAAAATTACGTAGGCTTACTTCGCTGCAATTTCAATTAAACAGATTTTGAAAAGGAAACTCCACAATTTTTTGTGTTTGTTTTATTTTATTTTATTTATTTTTTTTGTTGTTGATCATCGCGATTTGTTCCCAATCTTCAATTTTAGTAAGCTGTAGCAAATATTTCTAACACATGTGGCTATTTGTAACCGGCGCACGGTATGGTATAAACGTCAATATGACGCAACGGTATTGAAAAGTCAACCCTTTCAGTATTGCTCAACTGGACATCTCTGAATTTCTTCATCAGTTTGGTAAGTACATTTTTATATCTATCTGAATCAAAATGATGACCTAGAGTTTATGTTTGGTTTAGAGGATCGAGTAACGATGTGAGTCTGTGGCGGGTACAGACCGAACGGTGAGGAGACGTTCCAAATTCTCCAAGTATACCTTTCATCAACTCTCTAAATTAAGGAAAAAAAGTTTAAATCATTTTATGATATGTTCGACTTCTATTTCAATACTTTTGTAGTATTTTTATCAGTTAAACGTCTCTGTTTTGTTTTTTTCATGCGTCCATTAGAACTTAATGATTGCCCGGTTATGTATACATACCAACATACCAACGCTAGTGCCGCCATTTAGAAGTTAAAAAAGTGATGCATGCCATTAGCTTACTGACTTTGAATTGGAAAATACCGAATGGATTACAATTAAATTTTAAACATCATTACAGATTACGTCAAAACGTTTAAAGACGAAGTTTTGGAATAGGTTGGTGCGAATAAAGGGGAAAATTACGGATTGCAACCCAAGGAAGTAACATTTCGAAATTTTTGCACCGGTGGCGCCTTTTCAGGTGTATTAGGCTTTGAATTGTTTCCATCACGATCATTGCAAATTCTTGTAAACTCAGTATTTTGTAAACAATGGTTTGAATTGTGTACACGATTTTATTAATTACCGCCAAGAAGTTTCTAAGTTAAAGTTAAAGTCCACGTATTTTTATCCACCCTTTAACAACACTCAGACGTGCTGCTTGTGTGTCCGTTACCTACAGTTCAACATCGTAAAATTAATAAAGTAAATGATTTTGTGATTTTTTTATAAAGTTGAATGAGTTTGTGAATGAGATTTGAATGAATTTAAAGGGAGGTAACCAATTATCGCTAATTTTGTTCAGGATGAACAAAATTAGCAATACTGAGCGACTTTAAAAACGCAACAAAGTAAATTTGAAATTTGAGTACAGAAATGTAGATTTTGTTTTACTAAATTTAGCTGAAATGATACAAATAAGATCAACTGTTGAACCGAGTTAATCTTGATTTGATTTGACGCTTTGGTTAGTTTCGGCATGGCAATCTACTGTTCACTCTTTCTTTGTCATTGCTCTTTTTAGGTTGATTGATTTAACAAATCAGAAGTATGGAGGGTAATCAACGATAGACATTTCAAAAACCGCTAAAAAAGCGAAATCACTTCACTCGCTTTGCAAAGAATGTACTCTTAATTGAGTAATTTAAAATGTAACGTGTTTCTTAGAATCGGAACGTCGTTAACCTCGATTAGGATAAAATTATTGATTAATTCGTTCAACATTTAAACATCTGCATGGTAGGATCTTGCCAAAAAGGAGTTTCAGAAGACCTAATGTGTTAAAATGACGTTAACTAGTGTCTTGCCGTAAACACGCTTAAAATGGCATCTCAGTTCTAAACGAGTTGTCTAGTAAGGGGTTAAAAGCGTGAACAGACTATGATTGCCAAAACCGCATTCACACGAAGAACGTTTGTGGTTCTACGAACGGAATGGAAAAGCATGTAAGTGACGTCATTTCTGGTAAAAAAAGACGACGTTTTGGTGTCGTCTTTGCAACAAACGTGCTTAAACACAGTATTCATGATTTGTTTGACCTCTTGATTCATTCAACCAAACTCTGAAATTTGTTTGGCTTTGTTTCATTTGAAAAGAAAATATCATTCAAGCAGTAGGGCTATGGAGAAATTTCAACTTTCGTGGGTATGCTTAAAAGTGTCCCCGTATTGGGAATACAAGAGAATGTTTCAAAATAACATTGATGTTGGACTAAAGGTAACTTGTTAAAGTAACAAATTAAGTTTATTTCAGTGCGAGTCTAGTCACTAATATTTGCATTTAAGTGACGTTTTTAAGGATTGCGTTTTTAAAGTCGCTCAGTATATATCACATCCCTTTAATAAAACATGCATACACGCTATACAAAATATCTTCCTATTTCATCAAGAACGCATCAGACGCTTATAATTTCAATTACAACAGAGAAATCGGGATTTTTTTTTTCTAGCTTTACTTCTTTTGAATGAAGTTATTGATACTATCTTTTTCCATGAATTTGGAGCGTTTTTGAATTGTTTACGTACATGTAAGGGTTTGAAATGAATGCGTGGAGTGCTGAGTGAGTGATTTGGAATGGTTTCGATTGAGATGGATGTCAAGTTCACGATGTTGTTTATTGTAATATAGTTAACTATCGGTAATTCGTACACCGATGGTTTGAAGGTATATATTCGTTCATATACATTCTTTCGACCCGAGTTTTAAGTTTCTAAATCTTTGTCAGAATCTGCGAAATTCGCTCGTTGGAAATACGTATTTCGTAGTCGGTATCAAATCCCAAGAGTTTCTTTTTACAACTCATTTTTGGTGAACGAACGTCGTTCACCAGTGTTATATACCATGTCAGGAAAATCATGTTGGATGTTAATACATTTGAAATAAAGTAGCGCCTCTTAAAATTCAATTTAGTATCTTTCAATATTTTTCTCCGCAAAATCACTGTTTTCTTCTTTAATGGCGTGATACTATTATTCTTTATCAAGTGAAAATAATGAAAATTCGCCTTGAAAAACACAAAATGATCTTGCAGTGCTTATCAAGGGAATTTTTGATCGGCGTAAGCTTGTCGAGAGTTTAAAGCAAAAACAAAGTTTGTGTCTAGACACCGTAGAGACAGATACTATGTTTTTGACCCAAGCCTTCGCTGGTGCAACTTGTAGTAATTAGCCGGAAATACGTGTTTATTTAGGTCATGTCCTCTTGAACTTACATTCGGCAATACTCGGGCGATCTCCGACGGCTCCGATTTAAATGTAGGTTAGAGGAATCGGCCGAGTTGAGACGAATGACACATCAAGACACCTTGTGTCATTAGAAACGGTAACGCGGTTTTACATAACTTTTCAACTAACGACAGTCAGTCTCGAGACGGGTTTTAAGAATGATTCGACATGTGTTTTACATGTACAACCTTTCTTGTACTTTTATTTAAATAGGGATGAACGCCGCTATTAAGATTTTTCTGTGAAATTGCGTTGGCTGAAGTAGGGCCTGTAAGGATACACTCGAATATTCGGTGAACTTATTCCCACCGAAAACGTTTCGTATTCGTCTGTCTCAGAAGCGAATATTGCCGAATACCAAATGCGACAGGCACGGAAGATATTTCATTTGGGCCATTCTACTTTGCATTTTTTCAATCTGTAAAACCATATCAATTCAAAATTCTATTTAAAAATTAAATAGATGATAGCTAAATATTTTACCCTAGATACCACTCCAATTGAAGAGTAGATATTGCCGTGGTCAAGGAGGGACCAGATCCGTCATGCACTTGTGTACAATTCGACAGGCGGGTTTAGTTGTTAAATTATTATGGAAAAGTCACTGCGTTTTTTACAGAAATCATAAAAATCTTAATCGATGAATAAAAAATGGCTCCATCCTTCCCAAAATACGTTTAGAATTTGTTAACTACAGTTTAAGCAAAAACTAGCTCCGAGCAGAAGTCTAATATCAGCCGCAATACTGTAATAAGATATCGATAGTGAGTGATTTTACAAGCATCAAAACTCTTGAAGGTAAACAATAGGTTCTCGTGCAAAAAAATAAACCGACAATTGTAAGGATTCTCAATTCTTTTTGGAAAGAAAGTCGGAAGGAAAAAAAAACATTGTATTATACTTAAACATAGTCATAGACATAGTCATGCAATTATTACCGCCCTTTAAAAAATAAACTTCTTAAATAACATTCTATTTCGCTTTTGATGTAGAAATTACGTTACAAAAATAATATTTTTAAAGACTTTTAGTATGCAATTTACTATGGAGCAATTGTTTAATATAAAAAGTTATACTTTAATTTCTAAACCTTAAACAGAAATTATCCATGAAATATACTAATAGGGCACTAGACCTCCTTTAACATATACCTAAATATTTCTCATTCTGCAGTGATATAAAATTGAATATCGACATAAGTGTCAACCACGGAAGTGGTTATGGCTTCAAATATGATAAAATCTAATCACTCAGGTTATGGTTCAAAATACTATTAATAAGGTAACAAATCATAACTTTAAATAATGAGTACAGTTCGGGACTGACTGATATTCATGGGTGTTTCTTTGGTTGGTACTCAAAGACCTTTTCATCCTCTGAGAAGAAACAAAGATAGTTAAAAAAGTTAAAACAAATACAACAAATTTACTTGAAATAAGCTTAAACATGATAACAACTATGTACTTTTGTAAAAACAAACACCATTGGATATAGGTTAAAGACAGTTTTAGATAGGATTAAATCGATTTCTCCATTTATGTTTAATTAATAAATGTACCTATTTCAAGTGTGTAAAAAAATTTCACAGAGTAACATCTCATATTCTAACAAATATTTTTCTAACAGGATTTTTCCTCTCTTTCCCTTTCTTTGAATTTGCAGTGAAATTTCCGAATAACGGAAATTTTGTCGAGACAATTCTTCCCACCTTTTCTTTACATTCGTAATTTCTCTTTTCTAATTGAATTTAATTTATCACTCTAGAATGCCATCAGGTTCGTTCACCATCAGTACTTTCAGTGCTTTGATTATATCTTTTATTCGTAGGTGTGAAATATCATAAGCGACAGACATGAATATCATAAGAAACAATATTTAATATGACAGCTGCATTTTGTCTCTTAAAATATTGATCTGGTTTTCATCTTTTTATAGCTTTGCAGAGCAGTGATAACACTTTATGCGAATTCAGGTAAAAAGTACACGTATTCTTATAGAACAAACATGACTGTAAACATCTGTGAGAAATGAAGAAGTTGTCATTCTTATTATTCCGATTAATACATGTATTTGCATGAACAGGGCGACGGTATTTTAATTTGTTGTAATCGACCATTGCATTGTAACGTTTAAAGAAGACGGATGATGAAAAAATATTTAAGAAGAAAATTTTAGTAAGGGATAATGCGTCAAAAGTTTCTTCGACCTTTAAGATGTATCTCGTTGTTTCAAATGACATTTCTTCCGGAGTGTCAAAAAGAGAAGTTGTGTTGAAAAAGTTAAAACTTCAAGTACTTGACCCAGTTTTTCAACCTAGTTCCTTGACATAATTCCAAATAATTCCATAAGAAAGACTTTAAATCTAAAGGCATCATGTGGCGGATGTTAGCTTGACATGATTATACATAAATAATGGCGGAAATAAACATTGAAATATGTTGTATAAATAATTGTGACACTTCAGGCAAAAAGAAGAAATCTGTGTTTAGTACGAAAAATATCGTTCCTAGTCTGACTGTGCGGATTGTGAAGGCTGGCTAGGTTCGAATTTTTTCGTATTTCGCTGATTTTCTGATTCGAAAAAATACATTTTACATTCTCGAATAAGAATTTCTAATATGAAACCTCTTATTGACCTTCGCTGGCTCCATTTTTCCTAATATACAATTTATGGCGTTCCCACAAAAATTTGATAAACGTCGACTCCGCAATTTAACCCTCTTAAAATAAGATGATACTTTGAGGCTTGATTGAAATGAAAAATGGGCTTATTTTTGGTAGAAAAGAATTCATTCATACTAAAATAAATTCCCATTACGATGTAGAAATGCTACATGGTTACATAGTAAGTGTTTTTACAAGTTTTAAAAGAAAACTATTGTTTAAAACAAAAGCTATCACAAAATGCAAGGATTTTCGCTTAACGCTGAAACTGACAATGAGCGCTTTATCCGTTTGCAATTAATAGTCGTCACTTTGAAACAACTGACAACTGTTTCATAATTCGATTTTTTTGTCAAATATGTTATCATAATGGTCCGGTATAATTATCCTTATGATCAAAATCAGATTGTGAAACAATTGCCTGTGTTTGAATCAATTTTCAATATCCTACCTTATTTCTGCAGAAAGCCTCGCACCTCGCCTGTCGCAGATATTTGGCCGGTATGACGGCAGTAGACCACGCCCATGTGATGAAGGTTAAAACAACTAAAATCCACAGAAACCATGCGGCCATCTTTCACATTGTCTGAAATAAAATTGAGTTAAGAACTACTTTGGATTTACTTGCGAAATGACTCTACCGGGATTTGAACATGCGCGAACATGGAAACGTCGCCTTTCTTTGCACAGTCCTACGTCCCTAACTACTGCACTAGCTAGTGGTAAAGAGTGTAAGACTATGCAGAGCTAGGCAACGGTATCGCACATCTTTCCGAGTATGTTTAAATCCCATTAGAGTCAGAAATATTATTTCTCCATAATGCTTAGAAAAAGAGTAGTCGCTACCGTAGATGGGAAGTTTTGATATCATGATAGTTACATGTGAAATGGCTAGAGAATAATTTGAGAATATGATTAACTTAATGACATGTGTGGCTTTTAAATGATATGAAAGTTTTTGACAGAAAACGAAGATGTTATCGTCTATAAATACGGTTAGCAACATCGTGAAATTGACAATCACTCCGATCAAAATCATTCTATAACAATCTGTCAGCGTTCCATTCATTCAAAACACTCACTCAAACCATTCAAAAACGCTCCAAATACACAAAAGAGTTAATATCAACAATTAATTGAAAATAATTAATCCAGAAAAAATCAAAATTTGACAAAAATGATTGAAACTATACTCGTCTAAAAGGTTCTTGAAGAAATGTGGAGCTATTTATAGAACATGTTTGCATATTTTGTTCAGGGAGGTTATCATTATCGATAATTTTGTTTATGCTGAACAAAATTAGCGACATTTGATTACCTCCAATTAATTTCACCAAAAACTCACTCCACACACTCATTTAATTTCACTCCAAAACCATTCTAAAATCATTCACCTTGTCAATTTCACGATGTGCAATTGTTTGTTTTTACGGACTCATGAGAGGCTTCCAAATTAATGATGACTTATGAATCCTTTGAATGATTTGAGCGCTATTGATCAATTCCTGTGCGTTCATGATCCATTTTCGGGTGTTTTGAAGGGGGGGGGGGTATAAACCTATTTATTCTACATCGATTTGTAAAGTTTTTACATTTAGATTTATCGCTCTTGATTCTGCTTCCAGGAAAATGAACCAGTAATCGCACCTAATGTGTGGGCCAAGGACAGAAGCAAGCTCGATAGCCGCTCCCGGGAATCGAACTTGGGACTTTTGGGTCAAGGGGCCGACGCTCTACCTCTAGACCACGGATACCACACATGTTTTCGTTCTGAGAAAAAATTTGGAAGAGAAATTTACCTACATTAGATTTTGAAGGGTCTATTCAGGCTATCTACCTTGTTATAAAAACTTCTAAAAACGTGGTCTTAATCTCAGTCTGGCTAAGCCTGATTGACCTCTGCTGAATTCAATCTCCTTTTTTGTATAGGAGCATTTATAATATGACCGACGTCGCCGGAGTGAAATAACCCCGTTTAATATTTTTGATATTACATGGACATTGGGGGGGGGGGGGGGGTTATTACACTAGTAGATTAACTTTGCAAATGAGCTAAGAACTTTAGCAACCTCATATTTCCGTTGTGAAAATGACGGCAAAATGTTTTGATGACGTGAAATTGCAAACGGCGTTATATGTTTCGCGGAATAATTTGAAGTGAAATATATCTGTAAATCCCTTTTTGCGAAAATTCTGGTTATATTATAAATAGAATATCAAATTTGTGCTCTTAAAATACCGCATTTATTAAACTCATCATCTAAAACAGATAAAACTCGGCAAAGCCTCGTTTTTATCTGTTTTTAGATGACTCGTTTAAAAAGTTCGGTATTCAATTACCACTCATTCAATATCCTCTATTTATCATGCAATGAAGCCTGCATTGACCTGATATCACCTGTCTGATAACATAACATGATATCAGACAGTCTATTTTTAGGAACAATTTGGATACATTTTCACCTGGAATTCTTTGATTTTTAAGGGTTTATCATACTTAAGCCCTGAAAATTGATGGCATGATAAATTTAATAACATGTTAGTGTCTTAAAATATCAATGTTATCAGGTCTCGGCTGTGAGAAATTATCATGACTCGGCAAATCCTCGTCATGATAAATTCTCTAAACCTCGACCAGATAACGTTGTTATTTTTACACACTTAAGTTCCACAAGATAGAGTGAAGTTCGAGAAACCGTTATCTCCTATCAGTTTCTACGTAACATTTTATTCTCTATTTCCCGAACTATCGTGTCCGTGATATGGAAATGGTGAATAATGATATTTAAGAAATCGACCCATTGACTCCAAGTTGATGCTTCCATTCAACCAGCCGTAACATGATAATTTTGGCAGCCAAGATTTCAAATTTGTTCCTGGGAAATCCGATGATAGATTCGAAACAGGTCTTTGAGATAGAATCTCGCTATTCTTTCAAAGTCTATTTCCAGCTATTGTAATGCTAAAAACAGGTCTTGAAATTTATCAGGAAAAGCATAGAATCAGCAATTTGTATTTATTTCACCTACCATTATGTTAAAGAAATAGATGTTATTGAAATGAACGTGGTTGGTAGCCAATTGATGAATCTTTTAGGGTAGGAATTTTTGTCCCGAGACGAAAGCCGACTTACACGAATATCCTGTAACAGTTAAAAACTTTGTGATATTGACAACATGAATGTTATTGAAATGTTTTTGGAATGAAAATTAATGAGCGAGAAGGGCGAGTTTTGAATGAAATTAAAGGGAGGTAATCCAATATCGTTAATTTCGTTCAAGACGAACAAAATTAACGATACTGATTACCTACCATAAATTAAACACGCATAAAAATTCTTTAAATTTTTTTTTGTCTTTCCGAAACAATTAGACGGTTGCAAAATAATGAAAAGTCAATCAAATTATCTATATTTTCTAAGATTGTTTTGTTTTGAATCAAGCTGTTGATCGAGTTTGGGTTTTTTTTGTTTTTTGTTTTTTATTTTTTTATTTATTTTTTGAACGTTTTTGAATGCTTTGAGTGAGTTTTTGCAATGATTAAATCAAGCGTTAAGTGCGCGACTTAGAATGCATTTGATCGGAATTAAAGTCAATTTCACGATGTTACTAACTGTTATTGTCAGTTTTACCCTCCATGGTTGGAGCCGGGCCTGGATAGCTCAGCGATAACCCATCGGCTGCCATTCCTGTGGTCGTAATTTGACCCTTGACGCGGCAAACCTCCATCCGATATTTGACCTATAAAGTCAATGTCATTCGGAACATCACTCGGCCAATCTCACGATCAACCTCGGATGTACATAGACGGACTACTTTTAAAAAAAAATACGGGAAATCTTTGGAAAAACTCGATGACGTCACTTAAAATGGCGTTAACCCTCGAAACTGTGAGTGAAAACGTTCGACGTCGCCAACGCTACTCGTTTAAGTCACTGACGTGAATTCATCGAATCCTTATATTAATATCTTTAGATTCTAAAATAACGGCTGAAAAAAATCTTAATTTTTGAGAATGATTCGTCATTCTCAAAAATTAAGTTCGATCAGCCGTTATTTACTGTAAAAATATAAATCTACAGTGTTAGTTTTTCTTACACTGTTGCCGCCTGACAAAATGCACGATTTCGTTACATACCCATCCGCCTTACATACATCCGAGGTATGTTGTAGTTTACGAAAATGGCCGAGTGGTGTTCCGAATGAAGTCAATGTGTCTCCTTGACTGGGTTACTGCCCCTAGATCTATCGATACTAGAGACAAGTATTTTACAAATTTTCGTAAGGTCATGTGACCCGGTAGTGACGTCATTTGATCAACGTTAAATGGAAGCTAGAAAATCGTAAAGCGTTTGGAAGCGGATTTGCGACATGCAGTTGATCGAAAAGCACGATGAATGCAGCGAAAAACAACAAATAATGAGTTGATTGTTTGTTTTTCTTTCGTATGTTTATCTCGTAAAGAGCATATTTATATAAGCAAAAGAATTTTAGTCCTTCCATTTTAAATAATGCCGCCAAATTTCAACGGATACCGACATGCATGATGGGAAAATTCTTACGGTTTGTAATAACTTACTTGTCGTGAAAAACACACATCCAATCAGATTGCCGTAAGATTTATACACTACCCGTTGTCTCTCACAGACATCGGGGTACCAGTTCATGTGTCTCCTGCCAAACGAGGAATGATACGTTGTACGCCTTAGTAGAATAAGCATCTGGGCCAGAGGTTATAAAACTTTTCTCAGGCTCAGGCTCAATTTTCTCAAAAGAAGAAATTTTCTCAAAAGAACCCAATAAACTTTGCTTTTGTTCTAATCCAATTGAATTATTATTCTGTATTATGACATTCTGTATACACTTTTCATCAATAAAATATGTTTAAACCAATTTTCTCAAAATATTAAATTTCAGTTTGAGATTTAAGCGGTAATTCTGCTTCATTACTCATTCAAATGTAAATTTAAACATAAAAGATGGTATTTATAAGTTGTTATAAATAACAACTTATTAATATTATCTTTCATTTTCGTACGTTTATCTTAATTTGAAATTTGAAAAAATTGAGCCTGAGCCTGAGAAAAGTTAAAAAAAATCGGGCCATGATATGTCGGGTAAAATGTGGTTGTACTGGTGTGAGAAATGACATGAAACCATGAGTAGGTACACCAGCCGCGCGATATAACTGCAATCATCTTGAAATTGGCGTCAAATCCCATACAAATTTACAAATTCAACAAAATTCATGTTTAGAATTAAAGTTGTGTATTAAACAATTTCTTTCTGTTGTCATTACTTCTGCAAGCAGATAGCGTGCATTTGACCATAAAATACATATTTATTGCGTCTAGAAATCAGCAAATTGCGTGACGTAAACCGTTTAGAATAAAAGGTGAATAGCTAATGTTCTAACTAAAGAACTCGCCAGGAAATGGGGGCTTCCTATTAAAGCGTTTAAATTAAAACTGCTGAAAGCATATAAAATCCATTTGGGAATATTACAGTTATGAACATCGTGAAATTGACAAGATGAATGATTTTGGAATTATTTTAGAATTACAATGAATGAACGGGACGAGTTTTGAATGAAATAGGATAATAGGGTAATAGAATGTCGACATTTTCGTCCGATTTATTAACCCCCTTAAAAATGTACGTAAATCTCTGTTTGAGTGTGTCTTCAAGGACAAATCAGACGCTTAAAAATGCACTCCAGCTAATAAAATAGTGAAATGATTTGATCGATTTGAATGAAATGTTGATCATTTTGAACGATTTCAATGAATTTTTTGAAAGATTTCGGGAATACACATGGACCGTTTCGATTGATTAATGAAAACTAACAAATGCAATCCTTATATTATGATCCATATTCTTGGTAAATAATTTTTGAGGGCAAAAAGTAAAAGAGCATGGAAGGAACTATTATGATCCATATTTTTGCACAAAGACATGCAAAAATATGGATCATAATAGTTCCTTCCATACTCTTTTAATTTTTGCCCTCAAAAATTATTTACCAAAAATATGGATCATAATACTTACATGTATATCAAGACACAAATAAGAGGGAGTACATGTAGCGCCAATCTTTAATTTTGATTTCCCATTGGAACCATACGTTGTTGGTACTCATTTGAATTGCCTAGGCGAGCCGATTCGATTGATTTCCTACAACATAGGAGTAGTGCAAGTATCACTAAAATATTCTATCTAAAATCCCCAAAACCATGCGACTCTGAGAATTACTGTGCAGCGATTGTTAGGTTCCCAGGCCGCCGAGATGTGACTGAAACATTGTTAAAATATGCGTCGTTGAAAGCGGCATTAAAACCACACTCAAATAAACAAGACTTGTGGGATTACAGCGAACCTCGAATATTCTTGGAACTGGGTCCATGTAGTATAAGCAAATAAGGTGAAAACTAGAGATATGAGGGTCATAGAAGCATTGGAAAAGGTCCAGAACAATACCTTTGGTATAGAAACAGAATTTATGACAGACATAAATCAGGTGCACGTAAAACATTTCCACGATTTTCAATTCCAAAAGGGGCCAAAATTCCACTAAATTCAGTTTCAGAAAAATGAATCTTTGTCTAGAGGCTGCTATTATGGTTACATAAGCATGAGCAAAGATTCCTAGCAATAGCTTTAACATCAATTGCATTTAAAAACTTAACAAAGAATTGCAAAAAAAGGTTAAAATTCCAATAAATTCAATATCAGAGTAATGAATCTTTGTCTAGAGGTGAATATTATAGTCATGTGCAAAGTTTTTGAGTAATAGCCTAAGTAGAAACGGAGAGGCCCGGGTGACAGGAATAGTCCCCTATTCTACGAATAATTGAGAAAAAAAATGCCTAAGTTTTGACAAAGGAAAATTTGACAATAGTCACTACGATGTTTATGAGATGGCCTCTGTTTAAAGAAGATCTGCTATGTCTATGTTTCAACACTGTGTTTAGAAGTATCGAGACAAAATGTTTTGTGCTATCAGACTGAATGACAGCTACAAAATGTAATTTTGAGTAAATGCGAAATTTGGTCTATGTTTTGGACAGAATATAACAAAATATCAAATAAAGAGAGGAACAAAGACTGTCTCAATTTAATTACTACATCAAGATTTTCGTATGCAGAGTGATGATATACCGTATTTTGTACAGTCAATTTCATCTTGAAATTGACATTCACCTCGTTTAAATTCATTCTAAATCGCTCGCTCAGCACTCCATTAAATGCGCCAAAAACATTCACTCAAATCGTTTCAAAATTGATACACAAAATTAAACCTGCATCGAAATCATTCAAAACGACCACCATTTCGTTCATATCCATTTAATAATTTCCACGATTTTATTGGCCGGTATAGGTTAAAAAGCGTCTTTTTTTGTCAAGAGACACAGATATTAAGATAGGAAGAGTTTAATAAAAGAAAGTAATGAAATATCGCTACTTTCGTCCATTTGGACGAACGTAGCGATATTGTATTATCCCCCTTTATTTTTTATTGTAAATATCCCCTTTTTTATTCCTCTTTATTTTCATTCTACTTATCAATTTCACGATGTTACTAACTGTAGGCACCCTTTGGCATTGGTACGTCGATTCTTTCTATGTATCTTTATTACACGAAATAAAGCGAAATTATTGCTTTCTCGTGTATAATCAATCTTGAATATTAGCGAAATAAAACGATCGCCAGTGAAATACGATTTACAAAAGTTGATCATAAACATATAAATGACATTACAAATGTCAGACAAGAATTTCGACCAAGCAAACCGCGCCTTTCTCTTAAAGTCGCATGTCCTTGGTAACGAAATACATAATTTCAACTAGTTTGATACATTCAACCTTCGTGATATAACCCCATCAGAATTAAAATTGAAAGCCTAATGACCGTATTGAAATGTCTTAATGGGAAACAAAGACTTCCTGAAAAACTCTGAAAAATGCTATTCAAACCATATAACTTCATAGCGCTGAGACTTCGTTTAAAATAAATAATTCATTGCCATCACCGGGAATGATGCTGATAATACTGATAGCTATCAAAATATCTCTTGTTCAAACTTAAAAGTTTGAAGTAGGAAAATAAATTCATATTGTTCAAGTACTGTTAAACTGATATTTTTTTCTTTTCAACATTTTCGTCAAAATCTGAAGAGAAGATTGCTAGGAATAAAGTGATCGCAATAATAGCCATTGATTAGACATAAATGTAATCCAGGATTGCAGGACGGACCAAAGTATCGGTTTGTTGCTTTCAAGGTTAAGGTTAATCAGCTTTAATTTATAATTACTCGGTTTAATAAATAATCGATATTCTTTAAATCGAAAGTTGGCTACCAAACCCTCGTAACTTCAGCTTGGACAACCTGAAGTTACGAGGATTTAGTAACCAGACGATGAAATGTATTCACTTACGATCAGCATGTTTATCTTTTTGGTTTTAACATAGCGTTTACGACAGTTGCCGGCTAAGTTTTAAGAGAATCAAAAGTATTGAAAAGGAAACTAGCCGTATTACGTCATGGCTAAGACACACCCTGTCAGTTGAATAATAACGCAGAATTTTCAGCAATTTATTTAGTAGATCTAGCTGTCCTGCGTTCAAGATGACGAAACGGTGCAAAGCCAGGTATGATTTGCAAACAGTTTGCGCCGTTTTGCGATCCTTAACGCAGGAATAGTATTTAGGGTTCTGGTAAATTTGTTGTTTATCTGAACATGGTTTTACGCAGCTTTCAACATTTTTTCAGTTATAACGCGGCGGCTGGAGCACCTAACAATGGATTCCTGGTATTTCTAACACCAGTACATGTGCTACTATTACATCTGTTCCTAGCCTTAAGCTGCTATTCCATATAGGTCTACGATAATCGACCAATTTGTGGAAGGTTGTGGTAAAGGCTTCAATGTTTCATAAGTTGATATTTCATTGTTCCGAACTCTTGGAGAACCATGCCTTGTTTTAACAGAAAAATTGATATCTGACTGTGTCGAAATTAAACGGTTTCAGTGTCATGAAATGTTCAATTTTAATTTGCAAATCGTGCGAAACAAAAGCCATTATCTTTTCTAATTAAGACGATAATAGTTAATTGAAATCTGACGCTTCGCACAGTAGAAACACATTTAACATCATTTTCGTGAGGAGTGTTTTGGATCTCTTGGGTATAAATTTCTTGTCGCACAGCAAATAACATTGTGAAATAGATACTCGTTCCACCGAATCCATTCTAAATCGCTCAGCGTTTTATTCTCAAAATATTTACCATTTTATGTACATTTAAATACATCGTAAAATTGTTAATAAATCCGATCAAAAGGATTCTATATCACTCACTCAGCGCTCCATTTTATTCATTCCAAACAATCACTCAAAAACGCTCCAAACTAAGATCAACAATTATGTTCAAAAAAACTGTCGGTAGATAAAATCCACGCTTTACTGAGATTATTAAATTTTGTGAGTGTATGCTGGGTTGATGAAGACTTAAAAAGATATTCATAGAACCTATATACGTATTTAATTAAAGGAAGGTAAAATATCGCTAGTTTTGTTCATCTTGAACAAAATTAGCGATTTTTGATTACCTCCCTTTAATTTCACTAAAAACTCGCTTCACAAACTCAATCATTTTCATCAAAATTCATTCGAAAATCATTCACTTTGTCAATTTTACGATGTTCTTAACGGTAATCAAATCGTAAAAACCCAGAAGCATTCACAATGCTTCATCCACCACAACTACATTCAAATTGAACAAATTATTCCATGCTATATACAGTTAATAACATCTTTAAATTGACACTTATTACGATCAAAACCATTCTAAGTCGCTCACTCAGCACTCCATTCATTCATTCCAAACACTAACTCAAACCATTCAAAAACGATCCAAATCACTAAGAATGATAAGATCAACAATAATATTAAAAAAAAATCGATGGAATGATCCACGATTTTACTGACTCAATTGAACTTTGTAAGCGAATGTGTGTTCTGAAAGACATGGAAAGCTATTCAGAGAACCTATCTGAATATTTTATTAAAGGGAGGTAATAATCATCGCTAATTTTTGTTATCTCGAACAAAATTAGCTATGATTTATAACCTTGCATTTTTGTCCGATTTGGACATATAAGCGATTTTTATTACCCCCCCCCCCCCCCCTTATAATCATTCAACCCCGTTCGTCTCAATCATTTAATTTCATTCCGATTTCATTTCAAGATCATTTCACTTCGTCAATTACACGATATTACTGACTGTATTACAAGGGCGGCGAACGTTCTATTTATCCATGCCTGCGTCCAGCATAACGAAACGATGAAAATTGTTTGCGAATTATACTCCACTTTTTATACAAGTTCATGTGCAAAGCGGGATATAATTCGCAAACAGTTTTCGCCATATTGTCATCTTGAACAAAGAGTATGTTTAAAAGAAAAAAAAGATTTCGTTTCAATATTCCTTCCTTAGGGAATATTGGATACCAAAGTCTTCAATTCATTTTGATTTGTTTTTATCATTTCTTAGAATTTATTGCAAACCAGTCGGTAAATATACCGATATCAAGAGAAAACGCCAAGCGAATTTTTGGCATGTCTATTCTGCCAAGCTTTATGCATCATGAATACCAACAGCTAACTTTACTTTTTTCGCAAAATTGTTTGCAAAATTATCCCCGCTTTGCACGTAAACATGCGTGCAAAACGAGGTACAATTTACAAACACTTTGTCACGTTTTTCATCCCGGTCGGGAGGCTGGATTGCAATATCTTTTCTTTAAAAAAGAAAAAAAAAATAACTTGAATCGCGACTTTGTATATTATTGCTCTTTCTTTAGGACTGAGCCGTTAGTTATTGGCGTTTGTATAGAAATTCAACCTGACACGGAGCAGCAGCTTGTTTTATATTAATTGCACAAAAAGCAATTGAAACATTTTAATAAACAACGAAACGTTCACCTTTCAATAGGGATCACGCTGGTAATACCTGTCGAAGAAATTCAAATACTATATAGTGTAAGTGCACTTAATAAATATTAAGAGGTTATTTAACATGATCGTGTACAATACTGAATTCTATTGGATGAGTACCCTGCAGAACCAGTCTATATTTGACGAGGCGATAGCCGAGTCAAAATATAGGCTGGTTCTGCAGGGTACTCATCCAATGAACTCAGTATTGTACTCGATCATGTTAAAAAGGGTTAATTGCCTTTTTCTTTATCATTATAATTTAAACAAACCACAAATTTCTCGTCACTGTAGAAAAACAGCAACTCGAAAGAATATAAACGTATTTTCTCCATTTATTAAATAAGACGAAAACAACTGTACCATTAGCAAATGGTTCTTACTCTATCTTCTTTTGTGTAGCAACTGTTTTACGGTTATAGTTCCGCAAGAGAGAGTGAGGTTCGAGAAACCGTTATCTCCTATCATTTTCAATGTAAAATTGATCTTTGATCACTCACTTGAAATTGTGGGTCTATAGTATTGTTTTAATCATGTAAGTCTCTTATAATTCTATATGTGAATGGTCATGCACTTTTTAAAGTTTGTATAAATGTTTGTAAATGATGTACATGAATGAGACTATAATAAAGATATATACATGTTAAATGATATCTTTATTTCACACCATACACTGAAAGTGTTACAATTAACGATTCGCGACATTTGAGAGAGACAAAGGGAATAGATCCAAAATGATCCGGTTAAAGGCGTCAAATGCAAGTCACTATGAACATGTTGAAATTAAAACAAACAGTTGTTCTAAAAATAGAATTCCACGTGAAATGTTTATTTCATGTGTCAAGTCGATAAGTGCTTACTGATTATAATATGTAATTAACATAAAACAGGTTGACTACCCTTCGTCGCTTGAAATAAACATTTTCATGTGAAAAAAATGATAAACAATGTAACAAATGAAGAAATCAAGAATCTTCTCAAGATCAAACTTATTTAAATACCTCCGAACAGAGGGTTTGATACATTGAAAAGGCTGCGAAAAGTGGTGATATCTGTATTCAGGACTGCAGCCTCGCTTTCATCGTACAATATAGCTTGCCTCACTTTCATCGTACAATATAGGTTGTCCGTTTTGGAATAAAATCCGTATTTCACAGTAGCCTCGTTCTGGTTGTACAATATGGATCTAGATATTTCCCTCTCACGTGATGCAAAATAAGCGATGTCATTGGTCTAAATTGTTTAGGTGTGAAATAAATGTATGTATCCTCGATGTGGACCAAAATACCGTATTTGGAGCTTTCATAAAGGTTTAAAAGACAGATGCATTATTTGTTGACTTACAGTCGATATGCCAGGGACTGTTTCTATCCTAAAAGTTTTTATAAATTAATATTGAATTATAATTGTTATTAATTATATTATCATGAAAATTATTATTGATTTCATGACTGCAGAAATCTTCGGTAGGCCTTCAAAAAAATTTAAATTAACAAGAGTTCCGTTGACACAATTATACGCTGCTAAAGGACAGGTAAGTCTACATGCAGGCCCTTTTTCCGTGACGCAACATGGTATCACCAAAAGGCGACAAAATACGCGTGTTAATATAATGGGCAACACTCATCAAAGTCCATCCAAAATTGAAGGAGGATTTTTTTCATAAGAAATTGACGTAGGTACGGACGGGCGGAAAAAGAACAGGCGGGGATATAACCAGTATAAGACCTCATCCAGCAGAGTTTCAAAGGAATACGTTTGGAACAGTTAACAACATCGTTAAATTGACAAGGTAATGGATTTTGGAATGAAATTGAATGAGTGTGTAGAGCGAGTTTTGAGTGAATGTAATGGGGGCAGGGGTTAATCCAATATCGCAAATTTTGTTCATATTTATAACCTCTCTTTAATGAAATATATATATATATATATTCTTTATATATTCTTTTTTTCCTCCAAATATGAAGAGCATGAAACAATAGTGATAAACAAAATAAACATAGTGAAAACTGAAACTGTCGTTTGAAAATGTAAACATGTAATGAGGGGCCTGAGCCAAGCAGTGAATGTGAAGCAAAGAAAGAGAGGAGGGATGAGGGAGAGACAGGGAGAGACACGGACAGACAGAGAAGAAAACTAATACACAATAATATGAATTTTAATTTATGCTTTTCGCAAACCTCGCAATTTTAGTTCGACCAGAGCTGTAATTACGAGGCCAGTGAACAACATAGATATTTGACAAGTACACGAAGTGATCTTGCAATTAATATTGCCATTAATATGCCGGCGCTTGTCCGAAACGAAATGGCAAGCATCCGTCTATGGCCATTTTACTATGAAATCTAAATGTGAGGACGTAAGCAAAATTTTTATCAAGATTCGCTATCGCGACCAATGGTCACCGTACATTTGTATGCAAACTACAGCTCACAACAGCAATCCCGGAATACAACGACTTTGTAAAGCGTTTTTGTTGTTGTTGTTGTTTTTGTTCAATGATTATCTTCATTCACTGTAAGCAAAGCGATATGAAAACCAAACTTTGTGTAAGAAATAAACAACAAGTTTGTAAAAAGAGACGCAATTGTCTCTCAATACAGAATGAAACTGCAAATTAATTCCAAACAATAATTGAACGAACTCTGTCGAACTGGCAGATAATACAAAATTAACAATGTCAGAGCAAAAATGCTGCCTAAGTTTTTGAATTAACTCAATGGTACAATGCCTCACTCTTTCACAGGCTGATAAAATATGTTCTGTAAGGCTCACTTGAATGTCACTCGCGCCGCATCGTGAACAATCAGGTTCATAACGTGCAAGATAGGCAATCAATTGAGCCACAGAAAAACAAGGTTTTAACATATTTGGATAAGTTTTAGCATAATTCCATAAAGTATTACTACTAAATTCGTACTGAATTTGCCTGTAAAGTCGAAATTGAGAGGTAGATGTCCTCATATCCCATTCTATCGAGTTGTTACTTGCTATTTGTTCACATATAGATTTTTTCCAGTGACTTTTGCTAGGAAATATAGCGGATGAACTATAATCTAACAATGGTGAAATAGATTGTACTTAGATAATAAAACAACAATGTCAGAAATAAAACCAAGTTTTGACGAGTCATTAAGATATGCAAACAAACGGAATAAAAACATATCCTTAACACTACAGTTCCCTTCTAACCGACACAATTGTCCAAGAAAAGTCAATTTTATCTTATGGATATAAGCTTCCAATGGAAGGGAACTCAAAAGACCGAGAACAACGTCTGTACTCGATCTTATGCTCAACCCTTGCATTTGTTTAAGACACAGACGATGTGACCTTTCTAGGGACAAAATATCTCTGTCAGAAAGCAGCGGTAATAGCTCACAACCAAACAATGCATTCGGAATAGCTACAGTTTCATATATTTTGAAGCTGGTCAGAGGATTCAATCCATGTTTATACAAGCCGTGTTTGATTAATCCAAAGAATGTACCCCTTAATTTCCTGTCAACATATTTAACTAGGGAAGAAGGCTTATTGAATTTTTGGTAATAAATTCCTAAATGCGTATATTCATCCTTTTCTATAATTTCATCTTGACCAATGTGCCATACTTTTAGACGATTTTCGTAAGATTTCTTTGATTCAATGAATGTAACAACCGCACACTTGGCAGGATTATACTGAAATCTCCATTTACATGAGTATTGATAACAGATATCTATCATAGATTGTAGGGCAGTAGTTGACAATGATAATAGTGTCATATCGTCAGCAAAAGACGGAGCACAAAAGGATTTGCCCTCAATTTGAAAGCCTAGATTACTACATACTAATTGTTCGATAAGTGAGTTTATGTACATGAGATACAAAAAAGGGGAGAGCACTCCACCCTGTCTGGTACCCTGTTTGATTGGAAACCAGACGGACTTAAAACCCGCAAAAACACACAGCTTTTCATATCTGTGTGGAGGGCAATTATAGTATTTAATAACCTGTTCTTTACTCCAAATTCATAATATAGTTTGTAAAATAGGCCTTCGTGCCATACCCGGTCGAAAGCCTGGCGAGCATCTAGAAAACATGCAAACAGTTTACTATTTGTCTCTTTACATGCATATATACTTTCACTAAGAATAAATGAAGTCATAGTACTCCCCATTTGTTTTTGAAACCCACCTTGTAATGGATGTAACGGTTTTATAATGGTATTTTGTAAGCGTCTCAATACGACATGTTCATATAACTTTAATATAGACGACGACAAAGTTATAGCTCTATAGCTATTCGAGTCATATTTAGGTTTACCCCCTCCCTTATACAAAGTGAGAATAAGACCTAATTTTAGATCGTCGGGAACGTATGATTCAGTGTACATATAATTAAATAAAATATTCAAAAAATATAACAATGTTTTACCGCCATGGATAATATGCTCCGTATATACTTTATCATAGCCGCACATTTTGCCGGTTTTCATTAAAGCTAGTGAAGCTGATAATTCATCTGGCAAAATGTAATCATCTTCAACGTCGCATTGTGACGTCATTTTTGTATTACGTAACTGATTAGTAATGTGTATAAAAATGGTTATTATCGTAACTATCGAAATCAGTATCAGAATACAAAGACTCAAATTGTCGACCCCATTCTTTGCATATCTGTTCAGGGTCACGAACAAAAGATCCATGGAACTTAATCCCGTTACTTAGATTGTTAATGGTCGCATCTTTTTTCTTTGAATTAAATAAGCGCCAAAACAGTGGACCGTCTATGTTACAAGCGTTATCTATATCTTGATTTACTTGCTGCATATAACGACCAGAACACATTCTATGTAATCTACGAAACTCCCTTTTAGCATCTTTATACTCTATGTATGAGAAATTTGAAGTATCTGGTCTCCCAAAGCGAATCCAAACCCTACGTTTTTGTCTCAGGGCTGAAAAGGCAGCGAAAAGTGGTGATATCTGTATTCAGGACTGCAGCCTCGCTTTCATCGTACAATATAGCTTGCCTCACTTTCATCGTACAATAAAGGTTGTCCGTTTTGGAATAAAATCCGTATTTCACAGTAGCCTCGTTCTGGTTGTACAATATGGATCTAGATATTTCCCTCTCACGTGATGCAAAATAAGCGATGTCATTGGTCTAAATTGTTTAGGTGTGAAATAAATGTATGTATCCTCGATGTGGACCAAAATACCGTATTTGGAGCTTTCATAAAGGTTTAAAAGACAGATGCATTATTTGTTGACTTACAGTCGATATGCCAGGGACTGTTTCTATCCTAAAAGTTTTTATAAATTAATATTGAATTATAATTGTTATTAATTATATTATCATGAAAATTATTATTGATTTCATGACTGCAGAAATCTTCGGTAGGCCTTCAAAAAAATTTAAATTAACAAGAGTTCCGTTGACACAATTATACGCTGCTAAAGGACAGGTAAGTCTACATGCAGGCCCTTTTTCCGTGACGCAACATGGTATCACCAAAAGGCGACAAAATACGCGTGTTAATATAATGGGCAACACTCATCAAAGTCCATCCAAAATTGAAGGAGGATTTTTTTCATAAGAAATTGACGTAGGTACGGACGGACGGAAAAAGAACAGGCGGGGATATAACCAGTATAAGACCTCATCCAGCAGAGTTTCAAAGGAATACGTTTGGAACAGTTAACAACATCGTTAAATTGACAAGGTAATGGATTTTGGAATGAAATTGAATGAGTGTGTAGAGCGAGTTTTGAGTGAATGTAATGGGGGCAGGGGTTAATCCAATATCGCAAATTTTGTTCATATTTATAACCTCTCTTTAATGAAATATGCATTCAGGTACTATTAGTAGCTTTTATGTCTTCAAGAACCCATCATACGCTTACAACTTTCAAAAAAGTCATTGAAATCGCGTATTTTTTTCTTACGAGATTTATTTTGAATGTAGTTTTTGATCTTATCAATTTTAGTAAGTTTTGAGCGTAATTGAATGGTTTGAGCGAGTGGACTAAATGAATGGATCGCAGAATGAGCAATTTAGAATGGTTTTGGTTGAGATGAATGTCAATTTCACGATGTAACTAACAATACATTGTCAATTAACTTTGTTTGGATCGTTTTATAAACAATGGCTACTTGACAAAAGACATTGTCGAGACTAAAAAATTAACATCGTTACAAGCTTGATGTTTACCGTCAAAATGAAACAGGTTTGAATTGGCACGACTCGCGTTTTCTCGAATTCTGCTACAGTTATCATCGTGAAGTTGACAATCGCTCCGATCAAATTATTCTAAACCGATTACTTAGCGCTCCATTCATTTATTCCAAACACTCACTTAAACCATTCAAAAGCGTTCCAAACTCATTGAAAAGGAATGAATCAACAACGTCATTCAAAATATAAAAAAGCTAAACAAATCGCTATTTCACTGACATAATTGAAATTGTAAGCGTCTGATAGGTTCTTGAAAAAATAGGAAGCTATTTATAGAACTTGCATGCATATTTTATTAAAGGGAAGTAATAAATATCGCCAAATTTGTTCATTCTGAACAGAATTAGCGATATTGGATTACCTCCCTCTAATTTCACTCAAAACCTTCTCCGCACACTCATTCATTTTCATTCCGAAATCATATCAAAACCATTCACCTTGTCAATTTCACGACGTTGTTAACTGTACGACGGTGACATAAATAACGGAAATTTTTAGTAAAACCGAAATATAACGATTTTTTCCGAAACTTTCCGGCATCGAACCAATTTCATTTTTTCTCACTAGGGCGAAATATGTTTAAAGAATTCGCTGTACCTATAAATCGTTAATTATATTGTTATAGTTCATTATAAATAATCTATCTTCACTTTAAAGAACGCGAGTATCACATTTGTCATTATATTGAATTTTATCAATCATGTAAATTTTAATATTTTTTTTCTCCTTCTTCTTCTTGAAGGAGTGATTCTTCAGTGAAGTTCTGCTTGGCGTATCAATTTACCTTAGAATCGTAATTACCGATGAAATAAGTTTCTAGGAGTCTGATATAGATTCGAAATCCCACATTTATTTTAGATTAAAATAACATTAAGAAAGACTAGCGTGTCTGATTTCGTCTTCTTTTTCCATTACCTGATGTAAATTAAAAACATGGCTTAAAATGTAGAAACTCTGATCGCAAAAAAGATATATTACACAGAACTCTCTCTCTCTCTCTCTCTCTCTCTCTCTCTCTCTCTCTCTCTCTCTCTCTCTCTCTCTCTCTCTCTCTCTCTATCTCTCTCTCTCTCTCTCTCTCTCTCTCTCTCTCTCTCTCTCTCTCTCTCTCTCTCTCTCTCTCTCTCTCTCTCTCTCTCTCTCTCTCTCTCTCTTATTGCCTCACTTTGAAAAGATAAAAGAATACATTTAAGTAGTATAAATACACGTACCGACTTGTAGAAAGGCGCATGGGACCAATTGACTTTTTCTGAGTAAAAGGTAATATCCAAATGTGCTCTTTTCCGCCTATATTTAATCATATCGTCATATTGACACCCATCCCGATCAAAACCATTCAAAAGCAATTACTCGGCGCTCAAATCATTCATTCAAACTACTCACTCCAATCACTCATAAACACTCTTAAATCGTTCAAAAGATCAAATTCGAGATGAGTGTCAATTTCACGATGTATATGAACTGAAAACCAAACTACGCTTCCTTGTGAATTCATCCCATGAATCTATACAGTAATATTAGGCTTTTTTCCAGCCCTGTGTTCAGGATGTAGGCTTTTTTCCAGCCCTGTGTTCAGGATGTAAAAGCGTTTCGCGCTCGCTTTGAGATGATACCTCGCTTTGCACGTGCACATACGTGCAATACAAGGTATCATTTCGAAAGCGCTTCGCTAACGTTTTCATCCTGAACGCAGGGCCGCCCTGTGTTCAGGATGTAAAAGCGTTTCTCGATCGCATTGAGATGATATCTCGCTTTGCACATGCACATATGTGCAAAGCGAGGTATCATTTCGAAAACGCTTCGATAACGTTTTCATCCTGAACACAGGGTTGGTCTCGTGCCCGTACAAAAAAAAACCCAGATTATTTCACCCATCTCTTGAATGAAACCTTTGATAAGTCGCTTTCGAGAATAGTTGGTCTTTCGTTGAAAATAGTGTTATTTAATTACATGCATTATCTACAAATTAGATTGTGGTGTTTTTCATTTCCCCTCATGGACACATAAACACCGTATTTCATGTAATAAATCCAATTTAGGTCACGCCGAAACACAGTTCCAGCAATAAAATCAGCTGATCGGCTTTACTCTGAAATGCTTTTCACCAATACCTTTCCAGTTTTTGAGAATATGGGAGATAATTTGAAATAGTAAAACATGAGTGGTGTGCCTTATTTTAACACTCACAGACAGCATTGGAGCCAGGCTAAGGTAAGAATATCGTAAATTTGTCAATGTGAATGGTCGTTTGATACTTTGGAACCGAATCGAATGAGAGGGATAAGGAAGTTTTGAATGAAATTTAAGGGAGGTAATGTAGGCATAAAATTGACAATATCGTGCAATATAACGACTATCTATTTTCTCTCTTTTAAAAAAAAAATATGAATTATTCTGTAAATTTGTCTTCACAAACCAACCAGGCACTTTTAAATGCACACCAGCCATTAAAATCGTGCAGTTATATGATCGATGTGGATTAAATAGTGTTTTTTTTTTATTGATTTCGATTTTTTTTACAATTTCAGGGCATTTTGATTGATTTGTGTGAGTATTTTGAATGTGAGGAATTTCGCATTGAGTGAGTGATTTAGAATGGTTTGATGGGAATGATTGTCAAATTCATGATGTTGTGAACTGTCTATTTAAAGCAGATGTGAGTTTTGAGGACACCCAAATGATACAGTGGGGATACAGCGTAGGTATGTGAATGTGTGATGAATTTACTGAAATGATTTCGGAATGAAATCAAATGGTTGCTATCAGGGGTGTGGAATTCACATGTCCGACTTGTCCGACACGGGCTTTTTTACTTGAGGGCAAGTACATTTTTCTATGCCACTTGTCTGTGGACAATTAAATACCAGAGCAAATCTTGAAAAAGTACTAAAAAAGATCTAGAAGAAAAGTCATACTTTTGTTTGTATCAAAGGGAAGAAAATATTGTCTTTTAAGAAGAAAATGCTGGGTTACAGGATTTTCTTCATTAAAAAACAATATTTTCTCAATATCCATCTAACTACTTTTTTATGGACACGTTCATTTTGATCTTGGACAAGTGAGAAATCTGCAAGTGGAGAAAATCTGTGTATCTACAACCCTGGTCACTGCTATGATTTAGTTTTGGGACGAAATTAAAGGGAAGTAATCCAATGTCGGTAATTTTGTTCAAGATGAACCTCAAATAAAATATGTATACAAGTTCTACTAAAAGCTTTTCATGTCTTCACGAAACCATCACTCGCTTTCTAAATTCAATTATATCAGTGAAACCTCGGATTTTTTCTGGCGATTTTTATTTTAAATGTTGTTTTCGATCTTATTATTTTTAGTGATTTAAGGGGGTTTGAATGGTTCGAGTGAGTATTTGGAATGAATGAATGGAGCGCAGAGTGAGCAAATTAGAATGGTATTGATCGGAATGGGTGTCGTTTTTACGAAGTTCTTAACTGTAACTGTTGGTATCGGATACATGTTGTTTATTTCTCGCAGTATTTTGCATTTGCTTCATAAATACCTGCAAAATGATTCGTTAAATATGTAAAGTGGAACTCAAACTTTTCGGTGCAGATAAAGTCACAATAGACATAATCCCACACTTTTCAAAACGTATTGCATCAAATACTTCTTAGTAATTAAATAACAAAGAAAAGAAATTTTATTTTTGTTGATATTTGTTTGTTTTTGATTTGTTTTCTTCGTAAGACACGGTTTCTCCCATAGGTATCGACACGTTGTTGTCCTTAACCCTAATTAATCTCTCCACAAGGCAACATAAAGAAGGAGTTTCCGCTAATTAAGTCATGTCGCAGTAGGTTCAGACATTGGTACAGTTGATAGCATCATGAAATAGACTAGGAGAATGATTGGGAAAGAATTTCAGAATGAAACCAATTGAGTGAGAGGTGCAGGTTAAATGAAATAAAGGGAGATAAAAATATCGCTCAATTTTTTTCCATCTGAACTTCAATAAAGAGGAGCTTATGAGTAAATCGCTTTCAAGTTGTATTAGTCATTGAAAAGTTCTACGAGATATATCATGTAAACGACAAACGGGTGATTCTACGACAGGGTCATTCTTTGCTAATCAGTCGGGGTCGATTTTGTTGCATTTTCTCTCTTTACAGACAAAATATTAAATAATTGAGAACACTCTAAAAGACAAGAAAGCAGACATGTTTTTTACTGTCTATTATTTCGACTTTTGAAGTCATCGAGATTGTTGCTAATGATAGATTTGACTGAGAGTGACTTTCTTGTGTAATCGTAATTGACAGCCTCATACAATAGCTTTTGAAAAAAAATGAATAAATACATAGAACAAAGCTGAAACAGCCTCCAACCCTTTGCAACTATAGAAAACTTGCATAAAGCGAAGGATATCGCTTACTGTAATTGTCTCTTAATACAATATTTCATGATAAATAAGACATGTCATTTTGATAGATATATTTTTAGATTGTAGCATAATTCTAACTGAATTCTTTGACGTTCGAGTCCATTAGAATCGTATCATTGAGACGATTCTAATGGTTCTAAACAACATATGATTCAATAATAAACAATTTTCCATATAAGAAATTCTATTTTATCAGATATTTTGCTTACGCCGAATGGTCATTTTATAATTGTCACTTAATCAAAGTGGTCGTAAAATAGAAGTGGTCGCTAAAACAATCTCGACTGTACATCAAACAGAACTAAAAACGCCCCAATTCCTTGCAACTAATATTGACCTGACGCTTAATATCGGTCATAGTGAACTTGGATGCTTAATATCAGCCATTAAACTATCAGTCAAATAACGTACTCAATGATAGATGCAAGAACTGACTCATAAGAAAAGGGTCTTGATATTTTCGTACATTGATTATTATTGATTCATTAATTAAACTGGGTTTCACGCCGCTTTCAGCAATCTTTCATTTATAGCCCGACGTCTGGAGCAACTTAAAATGGATGCATGGTATTTCTCGCACCAGTACTACCATAAAATCCTTTCCTAGCCTGAAGATAATATCCTAATGAGGTTTACATAAACTACTAAGTGGGAGACATATATCGGAAATAATATGTGCCACTGATGGGGACCGAATACATGAAAGCTTGTGATTTAGGATCGGATTCGCTACCAAATATATTACTGCGTTATAATATACCCGAATATTCAAAGATGATTTTACCAGCATCTTTGGCTTCCGTCACAGGGCGTGTTTACTCGAGGGCATCGAGAACCAAATTGCTTGTAAAAACACCCGTTCCCCTAAAACCCCTGCACTACCTTGTGTATTATTTATCATAGTGATATTCGTGTTATCAAATCCTGAATCCGAGTGACTGTGGTTTACGAAAAACAAGCGGTGTTCCGAATGGAGACAACGACGTGCTTTATTTTCTCATGGTCGGACGTCTATGTGCATTTTTATGGTAATGAGTATCCTAGATTCATTAAGTATCATTACCATTATCGTCCATCTATCATTTTTTTATTGGTCCGTTGTCAAAGACTCTTGATGCATGTAATTATCACAAACGTCAGTCTTTCAAAGATAGGGACGTCTATAAACGTCGTCAAATGAAGCAACTATTTCGACGCAATGGTTTTTTGCGGACAACGAACAAATCAGAATGCGTAACACTCGCCTCCTATTTTTGGTGCACATTTCATCGGTTTAATTCGAAAACATCGAAACTACAGCTTTGATTAAGCTTTAGTTACGAGGTTTTTAGAATTACATCGACGATGTATCATTAAGATTTTTTTAATCGCAAGACAGCGCGGAGACCGTAGCCCGTAGACACGTTGTAAATGCATAGCAAGGTCGTCGCACGAACATCGTAGTACCTTCGTGCGATATTTTGCTTGTATATATCTTTATATTTATCGTATCATCTTACGGAACTACGGTGCGGAGACCGTTCTGCGACCGTATACTGTACAGTTAACAACATCGTGAAATTGACAGGGTGAATAATTTTGGAATGGTTTTGAAATGGAATTTGGGTGAGTGGGAGGAGTGGTTTTGAGCTAAATTAAGGATAGGTAATTCATTATTGCTTATTTTTTTCAAGATGAAAAAATAGCGATATTGATTACCCCCCTTTAATAAAAGATAAATTCAGGTTTTATACATGGCTTCCTATTTCTTCAAGAACCTATGAGACGCTTATTATTTGAATAATGTTAGTAAAATCTCAATTTTTTTTTCTCTATCAAAATCTATTTTTGGATGACGTTGTTGGTTTCATATTTTACTATGGGTTTGAGCGTTTTTGAATGTTTTAAGGGAGTGTTTAGAATGAATGAATCGAGCGTTCAGTGAGCGATTTAGAATGGTTTTTGATTGAGGTGAATGTTAATTTCACGATGTAACTAACTGTAGGTACGTCCATGAACGTCGTCAAATGAAGCAACTATTTCGACGCAATGGTTTTTTGCGGACAACGAAGAAATCAGCATGTGTAATACACGCCTCCTATTTTGATGAAAATTGTGTCGGTTTAATTCTAAAACATCGAAACTACAGCTTTGATTAAGCTATAGTTACGCGGTTTTTAGAATTACATCGACGATGTATCATTAAGATTTTTTTATCGCAAGACAGCACGGAGACCGTAGCCCGTAGACACGTTGTAAATGCATAGCAAGGTCGTCGCACGAACATGGTAGTACCTTCGTGCGATATTTTGCTTGTATATATTTATATCTTTATCGAAATATCTTACGGAACTACGGTGCGGAGACCGTTCTGCGGCCGTATACTGTACAGTTAACAACATCGTGAAATTGACAGGGTTTTGAAATGGAATTGGGTGAGTGGAAGGGGTGAGTTTTGAGTGAAATTAAGGTTAGGTAATCCATTGTGTCTTTAAGAACCCACAATCGCTTAAAAAATTCAATTAAGTCAGTTATATGGATTTTTTCTAACGATTTTTATTTTGAATGTATGTGTTGGCCTTACTATTCTAGTGATTTGGAGCGTTTTTGAATAGTTTGAGTGAGTGTTTGAAATGAATAAGTGGAGCGCTGAGCGAGCGACTTAGAATGGCTCTGATCGGAATGACAGTCAATTTCATGATGTTATTAACTGTACGGTCTACAGAATATTAGTTTCTGATCGCATGATCGCTGCTTAAGCACTGCAGGGAATTGTGACAGGGTTTAAAAATCCAAGAGGGGATGGCACAATTTTTAATCATATCCGCCAAAGAAATAAAATCGTAAGATGTCAAAAATACCATTAGAGCGTCCATGGCAAATGTATTCAAGCCTTCAATCATTTAAACAATTCGATCGTTATGTGCATCATACTTCAAAACACATTCAACAGAACCAAACAATTTTGAGATTTATCTGTCGATTTTTAATTGTTGATTCTCCAACCCAGCTTCAGACACGTAATCATTCTTTATAATCCTGTTAAAATTTCTCTTCCGAGAAATACTATAGAAAAGTTATTCAGCTATTATCAGCAAATATGCTCTTAAAACAAATAAGATTTTAAGGGTGCTTCTGTTTTCAAACATTTAATTGCTTTTCGGAAGTTTAATTTGAAATATTTGAAATATAAAGATAAAAAAAAACATGTTGCGTTATTGATAGTAAGAGATGCAATAAGTTTTGAACGAAATGAATCATAACCATAGCCATATCTTGGCTTCCACCGTTCTGTTGTTTATAGTTTTTGACAAGGCAGGTTTGAGAAACCGATAACTCCAACTGGACTAAATTAAAGATACCGTGTATTATATTACCTCACTTATTTTTCATTCAAACCTCGCTCATTTCACTCATTCAATTTCGTTCCAAATATTTTTAACTTTATTCCCCTTGTCAAAAACACGATGTTCTGAAATGTCCATGGAGCTCATCTACAGTTCTTTGAAATCATATTTAATCTTTTCCCTGGATTGAAACTTACGAGGAGTTCTAACCAGTGCAATTTGACCCCTATTTTAAACAAATAACAGCCGTCATCTTAGGTACGCCTAACATTTAGAACGTACAAGTTTCTATGAAGTAACATCTCGACGTTAAATCCTTTGCAATCTTTCTATAATTACGATTTACCCAAAGGAAAAAATGTGCAACATCCACTTTTGATCAAACGCATTTATAGCAGATCTGAACAAATTGAAACACCCCGAAAACTGTTAAGGAAGCTATTTATAGAACTTGTATGCATATTCTTTAAAGGGAGGTACATTGTAATTGATATTGCCAATATTGTTCATCCATAACAAAATTAGCGATATTGGATTACCCCCCTTTTAACTCACTCAAAACTCTCACACACACATTCAGTTTCATTCCAAAGTTTTTCGCCTTGTCAATTTCATGATGTTGTAACTGTAGGGGGCAATTTAAAATGATCCTTGTCTCCAATCCTAGAATGATCAACACACTAACTGTACAGCCATTATCATGCATATCTACAGGTGGCGGCGATAACGGCTTTCGCTATTTTCCTCTCATCCTGGATCAGACCTTAAAAATAATACTGCAATTACTCGTATCGCATCTGATGCAAAAGTGATAGATTTTGAATAGGAAGTATTATCCATGATTAATGCCCTGGCCGGGCGGAGCCTAAGTATCGGGTCGTTGCACTTAAAGTTAAGGGAAATCCGTTTTTTTTTTTCTAAAATAACCTACTTCTAAAGAGAGTCGACATAAATAACTCGAGACCTTAAATCGTAGATTGGTAACCAAATCATCGTAACTTCAGCTTAATCAAGCTGAAGTTACGAGGCCTTGGTAACCAAACGATGAAATGTGTTCACTCTCTCAAAGCACAAGAATCATTTTGGTTTTAGGATACAGTTATTTGCACGCGTTAACGATGATTACCGACTAAAATTTGAAAAAAAAATATTGAAAAGTAAACTCGCCAAATTACGTCACGGTTAAGCCCCGCCCTGCCAGTTCATTAAATCCGCAGAATATCGGTTTGCATACTTTGCGACCTAGAATGACCCCATATAGATTCGATGGATGTCCGCATTTTAGCTTTGTAAGATTTAGTTTTATAGGTACATTGTTCAAACGCTGCGATACTTTTTCCTTGTGTATACAGTCACAAGTTAGAGGCCACCTGTATTCAGCAAGCAATCTATATTGATCAAGCGACCCCCGAGTTCCCAAATTTAGCATTTGTACTGAAAATAAACTATTAAGCAAGCACACCTCTTTAGCAAGCACTTTTCGGATGTCCCTTGTGTGCTTGCTTAGGACAGGTTTGACTGTATGTGAAATGTACGTTAGTGAACAATTAAATATGTTACGAATCTTCAAGTAAGAATAGTATTTACGATTATTTTTAGGATTTAATACGGTGCTGTTCGAGGACTATCCTGCATATTGAATGTCTCCAATTCTTTAATAATATTTGAGCCTGTGCGTGACATTTCCAACAATTTGAAATTTTCGTTAAATGCAAACATTGAGTAGCGTAGAAAGCCACATACTATAAATATAAAGTTACCTGATGGTCTATAGATACTTCAAGACCTTTTCTATCTACTTAACACATAGTAAAGACTCTTGACAGACTGTGCGTATGCACAGACTGGTCAGGGTCTTTGCTTTGCGCATATTTGAAATTGTTGGAAATCTCACGCACAGGCTCATTTGATATTATAATCCTAATTACTAATCGCTTCTTGTCTAGACAGGTCACGGCATCGTGTGTCTAATTCTATTACTTATAGACTTGCTCAATTTCTGCCCGTTCTTAAGTCTTATAAGGGCCTCACAGTCATGAAATCATCGGCTTAAATCCTAACTCATACATTTTCGGACATCCATTTTTCTTCGGAAGTAAGAAAAGGGATGCTTACATCCATCATTATTAATGTTCAAGCTTTATAAGACGAACTCACTATAGAAATGGTATGAGGTAAGTGAGTTATATTTTTCAACGTTCTAAAACTGATCAGAAACCCTTCGAAGTCTTTGCAACGATCACCCTTTCATTCATTCGGATTTAATTAATGCACGATTTTATTGACTGTACTGCATTTTATTGTACCTGAATGGTCCTTGAAGACAAACAAACAGGGAAGTGCATAGATTTTTATCAAAGGATGTAATCGTTTTCTTATAAGCACCCTTCCATTTCATTCAGAACTCGCCTCAAGTTATTAAATTTGTTTAAAAAATCAATCACCATGTTATTTACAGGATGATCTCAACTGAGTACGGATGACCTTGGATGTTTGTTTTTCCGCCCTTAAGACTATAAAGCGGTGCCTACGTCATCATATGCAAATGCTTTCATTCGCTACGACCATCATGATGTTTTAATTGTCACCTTGTTGACGGTGTCCTATTTGAGCCGGTGCGGGACATTTCCAACAATTTCAAATGTGCGCTTAGTAAAGCTTCTGGCCAGTCTGTGCAGCCGCACAGTCTGACCAGAATCTTTACTATGCGCTTTATTGATATATAATGTCTTCTTTCTTCTTCATGCAGTCAGCATATATTATTATTGCATTGTGTTGTAGTCAACGCTACCCAACGTTCGTACCTCGCGCAGGTGTGAAATTGTTGGAAATGTCACGCACAGGCTCATTTTACACATTCAATCTCTGGTAAATGTAAACGACGCATAGGATAGTGCAAAAAAAATGTACTGTTTCAGAGAAATAATCCGCTTCTGGTATAATGGCATAAAGTAGTCTTCGCCGACTGGCACATTAACCCTTTCCTGTTTTACAAAATTTTGGACCTGTCCAAATTCAAAGGTTTTGCAGACAAAAATTTAAAGTGAATTTAATTTGAAAAAATAGCCATTCAGTAGGGATGAAAAAAGTGTGGAAAAAGAAGAAATTGCTTGTAAGGAGCAATTTCTTCTTTTTTCACAATTTTTTCTCAATCATAAAATCACAGGCACGTTAAAAGCAGGGATTAAACAGCAAAGGGTTAAAGCAGACCTGCGTTAAGGATGACAAAACGTAACACGCTCTTTGCAAATTATACCCTTCTTTGCACTCAAGTGCACTTGCAAAGCGGGGTAAAATTTGCAATCAGTTTGTCACATTTTGTTATCTTGAACGAAGGGCAGGCCTCAGAAATAAAGTTAACAAGACCCCCTTTTTGTCGTAAGATCGAAGACTCAAAACCAATGATTGCTTTGTTCGAACCTTTTCGCCGATTGGTTTATTCTTACTTTATCTATCTATTATCAATTTTTTATTTTATTTATATTTTCAATTATCATTTATTTATCGCCGTTGCTTTTATCTGCATTTACTATGTATTTTCACCAACTCTCGATTCACTATAGGTGTATTTTCAAAACTGAGCTCTGGCGTAGGCGCTGAGTCCATTACCATAGGTAAATCGGGTATAATTAAAAAGCATATGATAGGAGTACATGTTTGAGTGAACCTTACGTTTTAAAACAATTGATTGATTGAATGGAGTTTAACGCCGCTTTCAACATTATTTCAGTTATATCGCGGCGGCTGGAGCACCTAACAATGGATTCCTGGTATATCTATCACCAGTACAACCACCACATTCTTTCCTAGCCTCCAGCCGCTATCTCACATAGGTCTACGATTATCAACCCATTGGTGAGAGACAAATAGTCGGAAAGAATGAGTGCCGCCGTCGGGGATCGAACCCGCGAACTCTAGATTGACAGTCCGACGCGCTACCAACTGCGCTTTGACGGCGGCTCACGTTTTAAAACAAGCAATAACGTTTGTTTTAAATGTAAATCTTAAACTTTCTCAATGCGTTATTTTAACCTGTTTTATCTTTTTCGAACTAATGGCACGAGAATCTAACAGTAAAAAAGTTGATTTCACGGCTCACCGCGCAAAATCTAGCTATACACCACTGATGATTTTTTTTTAAAATATACTCAAATAGAATGTAATCTTTCGTACAAAATATATTTCTCATATCTCACAAATATCGAAGAAAGTTGGGTTATGACGAAAAAAATAAGATACTGCCTGAATTAATGTGCTTTATCCAATTAACCAGATGGTCATCGACTTTTCCCTGAAGCAAGAGACAACATGAGGATTCTGTTTTGGGAGAAAATGTTGCATTAATTAATTAGATCAGGAAGCTTGAGAAACGTCGACTCCTTGTTAGCTCGGCTTTTTTCAGAGATAAATAGTTCTATAATGCTTTTCGGTGGATTATCGGGAAATAACGATAGATAATCACTTGATAAACACACCGGGTAACCAGTGGAATTATCGAAAACGTATACCCCGTTTTTCGTTCATTTCACCCTATCTGGCGTCACATGTATCGAAGCAAAGGCAAAAAAGTGACGTCATCATTTACGCTGCATAGCAATCATTTTCAAATGACACGCTTTAAGGTAGTGGAACCGTAATTGTTCAACAACGTTTCGGAAGTATTGATCTTTAACAGTTAATCGAGGTTTCCTATGATTTCATTAGGAAACCTCGGTTGACATTGTAAAAGATCTTGAATTCCGAAATGTAACGGAACTATTACGGATCCACTACCTGAAGAAAATCTTTGTCATTTTCTTACAATAAAAAAGTAGAATCGTCTGTTGTTCGGGTTGGATCAATGAATTTTTCATTTCGTGAACAGCAAAAACTATATTTTACCTCTTGTGAAAATATAGCTTTTTGTAGTTCACCAAAGGAATGATAAATCGATCTTACACTGAAACAAACGATTATCCTCTTTTTCTAACACTGCAAACCATTTGTACCGTGACCCTCACAGCTATCCTGTACAGTCACCGTGTATGATTATGTCCCAGAGAGGACACCATAAATTAACGAAAGAAGAAAAGAAGAAGAGGAGGAAGAAGAAAAAGCGGAAGAAAGAGGAAGAAGAATGTGCGACATAAATCTATATTTGGTTTGAATGTAGTTGTTAATCATAGCTTTACATCATAAAAAAAGATAAGATATCAATAAAATGATGCATTTGACAAAATCGTGAAATTGACAAGGTGAATGCTTTTGGAACGATCTTGGAATGAAATTGAATGAGTGTGTGGAGCGCGTTTTGAGTGAAATTAAAAGAAGTTAATCCAATATCGCTAATTTTGTTTAGGATGAACAAAATCATCGATATATATTACCTCTCTTTAATAAAATATGCATACAAGTACAATGATTAGCTTCATATCTCTTCAAGAACTTACCAGACGGTTATAATTTTAGTGAGTTTTTCTAGCTATATTTGGTTTGAATGTAGTTGTTTATCATAAAGTGATTTCGGAGCGTTTTCGAATAGCTTGAGTAAATGTTTCGAATAAATGAATGGAGCGCTAAATGGGCGATTTAGAATGGTTTTGATTGAGGTAAATGTCAATTTTACGACGCAAATCACTGTAGTCACGAAATTAAAATTTTAATAAACTAGCCATTTGCAAAAAGATTAAAATAAGTTATTTCTCCAAGTCTTAGATGACGATGAAAATTAAGTGATAAATTTCTAGACATTCATCGAATACAATATTCCGCGAAATATATCATGCTGGTACATATATAGACGTCTTTTTCGCGGTAACGAAATAGCGTTGCTATACGCTATTTCACCCTGTTGCATCGTTCAAAGAACTCTAAAGCGAAATAACACCGTTATTTCACTAGTGTGATAACTCCTATGTTACATCGAAATATTTAACGGTGTTATTTCAAACCCACGATGCTACCCTGCGTTAATTGTGACAAAACCCTGCAAACTGTTTGCGAATTATACCCCGCTTTGCACGTACTCTTGCGTGCAAAGCGGGCTGTAATTAACATACAGTTTGCACCGTTTGTCATTCTGAACGCCATGCTGGTCATATTATGAATAAGGTACGCTGATGAGTATAGTTCATGATTTAAAAAAATCTTACAAGATCACCCACGTGCTTTAATGTCGTGAATGCACATATATACAGTTAATAACTTTGTAAAATTGACAATCATCAGTTCTAAACCATTTTAAGTCACTCACTCCGCGCTACATTCATTAATTCCCAACACTCACTTAATCCATTCAATAACGCTTCAAACTTTCTAAAAGTGATAAGATCAAAAACTACATTTAACATAAAAATCGCATGAAAAAAATACGCTTTTCATTGACTTTATGGAAGTTTGTAAGCGTCTTAAAGGTTCTTGAAGACACAAAGCGCTATTTATAGGACCTGTATGCATTTTCTATTTAATGGGGTTAATATATTCGCTAATTTTGTTCATCTTGAATGAAATTAGCGATATTTAATTATATCCCTTTAATTTCATTCAAAACTCACTCATCATAATCATTCAGTTTGATATCAAAATCGTTCCAAATTCATTCACCTTGTAGATTTCGCGATATACCTAACTGTAATCATACTATATGCAGTCGCAATATTTAATTTCTTGGGCAATGAATGTATCAAAAGTAATGAAATAAAATGATAAGAAAAAAACCCTTAAAATTAGACCGACGTTATCCGAGGACTTTCGATATCGGACCAATTTCGAATTGCGAATTCAGTTTCCGAAATTCCCTTCTTGTCTCTTTAAGCGCCAAGGATCAAAACTATTAGAAAATTATGGGTTTTGAAACGGTTTCTAATTGTTATTACTCAAATGAAGTTTGACATTAGCAATAAAATATCGTTACGGGAAGTGAAAACTTTAATTGTTATTTTGAAAGAAATTCCATCTGGAAACCCTCAAGCTGGCAAAAATAGTGAAGTAAATTTCGACATAAGTTTTGTAGAGAATAATAGTTTGTTTCAGTGTTAGATCGCTTGATATTTCATTTTGTGAACAACAAAAGCTATATTTTCACGAGTGGCGGAGCCACTGGTGAAAATATAGCCTTTGCTGTTTACGCAATGTAATATCAATCGCTCTTACTCGAAAAACAAAGGATTATCCTCCGTGAGACAAAATGTGAGGATATAAGGACAATGTTTTTTTAACTCGTGATTGCCAGCTACATTCATGATGACGTCACCAATTTCTTCCGCCTAGATCACGTACGATAGGGTGAAAGGAACGAAAGCGGGGAATATATGTTTTATTATTTTCACTGGTTATGCGGTGAGTTTATCATATATCATATATGGCAATTGATTATCATCTGTTATTTGTCCGAATTCCACCTAAAAGTATTATAACTCTGTTGAACATTTGACAGGAGTTTTATTCAACTAGTGCACTAAATCTGCAAGTGACCGTATAGCAAAGCTTTTTCAAAACCATGAAAATTACGTCATCGTTTATTTGAAGTCGTCATTTTGTATACTCAGTTCCAAAAGAAAGTGCGCACTCTGAATATTTCAGAACTTACCCCACGTACCGTAACAATTTGTTTGAGGAAAAACCTCGAGACTATCATCCATCGATACTTTGAGAAATAAAGCACAGAACACTGAAAGATTTTTGGCTAGAAAAGTGCCTTTAATTTTGAGCGATTTGCTTGTGCATCCTACAGTTGATGAATAATAATTCTGGAATCGAATGCGATTCACTTCCTTTGTTCTACTTTTCAATAATTTTACATGTGCATGGTAATTGTACTCTACACAAGAGCCTAGTTTGCTAATGAAAGTTTATTTATGTAAAAGAGTACAGAATGGTAAAACAATAATAGCACACAATTTATGCATTGAAAAAAAGAGAACAAAATAATGAAGAAGAAAAAAAGGCACCAAGTTATGTGTTCAATTACCAGTGATAACACAAAATAGAAGTAAGATTGTTCCTCTTATATATTTCCATTGTTAGACCTACAAATTTCGCGGTTCGGCAAAAATCAACCCCGTGCGAAGAAAACCCTCTAGAAAATTAAATTAGCATTCATGATCAAATAGAAATTTTGCGAATCGGCTTGCGAGTCTTCTTTTAGAGTATCAATAGATAATCTAGAGCGTCATTGCACTGGTTGATCTGACGGTACTGGTCAGGTAACGGAAAGATTTCTAACGTTGACGCAGATATGACATGGAGGCTAGGCTATGAGTCCCTCGCAAAAGACGTACATGAATTTTAAGGAAATTTCTCTTTTAATTGAAAATACATTTTAGAAGGGCAAAAACTCAACACCATATGTGCTGACCATGTGTCCGCAGTATACACAAGTTTGCCGAAATCAGATTGCATGTCTCGTTTCTCAAGGGCCATATATAAAATATGCAAGTAATTTTACAATCAACAGTTCTTCCAACTTTGTAAAACACACAAAAAGGCGAAAGTACACACTTTCTTTTGGAACTCAGTTTACTTAGTGATATGTTTCTCTCGTTTCATCTCAGAAAATCGGGCCAAATCGTAAATAAAAAACAGAACAAATAACTGATTATAAAATGGCGATTTTTTTAACAGATATGAACAAGCACAGGTGGGTACTTGCACATTGTGCCATTGTGCCATTAGATTCGCCTCTGGGTTGGCTCGAAATAGATTCAAGCCATCGATTCATTGTTTCCGATCAAACTCACTAGTTCTAAAAAAAAAGTAGGTTTTTAATTTTTTTTGTGTGTGTGTGTTTTCTCTCACTTTTTTACACAATCTATTATTTAACCCTCTGATAAAGAGTTGGAAGCACGGAATGTAGAAAAAACTGGTCTATATCGAAGGGTCAGTGCAATACTATTGTAAGTGCCTATATGTTTATAGGCACTTACAATAGTATTGCGCTGACCCCTCAATATTAGCAAGTATACAATACATAGTAAGGGTCCGGTGCTAAAATGAGGTAAATGCCTATACAGCGTATGGGCACTTAAAACATTTACGCACAGGCTATTCACTTGATCAAATACGACACTGCGTATTTCCGGTAGTATTAAGTAACAAAAATTAGAAATGATGTATGGTATATCAGAAAGTCATTCACAATTTATATACCTCGGACAAACCGTATCCTTTACATTGTTAGAAGATATGAAGTACGAATAAGTTAACCTGTCCTGCGAACAAGAAAAAAATCGGACTCATCACAGGCAATTGTTTAAGAACATATTTATTTTTGTTTTTGTTAGAATGTGCGGACTACACATACTGACTTTGGTCGACACTTTTCCCACTTTACTCATTATCTGAACTTAGAGAGATCCATCTAGCTTCCAGTGAAAAAAAATGAAATAGACCTCTTGCTCACCAGTACGAGAACCAACCTCTTTATCAAATATTTATTTTACCGATTTCCAAGATGGTTCCTTTTCGCATATGGGGTCATGAATATTCATTTAAGGATTTCCCAGATGGTCCCTCTTTGCATGACGGTCCACAATTATTATAAATGATATGATAATGAAATTATTTAAAATAATGAAACAACTGTATGTGATGTGCATTATAGATTAATTCATGAAAAACGCAAGAACAGAACACCTTTTTACAGTTAAGAACATCGTAAAATTGACAAGATGAATGATTTTGGAATGAATTTGGAGTGAAATTGTATGAGTATGTGGAGCAAGATTTTAGTGAATTTAAAGGGAGGAAATCCGATATTGCCAATTTTGTTCAGGATGAGCAAAGTTAGTAATATTTGTTACCTCCCTTAAAAAATATGCATACAAGGTCTATAAACAGCTTCCTATTTCTTCAAAACCTATCAAACGCTTACAATTTCTTTTTTTTTTCAGAGAAATATCCCTTTTTCTAGATATATCTATTTTTGAATGAAGTTGTAGATAATATCTTTTTAGTGATATTAGAGCGTTTTTGATTGGTTTGAGTGAGTGTTTGGAATGAATGTATGGGGCGATGAGCTCTTGATTTAGAATGGTTTTGATTGAGATGAATGTCAATTTTACTATGTTTTTAACTGTGTACCTACTTTCTTTTGGCGACCACAAACACTTCGTTATTGTTAAATAATCAAAGTACTGAAAGTACTGATAAGTTGGAATGCGTTCAAGAGACGGTGACCTCAAGCCACTATCGAAGCTCACGCCTCCCGCCCACCACAGGCGATTACACAATACGTCTCGTCTTTTGACGGGCGTATATAAATCAATGTATTTCAACAACGAGAGACGCTTAAACCCCTGATTCGCTCTACAGGCCTGCAATTGATGGAAGAAAAATGAAAACAAGAGTTCCAAATTGATCCTCAACCGCTGTCTGAATCCGATTTGTCCAGTGAATCTCACCCAAGAAACTTTCTGGCAAAGTTTCATTTAATTTGCCTAATTATTGAACGGAAATATAATTCGAAGAATATATAGATAATAGACCCTTCCCACCCACTATTTACAGAGGCGACTCAAAATATCTATGGGCTAATCACAACTTTGCAAACAAATTTTGAAGTAGGTCTCCAAAGTAACGTTCTGGTAAAGTTCCATTGAAGTTTCCAGTGGTTCAGGAGGAGATTTCATTCAAAGGTTTCTTGCTCAAAATTAGGCCCGCCCTGCCACGTCAATATTTATGGGCCAATCAAAATTTTGCAAACAATTTTTTAAAAAAGGTCACCCTAAGAACATTCAGGAAAAGTTTCATTGAAATGGGCCAAGTGGTTTAGGAGGAGATGTTGTTCAAAGATTTCAGGATCAAAACAAGCCCCGCTTTGCCACGCCCATATTTATGGGCCATTTTCAATTTCACGAACAATAATTAAAAAGAGTCATCCCAGAAATATTCTGGTAAAGTTTCATTGAAATCGATTCAGTGGTTCAGGAGGAGATGTCGTTCAAAGATTTCTGGCTCAAAGTAAGCCCCGCCCTACCACGCCCATATTTGTGGATTATCAGAGTTTAGCGAAGAATTTTTGAAGAGGGTCACCCTTGGAACATTCTGGTAAAGTTTCATTGAAATCAGCCCAGAGTTTCAGGAGGAGATGTCGTTCAAAGATTTCTGGCTCAAAATAAGCCAGGCACTACCATGCCCATATTTGTTGATTATCAGAATTTGGCGAAGAATTTTTGAAGAAGGTCACCCAGGGAACATTCTGTCAAAATATTATTGAAATCGGCCCAGCGATTTAGGAGAAAAAGAAGTTTTAGGAAAGTTGACGACGGATGTCGGAGTCAGGGTGATCCTAAAAGCTCCCTTTGAGCACGTAGTGATCAGGTAAGCTTAAAAGGAAGAAAATGATATGGACCATACATACCGACTAATTGACGCAGAGGCGGACATTTATACACTCAAAACAGTTTCTATGTTATTTTTCAAATGACTTCTGCTCCATTTGAGTTACCAATTACATCTTTAATTAGAATTGTCAAAAAGTGGACCTCAACAAGCGCTTTGTCCTTGATGAATTACTTTTTTTCGTGGGGAAGTCTTTTACTTCATGAGTTGGAAACGCAAGACAATTCTTGGACGAAGTTCGATTGTAACTTCGACCTTCGTGACTCAAAAATTTGGCACTTTCTTGGGTCATTGACAACATTTGTGTCAAGTTTTATGATTTGGGTCAATTGGTTGTTCAATTAGAGTGTTAACTGTTCAAGGTAACTTATGACCGTGACATGTATAACCCCAAAACAATAGGGTATTTCTTTGGGTCATGGGCAATATTTATGTTAAGTTTCGTTATTGCAGGTCAATTGCTTCTCCGTTTAACTAGCGGTAAGCAAAAGGTCAAACGACTGACAGACAGACATGATGAAATCAATATGTGCTCCTCTACTTCTGAGGTTGGGGTAAAGTTAATAACATCGTAAAATTGATAAGGTGAACGATTTTGGAATGATTTAGGAATGATGTTGGATGAGTGAGCGGAGCGAGTATTGCGTGAAATTTAAGAAAGGGAATCCAATGTCGCTTATTTTGTTAAGGATGAACAAAATTAGCGATATGTAAAACCTCCATTTAATAAAAAATGCATGAAAGTTCCACCAATAGCTTTATATTTTGCCAAGAACCAATCAGACGCTTTAAATTACAATTATGTCAGTGTAATCCCGATTTGGTTCTAAAATGCTTTATTCATTTTGAATGTAGAAGTTGATCTTATTTATTGAGTAATTTTGAGAGTTTTGAATGGTTTGAGTGAGTGTTTGAAATGAATGAATGGAGCGCTGAGTGAGCGATTAAGTATGTTTTTGATTGAGATGAATGTCAATTTCACGATGTAACTAACTGTATGATGGTGCTCTTAAACGTGTTGATGTGCAAGAATGAACGACAATATGTTGCAAAAATATTTATTAACTTTAAAAGTGTATCTTCACTTTAAGAAAAACTAAAGATTTTCATTTCGTAACTGTAGACAGAAATGTACAATATAACAATTTGTCATAAGTTAAATGTGTAATAAGGTCGTTCAGAAAGAGAAATTATACCTTTAAAAGAAGCTATAATATAATTCTACGAAAATAGGTCGCGACATTTCTAAATAAGCAGATCACGTGATTGGCCTGTGCTATTGCCACAATACTGAGAAGCCAGGTCGCGACATTGCCAAATAAGCAGATCGCGTGATTGGCTTGTGCTATTTTCAATAGCTGACCTTATTTGACTTGACTTGTCACATGATTTCCAAATATAGTAATGTAAACATGTGATACTAGTAAATTCGTACGCAAAGTTCACTAAATATCGTTTAAATCATGAATTAGCGTGTTACTAATATACATGAAGTGATAGTTGTGTAATTGTACAGGATTATTTCCTTTTGATGAAAAAAAATGTATGTCTATGTCAAGTTGAGATATACGAAATAGGCCGAAGTGTATTCACATCCTGTTCACGTGATGTGTGTTCTCAAAAAACCCGAAATGAATTTATCTTGTGTTTATTTTGCGGTTTTGTTAAATCTAAGTTGGAATTGCTCCGCATTCCAACTTAAAAAGCAATTCTCTTAGGGCCAACTTATATCTGACACCGGTTGGGTATTGTTGCCCGCTTTATCAGAGTATCTCTCAGACAGCGGGCTACTAGCTCTAGACTGGTCCACATATCGACTATTAGAATAGCCCAATTGATAAAATCGGCAACTCCGATATATCGGCGTTTACTATTTTCTCATATTTCTTGACCATCGATGAGGCAGAAATTGTGTAATCAATTAAATGTAGCATACTGTCGACACCGACCGTGCAAAATATCGTCAACTGGTCGCAAAGTAAAATGGTCAGAAAAAGGAAATACATTTGCGATGCATACCAAATCGGTCGAACCCCGACAGATGATCGTCTGCAACACGATCGATCGCCCGCGATTACTTGTCGATACGATATCGACTTACACGAATCTAAAAGACGTCGGCGACTACACACTATGTTTTAATTTGAATTTTAAGTGCACGGGGCGTCGGCGATCTTAGAGGAGGGCGCCGTTTATAACCGATTCCAAAATGAAGGAACGTTAAAATGTGACGGATGTTTTCAAAAAGCGTAAAAGCTTAAAATACTAGTAAAAGCTCGATCGGCATGAGTGATCGACAGGGGTCATGGCATTTGAGCTTAGCCGGCATCATCTTAGCTTCCTGTTCGATTTTCCGATCTTCGAGCCGATTATACCAGTTCTGTAACATCATCCTCACAAGGAGATGGGTAAGTACCAAACAAGCTCATTATTTACAGTAGTTATATCGTGAAATTGACCTCAATCAAAACCATTCTTACACGAACACTCAGCGCTCCAATAATTCATTCCAAACACTCTCAAACCATTCAAAAACGCTCAAACCCATTGAAAAATAAAGATTCAACTCTTTCATTCAAAATAAACTTGGATAGAGAAAAATCGCGATTTCACTAACATAATTCAAATTGTAAGGGTCTGATAGGTTCTTAAACAAAAAGGAAGTTATCTATAGAATTTAGTTGCATATTTTATTAAAGGGAGGTAATCAATATCACTAATTTTGTTCATCCTGAACAAAATTTGTGATATAGGATTACCTCCCACCAAATTCACTCAAAACTCGCTCCACACACTCATTCAATTTCATTCCTTAATCATTCAAAAATCATTCACCTTGTCAATTGCACGATGTTGTTAACTGTAGCATGTCTGGGGAATCTCGGACCGACAAATTGTGTCTGTGCGCAATTAATGTTAGTTTTATGATGTCTGTAGATGTAAGGAATCACTCTAAGTGATATCAAACCATGAAGGGTGACAGTATAACAGGGTAGACAGGAAATTAGATCCTTGTCTAGTCTAAATTTAACCTTGACCTTTAATTTATACGGAAACCAAAATTGCTGACGATTTATCGTCCCCAAAGTGCACGATTTTACAAAACCTATGTAGATATGCCAAAAAACACTTTTTCCATGTCATTTTTTAAAACCTTTTCTCCGTGTCCTCCTCAATTATTAACAAAGCAAAAACAATTTGTTCGCATTCTCGGGTGGCTTAAGGTTCCCTTGGGGCAAAGACATGTCGCTTGACCACAATCCGACAAGGTAAAAAATCAAATGTATATTACGGGCTTTTTTTTCACTTTAAATTCTATATATTGTCATTCGGAATAACATTGTTCACTGAATTGTGCCTTGTATGTAAGCGAAGTAATTTTGAGCAATTTTTAGGGATTTTGGCATCTGGTAGTGCTTTGGCCAAAACGCTTGAAGAAAAACAAATCTAATTTAAGTTTAGTGTCGTTGATTTTGGATTATTCAACGTTATCTTAAGCGTCACAAAACCAAAGTGCGAAATGAGGCGTTTTCATGGCTGCGCCTTCATTATTCCCGATGCCAATTTAGCCGAGGTTTCCGATTGAGCCGCTACCAGTAACTTGCCTTTCGCCAATACATTATAAAAACCGGTGGTAGAAGTTATATACTTCTTTAAAGATCACTTTGAGACGGAAAAATATAATTTGGCATATACCGTGTATAATTATTTTCTAATAAACTTCGTTTTTCGACCAAAAATTTCATTTCAAAAAATTTCGAATTGTTGTTTTGTAGTTCGAACTCCTACTTGACAATATTTACAACGCATCAAATCGGGAATATTCGGCGAATTTACGGAATAGACATCGGAAATAATACAGGTGCAGCAATGAAAGCTCGTCATTTTGCACATGGATTTATATGACGTCACAAGCATCAACCATCCTACTAAGATTGACGTTGCATAAAACAAAATCAACGAAAGAAATCACAGTGGGCATATGCTCAAACGAGCTCCACAAACTATCGGACAGAATTAATAAGACGTGATTTTCTCCAAGCGTATTGAACGAAATACAGTTAACAAAATTGTGAAATTGACAAGGTGAACGATTTTGGAATGAACTTGGATGAGTGTGTGGAGCGAGTTTTGAGTGAATTCAATGGGAGGTAATCCTATATCACAAATTGTGTTCATCCTGAACCTCCCTTTGATAAAATATGCATACAAGTTCTATAGATAGCTTCCTATTTCTTCAAGAACCTATGAGACGCTAACAATTTGAATTATGTCAGTGAAATCGCGATTTTTCTCTATCAAAATTTATTTTGAATCACCTTTTTGATTGAATATTATTAAATGCGTTTGAGCGTTTTTGAATGGTTTGAGTGAGTATTTCGAATGAATGAATTGAGCGCTGAGTGAGTGATTTAGAATGGTTTTTATTGAGTTGAATATCAATTTCAACGTGTAGCTTACTGTACCACCAGAAGGTGAATTACATAAAAATGACCAAAATTTACCACACTTACGTCTGAGATACGTTCTAGTGTACGGATAAGTCCGAGAGATTTCCGTAATGAACTGTCAACGTCACAGGGTGGATTTCCCTAAACTTTTTAACCTTAAACCACATCTTTGAAGGGAAAAATGTTAACAACATCTTGAAATTGACATTTAACACGATTCTTACCATTCTAAATAGATCGCTCAGTGCTCAATTCATGCATGCATACATAAACTTGCTCAAACCATTCAAAACTCTCAGAAATCGTTCAAAACACTTTAAAATCGTTAAAATAGATCAAGTTTTTCCACTTTTTCATTGACTGATGTTCGTTTTAAAGCGTCTTTTTTTTGTCCATGAAGACATAAAAACACACAAAAGTCCGCAAAATTTTATAAAGGGAGGTAATAAGATATCCCAAATTTCGCTCACGTCCTGTTTTTGACTCTCACACACCCACTCGTTTTCCAAAACAAAACATTTATGCAATGTATGCTACAATTTCCGTTGTAAAATTATAACTTTGGTATAAAAAAACGTTCTGTAAATCTCCCAGAAACAAGACAAATGAGATGATATAAAATATCACCCCGTACTACAAAATATGATTTTTGATATTCAAGATTTCCGGTTGTCGGCTTATTAATATTCATTCCGACCAGAATATGACGGATAAAGTCACACTTAACAATGTTATCTTGTTACACACTTGATCTCTTGTGAATTTTTACTTCTTCTTTTCGGTAGGGAAATACTATACATTGTTAAATTCGATTTAAAAGTTTCCATATTAGATATAGAGGATAACCGTTTGTTTCAGTGTAAGATTGATTTATATTTCATTGAGTGAATAGAAATAGCTATATTTTAACGAGTGGCAGAGCCGCGAGTGAAAATATAGCTTTTGTTGTTCACGAAATGAAATATTAATCGATCTTACACTGAAACAAACGGTTATCCTCTATATGTTATATGGAAACTATTTCTTTTATGCGAAAAATGAAACAAAATGTGAAGATTCTGGGACATATTTTCGTAAAGCGCGTCATTTTGCACGTGATTGCTATGCAACGTTAATTGTGACGTCACTTATTTCGCCCCGCATAGATGACGTCAGAAAGGGTGAATGCACGAAAGCAGGGTATAAGCTTTTGATAATTTCACTGCTTTTGCGATGAGATTATCAAGTGATAATCTACCCTTATTTCTCGATAAACTACCAAAAAGCATTTAAGAAAAACTCATCTACTTTACGAAAAAAACATGTACCTTTAACACAGAAATCTCGCATTGTTATTAATTGTAGTTATCATTTTTATTGCTAGATTATTTTCAAGCATATACTCTATTAATAAAGAAAGCGCACACTTTAAGTTTTATAGTTTGTGTTTTGCTTGAGCAACAGTAGGACGCCATGACCCAACAACTAACCAGTGAAATGTTAAAGAAAAAACTGTTAATGTTTTACGCATGAGAAAAATATTATGGCCTAAAATAAAAAAAAATCCCGTATTTTCCGACGGATCAGACCTATTTTCAAGAGGATCCTTCCATATGACCCTTCAATCCCATATATGTGACCCGTCACGCGAAAAGGGACGATATATGAGCTCTGTGAGATAAATATTTGAAAAGGGAATTTGGTCCAGCATAGGTCAACCAGAGATCGCAATTCAAAAATTCTTTCACAGGAAGGTAGATTGATCATTCTAGATTCAGAAAATAAGAAAAGTGCAAAAAGTGTCGACCCTAATCAGTCTGCGCTTTCCGCGCAGTCTGCCTAGGATCGACACTTTACGCACTGCCCAGATTGACCCTTTTGACGTGACGGGTCACATATTTGTGGGCTTTACTGCGTAAACGAGAAGATTCTGAAAAAAAATCCATAAGGCTCTTGAAGAGCTGAAATCGGCACAATTGTTTTCCATGACAAGACAATGTGTTACAAGATGATTTGTAGCTTAAAGGACAATGGTCACTCTAGGAGTTCAAAGGTCAAAATAGGGGTACATGTAAAACATTCCTTACTAGTGGATAATTGTTAAGAATTGTATTTATAAGTGATCATTGATGATAACTGCAGACAGTACTGCCATTAGGCTGAATTGCAAAGGGCGGACAATCTTACATACCGCTACTTGACGTCTATTATGCTCAGTGACGTCAGCGTAGCTAAAACGTAGGAAAACGATGTGAGCACCACATCTTGGATTAGAAAAAACCGGATTTGTTGAATAACACGAAATCTAGTAAAAACTTTACCAAAACTTTGAAATGAAACGCATTACGTGTTTGATAAACCCTCATAAGAAGAAAGTTTGATATTATCTATTCTATTTTCTAAGTATTTTATCATTTATAGGAACAATTCAACTTGAAATTAACGCGGTACCAGGCTAACAAATAAACACCAGCTGATACACGTACAAGATCGATTTGAAACAATAGTGAAGTATTTTGAATCGAATCCGGTGCGGTTTCGAATGATTTCGGATCGATTTAAATATTTGAATGAGTGCTTGGAATTGTTTGAATGGAGAGGTGGGCGACCGATGTGGAATGGTTTTATCAGGGTCGCTGTAATTTTTCACGGTGTTATTAAAGTTAATAACATCGTGAAATCGACACTCATCTAGATCATAAACATTCAAAATCAGTCGCTCGGCGCTACATTCAATCATTCAAAACACACACACTCCAGGCATTCGAACACCCTAGAAATACTTTAAGAAAGCTTCGAACTTTTTTTAAACTGATCAATAATACAATCAAATCTATCAAATAATTGCATGACTTTTATTGGCTGATTAGACCACGAAGACACAGAATCAGAAAAAATACATTGTTTTTAGTAAAGGAAGGTTAAATTTTATCGCCAATTTCTTCCAATTGGACGATATATATATAATACGTATTTAGTGTTTTGTATGAGAAAAACATCTAACGAGGTTGGGAGAATTGATCATTGTCGAGGCTCTGCCGAGACAATTATCAATTCCCACAACCGAGTTAGATATTTTTTCATACAATACACAAAATGCGTTTTATATTTACCTTATAACCTCTATTTGCCTTGTTTTTGTAGATATTTCAAACAGAAATGCAAGTTTCTAAAAATAACCGCTTTATATATTTGTTCTAAAAATAACTATATGATATCATAAAAAATATCATACGGGACGTTATCTCACGGATACTTGTATAGTTATAAGATAATATTTAATATGTTTTAACTCCCTTGAAAACTATTCAAAACTCGCTGCTCACGCTTATTCAATTTCATTCCGTTATCATTCCAAAATCGATTGATAAGTAGACAATGGTGTTAACTATAATAACTGCATCAGTTCTAATATAAACTTTGGCACTAGATATACATTTAGGTGACATTTAGGTTTCCTTTGTAAGTTTTAAGATTGGTGGAAAATGCAAGATCATTGAAAGTGTACAATTCTTTTGTAACTTAACTACATATAGCCTATACATAAACTATATTGACAAACATATTGATATACTTCTGAAATCCTTACTCAAAAAACGATCGCGATTCAAGTCTATTACTAGTGAACTTGGGGACATGTGTTCGAGCCCTGCTATCGTCCACCACTAATGAAAAATGCAGAGATCGGCACGACTTGTCTTTTCTCGGATGTCATTTTTCTAAGTTGCTACAGTTACTAACATTGTTAAATTGTCATTCACCTAGATCAAACCATTCTCATTTCGAAATTGTGTAATTATGCGTGTACTACCTCTAAAAGAATTGAAAAAATCTTTATTCAATTTAATGTAGTAGACCCGTAATAGTTCCGCAACGCGTCGGGACTTTTTAACTTTTACAGTTTTAACCAAGCTTTCCTAATGATTTTCATTGGGAAACCTCGGGCAACATTGTGAAAAATTCGAAATGTTGCGGAACTAATACGGGTCTTGTACCTAAATGTTAAATATAAAGATTGATTCGACCCTTGCATTGAAAACGGTATTCTTGCATTAACTATTTTTCAGGACGACGAAAAGATCTCTTTTTTATAATTTAGGGTCAGACATAAAAGCCGCCTAACGTCTTTATATTTGAGTTAAGATTCTCTGGGAAGACATTAATGTCTTTTATCTTCATCTTTTTAGTTTCAAAGTCGATACTGGGGCCTTAGGTTGATGTAATCTGACAACTTCAGTTAAACCGCTCTGAACGTTGTTTGTATGTTCCAATAAAAACAAAATCGGGGTGTAATAAACATGGAGCATTCAAATTTTGAACCCTCGACTTTTCTACGGAATAGACTGCGGGAATAATAGGGGTGTAGACATGAAAGCGCGTCATTTTGTGCGTTGGATGTATGACGTCAAAGGTATCAGCGTTAACGAAATTTATCTCTGAAATCTACGTAAACTTGATTAAATTCAAAATAAAGAAACAGCATACTAAGATTGTTATACAGTGATAATATGTCCAATAGATATCCAAAGCCACAAAAATATTTCGAGAAAAGCGGGTCCTTGTTTGGATCGTTAGACGGAAATATGACCAAATCACAATTACCTAAAAGAAATGACCCTAAATTAATACTTTTATCTTTGGGACACTTTGCAGCTTACGGAAGGCCTGAGTGATAGTCTAGATGGTAACCGCCAACTACAAAGTCATATCGTGAAATTGACAAAGTGGAATGACTTCGGAATGAAATTGAATGAATGAGAGGAGTGAGTATTGAATGTATTTAAAGGGAGACAACACCGTATCGCTAATTGTGGTCACGATAAAAGCAATTTGCTATATACATGTATTTACTTTCCTTAAAAAAATGGTAATGAACGGTCTTTAAACAGATTTCTATATATTCGCGAACCAATAAGACGCTTCCAAATTCCAGTAAGTAAGTACATTGTAATTTAGAAATTTTCAGAACCATTTGAATAAAGTCGTTGAAACTCTTTTGAGATGTTGTAATGTTTGTGAATGTTTTGAGTGAGTGTTTTGAATAAATGAATGAATGGATGATTGAAGCGCAGAGTGAATGATTTACAATCGTTTCCATGAAGGTCAAATGTCAATGCACAACGTTACCAACTGTATCTATCCGTCCATCAGCTCGCCCGTCTGTACAATTCAGCAAATTTCGATAACTTTAAAGATAATCTAATAGTGTGAAATACAAAATCACAAGGCTTATGGTAAAATTCGGTCTCATGTGTAGACCATTCCCGATGGCTCTTGCTTTCGCACATTATTTATAGCAAACGTCTACTTTAATCCATTCTTTTATAATCCTCACTTTTAATCGCTCTGAATAAAACATATTTTGAAAATATTGTGGAAAATGAAGAAATTGCTTCACACAAGCAATTTCATCATTGTTCACAAAGTTTTCTTTTTCAAAATGCAGAGACATTTTAAATATTACTTCAACTAAATCATGTTGTCTGCAGTCTTTCATTTTAGACAAATTTTGTCAAATAATTTTTTCCTTTTATTTTCAAAAATAGAAAAGTTTGAGTAGTTTGTCGTATAAAATACTCTTATATTTGTACAGACAAACCAAAAATGTACTGATAAAACTTAACGTGGGCTCCCATGAAATGGCCTTTGAAATCTTACTTCATAATAGATTCACATAGCGTCATGACAAATATGTTTATAATTATTCTGCGTTTGCATGGCTTGACTGATATGATGATATCATGAATTTTATTAATAATATTAAGTACTTTAATGAGGTTTTACGCAATATTTAGCTACACATGAAATTAGTCTATATTGTGAGGAGACCACGGTCCTAGCTCAAAAATGAATATTGAATATAGCTAATGAAACCAGAATCCGAATTTCGAAACGGAAGGGATATCAGCATTTTTCTGAAATACTAGTTTGAAGACTCTTCGTACGACAAAATATAAAAGCCTTTTTATAGAGACTTTTGAAGTTCTAGAAGACAGCCATTTCGATTCGTATTAAACTAGCAGGTTATTTAAAAACACGATCCCCTTCAGTTACCTGCTAGGTCTTCTAGTCTAGACACTGCAAAATAGGAATCGGTACTGTCAGGTGCATTATGTTTAATTTAAAGAGCACTCGGTACAGCTTAAAGCAACACTAGAGACAAAAACTTCTTTATTTCACCTAACAGCAATTTTTCAAATCTAAATAAGAGTCACCTTTGCTTTCGATAATAATTCAAGAAAAAGTAAATATACGGGACCGCTACACTAAACAACATCGTGAAATAAACAATGTGAATTATGAAAAAAAAATTGACAAATTATTGAGTTCATAGACATTTCTGATTTAGCATATACATGCAATTTCATAATATTACTCAAGCTTTTAAAAAGCGCTTGAGAGAACAGAATTATCGAGCTTTGTGTAACGAGTATGCATCTTAGAAAACACGCGACTATGGTTACATGTACTTTTCTCAAGCGTTTCACAAGCGTTTTCATCATTGGCTTTATTAAAAACAATTCCATTTCAAAAAGGATTTTATTTCATATCTTAAAGTATTTTGAGTGCAATTTCGCCATTTTTGGGCGACGTAGGAGGTCTCTGTGGAATTAAACCAGAAGAATGACGACAAAGTAACGTAACTATTACTGGTTATAACCTACACGTGATATAGTTTGAAAGTGTTAATATTATTTATTCGTTCTCCAAATCGTCAAAAACTCGTAAACGACTCAGGGCAAGTCCTAATTCCTTCAAGGTTGTCTGCAAAACAGAACTTAAAATATACAATATATGATTTATTTCTTAGCCTTTCAATGCAAATGGAGAAAGATGGTCGTAACTCTGGGAATTAACGCCTTTTGGGTAGGGTTCTTCAAACTCCCTTTTTGATTTCAACAGAGAATAATATAGATTAGCCCCTACAGAAAAAAGGCAAATACGTCTTTAAAGAAAACAATGAAGAATTTTTTTGAATAACATTTCTGACCAATCACGACAATAGAACGAAAAATAATCACCAATAAACCGCCGATAAGACGCAGGTCTAAAACAAGAGCTGTCACTGTAAGATGACAATGCCCCCGACACCGCTTTGATTTAGAAGTTATGGCCAATGTTAAAGTTTTTGGACGGAATGACGGACGGACGGACAGACGGACGGACGGACAATTCAAATTTATGATGCCTCCCTATCGGGGGCATAAAAACAACTTTAATACGCTGTAATGAACTTCTAATCGGACACTTTGCATTTGCCACATCTTAACATATATGCTGTCATTTTACGACGTATCTTTTTTAAGAAAGATATTTCACTTTGGCGTATTCCAAAAGAAGATTGATTCGATTTTTTGTCCTGGGTGTCTGTTGCAAACTGTCAATCACAAGAACCATCTATTACTGAAGTCATAAAGGTTGCATTTTCGAGGATTTTCAACATTTCGGTCTTATAAATACTCGGGAATTGATACAATAAGTGGCAAACTTCGACGGCTATTGCGTGTGAAATATCAAACTATTGAAATTATAAAATTGCGTTAGTTATGTTTCTCACACAAGCATAAAATGTTAAAAATTACCCTACCCACTAATGTCAATTTTGAAATCAGGGGTACCCTTGAATTGACTTCAAACTCGTTCCTTTCCTCACATTTTTCCTATTTCAGAGAAAATTTTACTTTTTCAGCAAAACCCAAGTGGTCGTTTGGAAATTTGTTTCGAGGTAGATTTACACACCCTGCTTGCGAGTAGATGGCTAATTAATCAAACAACCTATTTCCAAGACCCGTAAATGCGAAGACCATTTGGAATTGATTTCTTTTAACACGTGCTTTTTTAAATAAAATCGATTAAAGGTTAAACTTCTAGAACGGTGCCACTGTCAACTATCCATATGGCATTTTTAGTACAGTTAGTTACATCGTGAAATTGACATTTAACTCAATCAAACCCATTTTAAATCGCTCACTCAGCGCTCCATTCATTCATTCCAGACACTCATTCAAACCATTCAAAAACGCCCAAAACTCACTGAAAAACATATAACAACAACTTCGTTCAAAATAAAAATGGCTTGAAAAAAATTTGGATTTCACTTATTTAATTGAAGTTATTAGCGTATAATAGGTTCTTGGAGAACTATTGAGCTTTCTATCGAACTTGTATGCATATTTTATTAAAGGGAGGTAATCATTATTGCTAATTTTGTTCATCCTGAACAAAATTTGCAATACTGGATTACCTCCCGTTAAATTCACTCAAAAGTCGCTCCACACATTCATTCAATTTCATTCCTTAATCATTCCATAATCATTCACCTTGTCAATTTTACGATGTTGTTAACTGTAGTCGACAATTGGACCAGTCTATTACAATTGTAGCCATTAGTTAAAAGTGTGTTAATTATCGATCTCGACCAGACTGCATGAACTGCACTGTCACTAGCTATAAATATTGCCTGGTTAAATGGGGGGTAAGATAACCTGGTTGATATCAGGTCACTTGGTCATGTGACGGCTTTATCATGTCACAAAGAATCCTCCCATACATATTTTTTTTTTAAATTTACATTTGCATGTCGATTTCTGTTAGACATATTCCACTCGATTCCCGTATCTTTTAAAAACAAATCGCGACGACCTTGATGACGTAGTATATGACTATTGACGTAATATATAAATTGTGACGAATCTTTCTTGCGTGTTTATATTCAACCTTGAAAACTCTCAGGATATTAAAAGATTTATTTGGATAGATTCAACCACAGGTAGCCAACACGGGTGGGGATAGTGTAAATTTACCAAAAAATAACCACAAAAAACTTTTATACTAATTTATTTTATCACAATTTATAATATAGATTATATTATACATTTTGATAAAAAAAAAATAGTAAAATATTTTTTTGCGGTCAAGTTTTGGTAAAATTACACTATCCCCACCAGTGTTGGCTACCTGTGGATTCAACGCAGATATTTAACCGGATTTAAGGATTTTGTAGATAATAGCTATACAGCCTATCATAATCTATGCTCTCCTGAGTGTGTTTGTTTTTTGGGTTTTTTTCGCAAGAAAAGGATTGAATTGAGGTGCTATAGCTGCATGACAACAAAACTTGGGAACAAGTTGGACATTTAAGATGGCGATTGACCGGAAAAACACCCGAATCGCATCTTCCTAATCTTTAGGTAAGTCAGCATTGCTTTAGAGTTCTTTTGTTGTATATTATTTTTTACTACAACATCAAAAATCGTTTAATTGACGAGTTCTTTAGTCGTAAGCAGTAATGTAAAGGTTTAAAGGGAGGTATGTTGCCGTGTATATCCAGAATAGACATACCTAAAATTAGCCTGCCCCGAGATATGTGGCCAGTGATAGTCTATATAGACACAGTCGACCCATTTAGGGTTGAGGAACATTTTCTCTGAATGGATCACTTGTCTCTAGTCGCTCGGTTCGATACACAAATATTATCATCTACGCCCACCCCCACCCTTCCCCCCTTGTTTCAAATTCACCGTTCTTTACTGTAAGTTTGTTTGATTGGGGTTTAACGACGCCTTCAACAATCTTTCAGATATATCTCGACAGCTGGAGCACCTAACAATGGATTCCTGGTATTTCTTACCCCAGTACTACCATAATATCCTTTTCTAGTCTCAAGCTGTTAACCCATATAGGTCTATGAATATTACTACATAGGTGTCTTAACTGTAATACCTCCCATCTTCGTACATGTATTTCGCATGACAGTCAAGGCCTTAGGGATTCATATTCTTAGAAAATAGTTATACTTTTCTCTTGAAATTATTGGGTCGCTTTTTAAGGGTATTTTTTCTATAATTACAGAAATGTCATTTATATTCCTAAAGTGGACACTAGTGTTTTCATTCTTGCAAGTATTACAGCATCGTCTAGACCACTTAAGATCAAAGAAATCGCCTTTTGGTGGTTTATTCTATATCTTAGCCTAATTTTCGTTTGTCTGTGAGCCTCAGCTTTTACGTGTTACCGTTCACTTTTTAAGCATCTAAATTAATTATAGACACCTTACCTACCAGAGCATCATTTATATCAGATTATATTCATTGATTGATTGATTGAATGGGGCTTTACGCCGCTTTCAACATTATTTCAGTTATATCGCGGCGGCTGGAGCACCTAACAATGGAATCCTGGTATTTCTCACGCCAGTACTACCATTACATCCTTTCCTAGCCTCCAGCTACTATCTCACATAGATCTACGATTATCGACCCATTGGTGAGAGACAAATAGTCGGAAAGAATGAGTGCCGCCGTCAGGGATCGAACCCGTGACCTTTAGTTTGACAGTCCGACGCGCTACCAACTGCGCTATGACGGCGGCTAGATTATATTCATAAAAGATCATATGATATTCATAAGTAGAAACTCTCACAACTGAAACCTTATATCTGCTTATCCTTAAATTCATCAACGTTCAACTCGCAAAATGTCATTTCTTTGGAATCCGATATGTCAGAGAAAACTACAGTATCAAAGGAAAATTAAAAGGCGAATACTTTGTAACTTAAGTGAATTTGTCAAACAGTCAGTTCATTTTAGGTCTATTTCAAATTTAATTTGGGGTTAGGTTGAAAGTAGGTGACCATTCTGACATAAAAAGGTGTTGGTTTTTTTTTAAAAAAAAATGCGAATTCTCGCAGAGTGACCGAGGAGGAACTCCTCTGCGCTTCCGAACCGGTCTTTTTCAAAAATCTCGATTGGCCGTTCACAAAGAGAAATTGAATAGTACAAATGAGAATACAGAAAAAACTATTTTATTAAGATATCACTCCATATTTGTATCGCTTATGGCACAGTACAATTCAGGGGTTGACACTAACTCCTTAGAATAAGGAGTCAATTGGACTCCAAACACATGAAATCAAGGCGTCCAAGCTCAAAGTAAGGCGTCCGCTTATGGAAGAACACTGTGGAAAAGAAGAAATTGCTTGTTGTAAGCAATTTCTTCTTTTCCACAATGTTCTTCCAAAGAAGAGGTTTTTTCCCATCAAAACACTATTTGCAGGATGCAAGCAGATGTTGTCTTCACAACTTTTGTAGTGAAAAGATGTACAGTCTTGGCAAGTGTTAGAAATTGCACTGCCCTGTGTACTTCTTTTAAATTATTCTCATATGAACCTTGGAGTCCATCAGACTCCTTATTTGCAAATGGAAGAAGTCCCAACTGGTAAACAAGGAGTCTCGGACCCCTAGACTCCCCTTAGTGTCGAACCCTACAATTCAACTGAGTACCCATCGGTTGGCATAAAGTTAGTAACATCGTAAAATTGACACTCATTCCGATCAAAAACGTTCTAGATCACTCACTCAGCGCTCCACTACTTGTTCCAAAAACTCACTCAAAAAACTCGAAAATCACTAAAAAGATGGGATCAACAACTGCATTCAAAATGAAAACTGCTCGAAAAAAACACGATTTTACTGATATAATTGAATTTATAAGCGTCTGATTGATTCACGAAGACAAAGAAACATATCTATGGTTTTCTTATGCATTTTTTTATTAAGAGGTAATAAGTATAAATATTTGTTTTTTATCGTGAACAAAAAATTAGCGATATTGGATTGCCTCCCGTTAGTTTCATTCAAAATCCACTCATCCCACTCATTCAGATTCATTCCAAAACCATTCCATTATTTTTCAGATTGTCAATTTCACGATGTTATTATCTGTATATAGAGAGAATAAATATGAATCTAAGAATACCAAAAACATTGATTTATTTAAAGATATTCATCCATTATTCAATTGTTTTTTTTAATTCAATTGGTATGCTTACAATATCTATCCAATGGTCCATTATTCAATTGACTTATGACACTAAATAATAACTCATTGCGTTCGGAACGAATAACAAGCAAGCTCTTAATTTTGAAATACGCAACATCATTGTTCCAGCGCTCGCTTGTGTTTCGTTATTCTGAACGCTTCGCCCTAATCGTAGGGTTATGTCGGCGGTTTTCAAAGCAGAACCCAAGTTTGACCCCTAATAATGTTCTTCATCTTATAAATTCTGCAAATTTCATATTCTGAACCTCCTAAATGTGCATTTGTTGGTCAAATTGAATTTTTCAGTAATACCTTTTGGCATTCTTAAAAACCATTTGAATCTGTGTGAAATATTTACAACAATTTCAAACATGCGTTAGACACAAACCATAAGGCTGTATAGAATACCACGTAATGCAATAAACGTATAATGCATTACTTCCTGAATAGCAGGGATCAACACTAACACCAGTCCTCAGGCCCAAGACTTGTTGATTTTAGGGAGGACTTGAAGATGTTGCCATGCTGCAGGTCCTTCAGGCCTGTTCTAAATGACAGAAGTGAGTATTTCAAATCTGTCCAGTTTTGAAAAACAATTCCCTTACCAATACTAAAATTTGCATAACCAGGTGGAAACCAATGTTGAAAAAGAAGAAATTGTTTGTCTCAATTTCTTCTTTTGCGACAATGTTTTCCTTGAAATTTATCCCTTAAATTGCCAAAAAATCAAACATGGTTTTCATGCAGGACCTGTTGTTATCAGGGAGGACCAATAATATTTAGGGCTAACAGGGCCTGGTGGTGACAAAAAGCAGTAAGTGTCAAACCCTGCTGAATAGGGATTAAGGTCTTATCTATCAACAGAACGCAGATAGTGAAGGCTCTCTGCAGACTGTGCCGCAGCGTATGCATGGCCAGAGACTTTGCTTTGCGCACATGTGAATTGTTAGAAATGTCACACGGCGGCTCTATCGCTACAGCAAGTGCACGAGCAAAGCGGGGTGCATTTGAAAAACTGTTTGCACTGTCTTGTGACCCTGAACGCAGAGCTGCTGTTGAACCCGGATTTTTAACGATAGAACTAGAATTGTTACCTTGAAATTGAAGATATCTGAACAATTCTGTAAAATAGACATAAAACATCTATTTTCGGGAACAAGTATACCAAATTAATTTAAAATCCATTCATTAATATAGGAGTGGTATTCCGTACAATATCAGACGGACGGACACGCTAACGCACATACATACACCGCGCTGTCGTTTAGGTAGTGGACCCTTAATAGTTCCGCAACATTTCGGACCACATAATCTTACACAGCGTTAGCCGAGATTTCCTTATGAAAATCATTTGGAAACCTCGGTTAACACTGTGAAAGTTAATGACTTACGAAACGTTACGGAACTATTACGGTTCCATTACGTTAAGACGACCACGCATAGCGGTTTACACGAGTGCTCTACAAAAAGTATATACATGTTGTTCTGAGGTAATCTCGATTTCTCGTATAACGTGGCTCTAAAAATAATCGGAACTTTACCTGTAAAATGCATAACCCCTGATTAATCGATTTTAAATCCACGGATGAAGGGTAAACAAGCATTTTCTATCCTATTTCTCAAGAAATGAAGCCTTACTTCTAAAGTTTATGAAAAGTGGTAGTTAGACATAACAATTCTTCCAATTACCGATATTTTAGGAACAAATGACAAAGCTTGGTTTTTTATTAATATTTTAGTGCTAAACCAATTTTCAAAATTAGAGATATCATGATTGTTTAGAAATAGAAATAGAACAAACAGTGAGAACCCGAAAATACGAAAAACGAACATGAAATTTTCATGCTCGTTTTCGTACTTTCAGGTTCTGACTGTCTTGTTCTCGGAGAGTACGATGCAGTGATTTAGAGAAAACTACGATGAGAATACGAGAGTAAAGTATAACAGATACGAGGTTCTTGTACTGTCAGGTTTTATAAATGACCCGTCAAGCGAAAAGGGACCACCTGGGAACTTTTTAAAATGAATATTTGAAAAGAAATTTGGTCCAGCATACTCAAGTCTTTCCATTTTCGAATTCATATCCCGTCATTGTCGTACTTGAGTCTACCCGTTCTCGTAACTTGTCTTTGCGTCTAGTTATCTCGTCTATCCGTTGTTGTAGTCTCCTCAGTCCGTTTTCGTACTCTCTCTAATCGTTGTCATACTCTATTCTACATGTATTTGTCATCGAAAAATTTAGTTCTCGTTGTCATACCTTTGTCTTCTTGTAGTCTGAATCTGACGCTAGAAAATCGTGATGACACTAACTGTTTTAAATGTTTCGTGGAAGGGTGTAACAGTTTTCCTGAAAACGCGGCTCTATATTTTCATACCAGAAAAATTGAGGCCGAGTACAAATTATTCAAACGATCAGGGCTCCAACTCGTGATCCAAAGAGTTACTTGACGAAAATTTGCAACTCTCGGCCAAATCTCGAATCGTCAAACCCGTACTTTGAGTTCTGGGATGGTTATAGGTAAATAGAACAATATACGTTCTGTCAATTCAGCTCTAATGGGTAGGATTACCGAAAGCATCTTTCCATGAAATATAAAGACGAATCAATCGAAGCCAGACGGCCAAAAGCTGTCAATACCTCTTGGCCGATATTTTCTAATCATTTTCTGTAAATTTACCATTTACTTTTGTCTGATATTTCCTGCTTCGAAAAGATGTTTGTTGTCAAAGACGAGCTCGAAATTTCAACGCCATAAATTTAATCATCCAATTGGAAAACTTAAGAACATAAATCTAAATAACTTTGTGATTCATTTCAACTAAGAATTGCAAACAACAAATTGTGGAGGGAAAAGGAGAAGGGAAAGGATTTGGTAAGCAAAATTGTGCATTTTTGCGCTGTTTTCTTTGGCAAAAATCTTGACAGATTCACCTGGTCGAAAAACTTCGCAGTTAGGTATTTTGTTTATATTTTGCACCATAAAAATCACGTTGTCTCGTATATAACTTATATTAATACAATAACCTTGAGAGGACATTCACGGACGTAAATAATGGTGAATAACGTAAACGCGTTTTAACCCAGGTGACGTAACGGCAAAAGTTGCCGGTCACGTCAAAATAGGCGATACGTAAACATTTGAAATAATTATATTCGCTACTAATATGCATTCACATATTAAACAAACGCGGATATTGGGTTTTTTACATACCCTCTTTCCGGCGTGCCTGCTCCATTTTAATTCGTCTACGGAAAGAATTACTATATTTACACAATTACGTCACTTCAAAAAATGGAAGTACAAGAAGTTTGAATGGCTTACAGGATGATGCGCTGAAATTTAATTTGAGACAACAAAAGGAAATGACAACAACAACAAATGCTGATCGTAGATTAGGATAATAGAAAGAACAACACTAAATGTCACAAAATGACAGTGAATTTATGAATCTTTACGTAAATACAGAAATTGTTGTGGATATTTGATTCCAATGAGTGTAAATAGATGCTTCAAAACAGTTCGGCAGGAAGACATTGATGTGGAGAAACTCAAAACAAGACACATTACTATATTTTGTGACAGTAAGGGTAGATATATACGACAGTACATTTCAGACTTCAATTTGGAACATGTAAAATGGTACATACTTAGTGGTTCAACAACTGAAAGAGGTATAGTCGAGGTGAGAAAACGCATACCAGAACTTTCTAAAAATGAAATAATCATTTTCTGGTTTGGAACTTGTGACTTCTCAATCCTGAATAGGCACAATAAACATTTAAGAGCTAACTTTGTCAACTTGGGACAAGCATGTGAACACTTTAGCAAGTTATTAAAACAGATAAAGCAACTCAAAAATAGCATATCTCAAGATTTTATCTTTCTTGAGATCCCGCCTATCAGTATCATCAATTGGAACACTTTAAAATCATATCAAAGGAAGAAGAAATCAGCAATGTTGAGATAAATGAGCAAATAAATGCTGTTAATGAGCTCATAAGAACTTTTAATTCAGAGTCTACAGAAATAGTGTCCCCAAGGTTTAATCTAGACTTAGAATTCACCAGGAAAAACAAAAGAAAAAGTAAATCTAGAAAATCAATAAACTTCAACTTGTTACTAGATGGTATTCATCCTTCACCAGACTTGAGTAAATTATGGATGTACAGAATCATAAAGAATGTGTCTAGAGATGTGTGAAATCTTTAATAAAATTAGGGTATTTAATATAGGAAGGTAGGGACGCCCAACCTCCTGTAAATACATTTCAACAAGTTTCACATTCTAGAATACTATCATAAGATATGTACATTAGATATCTAAAACAGCAAATTATAAAGGAACAATAGTGTGAGGAAGGTAGGGACGCCCAACCTCCTCAAAAATAATACTAAATAAGAATACACTCTGTAAAGGTGAACTTTGCTGAGATAGAAATATATAAGTGTCTATTTGACTAATTGAAATAAACAAAATACAAGAACATTGATTAACAAACAGTCTATCAAGAAATATTGAACAACTACAACATAAACCGTTAGTTAATAAAAACAACAAAAGAGTGAAAAAAAAAGATATAACAAATTATGGCAGAATCAAGTTATGATTCTCTTCTAAAGAGACAATTAACAGAAAACATTACAAGTACTCCAAGACATGATCAAAGAGGAAATTCAAAGAAACGAGTGCGTCCAGGATCTGATTGTGATGCCTGTCCACTATGCGATAGGGAGATTAAACCAGAAACAGATCATCTAAGTTGTATTCACTGCGGTCTGGGTTTTTGCATAGATTGTGCCAAAATAACCAAAGAACAATATACACTCATCTGTACTCCAGGACTAAACTTATCGTGGACATGCCCAACTTGTCGGCACTCACTTCCAACTTTACTTCGACTAGAAAAATCAGTCAATGAAATCAGTAACAAACATGAAGATAGGATTACAAAGTTAGAACTTGATGTCGCTGAGTTGGATATAAGAATAGATGACAAAATTGAAAGTCAAACAGATGAGAAAATGAAAAATATAAAAGAAGAAATTGTAGATTTCATAAAGAATGACCTGGATAGAAAGATTGATACTCGTATCAAAGAACACGACGAAAGGAGATTAAGAAGCTCTAACCTGATGATCTACAATTTACCAGAAGAACAAAACAAAGAACCTCACGAAAGAAAAGAAGCAGATGAATTGTCTATTAAAGAAATTGGGGAAAATCTTGGAGTAGAAATCGAAACAGTAAAAGGCTTCAGAATTGGCAATCTAACTCAAAATAAAACACGACCATTTAAAATGATCCTAGAAAAAAAGAAGACAAGAAGGGAACTATTGATCAATTCAAAATATATTAAGGACAAAGCCTCTAGTAAATTGAAAAATGTCATAATTACAGCTGATCTAACCCAAAGCAAAGAGATAAGCGAAAACTTCTATTGAAAGATCTGCAGAAAGCAAAGGAAATAAACCCGAAGGCAAAAATAAGAGATGGTCAAATTATATTCCCTAAAACATCAGGAGAATGGCTACAAAAACAAGGAACTGAAACACATTCTCAAAAATACAGTTTTTTCAAACAAAGCGAAAAACAAAATGGAAAAAAGAATCCCATTTCAGATCCACAACACATGCCATTAGCAATGAGGACTAACTCTCAACTAAACATGCTAGACGAAACCATTGGAAACTATATGGATACAACATTAGTTGATGCTGACAAGTCAGCATTTCACACAGAACCCATATCCCCAGATTGTGAACGTAAATAGGAAAAAAGTTTTATTTTAAAAAATGTAAATAAATCTAACAGCCACAAGAATTCATTAAAGGTCATTTATACTAATGCTGACTCACTATCAAATAAAATGCATGAATTACGTTTAACAATTGAAGAAGAATCTCCGGATATTATATGCATCACAGAAATATACCCAAAGAATTCATCTTTTGAAGTCAGTGACTCTTTCTTCCAAATTTGTAAATACAATCACTATCTAATAAAGCAAATGGAAGAGGAACCATAATATATATAAAAGAAGAAATACTTAGTTATGAAACCAAGTTTAACCAAGAAAATATAGAATCCACTTGGATAAAAATACATCTCAAAAACAATGACCTCTTACTTTTTGGATGCCTATATAGAAGCCCAAACGCTAACAACGAGACTGTTAAAGAACTGGGAGAAATAATACAACAAACAACGTCTTGTGGCTGTACGCACCTCTGCATTGTAGGTGATTTTAATCTTAAGGAGATAGACTGGGTAAATTGCTGTACATATGTTGGAGAAAATCATCCAGCATCTATCTTCCTAGAGATTGTAAGAGACAATTTTTTAACTCAACACGTAACAAGGCCTACACGTTATAGAGAAAACGTTGAATCATCTCTACTAGATTTAATTCTTACAAACGAGGAAAACATGGTAGAAAATCTCATCCACCTACCAGGCCTGGGAAAAAGCGATCATGAAGTATTGAAATTCGATTTCATTTGTTATACAGAAAGGGTGAATGACAAACATGATGTCAGGCGTAATTTCTTCAAAGGTGACTACAACAAGATAAACGAAGAACTAACAAATACAAACTGGGATATACTATCATCAGGAGGTACTATTGATGAATATTGGGATTCCTTCGTCGATTTAATCCAAACATTAATTGAAAAGTACATACCAGTGTACAAGGAAAACCCAAAATTCAACAGTAAGTTACCATACATCAACATCGACACAAAACAGAAAGTTAAAGAAAAGAAAAAAGCCTGGTCTAAATAGCTAAACTGTAAAACAAACGAAAACTTCGACAAATACAAAAGAAAAAGAAATGATGCCACTCTTGCCATAAGATTAGCCAAATACAATCATGAAAAAGAACTTGCAACAAACATCAACAAAAATAGCAAACTCTTCTGGAAGTATGTACGTGACAACAGTAAAACAAAAAACTGTATTGGACCACTATATGAAGGAAACGGCATTGCCGTAATAAACGATGAGGAAAAGGCCAACTTGCTAAATACATTTTTCACCAGTGTGTACAAACTGGATAACGAGGAAACACCTAACTTCCCAAACAGAACAAACCAAAAACTAGACAACTTCATCATTACAGAAGAAGAAGTTCGACAAACAATCAAAGAGCTTAAACCCAACAAATGTAGTGGACCTGATCAAATACACCCAAAATTTTTTATAGAATGCATTGAAAACCTAGTAGGCCCATTAACAAAAATATTTAACAGATCACTGGTCACTTCAAGCGTACCGATAGCATGGAAGAATTCAACTGTCACACCAATTTTCAAATCTGGGAATAAACACGAAGCACAGAACTACAGACCAATAAGTATAAGTCCCATTGGATCAAACCTAATGCAAAAGATCATTCGAAACAAAATCACAGACCATTTGACAATAAACAACCTCATCTCCAAGTATCAATATGGATTTGTAAAAGGAAGGTCTTGCCAACTACAATTACTAGAATCACTGGAAGATTGGACAAGTGCGTTAGACAGTGGAAAAGATGTAGATATCATCTTCTATGACTTCAACAAGGCTTTCGACACCCTGTCTCACTCAAAATTGTTATTAAAACTAGAATCTTATGGAATAGTAGGAAAAACAAAATCTTGGATAAAAGATCTGCTAAACCACAGAACCCAGCAAGTTGCAATAAATAACTCAAGATCAACAAGAACATTCGTCACAAGTGGTGTCCCCCAAGGAAGTGTACTAGGACCAACCTTGTTCCTAATTTTCATTAATGACCTGCCAGATCGTTCGGAAACAAAAATAAGATTGTTTGCAGACGACACTAAGTCATATAGTGTTATTGATACAATACAAGATCAAGAGAAACTACAACAAACTACAGATACCTTTTGTGATTGGTCACATACATGGGACATGGATTTCAATGAACGAAAATGTAAAAGATTGCATCTGGGATCACATGAGCAGAACTTTGACTACTTCATGAAAAAAATTGACCTATCCAGAGAACAAATAGAAAACACTGAATCAGAGAAAGACCTAGGTGTAGAAATTGATAGAAAACTCAACTTTGAATCCCACATAAACTCCAAAATAAGCATAGCAAACAGAAATCTTGGAATCATAAGAAGAACATTTACTTACTTAGATGAAACAATGTTCCTACAACTATATAAATCCTTAGTTAGACCTCACTTAGAATATGCAAGTCCTGTATGGTCACCACACCTGAAGAAACATATTACAGCCATCGAAAACGTACAAAGAAGAGCAACTAAACTTCGACCAAACATATGCAATCTAAGCTACAAAGAACGACTACTACATCTAGGTTTACCATCTCTTGAGTACAGACGCCAAAGATCTGACATAATTCAAGTCTATAAGATACTTCATGAATATGACAAAACAGCAAACAATAATGTCCTACAACTAGCAAGTTACCAAAAAACCAGAGGAAACAACTTAAAGCTATTTAAACGCCAATCAAGTACATCACTAAGAAAGAATAGTTTTGGCATAAGAGTAGTTGACTCTTGGAACAATCTCCCCAACCAGGTTATCTTGTCACCTAACATAAATGCCTTTAAGAGCAACTTAAACAAACAGTGGAAATGTCACCCCCAAAAATTCACACCCAGCTGTTATGCGCACGAAATACAAAACAACCAACAGAACCAAGAAAGAGGAGGATCCATAGAAGCCATACGCTTACCGCTGATCCGGAGACCGTAAGTTAAACCGTAAGTTAAACCGTAAGATGCAGTTAGTCCTCAGATCCACGGCTATTGGCGTAGATGTAGGTAATCTGGTGTATCTGATTTTATTGAGATTGACTGCTAGCAATATCGTAAAATTGACATGGTGATTGATTTTGAAATGATTATGGAAAGAAATTGAATGAGTTGGATATGTGAGTTTTGCACGGAATTAAGGAAAGGTAATATCACATCGCTTATTTAATCCAATTGGACGAAATTATTGATATTCTTTTACTCCCTTACTGTATGTGAATCTTCAAAGGCTAATCTTAGATTTTAGAAAACATACCAACCAATAAAAACTTGGGATGATTTGATCGTTTTAAATGAAGTTGCTTTACGTTTTGAACAACATCGACGTTTTTTCAAATGATTTTGAGCGATGAGCGATTTTGACCGATCTGAGTAAATGGTTAGAATGAATGAAATGAGCACAGAGTGAATGATGAAAAATATTTTGATCTGAATGAGTGTCTATTTCAAAATGCTCTTCGTATTTCGTGTGACGGTCAAGACCTTGGTATATTCTTAGAAAATAGTTCTACTTTTTTCTAGAATTACTAGGTCGCTTCTTAAGGGTAATTTTCTATAATTTCAAAAATGCCATTTATATTCCTTAAATGGACACTAGTATTTACATTCGTGTATGTACGACAGCAGCGTCTAGACCACTTAAGATCAAAGGCATCGCCTTTTGGTGGCTTATGGCTTATTTTATATTTTAACCTAGTGTTTTGCTTAACCAAGCAGTTGACCGTTATCTTTGTTTAAAGAAACCTGACTTGGCTAAATTTTGAACACACACAAAATAAACACCAAAGGAATTTTCGTTTTGGTGTGAGCCGAGTAGCTTTGTGTATTGTCAAAACTGTATCTGAATTAACTATAGAAACCTAACCTATCAGAGCATCGTTTATATCACATTATATTCATATAAGATCATATGATATTCATAAGTAGAAATTCAATAACGCAGTTCTCACTACTGAAACCTTATATCAGCTTATCCTTAAATTTATCAACGTTCAATTCGCAAAATGTCATTTCTTTGGAATCTGATATGTCAGAGAAAACTACAGTATCAAAGGAAAATTAAAAGGCGACTACTTTGTAACTTAAGTAAATTTGTCAAACAGTCAGTTCATTTCAAGTCTATTTCAAATTTAATTTGGGGTAAGATTGAAAGGAGGTGACCATTCTGACATAAAAAGGTTTATTTAAAACAAAACGCGAATTCTCGCAGAGTGACCGAGGATGGAACTCCTCTGCGCTCCCGAGCTGGTCTTTTTTTCAAAAAATCTCGACTGACCGTTCACATAGAGAAATTGAATGTACAAATGAGACTACAGAAAAAAGTATTTTATAAAGATATCTCTCCATATTAATATCGCTTCTGACACAGTACCATTCAACTGTGTATCCTCGGTTGGCATACAGTAGTAACATCGTGAAATTGACACTCATTCCGATCAAAAACGTTCTAGATCACTCACTCAGCGCTCCACTACTCGTTCCAAAAACTCACCAAATCACTCAAAATCATTTAAAACGTGGGATCAAAAACTGCATTCAATTGAAAACTGCTAGAAAAAAAAAACGATTTTACTGATTTAATTGAATTTATAAGCGTCTGATTGATTCATGAGGTCAAAGAAACATATCTATGTTTTTTATGCATTTTTTTATTAACGGGAGGTGATAAATAACAATATTTGTTTTTCATCGTGAACAAAATTAGCGATATTGGATTGCTTCCCTTTAGTTTCATTCAAAATCCACTCATTCAGATTCATTCTAAAACCATTCCATTATCTTCAGATTGCCAATTTCACGATGTCATCAACTGTATATAGAGAGAAAAAATTATGCATCGAGAATACCAAAAACATTGATTTAAAGATATTTATCCATAATTCAATTGGTTTTTAATTCAATTGGTATATGCTTATAAGATATCTATCTATAATTCAATCGGCTTATGACACGAGATAATAACTCATTGCGTTCGGAACGAATAAATAACAAACAAGCTCTTTACTTAGAATTACGCAGCATCATTGTTCCAGCGCTTGCTTATGTTTCGTTATTCTTAACGCTTCGCCCTAATCGTAAGATAATGTCGGCGGTTTTTAAAGCAGAACCCAAGTTTGACCCTAACAATGTTTTTGATCTTATAAATTCTTTAAATTTTATATTTTGAACCTCCTAAATGTGCATTTGTAGGTCAAACTATTTTTTTCAGTAATGCCTTTTGGTACTCTTAAAAAGCATTTGGATCTGTGTGTGACCTTTCCAACAATATCACGTGTGCGTTTTATTATTTATTATAAATACTATTAAAATTGTGAAACCATTCTCCATTTGAAACCTTTCAGAAACAATGATGACCCCCAAAATTGTATGGTAACGAGGCAATTATTCCTCGATAATGAAAAATCTACTCATTTTCACTAGGTGGTTATCACAGGCAAACTGCTGTTGAACCCTGATTTTAACGATTGACCTAGAACTGTGGCCTTGATATTGAAGATATCTGAAAAATTCTCTAAAATAGAACATCTACTATAGGGAACAAGTATGCCAAATTATTTTAAAACCCATCCATTAATGTGGGAGTGATCATCCGTATAAAATCAGACGGACGGACGGGCACACTAACGCACGTACATACACCGCCCTGTCGTTAAGGTAGTGGACCCGCAACATTTCGGACCAAATGCTCTTTCACAACGTTATGGCCCTGTCACACCTCAACGTTTTAGCCAGCGTGTGCCTAACGCGTTTGAGAAAACGACTAAGTCCGCAAAACGTCGGCATACGCTGACCTACATTTTCTTTTTGTCTATTCACGACGCGCTTGTAGCGTGTTCATAGCGAGTTTGAACGTGTGAGTAACGCGTGAAAAACGTGTCCAGAACGTGTTGATAACGTATGTCAGCGTATACCAACGTTCCTTAGCGTGTGTCCAACGTTCTCGTAACGTCCTCAAACAGTGCTTAGCGTGTTTGTAACGCGCTTCTAGCGTGTTATAACGTGTTCGCAGCGTGTTTTGGATGTAAATATAAACTCTGCATGAAATTACCACTTTAAATTCATTCTTTTAATATATAAACAGGCCACCGGCCACTACACATATTCAAATTCAAAGTATGTTGGTTCATGTAATAGAAAAATAGGAAAAGACGAAAAAAAAATACACTGGCACCTGTTACATATGAAAACATGCATATAACAAACTAATAAGATTACAGGCTGATTAAAGCTTCTAGTACTTTTCACTCGAAAAATATTGCGAAAGGGTAAGAAACTACTTGTCATAATGCACTCCTTTCTTCCTCCATATGCTCTACCATGTAGGATGACTTTCTACAACCTCTCTTAATCTTGAATAACTAGCCCTATATTAAGGGGGAAAAGGTGTACCAAATATCAAACTTGTAGTACATATAATAGAATCAAATATTCTATACAGAGCAGAATAGAGTAAAACACGTCTTGTATTATGTCCACTAGGTACAACGATGTACTTTACTTGTCTTTTTGGTATATTGACAATGATCAAATGAGACGAATGAATGTTTGTATTTTCGCGAATGTATTGTTATTCTGACCAAAGAGCAGACGCACTTGTAAAGCTATAAACGCAATGTTTAATACACATATAGGCTACATTCTCCACCTCGACAATCTAAGGACATAAGAAAATCCGTTAAGGATTTATATGGAAGAAAAGACAAGCAGCTTATAACATAACATAACATAAGTTTTATTTATATGACTTGAACGAAATCATTCATCGTCAAATATAGAGAATGCTACTTATAATCGAGTTTTCAAGTCATTCTTAGACTGGTCATGAGGAAACATGCAGATATGAACATGTCAAAAGGGTCATAAACACGTACACGCACAAATTTATTTATTTACGAGAAGCTTATGGTAGAAATTCAAGACAAACATGCAGCGTAACTTTTATATTTTCATTGAAAACTGAAACGCTGTCATACGCCAGAAACACGCTGTGAACTCGCTGGCAACGCTCTAGACACAAGTTCAGTACGCTGAAGACACGCTATGCACACGTTCCCAGTACGCTGGAGACACGCTAGAAGCACGTTAAACTTTTGGCGAAGGTGTTTCAAGCGTGTCCGTAGCGTAAGTGAACGAGCTCCTAGCGTGTCTCTAGCGTGCTGAGCGTGTTCGGAACGAGTGCGGAACGTGTGCGGAGCGTGTTCCAACACGTTCGACACACGCTGAGAAATTTTAAGCATGCACGAAACTTTATGAGATTTCAGCGTATCTCAACGTGTGCCAACGTGTTACAGCGTGCCGATAGCGTGTGCCGAACGTGTCCATAGCGTACCCGACGTGTTCGCAGCGTGTTACAAAAAATCCAACACGTTCCGCACACGCTGGCTAAAACGTTAAGGTGTGACAGCCCTATTAATCGAGATTTCTTAATGAAATCATTAGGAAACTTCGGTTAACACTGTTTAAGTTCATGACTTACGAAACGTTGCGGAAATATTACGGGTCCTCTGTCTTAAGACAACCACGCCTAGCTGTATACACGCGGGCTGTACAAAAAGTATATAGTTCTGAGGTAATCTAGATTTCTCATATAACGTAGCTCTATAAATAATCGGAACTTTACCTGTAAAAAGCATTACCCCTGATTAATCGATTTTAAATCCACGGATGAAGGGTAAACATTTTCTATCCTATTTCTCAAGAATTGAAGCCTTACTTCTAAAGTTTATGAAAAGTCGTAGTTAGACAAAACAATCCTTCCAATAACCGATATTTTAGGAACAAATGACAAAGCTTGGGTTTTTATTAACATTTAATGCTAAACCATTTTTCAAAATTAGAGATATCATGGTGGTTTAGAAATGGAAAAAGAACAGACAGTAAGAACCCGAAAGTACATTTTGTAAAAATTTCATGTTCGTTTTCGTACTTTCAGTTTGTGACTGTCGTGTTCTCGGAGAGTACGATGCAGCGATTTAGAAAAAAAACTACGATGAGAATACGAGAGCAAATTCTAACAGATACGAAGTTGTCGTACTGTCAGATTTTATAAATATGACCCGTCACGCAAAAAGGGACCACATGGGAACTTTTGAAAATGAAATGTTTGAAAAAAGAGATTTGGTCCAGCATAGGTAAACTGGAGGTCGCATTTCAAAAAATCTTTCACAGGAAGGTAGATTAATCATTCTAATTTCAGAAAATAAGCAAAGTGCGAAAAGTGTCGACACTAGTCAGGCTGCGCAATCCGTGCAGTCTGACAAGGGTCGACATTTTACGAACTTCCCAGATGGTCCTTTTTCGATTGATGGTTCACAAATATTTGCTTCATTTTCTTGCAATATCGACATCGTACTTTTTTCCTCGGTGTCCTTCTCTAGTTTAGCTGATGTCGTAATTTACTCCGGTTGTTGTCGTATTCTCGTTTTGCTATTTTCCCACGTTCGAAAAGCCATTGTCTTACTTTCGATAGCTCATTTTCGTTGTCATTCTCTTGACTTGACGTCGTACTTTCAAATGGTCTTTGTCATACTCTCGACTGTTCATTCTCGTAAATTTGTTTTAGCCGTTGTCGAAGTCTGGATTTGTCCTTTGTACATGTAATTTGACTTTGCCGTTATCATATTCTCGACCGTCTATTGTTGCACTCCTGGCTGTCCTACTAGTATATACATACTACTTCTTCCACTGTCAGTTGACCTACTCAAGTCTTTCCATTTTCGTATTCATGTCAGTCATTGTCGTACTTTAGTCTATCCGTTGTCGTAACTTGTCTTTTCGTCTCGTTATCTCGTTTATCCGTTATTGTAGTCTCCTCTGTCTGTTGTCATACTCTCTCTGGTCGTTGTCGTACTCTATTCTACATGTATTTTTCATCAATTTCTCGTTGTCGTACCTTCTCTTCACCTCGGTTCTTGTAGTCTGAATAACGCTAGAATACCGCAATGACACTAACTGTATTAACAGTTAATAAAATTGTCAAATTGGCACTCATTCCGATCGAAATCCTTCCAAATCATTCACTCAGCGCTCCATTCATCCATTCGTTCCAAACACTCACTAAAATCGATCAAAATCACAAGAAACATCTCGAAAACGTTTCAGACGATCAACTTTAAATTTAAATCGATCAATTTTTTTTTCAGATTTAATTGGCTGGTGTGGATCTTACAGTGTCTGATTGGTTCACGCAGACGCACAAACAGAAAAGTACTTATGTTCATTGAAGGGAGGCAATGCTATATTGCATTACCTCCTTTTAATTCCACCCAAAACCCGATCTGTACACTCATTCAACTTCATTCCAAAATCATTGCAAAATCAATCACCTTGTCAATTTCATGATGTTCTTAACTGTAAAGTTTCATGAGAGGGTGTGACAGTTTTTCTGAACACGCGGCTCTACATTTTAATGCAAGAAAAACTGAGACCAACTATTAATCATTGAAACGATTGGGGCTCGAACTCGTGATCCAAAGGATTGCTAGACGATCACTTGAAACTCTCGGCCAACGAATCAAATCTCAAATAGTCGCACCCGTAGGAGTTCTAGGGTGTTTAGGTAAATAGCACAATATACGTTCTGTCATTTCAGCTCTAATGGGTAAGATTTACGAAAGCATCTTTCCATCAAATAAAAAGGCGAATCAATCGAAGCCAGACAGCCCAAAGCTGTCAATACCTCTTGGCCGATATGTTCTAATCATGGTCTGTAAATTTACCATTTGAGCTTGTGCGTGACATTTCCAACAATTTGAAACATATGTAAGAAGCAGATAATCCGCAGTCTAGCCAGTCTCACGGTGAAATTACAGTAAACAACATCGTGAAATTGACAAGGTGAACGATTTTGGAATGATGTAGGAATGAAATTGAATGAGTTGGTGGAGCGAGTTTTGAGTGAATTAAATGGAAGGTAATCCTATATCGCAAATTTTGTTCAGGGGAACAAAATTAGCGATATTGATTACCTCCCTTTAATAAAAAGGCATAAAAGTTATATACACAGCTTCCTATTTCTTCAATAACCTATGAGACGCTAATAATTTGAATTATATCAGTGAAATCGCGATTTTTCTCTACCAAAATTTATTTTGAATGTCTTTGTTAATTGTATATTTTTTAAATAGGTTTGATCGTTTTTTGAATGGTTTGAGTGAGTGTTTGGAATGAATAAATGGATCGCTGATAGAGCGATTTAGAATGGTTTTGATTGAGGTGCATGTCAATTTCACGATGTAATTATCTGTATATGACACCATGTCTGTCTACTGACACTTTGAGATTTCATCTATTCAAAAATTGCTACGTGAAGACTCTGGACAGACTGTGCAAATGCACAGGCTGGCCAGTGCTTTGCTTTGCACACATTATCAAATTGTTGAAAATGTCACGCACAGGCTCATTTATTTTTATTCATTATTTCCTGCTTCGAAAGGATGTTTATTGTCAAGGACGAACTCGAAATTTCATCGCCATAAATTTCATCATCCGATTGGAAAACTTAAGAACATAAATTTATTTAACTTTGTGATTAATTTCAACTAAGAATTGCAAACAACAAATTGTGTTTTTAAGAAAGGATTGAAAGGATTTGGTAAGCAAAAGTGTGCATTTTTGCGCTATTTACTTTGGCAAAAATCTTGACAGATTCACCTGGTCGAAAGACTTCGCAGTTTAATAGGTATTTTGTTTATATTTGCACTATAAAAATCACATTGTCTCGTACATAACTTTCAAAACTACAATAACCTTGTGAGGACATTTAGGGGCGTAATTAATGGTATATACATGTAACGTAAACGCGTTTTAATCCAGATACGACACTAGAGACGCTTCTTTTTCCCTTTACACGAGTAAAAGGGACAAAAGCCGGAAGCAAAAAAAATCGACTCCTGTCAGACTGCATAGACTGTGCAGTCTGGCGAGTGTCGATACTTTATTGTTGTGATTTTTCGGAATCTACACTTTACCATCTATATTCCTATAATATTTTCTGCTTTATTCGATTGTATCAGATCTCTTTTTATATATTTGAATGACGGGTTTCTGAGATGGTCGTCTCAAAAATCAACGATTTTTTTCAACGGTGTTTAAGTATTCACAGAAAATTGGGGGGAAAAATGAAGCTACATAGAAAGCCAACTTTTGCAGTTGGATAGAAAAAATACCTTTCTGTAGTATTTTGAAGAATCAAATTTTTGGTTGTTTTAACGTGCATGTAGCTTTTCTAAACAGATATAAAATGCAGTTTAAGATATCCCCTAGTAGAGTAGACAGTATTAACTTTGTAAGGACATTCTTAACCGCAAATTTATCATAAATGACGTAACTTACGTTTTTCCTTACTTTCACGTAGATCTAAGTTAAATAGAGAATAAAAATTACGGTACGTTTTAACCTTGTTGGGTTCAAAGTACGGAGCTATACAGAATATTTTCGGTGAGCGACCAGTTTCGCAAATCAATCTTGATTAAAGCTGTATTTTCGATATTTTGTAAGCTCAAAGACAAAATGTATAATGAGTTCTAAGTCTGATAATACTTTTAGGGACTTAGATTACTTAAAATTCATATGCGAGTATGAACGTACATTTCCTAGTATATCTGAAGAGATAATTTCAAAATTCATGCGCCGTCCGGTTTTTTTCAACCTAAAATCTATGCCGTAAAAACCAGAAATGTTTGGAAAATCGAAACATTACGACGTCTTCCGAGGAACTTCGACAACGACCCTATTGCAAGATTTCTTATCAGGGATAGACTACCTTAAGCTATCTTATATTGTCGTAATAACTCTGACACTTTGGATATTCACAGGTAATTAACGAAGTCAAGAGACGACGTTATTAACGGTTAAGGTCAAACGTTACAGATTACGTAAAACGATTGTCCTAGATCCCAAACTAGGGCTACGTAGGACGAATGTCCTAGATCAACACAATCTAGGGCTGCGTTCAGGATGACAAAACAGTGCAAACTGTTTGCAAATTATACCCCGCACGAAAATGCAAGTGTAAAGCGGGGTAGAATTTGCTAACAGTTTTCAAGGTTTTGTCATCCTGAACGCAGGGTATATCACCGTTTTAAAATATCATCGGAAATTCTATTTATCAGACTGATTAGTTAGATTAATAGCTTCCTGTAAGGCATTTCGTCATTCTATTTAACTAGATAAGGTAAGGGTCAATGACCAATATTTGGTGAGTTTTGTTAGATGTATGGGGTTGCACGTCCCACTCAAGAACTAAGGTCATGCGGAGACGGAACCGTCGCTTAAAGGTTGTCCAAATGACCGATGAATAGGTAGATCGAACCAAGCAACCTTGATAAGTCCAGTGCCTTTCATATACCACTGAGCTTGGGTCACTTTGGATGCAAGAGAATATCGGTCATTTTAAAGGCTAACGACAGTGGCCGGAAAATTGCAGTACAGTTCTAACGTGTCTGCCTTCAGCATCATATGTTTTCCGACAGTCTGTATTAGCTATATATATTTTACTCATTGAACATTTTTTCCCAGAATTGACCGTTCTTATTTGATGAACAAGAGGCCCATGATGGTCTTAAATCGCTCACCTGAGTTAGTCAACTCATAACTTGTCAACCATGTTGTGAATACCAGAAATTGTTTGATGTACAAATAGGGTGGCTTTGAAAGAAACATACTTTAATTTCGTCCTACTGCTATTTGATATTCCTTTTAATTTCCCATGGCAAACAAAGTTATTGATGTAATTAAATTCTTTTAGCAAATTTGGTAGACCTACACCTTAAGAACATTCCTGCCAAGCTTAAAATATGCCCAATAGTTTAGGCAAAGATTAACCTTTTCTAAGATTCTTGGCAATGCTTAGACCTTTCCAATACCATGGGAACAAGAGATTTTGATTGAATAAATTTATTTTTACAATTTATGCAGAGCTTCACCAAAGGAACATCCCTACCAAGTTTAATTAACCCAGTGGAGGAGAAGAATTTTTTCTGAGATTTTCGGCAATTTTCGGCCATTTTTCAGCCTTTCCGTTACCATGCAAACCAAAGTTTTTGATAAGATTACATTCTTACAACATATTTTGAAGAGCTTCAACCAAGGAATATTCCTGCCAAGTTTCAGCTTGATTGTCACACCAATAATTATGGCCAATCACGAAAATAGACGAAAAATAACTACCGATAAATCGCTGATAAGACGCCAGTCTAAAAAATATGAAATAGGCTCACAAAGTCGCCAGTTGCAAGCGGAAAGCCGATTAAACAACCATCGATCTTTCGCGACCTATTTCCAAGACCTGGGAATGCGTAGTTCATCGGGAATTCATCGGAATTCGATTCTTTTAACAGGTGGTGGTGTTTTAAGATTTGAAAAAGGTTGAAAAACAGGTTTTCAGAAAGTACTACGAATTTATCATTTGAGCCATTAATCTGAAAAAGCGAAAAGTATCGTCCTCTGTCAGATAGCATGATATACACGGATTGCTTAAATGGTCACAGTTATCGAAATTGCTCCAGATAAATCAGCCCTGCGTTCAGGATGACAAAACTGTGCGAACAGTTAGCCAATTGTACCCCGATTTGCACGCGAACTTGCGTGCAAAGCGGTGGCTAACTGTCTTCACCGTTTTGACATCCTGAACGCAAGGCTGGTGGTAACCCATCAAATAGTACGGACAAACCGTTATGTACCGTTATGTACGTTTTTCCCAATCTCATTAAAAGCATCTCTTCGAAACCAATACGCTATCTCTCCCTTACATATGAACTGTAATTTCATCAAGTATTAGTCATTAATTTACGTGAAAATAAAAAAGAATAAATCAATAAGCCTTTGTTTTTAAGAAAATACATTACACTAAATGTTTCAAAAGTAAACGCGGATATTGGGTTTTTACATACGCTCCTTCCGGCGTGCTTGCTCTATTTTTATTCGTCTACGGAATGAATTACTATATTTACTTGTATTATTTCATGTTGTGACTACGAGCCTACGAGCTTAATGTCAAAATAAAGATATTTTATGTTATGTAATGTTATGTTATATTTACACAATGACGTCACTTCAAAAAAAGGAAGTACAAGCAGTCTGAATGGCTTACAGGATGATGCACAGAAATTTAATTTGAAATGCAGTTCGTCCTCAGATCCACGGCTGTATTGGCGTAGCGGTAGGTAATCTGGTGGATCTGATTTTATTGAGATTGACTGCTAGCAATATCGTAAAATTGACATGATGATTGATTTTGAAATGAATATTGAAAGAAATTGAATGAGTTGGATACGTGAGTTTTGCACGGAATTAAGGGAAGGTAATACAATATCGCTTATTTAATCCAATTGGACGAAATTATTGATATTCTTTTACTCCCTTACTGCTTGTAAAGCTTCAAGGGCTAATCTTTCACTTTAGAAAACATACCAACTAATAAAAACTTAGGTCAAGACCTTGAGGATTGATATTCTTTAAACTAGTTCTACATTTCTCTAGAATTATTAGGTCGCTTCTTTAGGGTAATTTTCCATAACTACAAAAAATCCATTTATATTCCTAAAGTGGACACTAGTATTTTCATTCATGTATGTACGACAACAGCGTCTAGACCACTTAAGATCAAAGAAATCGCCTTTTGGTGGCTAATGGCTTATTTTATATTTTAACCTAGTGTTTTGCCTAACCAAGCATTTGACCGATATCTTTATTTAGAGAAAACCTGACTGGGCTAAATTTTAAACACAAGAAAATGTAACACCAAAGGAATTTTCGTTTTTGTGTGAGCCGCGTAGCTTTACGCCGACTACAGTTTATGACATCGTGAAATTGACAGTCATCTTGAGCCATTCAAAATCATTCACTTAGCGCTCCAATCATTCATTCAAAACACTCACTCCAATCAATGTATACACGCTCTCAAACAAGAGAGGTTTGTAAAATAAATGCAAAACATTTATGCCCCCCATAAAAGCATGTCAATGGCCTATTATTTGTCAATCAATAAAGGACAATAACTCACAAAATATAATGAGTAGAGTTATGGTTCTTGTGCACTGCAATTTTCCTAAATGCGATCTATCCACCTGTGAAGTTTCATTATTCTAGCTTACGTACTTTAGAGATGCGTGTACGCTTCTGACAAATAAAACGTTCTACGGCGGACTGACCGATCGACCGACAAGTGCAAAGCAATATACCCCTATACCCCCTCTACTTCTTCTTCTTCTTCGGGGGGAATAATTATTCAAATACGCTTCGGAACCATTCAAAGTGATCAATATTGAAAGCAAATCGATCAAATAATAGCTTTTTCTTTTTTTTTGGCTGGTATTGATTTTTTAATCATCTGATTTGTCCATGAAGATAGAAAATCAGAAAATACATGGATTTTATTACAGGGAGGTAAGAAATATCGGTAATTGGGCTAAATAATAGATTTTATTTTACCTCCTTTAAAAAACATTTAAAACTTGCTCATCGCACCCAATTTATTGCATTCCTAAATCATTCAAAAATCAGTCGCCTTCTCAATTTCACGATGTTCCTAACCGTACTTTTCAAAGTGTCTAAATTAACTGTAGAAACCTAACCTATCACAGCATCATTTATATCACATTATGTCCATTTAAGATCATATGATAATCATAAGTAGAAATTTAATATGCAATTCTCACTACTGAACCCTTATATCTGCTTATCCTTGAATTTATCAACGTTCAACCCACAAAATGTCTGTTCTTTGGAATCCGATGTGTCAGAGAAAACTAACGTAAAAAGCGAATACTTTGTAACTTAAGTAAATTTGTCAAACAGTCTATTTTAACTTTCATATAGGGTTAGATTGAAAGTAGGTGACCATTCTGACATAAAAGATTTTAAAACCGATGCGAATTTTCGCAGAGTGACCGAGGTAGAATTAAAAGGCGAATACTTTGTAACTTAAGTAAATTTGTCAAACAGTCAGTTCATTTCAAGTCTATTTCAAATTTAATTTGGGGTTAGATTGAAAGTAGGTGACCATTCTGATAAAAAAAGTTTTTTTTTTAATAAAAATGCGAATTCTCGCAGAGTGACCGAGGTGGAACTCCTCTGCGCTTCCGAGCAGGTCTTTTTCAAAAATCTCGATTGGCCGTTCACATATAGAAATTGAATGTACAAATGAGAATACAGAAAAAAATATTAGAATATTAAGAAATCACTCCATATTTGTATCGCTTATGACACAGTACAATTCAGGGGTTGACACTAACTCCTTAGAATAAGGAGTCAATTGGACTCCAAACACATGAAATCAAGGAGTCCAAGCTCAAAGTAAGGCGTCCACTTATTGAAGAACACCGTGGAAAAGAAGAAATTGCTTGTTGTAAGCAATTTCTTCTTTTCCACAATGTTCTTCCAAAGAGGAGGTTTTTTTCCTCAAAACACTATTTGCAGGATGCAAGCAGATGTTTTCTTCAACAACTTTTGTAGTGAAAAGATGTACAGTCTTGGCAAGTGTTAGAAAGTGCACTGTCCAGTGCACTTCCTTTAAATTATTCTCATATGAACCTTGGAGTCCATCAGACTCCTTATTTGCAAATGGAAGAAGTCCCAACTGGTAAACAAGGAGTCTCGGGCCCCTAGACTCCCCTTAGTGTCGAACCCTACAATTCAACTTGGTACCCTTGGTTGGCATACAGTTAGTAACATCGTGAAATTGACACTCATTCCGATCAAAAACGTTCTAGATCACTCACTCAGCGCTGCACTACTCGTTCCAAAAACTCACTCCAAACCACTCAAAAATCACAAAAAAGATGGGATCAACAACTGCATTCAAATTGAAAACTGCTAGAAAAAAACACGATTTTCCTGATTTTACAGTTAATAACATCGTGAAATTGACAATGTGAATGATTTTTGAATGATTAAGGAATGGAATTGAATGAGTGTGTAGAGCGAGTTTTGAGTGAATTTAATGGGAGGTAATCCTTTATGGCAAATTTTGTTCAGGATGCACAAAATTAGCGATATCGATTACCTCCCTTTAATAAAAAATACATTCAAGTTTTTTACATGGCTTCTATTTCTTCAAGAACCTATGAGACGCTTATAATTTGAATAATGTTAGTGAAATCGCGATTTTTCTCAATCAAAATTTATTTTGAATGACGTTAGTACTTCTATATTTTTCAATGGGTTTGAGCGTTTTTGAATGGTTTGAGTGAGCGTTTGGAATGAATGAATGGAGCGCCGAGTGAGCAATTTAGAATGGTTTTGCTTGAGGTGAATGTCAATTTCACGATGTAATTAGCTGTATTGAATTTATAAGCGTCTGATTGATTCATGAAGACAAAAAACCTATCTATGTTTTTATCCATTTTTATTAACGGGATGTAATAAATATCAATATTTGTGTTTCATCGTGAACAAAATTAGCGAAATTGGATTGCCTCCCTTTAGTTTCATTCAAAATCCACTCATCCCACTCATTCAGATTCATTCTAAAGCCTTTCCATTATCTTTCAGATTTTCAATTTCACGATGTTATTAACTGTATATAGAGAGAATAAATATGCATCTGAGAATACTAAAAAAACATTGATTTAAAGATATTTATCCATAATTCAATTGGTTTTCAATTCAATTGGTATATGCTTATAAGATATCTATCCATAATTCAATTGGCTTATATCACGAGATAATAACTCATTGCGTTCGGAACGAATAACAAGCAAGCTCTTTACTTTGTAATACGCAGCATCATTGTTCCAGCGCTCGCTTGTGATTCATCATAATGAACGCTTGCCTTAATCATAGGTTAATGTCGGCGAGTTTTAACCCTTTGCTGTTTTATCACTGCTTTATACGTGCCTGTTATTTTATGATTGAGAAAACATTGTGAAAAAAGAAGAAATTGCCTCTGACAAGCAATTTCTTCTTTTTCCACACTATTTTCCACCATACTAAATGGTTATTTTTCAAATCAAATTTCTTTTAAATTTTCGTCTGCAAAAACTTTGAATTTGGACAGGTCCAAAATTTTGTAAAATAGGAAAGGGTTAAAGCAGAACCCAAGTTTGACCCTAACAATGTTCTTGATCTTATAAATTCTGCAAATTTTACATTTTAAACCGCCTAAATGTGCATTTGTTGTTCAAATTAAAATTTTCAGTATTGCTTTTTAGCATTCCTAAAATCCATTTGAATCTGTGTGTGACATTTCCAACAATTTCACATGTGCGAGCGTAAGACTAAAATATAGGGCTGTCTAGAATACCGCGAAATGCAATAAACGTATGAGGCATTACTTCGTGAAAAGGGGCTAAGGCCTTATCTTTCAACAGAACGCAGATAGTGAAGGCTCTCCGCAGCGTATGCATGGCCAGAAACTTTGCTTTGCGCACATGTGAAATTGTTAGAAATGTCACACGGCGGCTCTATCGCTACAGCAAGTGCACGAGCAAAGCGGGGTACATTTGGAAAACTGTTTACACTGTTTTGTGACTCTGAACGTAGAGCTGCTGTTGAACCCAGATTTTTAACGATAGACCTAGAATTGTTACCTTGAAATTGAAGATATCTGAAAAATTCTGTAAAATAGAACATCTATTTTCTGGAATAAGTGTGCCAAATTGATTTAAAATCCATTCATTAATATAGGAGTGGTATTCCGTACAATATCAGACGGACGGACACGCTAACGCACATACATTCACCGCGCTGTCGTTAAGGTAGTGGACCCTTAATAGTTCCGCAACATTTTGGACCACATAATCTTACACAGCGTTAACCGAGATTTCCGTATTAAATCATTAGGAAACCTCGGTTAATACTGTGAAAAGTTCATGAAACGTTGCGGAACTATTACGGGTCCATTACGTTAAGACGACCACGCATAACGGTTTACACGAGTGCTCTACAAAAAGTATATACATGTTGTTCTGAGGTAATCTCGAGTTCTCGTATAACGTGGCTCTAAAAATAATCGGAACTTTACCTGTAAAAAGCGTTACCCCTGATTAATCGATTTTAAATCCATGGATGAAGGGTAAACAAACATTTTCTATCCTATTTCTCAAGAAATGAAGCCTTACTTCTAAAGTTTATGAAAAGTCGTAGTTAGACATAACAATCCTTCCAATTACCGATATTTTAGGAACAAATGACAAAGCTTGGTTTTTTATTTACATTTAGTGCTTAACCAATTTTTAAAATTATAGATATCATGATGGTTTAGAAAAAGAAATAGAACAAACAGTCAGACCACGAAAGTACGAAAACGAACATGAAATTTTCATGTTCGTTTTCGTACTTTCAGGTTCTGGCGGTCGTGTTATCGGAGAGTAGGAGGGAGAGATTCAGGGTAACTTACTATGAGAATACGAGAGTAAAGTTTAACAAATACGAGGATCTCGTTCTCTCAGGTTTTACAAATGTGACCCGTCACGCGAAAAGGGACCACCTGGGAAATTTTTAAAATGTCTATTTGAAAAAAAAAAAAGATTTGTTCCAGCTTGAGTAAACTGGAGGTCGCATTTCAAAAATTCTTTCACAAGAAGGTAGATTAATCATTCTAATTAGAGAAAATTAGCAAATTGCGAAAAGTATCGACTCTAGTCAGGCTGCGCAATCCGTGCAGTCTGACTAGGGTCGACACTCTGCGCACTTCCCAGGTGGTCCCTTTTCGCGTGATGGGTCACAAATATGAGCTCCGTGTTCTTCATTTTCTTGTAACATCGACTTCGTACTCTCGTTTTCTCGTTGTCCTTCTCTAGTTTAGCTGTAATCTACTCCGGTCGTTGTCGTATTCTCGTCTTGCCATTTTCACATAGGCCATTGTCTTACTTTCGACTGATCATTCTCGTTGTCGTACTATTGACTTGACGTCGTACTCTCGACTGGTCTTTGTCATACTCTCGACTGTTCATCCTCGTAGATTTGTTTTGGCTGTTGTCGTAGTCCGGACTTGTCGTTTGTACATGTAATTTTGACTTGTCGTTGTCATTTCTCGACCGTCTATTGATGCTCTCTTGGCTGTCTTATATATGTACCACACCCTCCATTGTCCGTTGAAGAACATTCCATTTTCGTATTCATGTCCTGTCATTAAGTCTATTCGTTGTCGTAACTTGTCTTTTCGTCTCGTAATCTCGTCTTTCCGTTGTTGTAGTATCCTCTTTTGTTCTCGTTGTCGTATCTTTGTCTTCTTGTTATCTGATTTTCGCTAGAAACCCGTGATGACAATAACTGTATTTAATGTTTCGTGGAAGGGTGTAATAGTTTTCTTGAACACGCGGCTCTATATCTTCATACCAGGAAAACTGAGGCCATGTGTAAATATTGAAACGATCAGGGCACCAACTCGTGATCCAAAGAGTTACTAGACGAAAATTTGCAACTCTCGGCCAATGATTCAAAACCTCGAATAGTCGAACTCGTACTTTGAATTCTAGGGTATTTATAGGTAAATAGCACAATATACGTCCTGTTTAATCAGCCCTTATGGATAGGATTACTGAAATCATCTTTCTATCAAATATTAAGACGGATCAATCGAAGCCAGACGGCCAAAAGCTGTCAATACCTCTTGGTCGATATTTTCTTATCATTTTCTGTAAAGTTACCATTTATTTTTGTCTGTTATTTCCTGCACCGAAAAGATGTTTGTTGTCAAAGACGAACTCGAAAATTCAACGCCATAAATTTTACCATCCAATTGGAAAACTTAAGAACATAAATTTAATTAACTTTGTGATTCATTTCAACTAAGAATTGCAAACAACAAATTGCGTTTTAAAGAAAGGATGGAAAGGATTTGGGAAGCACAAGTGTGCATTTTTGTGCTATTTTCTTTGGCAAAAATATTGACAGATTCACCAGGTCGAAAGACTTCGCAGTTAGGTATTTTGTTTATATGTGCACTATAAAAATCACATTGTCTCGCACATAACTTTCGAAACTAAAATAACCTTGTGAGGACATTTAGGGGCGTAAATAATGGTATATAACGTAAACGCGTTTTAATCCAGATACGCCACTAGAGGCGCTTCTTTTTCCCTTTACAGAGTAAAAGGGACAAAAGCCGGGACCAAAAAAATCGACTCCTGTCAGACTGCATGGACTGTGCAGTCTGGCGAAGGTCGATACTTTTTGTTTTTGATTTTTCGGAATCTACACTGTTCATTCTAAATTCTTATAATATTTTCTGCTTTATTCGATTATATCAGATCTCTTTTTTATATATTTGAATGACGGGTTTCTGAGATGGTCGTCTCAAAAATCAACGATTTTTTTCAACGGTGTTTAAGTATTCACAGAAAATTGGGGAAAAAATGAAGCTACATAGAAAGCCAACTTTTGCAGTTGGATAGAAAAATACCTTTCTGCAGTATTTTGAAGAAACAAACTTTTGGTTGTTTTAACATGCATGTAGCTTTTCTAAACAGATATAAAATGCAAAATAAGATATAGCCTAGTAGAGTAGACAATATCGCATTAACTTTGTGAGGATATTCTTAACCGCAAATTATTATAAATGGCGTAACTTACGTTTTTCCTGACTTTCACGTAGATCTAAGTTAAATAGAGAATAAAAATTACGGTACGTTTTAACCTTATTTGATTCAAAGTACGGAGCTATACAGAATATTTTTGGTGAGCGACTAAAATATCGGAAATCCAGCTTGATTAAAGTTGTATTTTCGATATTTTGTAAGCTCAAAGACAAAATGTATAATGAGTTCTAAGTCTGATACATGTAAAACTTCTACGGACTTAGATTTATTAGAAATTCATATGCGAGTATGAACGTACATTTCCTTGTATATCTGAAAAGATCATTTTAAAATTCGTGAGCCGTCCGGTTTTTACGAATGACAACCTAGGCTGAAGAAATCTTGTAGATGATTACATAATACATAACCATTTCAGTGCTTGTATATACACAGTCTTACGAGATGTACTATAAAACCAACGACGTAAAGAACGAAATGTTTGGAAAATCAAAACATTACGACGTCCTCCGAGGAATCTCGACATTGACCCTAGAGCAAGATTTCTTATTGGGGATATGATACCTTAACATATCTTATATTGTCATAATAACTCTGACATTTTGGACATTCACAGATAATAAACGACGAAGAAAGACGACGTTATTAACGGTAAAGGTCAACCGTTACAGATTACGTAAAACGATTGTCCTAGATCCCAAACTAGGGCTACGTAGGACGAATGTCCTAGATCAACACAATCTGGGGCTGCTGCGTTCAGGATGACAAAACAGTGCAAACTGTCTGAAAATTCTAGCCCGCTTTGCACGAAAATGCAAGTGTAAAGCGGGGTAGAATTTGCTAACAGTTTGCACGGTTTGGTCATCCTGGACGCAGGGTATAACACTGTTTTAAAATATTACCGGAAAGTCAATTTATTAGACTGATTCGTTAGATTAATAGCTTCCTGTAAGGCATTTCATCATTCTATTTAACTAGATAGAAGGCGGGTGTCAATGGCCAATTTTCGGTCAGATTGGTTAGTTGTACGGGGGGGGGTGTTCATGTCCCCCCAACAACTAAGTATACATCAACGGAGCCTCAGTTTAAAATATAGTCCAAATCACCGGAGAAGCGGAAGGTCGAACCAGGGACCCAAGACACTGGAGTCCATGGGCCCGTTTTATGAATGAATGAATTAATTAATCAAGTAAAAAAAACTCATTCTTTGTTTCATTCTGTATTTAGAAGGCGATTCCATTGAGATGATGCATGGCAGTATTCCTAACTTGTATTTAATTACTACTGTAGAAGGAACTTAATTTTTGACTTACACAAACAGAGATTGTAAGATGGTTGGTAAAACAAGCCCCCCGGGTCGTACATTTACTACCGAGAGCTTGGGTCAGTTTAGATACCAGAAAAGATATGTCGTATGGTTAGCAGAAGATAATGACCACGTGTTGAAAAATACTTGACCTGTCTATCCTAATCTGCAAATGATTTCCGAACTCTACATCTCTACGTCTTTTCTAGCTATATATTTCCTAATAATTCATATATTTTGTTTTGTCTGACAGATTGGAGCGATCTCTTAAAATGGGAATTCGTATTCATATATATGTACATTAACAAATTTTTGGGTGCTTCGACTTAAGGTACGCGTTATCCCTAGCAAAACTTCTCAATCTTAGTAAATCTTTATTTTTCTTTTCTTTAAGGTTTTCCCCTGTAACAGTATAAAACATGAAAGAGAATAATTTTGTACTCATGTAGGCATGAAACTAAAATCTTAACAATTGTGAACAGTAAGAAACATCGTGAAATTAACAAATTGGATGATTTTGGAATAAATTTGGAATGAGATTGAACGAGTGTGTGGAGCATGTAATAAATGAAATTTAAGGGAGGTAATCCATATTGATATCGCTTATTTTGTCCAATTGGACGAAATTATTGCAGTTCAATTAATCCCTTACTGTTTGTGAATCTTCAAGGGCTTATCTTTCATTTTAGAAAACATACCAACCAATACAAAACTTACAGTTAATAACATCGTGGAATAGACTGGCATTCAGATTAAAACCATTCCTAGTCGCTCACTCAGGGCTCCATTCATTCAATGAAAACACTCACTCAAACCATTCAAAAACGACCCAAATCACTAAAAAAGGTAGAAAAATCAACTATTTTACAGACTTAATTGAACTTTGAACGTGAGTGAATTTGTGTTCTTAAAGACACAGGAACCTATTCAGAGAACGTATCTGAATGTTTTATTAAAGGGACATAATAACCATAGCATCTTGAACAAAATTAGCAATGATGGATTACCTCCCCTTTAATTTCACTCAAAACTCACTCATCCCTCAATTTCACTGGAAAACCATTTCAAAAGCATTCATCTTGTCAATTTCACGATGTTGTTAAGTGTAGTAGGATTTGATCGTTTTGAATGAAGTTTCTTTTCGTTTTGAACAACATCGACGTTTTTTCAAATGCTTTCAGGGCGATTTTGACCGATTTGAGTAAGCGGTTAGAATGAATGAATTGAGCACAGAGTGAATGATGAAACATATTTTGATCGGAATGAGTGTAAATTTCACGATGTAGTTAGACCAACGTCTTCGTATTTCGTGTTACAGTCAAGGCCTTGGGGATTGGTATTCTTCAAAATAGTTCTACATTTCTCTAGAAGTATTAGGTCGCTTCTTTAGGGTAATTTTCTATGATTACAAAAAATCCATTTATATTCCAAAAATGGACACTAGTATTTACATTCTTGCATGTACGACAACAGCGTCTAGACCACTTAAGATCAAAGAAATCGCCTGTTGGTGGCTTATGGCTTATTTTATATTTTAACCTAGTGTTTTGCCTAACCAAGCATTTGACCGATATCTTTATTTAAAGAAAACCTGACTTGGTTAGATTTTGAATACACGAAAATGAAACACCAAAGGAATTTTCGTTTTAGTGTGAGCCGGGCAGCTTTTCACCGACTACTTTATATCAACAATACCACATTTTTTTCCGAGGGGAATAGAATAAACATTTAAAAACACTCTGTATTTCAATATTTCGGCAAATATTGCCCTTTTCACGAAAAATGAAACAAATTTCAAGTTTCATTTTTCTTGAAAAAAGCAAATTTTGCCGAAATGTTGAAATACAGAGTGTACAGTATATCACATCATGAAATTGACACTAATCTTGATAAGAACCATTCACTAAGCGCTCCAATCATTCATTCAAAACACTCTCTCCAATCAATGAATAAACGCTCTAACATTATTCAAATATACTTCGGAATCATTTGAGTGATCAATATTGTAAGCAAATCGATCAAATCAATTGCAAGCATATTTTTGTATGCTGGTATTCAATTTTAAGCATTTGATTTGTCCGTGAAGATAGAAAATCAGACAATACATGGGTTTTATTAAAGGGGGGGGGGGGGGGGGGTAAGAAATATCGCTAATCGGACGAAATTATAGGTTCTATTTTACTTCCATTGAAAAACATTTAAAACTCGCTCATCGCAAGCAATTTATTTCATTTTAAATCATTCAAAAATCATTCAACTTGTCAATTTTACGATACTTCTGACTGTACAATTGAAAGATTCTAAACTAACTACAGAAATCTAACCTATCAGAGCATCATTTATAACAGATTATATTCATATAAGATCATATGATAATCATAAGTAGAAATTTAATATAGCAAGTCTCACTACTGAAACCTTATATCAGCTTATCCTTAAGTTTATCAACGTTCAATTCACAAAATTTCAGTCCTTTGGAATCCGATATGTCAGAAAAAAACTTTTGTATCAATGAAAAAGTAAAAAGCGAATAATCTGTAACTTAAGTTAAACAGTCTGTTCAATTCCAGTCTATTTCAATTTTCATATAGGATTAGATTGAAAGTAGGTTACCATTCTCACATAATTTTTTTTTTTTTAAATGCGAATTTTCGCAGAGCAACCGAGGTGGAATACTTTTGCGCTTCTGAGCTGGAGCCCGTTGTACCAAAAGTCTTACATTAAAAAGGATCGTAAGTCAAAATCACAAATCGTACCTTATGTTTTCATTTATTGTAAGATTCTGCCTTGCAACATTTCATTCGAATCGTCTGTAGAAGACAATTCTAATGAGATGATGCAAGGCAGAATTCCATATTTAGTATCTATTGTAGAAGCAACTTTAATTTTCGACTACGCAAAAATGATCGTAAGTTGTTGAGTAAGACAGGCCTCTAGTCTGTTTTTAAAAAAAATCGATTGGCCGTTCATAAAGAGAAAAAGAATGTGCAAATGAGAAAACATAAAACATAACAAAAATCACTTGTTTATAAAGATATCGCTCCATGATTTATATCGCTTATGATACAGTACAATTCAACTGATGACCCTCTGTTGAAATACGTAATATTGGCACTCATTCCGATCAAAACCGTTCTAGAACACTCACTCAGCGCTCCACTACTCGTTCCAAACAAAATTACTCAAACCACTCAAAAACGTTCAAATCACTAAAAAAGATGGCATCAATAGCTGCATTCAAAATAAAACTGATTGATTCACGAAGACAAAGATCTATCCAGGTATTTTATGAATCTTTTATTAAAGGGAGGAAATAAATATCAATAATTTTGTTCATCATGAACAATATGAGCGATTTTGGATTGCAACCCTTTAGTTTCATTCAAAGCTCACTCATCCCACTCATTTAGGTTCATTTCAAAATCATTCCAATATCTTTCAGATTGTCAATTTCACGGTTTTATTAACTGAATACAGGGAGAAAAAAATATGCACTCGGTTCTTGTAGCCCGAATTACGCTAGAATACTATCATGACACTGTATTCAATGCTTCATGAGAGAGTGTGACAGTTTTTCTGAAAACGAGGCTGTTTATTTTAATGCAGGAAAAACTGAGGCAAGCTATAAATCATTGAAAAGTGATCCAATGGATTACGATACGAACACATGCAACGCTCGGCCAATGATTCAAAACCTCGAAGCGTCTCACACGTACTTTGAGTTCTAGGATGTTTATAGGTAAATTGCACAAAATACGTTCTGTCATTTTAGCTCTAATGGGTAGGATTACCGAAAGCATCTTTCCATCAAATATAAAGACGAATCAATCGAAGCCAGACGGCCAAAAGCCGTCAATACCTCTTGGTTGATATGTTCTAATCATTTTCTGCACATTTACAATTTATTTTTGTCTATTATTTCCTGCTTCGAAAAGATGTTTGTTGTCAAAGATCAAAGACGAACTCGAAAATTCAACACCATATATACTCAGCAAAAAAAGAAAGTATCCACTTTTCTTTTTTCAATATCCTTTATATTTTTAAGATTAAATAATCAATTCCGGTACCATTGTGTTTGCAGCGCTTCGTTTTCTCATTCAAACATGATTTTTCATTCAAGCAACATGTCATTTTTGGTGTTTTTCAATAAATGTCGAAATGTTTGTTTTCTACGTCGACGTACGTCACGTGTTCGATCGTGAGTTTCTTCTCAAATGGATGTAACCTCTAAAGCTCTGTGGTTAAGAAAAACAAACAATAGTTGTGTTCTGTACAACACAGTTTTGATACGAGACCAAGAAAACCGTGACAACAGGCGTAATCAAAAAACTTAAAACGTTGAGTAAATTTTACGGACGTTAGTTGAAAGAGAAGAACAATGAAGACGCGTGCTGGCCATTTCCGATAGAGTAGTATTGCCTTTCGCCCTCTTCAACTCAATAGGGCCACTGGGAAGACGTCACGACAGATTTTCTCATTCACGTTGACGTGATTGCCTCTACGCTTCCTAACCGATATTTCAAAGCGGATGTAAAATAAATGTCTGAACCTTTAAAAACGTCAAACTTTAAAATTAGTCAATTGCTATTTAATCCTTAACGGGTGTCAGGCGAGCAAATTTCCTCGGTATTCACACGAGCCTCTCCAATGAGCAAGATGAAACGTTAACGTAACGTGGCAATGCAAATATTGTTCTGTTTTCAGCAAAAATGAAATAGAGCATTTTTGGATTGGTTTTCTTGACAAGGAACGAGTAGACCGAATTTTGTTAATTTGAGCTTTGAATCTGTGCAGAATGCAGGCTTAAAACTGTCAGAAAATCATTTGAATATTTAATTGAGAGTCTGCGATTTTTTAAAACGACCCCCTGGCTACGTTAGCGCCTACAATTCGGCAGCGGCTTCTTCAAATCACATAAAACTGTTCAAATTTATTTCCAAATGATAAGGAAGTATTTTGCAATAGGTTTCATAGAATACCCGCGAGTACTTTTAAAGAAATCCGAAGTTTAATTGGTGGATACTTTTTATTTTTGCTCAGTATATTTTATCATCCAATTGGAAAACTTAAGAACATAAATTTAATTAACTTTGTGATTCATTTCAACTAAGAATTGCAAACAACAAATTGTGTTCTTAAGAAAGGAGGGAAAGGATTCGGAAAGCACTAGTGTGCATTTTTGCGCTATTTTCTTTTGCAAAAATCTTGACAGATTCACCTGGTCGAAAAACTTCGCGTTTAGGTACAGTTATTACATCGTGAATTGACATTCGCCTCAATCAAAACCATTCTAAATCGCTCTCTCAGCGCTCCACTCATTCATTCAAAACACTCACTCAAACCGTTCAAAAACGCTCCAAACCCATTGAAATTTATAGAATCAACAACGTCTCTCAAAATGAATTTGAATAGAGAAAGATCGCGATTTTACTGACACAATTCAAATTGTAAGGATCTATTAGGTTCTTGAAGAACCTGAAAGCTATCTATAGAACTTATTTGCATATTTTATTAAAGGGAGGTAATCAATATCGCAAATTTTGTTCTTCCCGAACAAAATTTGCGATACTGAATTACCTCCCATTAATTTCACTCAAAACTCGCTCCACGACCTCATTCAACATCATTCCTAAATCATTCCAAAATCATTCACATTGACAATTTCACGATGTTGTTAACTGTATTTTGTTTATATTTTGCGCCATAAAAATCACATTGTCTCGTATATAACTTACATTAAAACAATAACCTTGTGAGGACATTCACGGACGTAAATAATGGTAAATAACGTAAACGCGTTTTAACCCAGATATGACGCTAGAGATGCTTCTATTTCCCTTTACACAAGTAAAGGGGACACCAGACGAGACAAAAAAATATCGACCCGTCAGACTTCACAGACTATGCAGTCTGACGAGGGTCAATACTTTTTTGTTGTATGAATTTTCGGAATCTGCACTATTCATTCTATTGATCTTTAATATTTTCTTCTTTATTCGATTGTATTAGATCTCGATTTTGATATATTTGAGTGACGGGTTTCTCATATAGTCTTTTTTGTGAATTTCTTTCAAAAGTGTTCAGAATTCGCAGAAAATTAGAAAAACATTTATCTACATAAAATGTAAACGTTCGCAGCAGGAAAAAAAATCACATTTCTGCATTTTTTAAGGAACAAACTTTGGAGTAAAAACTTTGTCAAAAAAGTTTTTAACGTGCATGTAGCTTTTCTAAACAGATATAAAATGGAGTTTAAGATATCGCCCAGCAAAGTAGACAGTATCGCATTAACTTTGTAAGGACATTCTTAACCGCAAATTATCATAAATGACGTCCACGTGCTATGACCTAGATACAACGTAACTTACGTTTTTCATAACTCTTCGCGTAAATTAAATATAATATACTGATTGACGTGTGGATTTTAAATACGGATCTATACCTAATATTGTCGGTTAGCGACCTAATTGTCGCAAATATAGCTTGATTTAAGCTGTATTCGTGGCATTTTGTTAAATCAAAGGCAAATTGTATCAATAAGTTCCAATCTGATAATGGTCCTTAAATTGCTTATAAATTAAAAGATGCGTATTAACGTACATTTCCTAATACAGTTAATTACATCGTGAAATTGACTTTCACCTCAATCAAAACCATTCTAAATCGCTCACTCAGCGCTCCCATCACTCATTCCAAACACTCACTCACACCATTCAAAAACACTCAAACCCATTGAAAAATATAGAATAACCAACGTCATTCAAAATAAATTTTGTTAGTGAAAAATAGCGATTTCACTGACATAATTCAAATTGTTAGCGTCTCATAGGTTCATGAAAAAATATGAAGCTTTGAATGGAACATGTTTGTATTTTTATTAAAGGGAGGTAATCAATATCGTTAATTTTGTTCACCCTGAACAAAATTTACGATATAGGATTACCTCCCATTAAATCCACTCAAAACTCGCTCCACACACTCATTCAATTTCGTTCCTTAATCATTCACCTTGTCAATTTCACGATGTTTTTAACTGTATCTTCGATATAGATAGGTTCGAAATTGGTGCGACATCCAGATTTCCCGAATGATATTAAATTTAGGAAATTTGGTAGATGACGACGTAATGCATTTCCGTTTTAGTACTAGCATGTTAAGATAGCCTTTCGACATGCAAGCGCTATGAAATCAGTGACGTCAAAAACGAAAATCTCTCAAAAGATCAAACATTACATGTACATATACGGCGTCTTCCGAAGAATCTAGACACCGACCTGGTTGCAAGTTTTCTCATTGCAGGTGTATAATCTTTAGATATCTTATATTGTCACCATAATTCTGTCACTTTGGACATTCACCGGTAATTCAACTTCAACTTCAAACTTCAACTTCAAATAGCTTTATTAGGCATGTCGGCACTTGGTGTGCCTTTGGCCAAACAAACATTTACATAATAACATATTTACATACATGGAATAATAGCATAATATTGTTATATTCATAATTCATATTTCAATATTAGACAAGAAATAATAATTTAATCGAAACGATTATTCAAAATATATTTTCGTACACTTTGTACGATGAAATTTCGTCACAATTTGAAAATGATTTTATGTGTTGTTCGAATTGTTACGAATTTCCATCGCTTCTGCTAAATATTTAGAAAGATTAATTTGCGTCTTTTTTCTTGAAGATGACATTAATTGAAGAAATAAATGTAAATTAGGAAAAGAGCATTTAATATATTTCAATCTATTTTCTCTATACCTAGAACAAACAAGAACGAAATGATATTCTGTTTCCAAAAGATTTTGGTTGCATAAATTACATTTTCTTTCTGATCTCACAGTGTTATTATATCTACCGGTTTGGATAGCTAGCCTGTGGTCAGATATTCTAAGTTTCGTGAGAAGAATTCTATGCTTATCATTTTTAATATTGGTCAAATATGTTTCTATTTCAAATTCTTTCTTGAAATGTTTATAATAATATAATTTACTACAATTTGAAATGTTAGAAGACCATTTCTGAATAAACTGATCCCTTATTCGTCTTTGTATTAAAGGGAAATAATTATTATCGGTATTTGTATCAATCCAAACATAATTTAAACCCAAATTCTGTAACCGCGATTTAATTCTATAAACCCAACTGGATTTATTTGCAATCAATGCATTACAGCTTTCTAGATATGTATTTTTCAAAATGAGATTTTGAGTTCGGCGAAGTTTTAGCCAATATTTAATCGACCTTTCCAGGGCAATGATGGAAAGTGGGTATCTACCCAATTCTCCAAGAACAGCATCATTTGAGCTTTTTTTACTAACACCGAGAATTATCTTACAGAATTTAATGTGTAAAGAATCAGCTTGTTTATATTCATAAATCCCCCATACTTCTGAACTATACAGGATTATTGGTGCGACAATTCTGTCAAAAAGAAGTAATTTAGTTTTGATGTCCATTGGCACTTTCTTAAAAAGAGACAAAAGACCGTACATAGATTTCATAGCTTGATCATGCAGAGTTTGAATCGCAGGCACAAAATTGCCTGTCCGATAAAAATTAACGCCTAGGTAACAAAATTTGTCTACAATTTCTAATGTTTCACCATAAATTTTCCATTCAAAATTCTGCTCGCTTTTGCGTTTTTCAAAAATACAAACTTTAGTTTTATTTACATTAATTTTCAGGCCCCATAAATCTGAATACATTTCTATATCATTTAATAATGATTGGAGGCTTTCTTTATTAGTGGTGAAAACAGCAATATCGTCTGCAAATAAGAGTAAATAGAAACTAAGTGTATTAAGATCATTCAAAGTAAGATTATCAAAGTTAATTTTATCGCTTATATCATTTATAAAAAGTAAAAATAGTATCGGTGAAAGTGGCTCCCCCTGTTTCAATCCAAGCCCTATGTTGTAGCTATCGGAGAAACCCTTTTCTGTCGATATTTTAATGCATGCTGAAACATTACTGTAGATACTTTTTAACATTGTTACAAATTTTGTACTTATACCGATAGAAATTAGTTTAAGCCATAGCGCTTCCCTATGAATAGTATCGAAACACTTTTCATAGTCTATGAACGCACAATACAATTTATCTTTGTTTAGTAATTTTTTTTGAATAATATTGTGTAGGATAAAAATACAATCAACAGTACTACATTTATCTCTGAAACCAAATTGAGAATCATTAAACACTTTTTCCTCTTCGCACCAGCTATTAAGGCGATTACGCAAACAAAGTGAAAATATTTTAGCTAAAGTATTTATTAGCGTTATCCCTCTATAGTTGCCCGGGTCGGATTTGCTACCCTTTTTATGAATGGGCACCAAGACCCCTTTCGTCCATGACTCAGGATATGAACCCGATTCATAAATAATGTTAAAAATTCTTACAAGGTAGGGAGAAATGAAATCTTTAGCGTCAATGAAAAAGTCTACAGGAATATTATCAATACCCGGACTTTTATTTCTTTGTAACGAAGAAATAACTTTGCTAATTTCCTCCTGTGTAAAGGGTTTGTCTAGTGCGTCCAAATAAGTCACGTTACTAGTGGGCGTGGCTACGTTATTGATATTGAAAGTAGAAGAAGTATTGTTCGATAGATTTGAAAAATACTCAAAAAACTCATCTTTTTTCAATATCGAACTTTGATCACTAGCCGATTTAGCTTCATTAATAATTTTCCAGAAATTTCTAGCGTTGGTTTTGCTTAGATTTGCTATAATATCCTTTTGTTTCCTAAAATATTTCTGTTTTTCTTTTTTTCGCGTTTTTTTATAAGAACTTCTATACATGAGAAATTCGTCAAGATTTATTTGCGACTTATCTTTTTTGTATTTTTGTTTGCTTTTCAAAAATTGATTTTTTGCCTGCTGGCAAATTTGGTTAAACCATTCAGGCTTTTTGTTACTTTTAAAAGAGTTTTTATTTTTATGTATTTTTTTACCAAAATTGTTCAAACAACTATTATATACAAAATTTGATAACCCATCTATACACTCATTTAATGAAACGTCATTATTTTCTAAACTCTTAACTATTGATTCGATCGAATCTTCATTGTTTGATAAATGTTGTAAGAAGATATCTTTATTTTGGTCATTCCAGATTATCTTTTCATAACTACAGTTCTCAATAGTTTTATTAATTAAGTTGAATTCTTTTAATTTAAATTTAAATGTTAAAGCACAGTGGTCAGAGAATTCACTGAGTTCTAATACATTAAAACCAGAGATAAAATCAAAATTAATATGGTTTGTGATTACGTAGTCAACAGTACTTTTACCAATAATTCCATTTTTGACAGTAAAACACGTAAAATCCCCATTATCAAGTCTGCCATTTGCTATGTGCAGGTCATGCTGTTTGCACAACGTTAATAATTTCTTACCAAAATTATTAATAGTCAAATCGCAAGCCTGTCGATCCTTCTCATAGCACTCAAACTCATCGCCTAGGACATCACTGAATCGATGTAGACCCAGACTATGTACATAGTCTGGCTCTGCACCGACACGGCTATTGAAGTCTCCGACAAGAATAATTTGACCTTGATTACTATATTGTAGAATGTCATCACTAATATTATCAAAAAAGTCAAATTGGAACAGTTCAGATTGTTCATTTTTATAAACCCGAGAGTTTTCGGGAGGGACATATGCAAGACAAAAATAAATATCCTTATCAAATTCAAAATCGTCACATTTCAATTTAAACCAAATTTTTCCTCTTCTATCAGTTTTTACTTGGTTTAATTTATTTTCTAACCAGTTTTTGTACAACACAATTACACCACCACTTTCTCTTTTAGCACGTTTATTATATTTTGGTCGAGGGCATGAAAACTCTTGAAAACCCTGTATTTTAATGTTACTATTTTTTGAATGCCAAGTTTCAGTGAAAAGCAAGATATCGTAATTGGTTAACGAGTTAAGAAAGTCAATGTCCTGTAACTTATTCACTATTCCGTTAACATTCCATTGTAGGAATGATAAGTACCGACCGCCACTGGCCTAGTCGTGCTGGTTACGCCTTTCTATTTTGTCCACCGTTAACATCTCACCGTCAATGTACAGTTTATCGTAGGACAAAACAGCTTTTCTTCCGTCGTCACGTGCTTTGACAAGCTCCGGATACAGTTTTTTGCGACGCTCCTGGATCTCTTTCGGAAGCTGGTCACTTACTCTATAGACAGTGTGGCTAAGTTTGTCATATGCTGTTCTCTTGATGAACATTTTATCCTGGAAGTAATTGAACTTCACAACAATTGGCCTAGTTTTATGTGGACTAAAGGGGCCTAATCTGTGGGCTCGGTCTATTTTAATGTCGTCTGCTTCAGGAATTGACAATTCATTTTTACAAAAATCCTTAATGATTAATTCACAATTCTCTGATCGTCGCAGATCACTATTTTCACACTCTTTGATGCCATGAAATAATAAGTTGTCTCTCATAGAACGACTTTGGAGGTCTAGGATGCTCTCGTTAAGCCTACTATTCTCCTTTTTACATGACGTTAATTCATACGACATTTTCTCACTAAGCTTTTTCTCATTTTCCAATGAACTTTCAATTTCTCTACACTTTTTCTCCAAATTATCGCACTGTTCAGAGTCGTAATTTCTACTGGCTTCGATCTCAGTTAGTTTAATTTTGTTCTGCGTACTTGTTGATTCTATGCTTGATAATCTAGATTCAAATCCTGAAATTTTTTGGTCCATTTCAGTCAATTTTAATTCTATAATTTCGAGACACTTGAGTTTATGGTTGACCGATTCTAACTTAGTCTCTAGTCTCGTTAACGTAATATGTATCTGATCAGTATTCACCGTAGACTGAGATTGGGCTGCGGGTTGAAGTTGTGTATATTGTATGGGCGATTGTTGGGGAATTTGATAGTGTCCGATCACTGGAGTCGCCGGGCTCGAGTACTGTACACTGTATTGTGGTTGGGGCTGAGGTTGCGGGATTTGATAGGGAGGGGTCTGTAATGGGGTGAAACTTGGTAACGGGACTGGTGACGCCATATTATATGGTTGATTAGTTGGTGAAATACTATTGTTCATTATGAGTAGTTTTTCGGGCAGTCCACTAACCGAATTAGGGGAAGCTTCACTTTTAGTCCTTTTTCTACTCTTGCTCTCCTCAATTTTACTGGTAGTTACTAGGTTTGGCGGGTTCGAAGGATTTTTTTCTGATGTAGTTTCTTTGTTTGGAGCCCTCGATTTCTTCGATTTACCTTTGTTTCCCATAGATAATCGTTTTATTGTCTAATTCACAACTTATATCCCCACAAATACACTCCAACATCACTGTAAATGTTTTTGTTAGTAATGATCACATTATATCCAAAATATGAGTTTGTAGTACGTTGAATAAATATTTCTTTCATATTTTTTCCTTCTTAGTTTAAAAACGTGACCGCCATATTCCACGCATGCGCATGTAATTAATAACGTCCAAAGACGGCGTTATTAACGATTAAGGTCAACAGTTAGAGAGTGTGTAGGACGACTGTGATAGGACAACCCAAACTATTACCCCATTAAAAAATATTCCCGGTAAATCTATTAATTAGAGTGATCTGTTTGTTTAACAGTAACCTGTTAAAAGACCATCTAACTAGAAAGAGAATGGGGTCAATGACCAATTTTGGGTCAGTTTGTTTGGTTGTGTGGGGTTAACGTCCCACTCAACAACTTATGGCTCACGGAAACGTGGCCTCAGTTTAAGGTAATCCCAATCGGGAACCTGCGGCGATTCTACGGAATAGACCTCGGCAATAATACGGGCGCAGCCATGAAAGCGCGTCATTTCCGACACGGATTTATTTGACGTCACAAACATCAACGACCCCGCTGAAGATGACGTTGCATTAAAAAAAATCAACGAAAACGAGTATTATATACAGTTCAACTTTTAATTTGATATATACGAAGAGTTTTCATTCATACTCCAGTACATGAGTCAATGATGAAAGCAAAGTCCAGGCCAAAAAATATTGCTCCCCTTATAATAGCAAAAACTTTTCCTAAAAAGATTTTTTTCACTTTTTCCATTGGTTGAAAAATCTATTTATGGATTCTTGTGGTTATGTGAAAGGCAATAAGACATATTTTCCTTTCAAACACTTAAGATAAAGATATAATAATATATAATAAGAAAATGTATGTAATATTTTCAGAACAATGGTCAATTTACAGCATTTTTAGAAGATAATGAAAGACCTTACCAAATTTAATTTACTTATTGATGTTGGTAAAGACTTAAGTGTGATAACCGTATTTTCCTGACAATATGCCGCACCGGCGTATTGGCCGAAAATGTTTTTTTTTTCCCATTTAGGAAATTCAAATTACCAGACATGCCGTACCGCCGAGTAGGCCCTGACCTATAGTATTTTATTTTATTACTTTTAAATCTTTCTTGGCTGTGTGATTTAAAAACTTTGCAATTTCAGACTTTGTCACACCTACGGCTCCACAACAAAGAACAATAGACATCATCCCATAATCGAGATACGATTTCTAACCCTTCTTCATGAATGCCAGTTCATGTAGCAATAGTTGAAAAATATCATAATTGCACGACCATTTATGACTAATTATATATTTATTTTCAAAAAAACCTTCTTCTAGATAAACGCAATCGGCGTTAAGGCTGCGCCGGCGTAAAAGCCACAGAGGTGAAAATTCTAACTATTTTAACAGCTAGGTCACGGCTTATTGTCAGGAAAATACGATAGAGAGTTAAAAATATAATTGTGGTGAAATTTGATTTCAAGGGCACATAACTCCTTAACCATGTTTCTCTGATTGCGCATGCGTGGAAATGGCGGTCGCAATTTTTTCACGGAGTGAGAGAATGTAAAAAAATTTGGATTTAATAGGTTCACAGTGTTATACCATGATTTTTATATCTTAAAATGTTATTGATGGAACCGCTTTAAATGCCGGGCAAAAGAAAAAAGACAAAATCTCCGGGAAATAACCTAAATCCGAAGAAAACAAGCAAACGAACAATGGATACAAGTGGCGGGAATCCAAACAAAGGAGTAAAAACCAACAACAAAGGACTAAATGTTTCACAAAACGGGACTGACCAGGCAAGTCAATCAAATTATAATAATCAGACATTTACACACACACAACCAAATCAAAATAACGGCTCTCAAACCAGTCAAAATAGTACATTTACAAATGCCCAAGGACAAATGCCTTTCATGATGATGCTAAATTCTTCTCCCCCGATGACGTCCCAGCCCTGTCTGCCACATCAGTACCCACAACAGTATCAACCCTATCAACAATGTAGTACCCCCATGACGACATCAACCCCCCCACCAGACATGTTCTCAATCATCATTCAGCGTTTAGATGCTTTAGATGTTAAACTCTCCCAACTAGAAACTATTCAAAATAAAATCAAGGGAGTTACATCAAGACTCGATGGAATGGAACAAAGAATGAAAAACATCGAGGGAAAAGTTCAATCCCTTGAAGAGAGTAAAAATTTTGAAACTAGTTATATTGATGATATCACTAAGAAACAGAAAGAGTTAGATTCATTGGTTGATAAAATGAGAAAGTATGAAAAAGAACAAACACAAAAAGAACAAAACTTTCAAGAACAAATAGTAGATTTGAAGTGTCGCTCCATGCGGGATAATTTAATATTTTATAAATTGCCCGAAGAAAAGGGAGAGAACTGTGAGCAAAAAGTGTTAACCTTTATAGAAAAGGAGCTTAAAATAACGGGAGCAGCAAAGGAAATAAAACTTCAAAGGGCCCATAGAATTGGCGGATTTAAAAGTCACCAAGTTCGACCCATCGTCGCGAAATTCGCTTTTTTTCCAGACAGAGAACGGGTGAGGAAATCTGCGGTCGAGTTAAAAGGAACAGTGTACGGTATTTCGGAGCAGTTTCCCAAAGAAGTTTTGGAAAAAAGGAAAAGACTTGTGCCGGTTATGAAATTGGCACGTGATCAGGGAAAAGAAACCCGTTTAATTGTGGATAAACTGTACATCGACAATGAGTTGTACTGTGAAAACAGATAGGATCAAGGTGAGAGTACCGTTACGTGCTTATCATGGAATGTTGAAGGACTCACCGCGCTCAAAAGATCATCAGAAGAATTTGTGAACTTTCTTACTAAATATGATATCATTTGTTTATCTGAAACATGGACGAAAAAGACTTCAAATATTACCCTAGAAGGATACCCTAATCCCATACACTCATATAGACGGTTGCAAAATAGGCGGGCCAATCGATCAAGTGGTGGTGTAATAGTTTATATTAGAGAAACTATTAGAAAAGGTGTACATCTCGTGCAAAACAATTTAGATTCAATTATTTGGTTTAGATTGGACAAATTATTTTTTCGAACAGATACGGATATTTATATCGCCGCAATTTATATACCACCTGAAAATTCACCATATCACTTGCTACATGAAAATTTGTTCGATATTTTAGAAAATGACATTCTACAGTATAGTAGAATGGGAAGGGTATTTGTTTGTGGCGATACAAATAGTCGGATCGGAAATAAATGCGATTACATTGTTGATGATCTACCGTTACAATGTGAAGCTTTCAATTGTACTTCTATACCCCCTCCTCGCAAATCGACTGACTTAAAATCAAATCGATTTGGTGAGTACCTTTTAGAACTATGCAAGTCTACTAATTGCCTAATAGTAAATGGTCGGTTATACAAGGATAAAAACTTTGGTAAAATTACGTGTATTACGCACAATGGGCAGAGTACAGTTGATTATCTTCTAACATCCATTAACAATTTCGATTTTATCAAAGATTTCTCAGTACTTGAATTTTTTCCTTTCTCAAATCATGCACCATTATCCTTTTCTATACGTACCGATTTCTATCATTCGTATAATTTTAACCCCTTAACAGAGAAAACTATAAAATGGAACCCTCTTAAAAAGACGTTCTTTCTACAGGAATTGTGTGATACTATCGAATCATTGGAAAATTCAATGCAAGCAAAAGTTGAAGAACAATGTGACTCGAATCAGTTAGTTAATCTTTGTACAGATTTCTTCACAACGCCGGGAAATAAATATTTTGCCAAGAAAATAGAAACAAGAAATCATTTTTTCCACGGCACCGATAAGCACGAAAAACAATGGTTCGACGAGGAATGTAAACTTAAACATGAAGCATATAAGACTGCATCAAAAATATTTAGCCGTGATCGAACTAATTCAAACCGTTTAAATTATTTCTCAAAAAGAAAAGATTTCAAATATTGTTGTAGGAAAAAAGAAGTTGCAGTATAATAAAAACATTGCTCAAAACATGAATAATATGCGCCGATGCAATGCGCGCGAATTCTGGAAAATGTTTAAACCCCAAAATGCCAAGGCAAGAAATACAGAAATTTCTACCGACCAATTTTTTAACCATTTTAAAAACCTTTCCACAGAATTATCTGATATAAATAGCACAGAATCTTTGAATTTAGATTTTATGAATGAAAAGGAATTTCCCTCCTTCGAAGAACTTGATTTTCCTATAACTACGGATGAAATTTTGTCAGCATGCAGACAACTCGGCAATAATAAAGCAAGCTCGCAGGACGAGATTATTTATGAATATTTTAAGGAAAGTGTTAATTTTACCAGTAATGCTTTAAAAATGCTTTTCAATTATATATTGGAAAAAGGGGATTTCCCGTCATCATGGTGTAATGGATTAATTATACCAATACACAAAAAAGGGGATACGTCCGACCCCAATAATTACAGGGGCATAACCTTAACAAGCTGTTTTGCAAAACTTTTTACGGTTATTTTGAATAATCGCTTGAAAAGCTGGGCGGAACAGTGTGACGTCATAACAGACGCGCAATTCGGTTTTAAGCCAGGTTATAGCACTGTAGACGCGATGTTTGTATTAAATTCATTAATAGAAAAGCAGTTAAATTCTAAAAGCAAACTATTTGCATGTTTTATTGATTTCAAAAAAGCATATGACTGCATAGACAGAAATGCCCTTTGGTATAAGATTTTCAAATTAGGCATTGATGGGAAAATGTTTAATGTTTTAAGGTCAATGTATTCACATGTGAAAATGAGAGTTAAACACCTTAACGGTCTATCGGACCTTTTTGAAAGCGATATTGGGTTATTCCAAGGAGAGATAACTTCAGCCATAATGTTTTCCTTATTCTTAAACGATCTAGAGTTACATTTTCTTGAAAATTCAGTAGAGGGAATATCAATAAATCAAATTACAATATATCTTCTGCTCTTCGCAGACGATGCAGTACTTTTATCAGATACTAAAGAAGGGTTACAAGACTTATTGGATAAGCTAGAATTATATTGTTTGAAGTGGAACCTTACAGTAAACACAGAAAAAACAAAAATTGTAATTTTCAGAAAAGGGGGCAAACTTAAGTCAGACTACACCTGGTCTTATTCAGGGGAATCGGTTGAAGTGGTTAACAGCTTCAATTATTTAGGGATTGTTTTCACTAGCGGAGGTTCATTCCAGCAAGCTACCAACTGTTTGGCTGGAAAAGGTCTAAGAGCTATGGGATCTCTGTTTAGTCTAGTAAATGGTTATGATATTCCTGTCAACATCCTATTAAATCTTTTTGATAGTTACGTCACATCCATTCTAAATTATAATTGTGAAGTCTGGGGTTTCAACACCGCTGAAAATTTAGAACGCATTCATAGAAAATTTTTGAAGCGTATGCTAAATGTTAAGAATTCAACTAACTCCCTGTCTCTGTTATCCGAAGTAGGGAGATTTCCCCTTATGATCAATAGACACATTCGTATTATCAAATATTGGCTAAAACTACATATCAATAAGAAAAACAACTGTATTATTACATCAATACTACAGTACCAACGTTCAGAAATAGATAAAAACCCCGAAATTAAAAACTGGAGCAGTAGAGTTAAAACCTTATTAGAAACGTCAGGGTTCAGTGAAATATGGCTTTACCCAGAATCCGTAATTATGAATAAATTTAATCCGATTTTTGAGAATAGGGTTAAAGATATATACATTAGTAAATGGAGTTCATCTATGGAGCTTTCTTCCTCTCTTACTCTCTTTCGAAATCTAAAATTTAAATACGAAATGTCAAGATACATGATACTTCTTGAAAATAGAAAACAGCGAAACATTATAGCAAAAATAAGACTATCCTCCCATGATTTAAAAGTCGAGACCGGTCGCCATCAAAATATTAATCGAAATGACAGGATTTGCGAAGTATGTAATCTTGGGGATATTGAAGATGAATTCCACGTCACGTTGGTCTGTCCATTTTATGAAGAGCTAAGATCTAAATATATTCCTCCATTTTACACAAAGAAACCTAATATGTTTAAGTTTACTACATTACTTAACACTGAAAATAAAAAAGTATTAGTAAAATTATCTTCATTCTACCTTAATTCTCTACAGATGAGAAGATCCTTCTACTCTGTTGAGAACGAATAAACAGCTTCTTTTTGTTACTCTCTCTATGGTCATGTTTTGTTTAATTTTGTTTGTTAATGTGACATGCCTTTTCCACTGTATGTTATGTTATATGTTGTAATTTTGGACTATGAGCTTATATGCTCAACGTCTGTAATAAACTTGTGTTCTGTTCTGTTCTGTTCTATTTTTCACAGGTGGTTTTTTATATCTTCAGTGCACGTGCAAAGCGGGGTACAATAGATAACGTGTTTGCACCGTTTTGTTATCCTGAACGCAGGGCTGCACTCTAATCGCTGAACAAAATCCTATCCACATTAAAAGAATGTAAGACAATTAATGCGCAAAAATATTTTCTGTAAGACCTGACAACACTATTAAAACCTTGACTTTTAAATGATTTTATGATTCTAAAAAGGGAGGAGTGAATCTTCAAGGTTTCATGAAGTTATGATATTTTTTATACATTTAAGAGATAACGATCTTGTTATCTCTAAAATGTATCAAGAATAATTATTTTCTGAAGTACTAGAAATATATCGACTTCAAATCGACAATAAGCTTTTATAGAAATAATGGCGACTGAATGGCTTTTGAAAACTGATTGGGAGCAAATAGCTTATTTACGGAGGGACATATTTAGTTCAGTTGTTCAGGGTTAAGCGGGTTAGCTGTGAATATGCAATCCATTTTTTGAGTGGCTTTTTTACCGCGACTGACTCGAGCGGAAACCTCTTTTTGGAGAATCTTTTTATTCCTGATAACAATAAAACGTACTGGTTAGTATCCTTAACCAATGATGAAGTTATATATATTTAAAAAGATACGCCGTTTCACTTTTCACGAAAAAAGTCGCCAAAAGGACGATTTTAATGAGTTTTTGCATTACAGCATGTATTAAGAACTTTTATAATATTCATATATGCGATCAAAATGTCAACAGCAAAAATATTCAGCGATAATTTTTTCCCTGAATCTATAGCCAGACGAAAATAATCTAGAGCGGACCAAATTCAAAGAAATATTAAACAACATATTTTGAAGATATAATTTTCGAAGTATTTGACTAATGGGAGAATACGGTTTTGACAAACAATTTATTCAATATTTTCATTTCGCAATGTTTTACGCAGCTATTTTATTCGGGGCGTCAAAAAATTGGATTGTGAGGAAATCGGTTAAGCGACCGTCTAAGTGGTCGTTTTAAACAAGTCATGCGTTCAGGTTGACAAAACGGTGCAAACAGTTTTCCAATTATACCCCGCTTCGCACGCAAGTGCACGTGTAAAGCGGGTATTATTGGAAAACTGTTGGCACCGTCTTGTCATCCTGAACGCAAGACAGGTTCATTTCATTATACGTGTTATGCTTGTAGGTATTACACGAATTAGTACTTGACTTTAAAAAGGTTAATAAAGAAATTTACCTTTTGAAGCAACAAATTACATCCTTAAGGTGTAAATTATCCAATATTCACTGTTATATTATCACTAGGATATGAAAAGTGTCGCCATATCAACGATTCTAGAATGCAAGTCACAACAACAATATCCCAGTTTTTTCTGCAGTTTATTTGCAAATAATCCAAGCAATGCACAAAATAATGGCCCGGTCACTCGATACGTGAACTGATCAATAGAAGATAAAACCGTTATAATAATTCCTCGGGGCTCAGAAAGGTCCGATATTCACTAGAACAGACAAGCTACTGTTTTAACGTCGAGAGTATATATTTATCATAAACCTGACGGGCTTTGCGAGTTACTGGGGCGTAGAGACAATACTTATCCTTATCATTTGAGCATCTGCGTGAAGTTTCTGGTAATTTAACATGTGTGCGTGTGATTTTGCGTGATATTTTCAGTAATGCAACATTTCCTTGATAAGTTGTGTATCCGATAGGCCTCCAGCAACTCGATGCAATTCAGATACAAGAACATTTAAACACCCACTTTATCGATTGTCTAGAGAAGCAATGGGTTTCGTGGCCATCTGTAGTGAAAAATATGAAGACTCTGATCAGACTATTCGGATAAATATTCTGATCAAAGTCTTTTATTTGTGCATGATTTCACTTCTTACCTGCAAATATTTGTCATTGTGTCGAATTCTCACAGTCTCCGCAATCAAACTAAGCGATGAAGACACTTCCTTTAATTCATTAAGGTTTGAAAGTAAGAACTTATCACTCTCAATAAAAACGGGTTTATTCAAAAGTTCTTTTTTCATATCACCAGAAATTCAGTAAATATTCTTTGTGCATCATGCGTAGGCTGTGTTCTCTAAATCTTGTTCATGCGTGTATGCATTTTTAAAAATTATTCACTTTTGATATATGGGGCTTAGACTCTATATATGTCGATATGATGACCCTATTCCTACCTTCAAGTTGAAAATGTTTAGGAAACGCTTAAGGAAGTGTACCCCGCATTGTGTAAGTCGGTATGAATTTGTAGCGTGCGCGAATGGTTTTATCATTCTAAACACAGTAATGGTACAAAATCTCGAAATATTTACATCCGAGCCGTCTCGGAAATAGAAGGTTGAAAGGATTTCCGATAAACTTTTTTTCTAAAATTTATATTTGATACCCGTTACGCGAAGAGGGGACATCTCGGAAATCCGTAAACTAAACTTTTGAAAAGGGGGGTTGGTTCTAAGACAGTTCAACTAGGGGTTTAATTTTTAAGATTTCTTTCACTGGAAGGTAGATTGATTTATGGATTCTTGTGATGATGGAGGTACTGGTGAGAGAAATACCAGGAACCCATTGTTAGGTGCTCCAACCGCCGCGATATAATTAAAAAAATGTTGAAAGTGGCATTAAACTCCAATCAATCAATCAATCAATCAATCAATCAATCAATTGATCGATCAATCAATCAATCAATCAATCAAAATTTATGCTTAAAGACTTTCCGAATCTGTCCTGTGTTCAGGATGAGAAAACAGTGCAAACATATCTGAACAGTTTGTCTCCTTTAAACGTTTCATTTTGCCAGATCTCCAGCTCTGCGTTCAGATTAACAATACGGTGCGAACTATTTGCAAATTATACCACGCTTTACACATGCACTTTCGTTTAAATCGGGGAATAATTGGAAAACTGTTTGCACTGCTTTGTCATCCTGAACGCAGGGCTTCTTAACATGCAAACCGCACAGTCTGACCAGGGTTGATATTTGTAGCACTTCTCAATGGGTCATCTTGAATTTGACGCCAATTGACCCATATTCTGGAAACATACGTCGAAATTCAAGAATTCATAAATCTTTAATACTTTTGTTCCTATAATTCAAGAATCATGTCGTATAATTTTACCGTTTAATATTTCATATATTCTCGATATTCGATGTCAAGCCGCATATGTTACTCTTTTCTGCGCCCACAGATGGATTCAAATTAAAACTGTGCTACGGAATAACATAAGGACCATAATTATTTTCTCCGTTATATGGACCGCTATTGAAATTGAAGACGTTAAAGAAGAAATACATCACGAACGTGTCGAAAATGTTACTTCACAAAAGTTTTAGGGGTGCACCTTGACAATACATTGTGTTGGCAAACTCATATTGAAAAAGTGTGTTCAAAATTGTCTTCACAGCTTTACCTTCTCAAGAGAATTAATAAATTTCTAATTGTTGATATGAGTAGTAATGGACGAAACCCTACGGACTGGTCCGTAGGGTTTCGTCCAGATTTTGGGGTGGGTATTTGTGGATTTGGACTTAGTCTTTTCACAGAAATGTGAACTTAGGCTTGTAAGGAATATGCGTGTGGACTTAGTATTTTGTACGAAACATGTGAACTTAGGTTTGTGGGGAATATGTCTGTGGACTTAGTCATTTTTAGGAGAAATGCGAACTTAAGCTTGTGAGTAATGTGCATGTGGACTTGGTCTTTTTTACAAGAAATGCGAGTTGGTTTGTGAGAAATTTACATGTGGACTAAGTCCCTATCTTACCTACCGTTCAAAGACGGAAAGGTAGGGACTTTGTATAGGGACCTTGTCTTTGAAATAAGTGCTTGAATGTATTGTGAAAGTGAGGAATGCAAAAGGACTTTGACAATTTGCGAAAGAAAATGAATTCTTTCTTGGTGTTGGATGGTCCTTAAAAGGACCGTTTTTGTTAATTGATAGTTCTGCTATTCATCTCAGCACTTCTTTTTGGTCTTTGGTTTCTTGAAGTTATCGATGTTCTTGCCGTAGGCACCCATCCCTGTCATTGTAGGAATTTTGTATCCCCTCTCTTTTTCTGAACAATGTCTTTTACTTGGACGAACTGTTTCTGTTGAAGATGATGATCTCTTGGTGGATGAAGTGTGTGACGATTGCTTCTTTTTCATCACAGTCATAATACTGTCTACGAGTTTGTGAAAGTTCGTTTGTTCAAAGTCAAATTCAACTGGAATCTTCAGCGGTGTTGGTTTGAATGTGACTGGAGATGATGATTGTTGACACAATTTTTGAACATTTTGGTTAAGAATTTGTATCCTGGAAAAGGGGGATGGTACAATTATATCCAAGTTTAACTTCTTTTCATTGAAATGATGTTGAACTTGGAGAAATCAAAAGGTCCTTTTAAGGACCATCCAATTGTCTTGAAAGTTTTTAACTTTTCTGCAAATTGGGGGTGGATGGTGAAAAATAAAAAAGAGACAATGTTTTTAAAAAATTTATTCAAATACAAAAATAAATGAAACATGAATGAAACATGAATTGAAAATATGACAAACAATCATTATTTAATCATTACAAGAACAAAAATGTCTATGTACATTTAAATGTCTCTACTTAACAATGTCTTTAAAATGTCTATTTGTTTAAGTTCCTTAGTTTTGCTTCCTCTTCTTCTTTGGGATGCCAGATTCAGTCTTTGTCTTTCTCTTTCTTGACTTCTTTGTTTCGTCAATCACTAGTGTAGGACAAATGTCTTTCTCCGGGTGATCGTTGGTCTTACAGAAGAAACAGTTTTGATTCTCCTCGTCCATGATGACAGTGTCCGATTTGATATCTTTTAGGTTTGACATCTCTTCACTACCCACTTTTTCCTGAGAACAGATTTTCTCAGTCTGACTCTCTGTTTCGTTTTTCACATTGTCTATAGTCTGACCGTCATTTTTCTGGGTGTCATTTACCTCATGGTTATTAATGTCCTGTTGAACATGAGCAGTTTGAGTTTCCACTGAACATTTGTTTTTTAGTGTATTTGTTGGTCCGAACTTTTGCACAGTGTTTTTTCTATCAACCCTTAAACAGTATCTGTTGTGTTCATTACAGTGTGATAGGAATGCGCCAACGTATTCCATATTGTCCAGATCTGGTGATCGATCGTTTCTTCTTGAGATCATGATGTCGTGGGTTATTGGATTCACATATACGAAAGCATAGTAAGACTCCTTCCTCGTCTTCTCAGGACAATCTTTCGCAAAGTGACCCTTTTCGTGACAGATGAAACAAAATTCAGGTCTTTTCATCCCCGGAGCATATATCTCATCTATGGTAAGTGTATCAAATACATTCTGTTTTGTAATCCGATATTCATCATTGCTGAACTGGTAAGACATGAACATACCAACGTATGGTCCAATATGTTGGATTTGGTAGTCTGCTGGTATGTTGGTTATTTCGTATTCATGGGTGTAGGGGTTAACATACACCTGCATACGTTTTCTGTTCTTTATCTTTTTCACAACTTCTGACACAATGTCATAACAATTCATGTTCTTAGCTAATTCAGACATGTCTTCTCTCTACAAAGATTTGTGAGTGAATGATGAAATAACATGAAAGCTACGTGGTATTTATACAGTTATGAACTGGTGAGTCATTAATACCCTATAAAAGCTGTGATTTGTTTCATTTCGATATCAGTTCTTTGTGAACACCCGAAAGAGAAATCATGTCAAAACGAAAAAGGGAAGATGATAATGATGAATGGATTCCACTTCATAAACGTAAGTGGAAAAGAATTGAACTTTTGGACTACAGTGACTCAGAGTCTAATGAGTCAAACAAAGGAAGTGAGTCGGAAAAAGATGTTCCGATACAAGATGATACTGATTCATCTGATGATGAATTTTGAATACCAAAAAAGAAAAAGGTGAAACCTATTGAATCGGATGATGAAGAAGAAGAAAAATCGCCTGGATCTATGAGAGAAAAGTACAAGCTGTCCAAAGTAATAAACAAGAAGTCCAGGTTATTTAGAACTGACTCACATGTTGTGTCAGTGACATTTAAAGAATTTGATGAAATTTCACCTCAACAACTTGGAACTTTGTTTGATGATATTACAACCCAACTGAGCGAGACACTTGATACTGAACCAGATGACAAAATCAGAGTTACCATCAACCACCCCGCTTTAGATATGGGGATACATATACCTTTCATGGATGTTCGTGATTTAAATGGTGAAATATTCTTAAGTGAGATTGAAAAAGTCATGCAGTCAAATACTGAATTCAAGGTAGATGATGGTGAAATGAAATTAGATGTTACACACACACGATTACCAAGTGGCGGGGTCAAAAGAAAAGTAGTTGAACTTGATACGAAAGTATTTGCTAAGAAGAAAACATCAATTGTTGAAATTAAAAATGCAGAAGACAATATGTGTTTTGCAAGAGCAGTTGTCGTTGGAATACACCATGTTAACCGAGATAATAGTGATGAATGGAAAAGAAAATGGGATTTTATTCAACGTTCAAACAAGACGTTGCAGAAAAATGAAGCTGAACGTTTACTGATGGAAGTAGGAATTTCTCCTAACAAACCATGTGGAGTTGATGAGTACAAGATCATTCAGACCTATTTGTACGAGCAGAACTATGTGATCAAAGTCCATCAGCAACGTTCTAAAGTGGAAATGACATTTCAACATCCAGTAGTGTACCAGGATAGCAAAGTGATACATTTGTATTACCATCAAGGACATTATGACTTTATCACAAGTATGACAGGGTTTCTATCCTGTGGCTATTATTGTGAATTTTGTGATGTTGGATATGATCATATAGAGTCGCATTACTGTGAGTACATTTGTTCAGCTTGTTTCACATCCCCACGTTGTGATATTTACAACATAGAATTTTACTGTCATGGTTGTAAAAGAAAGTTTTTTGGTCAAGAATGTTTTGATAATCATAGAAGAATTGAAGGTAAAAAGAAGAAATCCATATGTAATCTGGTAAAACTTTGCAGTAAATGCAAGCAACAATACGATGTCAGAACAAATAATCATGTTTGCAAAGGTATGAAAAGGTGTCGTTACTGCAAAAAGGTTACTAGTTCTGATCATCGTTGTCATATTCAGCCTTACGAAAGTAAGATACAGAAAGGCGACAATGGTGATAGAGAATTTAAAAAAGAAAGAAAGTCTTGCAAGGATGGTCAAAGTGATGATGATGTGGATGATGATGATGTAGGTGATATAAAGAATAAACCATTGTTTATTTTCTATGATTTTGAATGCAAACAAGATACTGGTCTACATATTCCAAATTATTGCATTGCACAGAGAGCTTGTGATGAATGCATAGATAAGTCACTTGATTATCACTGTTCAACATGTAGTGAGTTTGCCGAAGGAAGGGAGGTTATATTTCAAGGTGATAGCACTCTGACTGAGTTTTGTAAATGGCTTTTCTCTAAGCAGCATAAGGGTATGACTGCTATAGCTCACAATGCAAAAGGATACGATGCCCAATTTATCTTGAATGAAATAATAAGAATTGGGAATCAACCCCCATCTCTGATCATGAATGGTAACAGTATCATGAAATTGGAGTTGAATGGAGTTCGTTTGATCGACTCCTATAACTTCATGAACTTTCGTCTTGGTAAATTCCCTGATACGTTTGGTCTGGCAGAAATGAAAAAGGGGTTCTTTCCTCATCTTGCCAACACTGATCAGTTTTGGGACTATGATGGTCCATATCTTGATACCTCCTATTACATGTGTGACTCTATGTCCCCAGAATTAAAAAAAGAGTTCATGAAATGGTATAATGAAAAGGTTACAAACAAAGAAACTTTCAATTTTCAAAAAGAAATGGAGTCATACTGTCGTTCAGATGTTGATATCCTTAGAAGGGGGTGTGGTCATTTCAGGAAAGTATTTATTGAGTACGGAGGTATTGATCCATTACTGGAAGCTATAACAATAGCCGATGCATGTAACAAGGTCTGGAGAAGTAGATATTTGCCTAAAGGTCAAATTGCAATTATTTCAAGTAAGGACTCCTCCAGGCGTCGTTTCTCTATGAAAGCCATTCGTTGGCTCCAAAGTATTGCAAATGAAAAGGGTATCTTTATTCAGCATGCCCGGAATTTGGGGGAATTTGAGATCAAGTCTTTATCTGTTGATGGATTTCATGCAGAAACCAACACAGTGTATGAATTTCTTGGTGATCTATGGCACGGTTGTCCAGTCTGCTACCCAAACCGTTTACAAACCAACCCAATTAATGGTTTTACAATGCAAACTTTGTATAACGATACAATGGCCCGTCTACAATATCTAAAGAGGTTAGGGTATAAAGTTGAATACATTTGGGAACATGAGTTCGATGCAAGAGTTAAAAAAGACAAAGATTATCGTGAAGTAATCAATGGTTTATTCCCATACTCTGACCCAATAGATCCAAGGGACGGACTGTATGGCGGACGTTGTAATGCAGTCAAGATTGCTCATGAGATAGACGAATCAAGTGAAAAAGAAATTAAGTACATTGACATTTGCTCTTTGTATCCTTATGTATGCAAGTATAAATCCTACCCTGTTGGTCACCCGAAAGTCCTGACAAGCGAAAGCATTGACATTCAAAACATTAGGCAGTATGAAGGGCTTGTCAAATGTAAGGTGTTGCCACCTGATGATTTGCTTCACCCTATTTTACCCGTACATTGTAATAACATAATGATGTTTCCACTATGTAGAACATGTGCGGAAGAAAGTTCACAGACTTGCTCTCACAATGAAAACGAGAGAGCGTTGATAGGAACATGGGTCACAGTTGAATTGTTCAAGGCTTTGGACTGTGGCTACAGATTACTTCATGTCTTTGAAGTTTGGCACTTTGAATCTCTCTCCAATAATTTCTTTAGGGGGTATGTTGACAACTTTTTGAAAATCAAACAAGAAGCCAGTGGTTATCCTGAATGGTGTAAAACCCAAGCTGACAAAGATACATTTATTCGGGAATATGAATCAGATGAAGGAATCAGTCTGGATCCTACAATGATTAAAAAGAACAAAGGAAGAAGGGCATTTGCAAAGATAATGTTAAATTGTCTATGGGGAAAACTTGCCCAAAGAGAGGTATTGACCCAATCAGAATATATATCAAAACCATCAAAATACTTTGAACTGGTCAAGAACCCTAACTACATTATTAAACATGTAGAAATATTCAATGAAGAATGTCCATTCATTCTGGTAAACTATGAATCAAAGCTGGATCATGTTGAGACCCATGGAACAGCCAATGTCATTGTCGGATCATATGTTACGGCCTATGCTAGACTTGAATTATATAGCATCCTAGAAAAACTGAATGATAGAGTGTTGTACTTTGACACTGATAGTTGCATGTACATTCATGACCCACAGTTATGGAATCCACCTATTATCAATAGTAGATTGGGGAAATGGACCGATGAAGAACCCAACTCAAAATTTGTTAAGTTCAGAGGGTTGGGTCCAAAAAACTATGCATATCAATTGGTTACCAAAGATGGTGATATTGAAAGTAAATGTAAAGTCAAGGGTATAACCTTAGACTACAAAACTTGCAAGTTGGTCAATTTTGATGCATTCACAAAATGTATGCAGGATCGAAGTACTGAAATTAAGATAACCTATGACTGCAGAATCAGGAGACATAGAGATAGAAAAGTCACTAGTGAAGCACAAACAAAAACATTTAGATCAGTATATACAAAGAGAGTAATGGTCAATGATATAGATACTGTCCCATTTGGACATGAAAGTATTAGGGTATAAAAACAATAAAAACTTTTAGAGGGATATCATTTCTTGTGAACAAGCTGAACACTGTACATTAAGATATTGATTTTGTCTCTTAGAAAACAATGTTTGTTTTAGTTCATTTGGTATTGTACTTAACACATGATTTTGTAAGACAAAAACTGATTAGGAATGAACTAGAAAAAGAGATTTCACGATTATTACATCTTATAGACAATTCTATCAATGAGAAAAAATGATTAAAGAATTGTAAGATGATAACATTTCTGGCATCTATTATTTACTATTTATCTACGGTAAATTTCAAAATGTTGCCTTATCAACTTCCACTACCAATTGAGTTACGTGAAAAGATCTACAAGATATTCATCGGATATCATACAATGGATAAAGATATACAAGAAAGAATGAAGGTTGTTTGTATATCAATGTGGATTCGAAAGATGAAAAATGGAATCACGAGAGGACAGCCTGCAATAGAATTGTTTACAATGAGAGAATATATACAGGAGATGATAAACGATACACAGTTCGACGATAGTGAAATAAAAGTGTTGACAAGTGTCTTACTTAATAACTTCTACTTTTGGAGGGATAGAGATACATATCAGTGGACATTTAAAACACCAATGCTGAATGGGAGAACATGTAGTGAATTCATTGAGAAACTTAAAAGAAAAGCTAAGCAATTTAACTTTTACATGATGTATAAAAAGACATGGATTGATCATGTGAATTATCGAACTACTCCAACTACTGTTGAAGAAGTTGAAGCAATAGAGGGATTCATTATATTTGACAGAGATGTTAGCAAAGAAATAGTGTCCTCCACAGTTTCATCCTGTATAGTGCTTCCTGTCAATGAAGTGGATTACAAACCGGATAGTAATACATTCTTCTTTCCATTTGAATTAGAAAATCGTGAAGTAGGAAAGACAAGTATTATAGTATCCGAATCAATATTGAATCATTATTGGACATGGATAAGTGGACTTAAAGGTGGATTTAATCATGACTAACGAACTGTTTAAAAACTAGTTGATGATTTTGTTTTTTAAAAAAACTGTAAGTTGTGAATTTCAAAAAACTTTTTTGAAAATATATTTTTTAAAAATATTTTTTAAGAATATATTTTAAAAATATATTTTCAAAAATATTTTTTAAAAAATTTTTTTTAAAAAATAAAAAATGAAATTGTAAATATGTTATTGTAAAAAATGTTGTAAAAGAATGTTTTATGTTTCAAAAATGTTAAAGAATAAAAGTTATAAAATGAATATATCTTTGTCATTTTATTTCTATCCATTGAATGGTTAGGACGTAAGAAATGGATGTAGATATTCTCTCCCTCTTGTTTAACCACCCTTGTAATATTTTCATTTCTGGTCCAAGTGGATGTGGTAAAACAGAATTCGTTCATAAACTGATAGATTATCGTGAAGATTTATTTGACATTGCACCAAAAAGAATTACTTGGTGTTATAAAGAATGGCAAAATGCATACAGTATCATGAAAGAAAAATTTGATTTCATTACTTTCATTGACGGAATACCTGAAGATGAAAATGAAATTGTAAGTGATACATCTATACCACATTTGGTAATATTTGATGATATGTTAGGTGAAAAAGATGAAGAGAAAATTAAATTATGGTTTACTAGAAAAGGTCATCATCGTAATGCAAGTGTCATCTATATAACACAAAACATGTTTTCACAGTCAAAATCAAGTAGAACCATTAGTTTGAATTCAAGATACATGATACTTTTTCGCAATGAACGTGATAATAACCAAATAAAGACTCTAGCAAATCAAATGCAAGCCCCACACTTGATTCCTGCGTACAATGATGCAACATCCTTGCCTCATGGTTATTTGGTCATTGATTTTCATTCTCGAACTCAAAAAGTATTGAGATTAAGAACTGATATATTTCATAGATGGTATACAAAGAATGAAGATCAAGGTCCAATTATTTATTCACCTGTATAAATGGGTGAACTTGTGATCATTCAAGTCCAGTCTTTTGATCTATGTCATTGAGTGAACATGGCCTTACCAAGAACATCTACATCAGTGATTCATGCTTTACAGAACTTAAGTCGACAGACAAACAAGTATGAAAGAGAAGCGTTATTGAATGCTGGTTTAAAGGAAATATTGAAATGGTTTTCTTTGGCAGCACAAAATATCATTGAAAATAGAATCAAGCTACCAAAGCAAACTGTTACATATATGAATAAACATAGAGATGATGTAGCTAAGCTTGCAGATCCAAACATTAATGAACAAGTAAAACGTAAAATCATATTGAAACCAGGTGGTGGTGGTTTTCTTGGTGGTGTAATAATTAGAAGTCTCCTTAGATGGGATGGAGAAAGAACTGCAAGAAAATTTGGTCATGATAAAAAATCTGTTAAAAGAAAATCTCCTAAGAAGAAAGTTGTAAAAAGGAAATCTCCTAAGAAAAAATCTGTGAAAAGAAAATCTCCAAAGAAAAAAGTTGTGAAAAGAAAAAAGAAAAATTCTCCAAAGAAATCAAAGAACAAATTCTCGATTGATGAAAGATTCATTACAATGAGAAGATCACATAGACCTTTTTCTAAAATGTCATCAACAAATGATACACCAAATGTTTCCCCCATTTCATCAATTCATTCACCACAAACACCGATGCATATATCTCCACCTTCATTCTTATCAAGTTCTATGTCTCCGAATTCATCTGCCCGTTTTTCAACCCCAATCTCAAGTTCAACCTCTGATTCAAGTTATGACAGTGATTTCATTACACCACAACGTATACCAAAATCAAGTCAGCAGAAACTTAGAAACAGAAAATATAGAATTGCACCCTTTTCACCCTTAACAACTTTGGATATGAGAACTGTATCTTCTCCAGCTAGAATAGCTCTTACAGCATTACGAGAAAAAATTTTCTACCTAATAAATACTTTTGATATTACACACTCTTTATCATTTATGATTTATCTGAAGAAGTGGTAACATGGTGAAAAAAATAAGAAAAGTTCCTTTAATTAGGAAACATGGTCATATGGTTATGGCATTAATGAAATCTTCACCGAAGCTAAGAAAAAAATTAGTAAAAGAATTATCATCTCCAGTGATAAGATGTATATCAGAATGTTGTCACAATGTTTTAAAAGGCAATGTACACCTAACAGATGCTCAGAAGAAGAAGTTGTATTCAAACCGTCAACATCTTCGAAATCTTGCTTCAAAATCAGTGTCTGTGAAAAAGAAGAAACACATTTTGAATCAGAAGGGTGGATTTCTCCCATTGTTAGGGTCTGCATTAATACCATTATTAGGTAAAGCTGTCATAGGAGGGATTGGTGGTGCAATTAAAGCTTTATAATCATAGGATAAAAATGTCAGTAAGAAAAATGGTCATTGTTCCTTTCCAAGTACTGAATGATATGAAGCAATGGAGAGATGAACAAAGTCATAAACCTATTCTACCACAAAATCCACAAGTAACCAATGTTTCCCACCTTTATAAGGATATGAAAAATACATTAGAAAGAACTGATATTTCTGAAACAGACAAAGCACAAACGTATGGAGAAACATTGTTCAAACTACAAAATTCATTTGAAAAAGTGAAAAATCCAACATTACCCCAATCTTCAAAAAATCAAGAAGCGAATTCAAGAACAGAATCAATAAATGTTTCATTACATGATCGTATCTTAGAAAGTGTACCTAAAAACCATGCAGAGAAAAGCTAAGCTTCTGTTAAATATTCTTAGAGATAATGATAACATATCATGGGATAATCAAGGTATGGTAACATATAAAGGAAAACCTATCCCAGGTTCAAATATCATTGATCTCATAAATGATTCATTACGTAAGAGAAAAGGAATTGAACCTAGAGGTTGGGAAGTATTCTCTAAAGCTTTACATGAAAGCAATGTTCCCCAAGAAGTAGTCGGAAACATGTCAAGATGGCAATGGATGCAAAAATATCTGCCTGAAAGTGAATCTTGTGAATCAGAAATAAGTTCTAGTACACCCTTTAAAACCCCCGCCAGAAGTTTAGTAAGATCTCCAACCAAAATGAAAACCATAAAGAAGAGAACCTTAAGCCACTTAAGAAAAATGTCACCATATGCCACGACTCATGAAAAAGAAAAAAGAAAAGATCTTTACACTCAACAACTTTTAAGTCCTATAAAAAAAGATTCAATTTCTAAAAGTCTTCAGTCATGGGAGGCATACTGAAGCGTAAGTCCAAAGAAGCACTGTTAAGAAAATTATATTATGGATTAAATAAAAATAAAGTTGCATATTCAAGCATAAAAGAATTATACAAAGCAGCGAAGTCCACTTTGAAAACCATATCATATCAAGATGTTAAAAAATGGTTACAAGGGGAATCAACATACACCTTACATAAACCTATTCGAAGAAAATTTAAAAGACGTAAAACAATTGTTGCAGGAATCGATCACCAATGGCAAGCTGATTTAGCAGACATGCAACAATTTTCAAATCAAAATAATGGGTTTAGATATTTACTTTGTGTTATTGATGTCTTTTCAAAATTTGCATGGGTAGTACCTATCAAGAATAAGATGGGAAAAACATTGATAAATGCATTTCAGTCCATCCTTAAATCACGAAAACCTCTATCATTACAAACAGATAAAGGAAGTGAGTTCAAAAACAAAGACTTTCAAACGTTTTTGAAAAAGAAAAAGATCCATTATTTCACTACAGATAATCCAGAGACTAAAGCAAGTATTGTGGAAAGATTTCAACGTACGTTGAAAACTAGAATGTGGAAATATTTCACTCATGAAAAAACACGAAAATACATTGATGTTCTTTGTGAATAATTATAACAATACTTTTCACAGGAGCATAAAAGCAAATCCATCAGATGTTAATCATTCTAATGAAGCAAAAATTTCAGAGAACTTATATGCAAAAAGTGAAACAAAAGTGATTAAGAAGATAAAAAAGAAACCAAAATTAAAGAAAGGTGATCGTGTTCGTATCAATAAAACAAAACATACATTTGAGAAAGGATATCTTCCAAATTGGACACAAGAATTATTTGAAATCACTCATGTAAATTCAAAAACATCTCCAATCACATATAAAATTAAAGATTTAGCAAATGAACTATCCTTGGCTCATTTTATGAACAAGAATTGCAACTTATAAAAGATGATGAAGTTTATGAAATAGATTCAGTTCTTGATAAGCGAACAAGACGTGAAGGTAAAAAAATAATCAAAGAAATTAAAGTCAGTTGGAAAGGTTATCCTAAAAAATTTCAGAGTTGGATACCAGAATCATACTTAACGTGATTTGAAAAAACTTATAAAAACATAAGTAATTATCATGCAATCTCAGTTGGAATCTGGAGGTGACAGTGTCAGTCAGTCAACTCCTTTCACATGTTTTGGAAATCGTGTCCCTAAAAATCAGTTCACTTATGTATCACAAATAATAGTCATTTATGCCATTATTGCTACATCTATAGTACATCTTAGTATTCAAAGTGATAATCGTGAATTGTGGTTAATTCTTCTCAGTAGTTCTTTAGGCTACATTTTACCATCACCCGGATTAAAATTCACAAAACAGAATAAACATTCAGCATTTGATTTCATTGATGGTAAAAAATGAATTCCTTCTACATAACTTTGCCTAGTGATAGTTCTTTGAACTATTTTCCTACAAACACACAATGTTGTTTTAAAGTTAAATTACCTAAAACTGTTCATATTAATAAAGAAGATTGGGAAGTTGGACTTGCACAATTGATAACACCAAGTCAATTCCTAAATATAAGTGAAGAAGAAGCCAGATTTGATATCATCACGGCAGATACTGGTATTTACAAAAAAATATCTGAAGAAAATAAAAGAAAACCCAATCCATTAGAAATTACTGCCCTTAAAACTAATTCAACAGGACATGCTGCAAAATGGGCAATCAAATTTCGTTTCACACCTGGGTCTTACATCTCGCCATCTCATGTGTTAGATGTAGTCAATGAATGCATTGATGATGAAATTGGAAAAGTGCTTCATGATAGTAGTGCAACTATTCACGTTGGATATTCTGAATCATCAAAACGTCCAAAGTTTGAATTCAGAAATATTAATAAAACTGGAATTAAATTCAATAAATCATTATTTCAAAAACTTGGTGGTGATCCTTTGTTTGATGGAAAAACAATTTACAAAGGTCGAAGTGTTTTTGAAATGTTTAAATATTCACCAAACATTGATGCAGGATATAATCATTTATTTGTATATTCAGACATTGTTGAATATTCCATTGTTGGTGATACATTAGTTCCAATACTTCGAGTTGTACCTTTTAAAACATCTAATTCCATTGAAAATGATAATGGAAGTCAACATATCAATCATGAAATTATTGTTCCACATTATTTCCCAGTTTCAAAATCAGATTTTGATTCCATTCACATTAATATAACAGGTGATTCTGGTCATCCTATTCAGTTTGTCATTGGCAAGACAATAGTAAAGTTGCATTTTCGTAAGCGCAAAGAAAATCAAAAATAAAAAAACATGGTTCCTGTTTATAGAGGTGTTCAACATCAATATGGTTTTGGCTTAGGGTCTTTGTTTAAATCTGCATTAAGATCAGTAACACCACTAATAAAACCTATGGTTAAATCAGGACTACATGCAATAAAAGATGAAGGTATTAAACAAGGATTAGGAATAGCACAAGACATTTTAGTACATCGTAAAAAGCCAAAGAAAGTTCTCATGTCACGGGGAAAACAATCCTTGAAACATTTGACTAACAAGTTGTTATCGAGTATAAATGAAAAGAAATCAAGCAAAGCACATCATTCTCATTCTCGATCTCGTCGTGGTAAGATCACGTCAAAGAAACATCGAACTAACAAAAGGTCAGCCAGACCATTAGACATTTTTGATTAACATTTTTGTTTGATCCAAAAAGAAAAAAAAATGATGCAAAGTGGATCATGTGAGTGTAGTAAAACTGAGCTAGATGTATTATCAGTACCTCCTACCATGACAAGCATGCAGGAATCTCAGTGGGTTGAACATTTTCCTATTGCATCAATTGCAAATGATTCACCAATAGAATTTATGATACCACCTCAAACAGAGTTTTGGACGGATTTATCACAGTCCTTTCTGTATGTAAAATTTAAAATTATCCAAGCAGCAGATGAATCAGCTTTAGCAGATACTGCTAACATTGCACCAGTGAATAATTTCTTACATAGTATGTTCAGTAACATAGATCTATACCTGAATAACAAACTGATAACCAGTGGATCAAATAATTATCCATACAGAGCCTACATTGAAAACCTTTTGTCATATAGTCCAGAAAGTAAGAAAACTCATTTGAGAGCAGGAGAACTCTGGATTAAAGACACAGCAGGACATATGAACGATGCTCAAACCGGCGGGAATAACGAAGGGATTAAACAACGAATAGCGGCTATTGCAGAAAGTAAGACAGTGGAATTATTTGGACGTCTTCATCTAGATGTTTTTCTCCAGGAAAAATATCTTCCCAATGGAGTGGAAATCAGACTAAGATTAAATAAGTCACGTCCAGAATTTTGCATTATTCAACATACAGGTGAACCCAAAGTTAAAATTCAGTTTGAATCCGTAAGTTTCCATGTTAGAAATGTTGAATTGTCACCAGTAGTTGCAAATAATCTAAACCAACTCATTGCACAGAATAATATGAAAATCCCTATTCGTAGAGTAGAAGTCAAAACATTTTCAATCACTAACGGTACTCTATCAAAAGTGGAAGATCATTTGTTCCAAGGCCAGTTACCAAAACGTGTTTTTATTGGCATGGTAACAAATGGAGCCTTCAATGGATCTTATACATCAAACCCATTCAACTTTTCTCATTTCAACGTAAGAAAAATAGCCGTATCATGCAATGGACACAGTATTCATGGTAAACCATTTGAACCTGACTTCACAAATGGACTAACACTTAGATCATATCTGTCTTTGTTCAATGCCACAAAATCCATTGGTGCTGACAAATCATTTGGTATAACAAAAGAGGAATATGATGCTGGTTTCGCTCTTTGGGGTTTTGACCTCACAGCAGATCAAGGTAGTGAAGAAGGACAGTTGCATCCTATAAAAACTGGAGGCTTGAGAATAGAACTTCAGTTTGGATCTAACCTTGCTAGAGTCATCAACGTTATTGTTTTCGCTGAATTCGATAATCAAATCGAAATCAACAGTCTTAGAGAAGTTATCACTGATTACTAAAAATCATGCTTGGATACCAGTACGCCATAAAACTTAGAGAAGAAGCAGAGAAAGTGAAATATTCGTCAAACATTGAATCAGTTCGTAAAAATGACATTCACAACAGTTTTCAAAAGTGTATGGTGGATCAACTGCAAGAACTTATCAATGAAGAAGTTCATAACAATTGTAACGGGTGTCAAATAGATCATCCGAGTCAGATAGAACACCCTGTTTGCTTATTCATGAGTAGAGAAGAACATACAGACTTGTTCATTGAGCAAGCAATGCTTAAAGTAAATCCATACAAAATAATGCAGGCATGGTATCCACAACTTGAAGAATTAGAACTAAACGAACAAGAATCAGTAGAAGCCTATCGACTATGGCGAAGTATAAAAAAGAACATTTTGTGCGGATTCACAGATACATGGCTAGAACGTTGGAGTGAGAAAGTAAAGCAGTCTTGGGATCAATAATGTACACCAGTGAAATTCAACATATCTTGGATCGTGGAGTGTGGATTAAAAATCTCAATGGAAGAGTGTGCGCAAAGGATTTATTACCAAAGCGAAAACCTTCACATGTGAAGGCTTATATCATCAATACAGCAGATTCATACAACTCAGGAGAACATTGGGTAGCAGTTATATTCTATCCAAATGGTAAAGCAATGTACTTTGACTCATACGGTCTTCCACCACTTCATAGGGAAATATCTCATTTTATCCAAAATAATTCACGTTCGTGGACTTATAATAACCAATCTATTCAAAGCATCCTTGGAAAAGTTTGTGGACATTATTGTATTTTTGCCTTGGATGGGGTAGCAAGAGGATACAACTTAAAAAAACTTCTAAGAAAGACATTCAGCACAAGGAACTTACACAAAAATGACAGAGTAGTCACATCGTGGTTCATACAGACATTTAGCAGAATTGTATAGACATTTTGTAATATAAAATTGATTGTAAATATGTTCATGATTGTTCATTTTTGTTCTTAGTTCACAGTTCATTGTTCAATAAAATATAGAAAATGTAAATATTTGTGTTTTGTTGTCGTTTAATATTCCATCCTTCTCATGATTGTTCATGATAAAGGTAAAAGAATCGGATTCATGATAAAGAATAATGAGTAATATCGTATTTTCATGCTTGGAGAAAACACAAATTTCAATCTCGGCATCCATTTCTTCAATTCAAAGTAGAGGTGCTTCCAGCAAGGTCCGCGTCGTCAATATAAATACATAGCAGATTTTCCACTCTTTAACATTCTAGATCATGGAACCGATTCGTAGAGAACTCACCGATATAGCAAAGGAATTGCTGAACATTGCTGAGCGACTGTATCGCGTGCAGGGAATGATTAGAGATACTCAAATCATTTCTCCACAAGAAAATGCCATTGAGCAGACACCAACGAATAATCTGCAAGATGTCATTTACTTGGATAGACCCATCTTGGGTAGGACAACAGAACAACTAAACAGAGCACTACCTGATGTCATCTACATGGGTACTCAATTTAGGAGAAGAGTGGTATGGAATGGAGAATCTTTGGTCATAAAGAAAAGAATGAGGAGACATTGTCCAATTTGCAATGCACGATTTGGATGCAGCCACTACTAAAGAGATCATAACTATCAACCAACAAAAACGGTCCTTTTCAGGACCACCCAACACCAAGAAAGAATTCATTTTCTTTCGCAAATTGTCAAAGACCCCTTTGCATTCCTCACTTTCACAATACATTCAACCACTTATTTCAAAGACAAAGTCCCTATACCAAGTCCCCATCTTCCCCGTCTTTGGACGGTAAGATAAGGACTAAGTCCACATGCACATTACTCACAACCCAACCCACATTTCTCCTAAAAAGACTAAGTCCACACGCATATTCCTTACAACCCTAAGTTCACATTTCTGTGAAAAGACTAAGTCCAAATCCACAAATACCCACAAGCCTAAGTTCGCATTTCTGTGAAAAGACTAAGTCCAAATCCACAAATACCCACCCCAAAATCTGGACGAAACCCTACGGACCAGTCCGTAGGGTTTCGTCCATTACTACTGATATGAAGCAAATGTTTTACAATGCTTACATTACCCCATATTTTGATTATGGTTGCATTATATGGAGCCATTGCAAGTCTTCATTAACCCAAAGAATCAATAAAATCCAAAAAAGGGCAGCAAGAATAATTCTATGCAAACCAAAAAGATCTAGCACTAAAGAAAATTTCATATCCTTGAATTGGTTGACATTTAAAAATCGGTGTAAATATTATACGATTCTTATGGTTTATAAAACCATTCACGGTCTAGTTCCATCTTATATGTCTGATTTGGTAGAAGTAAGTAATAATTCATTCTATAACTTAAGATCGACTTTTAACAATCAAATATCCCACAAATGCACTCCTAAAACAGAATTTTTGAAAAAAAATCTTTTACATTTACCGGCATGGAATATTTGAATGATATCCCATTACACATAAGGAAAATTAATAATCTAACAAATTTTAAGATTTGTTTGAAAAAACACTAAATGTCTTTCAACGGGTAATTTCAATATGGACGATTTGTACATGTTATTGACAATCATAAGCCTTATTTATCAAGGCATTTTGCTGTGTATGCCTAGTCATGTCTCTAGCTTAATTTTTCATATTTGGTACTTCTTATCGCGTTAAAAATCCCGTTCGGGATTAATAGTATCAATATTGTTTTACATTCTGCTGACATATATTCATTTCATTTCATTGTTTTCTTAAATCATCGAACCAATTACGGTTTCATTAGCATTGTCATACTACTTTCTTTTTTCACAGAAGGCCTCATTGTAAATAAGTTTTTTTTTTCATTCATTAATTTGTGTATGATGTTAACTTAATGAGCTACCTTCTCTAAATAAAAATTATAATTATTATTATTATTATTATAATTATTATTATTATTATTATTATTATTATAAGAAAGAGTCGACGGGAATAAAGAAGACATTTTCAGTGTTCGTGGAAGTCCAAATTCACCAAACAAATGATCTATAAACAAACAAAAACGAGATCGGATTTTCTTATGTGACCCGTCACGCGAAAAGGGGCCATCTGGGTAGTGCTTAAGTGTCGACCCAACTCAAACTGCGCGGATTGCGCAGGCTAACAAGGTCGAAACCTCTCGCACTGGGCCGATTTTCTGAATCTAGAATGATCAATCGAAAGAAGGAATTTTTGAAAAGCGATTTCTGGTTGACCTGTAATAAAATCAATCTCTTTTTCAAATGTATATTTTACAGAATTCCCCGATGGTCCCTTTTTGCGTGATGGGTCACATATATTCTAGTAACCGAGTAAAGTTGAATAAATGATCGGTTTAATATTTCTTTTTCTTAAGACTCATTTATGTGCGTTTAATCGAGAAAATTCTTTGAATTCATTGATAAGATTTTCGTGTAACATATAACATCGATTGTACGTTGACTTCTTCGTTACTATAATTACGTCATTTTTACGTTAGCAAAGTACTTAGCTTTGTTATATTTACTTTTACAAAAATCAAAAACATTTAACGTAGCTATTTCACTCAAGCGACGTATGTCATATTATACATATCAGTTCAAAAACATAAAAATATAACGTGTTTAGAAATAAAGAAAGTAGTTATTGATATCAGGGACCTATGAAACTAAAAACACACGATTTTGTTTTATTTCACAGAGGTATGAAGGCAATCATATTCACATCATGCAGTGTGATAAAGTTTTTTTTTCTATTTTGATAACCCACGATAAAAAAACAACGTTCTGTAAATCTTATTATCTAATATCACGAAGGAAAAGTATAAATTTATCAATAAATAAGCAGAGTTGTTTTGGGTAAACTTTGTGAGGAAGCATCCTAAATAGCCGCGTACTATAAAGTGTTTTCACTGAGAAATGAAAACAACTTTTTAGTGTATCAGAATACACAGATCTTGATAGAAACAACTAAATTCACATCATTTTACCTTGGTTAGAGTACCAGGGTCCAAGGTTATAAAACTTTTCTCAGGCTCAACAAAGAATTTTCTCAAATTTTAAATTCAAATGAAAGTATGAAAATGAAAGATAATATAAATTTGTTGTTATTTATTTATTTATTTGACACTCATTCCAATCAAAATCAATCTAAAACATTCACTCAATGCTCAATTCATTTATTCCAAATACTTACTCAAACCATTTGAAAACGCTCCAAAATCACTAATAAGATAAGATCAACAGCTTCATTGAAAATATGTTAAGAAAGAAAAAATGGCAACTTGACTAAAAAAATGTTATTTGTAGAACTTGTATGCATATTTTATTAAAGGGAGGTAATAAATATCGCTAATTTTGTTCATCCGGAACAAAATTAGCGATATTGGATTACCTCCCTTTTATTTCACTTTAAATTTTAATTCGCTCCTCCCGCTCATTCAATTTAATTCCAAAATCATTCATCTTGTCAATGTCACGATGTTCTTAACTGTAAAAATGATCTGACTAATAAATGGGGAAAGCAGGGGTCTTGGGCCTGTATATTCTAACATCAGACGATCGCTTTTAGACGGGAATTGTAACATGTTATGTGCCGAATGTCGTTAGACCTTTGATAAAATTGGCCTCAGATCCTTGGCCCTGTGATGCAAATATTTTTGGATTGAACTACACCTCGATCAAAACCACTCTCAATCGCCCGCTCATGGCTGCATTAAATGCTTTCAAACCGCTCTATCAAACCAGGATGAACAAAATTAGCGATATTGATTATCCCCCTTAAGTAAAAAATGCATACAAGTTCTATACATAGTTTCCTATTTTCTTCAAGAATCTTTGAGGCGCTTACAATTTTAATTATGTCAGTGAAATCGCGAATTTTCTCTATCAAAATTTATTTCGAATGGCGTTGCTGATTCTATATTTTTCAGTAGGCTTGAGCGTTTTTGAATGGTTTGATTGAGTATTTAGAATGAATGAATGGAGCGCTGAGTGAGCGATTTCGAATGGCTTTGATTTAGTTGAATGTCAATTTCACGCTGTTACTAACTGTAGTTGTTTTCTAGATTCAATTCCTTTTTTACCTCTGCTTTATTCCATGCCTTGCTCACTGGTGACCCCTTTCTGTGTTACATGTCAGATCGACACTCATTCCAATCAAATTTATTCTTAATCACTCAGTCAACGCTCCATTCATTCATTTCAAACACTCACTCAAACCATTCACAAACGCTCCTTAATGACTAAAAACAATAAGATCAAAAACAAAATCGATATTAAAAGTCCGCGTTTACGCTGACAAAAATGAGTTTCGTAAGCGTATAATGCGAGGAACTTGTATATCTTTTTAAAGAAAGGTAAATAATATCGCTAATTTTGTTCATCTTGAACAAAATTATGGATATTGGATTACCTCCCTTTAATTCCACTCAAAACTCGCTCCACACACTCATTCAAGTTCATTCTAAATTAAATCCAAAAATACTCATCCTATCAATTTCACGATGTTGTTAACTGTACTTGTAAGAAATATTCAAACGTTTCTTCGGAACTTTCAACACCGGGAAAACCTGAGTGCATAACACTCGAAGGAGCTAATTAAATAGCTAATATTGAAGATAGCATGATCTCCAACCAGCATGAGACATTTGAAATTCCAGCAAAAATAAAAACAGACACTTGTCGAAGATTTAATGTAGTTTGTTTTCAAGTGTTTATTGCGATTTTATACATTTAATGCAAACATTAGTGTGTGCAGATTTTTCGGTCGAATTTCCGATAAAAATTTCTTCGAAAATCACATACCGTCTTCACTTTAATCAGTATGATAACGTTAGCGAGCGTTTACACATGGTTCCCTGCTTTATACGTACATGAACGTATAAAGTAGGGAACCATTTGTTAAAGTTTGTTAAAGTGCCTAGCCAATTAACGGGTCCTTAATGTCTTTCATCTTGAGCTGCTATCTCACATTGGTCAACGATTATCAACCAATTGCTTAGAGACAAATAGTCGACAAGAATGAGTGCCGCAGTCGGGGATCGAACCCGGATCTCTATATTGACAGTTCGATGCGGTACCAACTGCGCTATGACGGCGGCCGAAAAACATTCTAAACGGCAAACGGACTCCGACATTAAAATTACATTACAGTACCCTCGTAAGTAAAAGCTCCCACCTATTTGTCTCCCACAAATGGGTCGATAATCGCAGACCTATGTGGGATATCAGCTGGGGGCTAGGAAAGTATGAAATGGTAGTAATGGCGTAAAAAATACCAGGAATCCATTGTTAGGTGCTCCAGCCGCCACGATATTAATAAAAGTTTCTTGAAAACGACGTAAAACCCCATTCCTTCAAAGAAACAATATACGGCTTTCTGCCGTAATCCGAAGTTTTCATTAGCTCTCGAAGGTATTCATAATCGAGATCCCTCGGTATTTAACACTTTCCTGTTTTAAAAAAAATTGGACCTGTCCAAATTCAAAGGTTTTGCAGACAAAATTCTAAAGTAGATTTAATTTGAAAAATAACCATTCAGTAGGGTAGAAAATAGTGTGGAAAAAGAAGAAATTGCTTGTCAGAAGCAATTTCTTCTTTTTTCACAATGTTTTTTCAATCATACAATCACAGGCACGTAAAAAGCAGGGATTAAACAGCAAAGGGTTAATAGGGAACAAACACCCGATTACGGGAAAAAGCCGAGAAATTTCCGATTTTGGGAGTCATAACCATGACCGTATTCTTTTCTATTCATTGAGGCATGAAACTTTATCTTTGACTGTTACAAGATCAGTTAACAACGTCGTGAAGTGAAATCAAAACTCATCTGGATCAAAACCATTCAAAATCACTCGTTCAGCGTTCCATTCATTTATTCATTCATTCCATTCTCTCACTTCAAGCATTCAAATCCGATCAGAAATAGTTCAAAATGCTCCGAAATCGTTCAGAATTATTATTATCAATAAAAATCTTTCAAATAATTCAAAACATAAATTGAAATAATGCAAATGTTAATTAAGTCCAGTGGAAGAGCACTTGCCGAAAATTATTTCATCACACCCGTGTTTCTGTTTACACATATACTCTTTCTTTAGACTGGAAGCTCGACTTATCATATATATTGACAAAGCAGTATAAAGACCTACAATCGAAGAAAAAAAAATCGAATGTCCAATCCATCGAGACATTTAACTGCAGTCCTACAATCGGATAATTCTAGAAACTTGTTTAAGTGGTTCTAATAAAAACACCGTAAATGCGAATTTCCCCCGGAAATTACACTCCACAAAAATAATGTCAGAAATAAGATTCTTTCACAATTTTCTAAACAATGTAAGGTACATTTTATATGTAAAACAATTGTACCAACAATAGTCCTTACATGCTAAGTAAGGCAAAAAGTCAGAATTTTTTAGCAAAAACGGTGTGAATAAAACGGATTAAGTCCGGTTTTGTGTTATGATCTATTATTTATCTCATAACCATACACATTTACGTGTGAAACATCGACGAAAACAAGGCAAATAGAGGTTATAAGATAGATATAGTACGTACTTATACTTTAAATATCTAACTCGATTGTTGGAATTGATAATTGTCTTGGCAGAGCCTCGACAATTATCAAACCCCTCAACCTCGATAGATATCTTTTTCGTACTATATACTAAGAACGTATCATATATATTACACCAGATTGTGAAAGTAATATCGGTAGATAACCATTGACTATGAACTTTCTAAAACTTTCGTAAAATATTTATTTCGTTGTGTAGGCTAAGACAGTCTAATGAACGTTCTCCCGCAAAACTTTATTTTTTAGAAATTGGCCTCGTCACCCAAAAAAGACTTCGAAAAAAGGAGAAGTCAACAAAAGGTCAAGTTCAAAAGATTGATCAAGAGGTTATTTCAAAGTTATATCAAATTTTGACTCTAGCGCTTTCGAAAATAATGCTTCTTCGTCAGGGGTTTAATGAAAACTGACTGCGAAAGTGAATAGTCAACCTGAATTATATAGGCTAGCAAAAGCCAGAAAAAAATGCAAGTTAGACATAAAAGCGCCAAAAAGCGCCGAATGCCTTGTTTATAAAGAGGCAAGGTGACATTAAAAAGAATGCACTCCAGTTTTTGAAACTTTTTAGCAAGGTTTTTTTTAGGCGAGGGAAAACAAGGGTTCCATTTACCAGAGGGATCGTAAGCCACATCCCGAACTCACTTCAAAGGAAAATTGTCGAACGGTATGCTCACTATTTTGCACTAAGTCCGCAAAAAACTAATTTCCAAGGTATAAAAAAGACTTCGATAAAAGAAGGGGTCAACACGAGGTCACGTTCAAAAGATTGATCAAGAGGTTATAGATTTGAAAATAAGACTTCATGTAGTACAGTGGTTACATCGTGAAATTGCCATTCATTTCAATTAAAACCATTCTAAATCGCTCACTCAGCGCTCCATTCAATCATTCCAAACACTCACTCAAATCGATCCAAAACGCTCCAAATGACTTAAAAGAATAAAATTAACAGCTACATTCAAAATAAATATAAATGGGAAAAAATCTCGATTTCACTGACATAATTGAATTAATTGTAAGCGTCTGATTGGTTCTTGTGAAAATAGGAAGCAATTTACAGAACTTTTGTGCATAATTTATTAAAAGGAGGTAATGAATATCGGCGCTTATTTTGTTGATCATGAACAAAATTAGCGATTTTCATTACCTTCCTTTTATCTCACTCAAAATTCGCTCCACGCGTTCATTCAATTTCATTCCAAATTCATTCCAAAATCATTCTTCTTGTTAATTTCACGATATTTTTAACTATACTGTTCACAAAAAGTAGGGGATAATCTGTAAATTCCATAAGGTTATTGTAGTTGCAAACAATTTAGGACAATCTAACTAATTCTTGGCCAACTTGCAATTGTATCATGGTACTATGGTAGTTATGGATTTCCCTTTTCTGCTAAACATGTACTGAAAATTCAGCATTTAAGAAGAGAGGGGTATAGCGCTTATTTTAACATGGCGTATGTTGTAATAGAAAATCTTACTCTAGTTGAGCATAATTTCGAGAAAAATTATTTGGTGTTTATCTCTATCATGTATTCGGATCACATTTTGTTGGAATAATGTGAGGTCTAATGAAAGCTTACCGTAAGTGAGTCAATAGTATGCTGGAAACCAGAAGAACGTGATTCCAGACTGCTTTCAAACCATGTGTCTCACAGTCGGATAATGTCACGATATCAAACAATTGGCTTCTTTGTTGATGATTCAAAAACGGGGCCCTGAAGATGTATGGATGCCCAAGCTGACCAGAATACCACTAATCAAACTTACAATATCCTCTACTTTTTGTGAACAGTATATAAGAAAAGGATCGCCCCTTGTCAGCCTTTGTAGTCCGTAGGGCACAAATGCCTCCCACATGGCCCTTCGAAAGATTTTTTTTGTGTGTGTGTGTTTGGGGGGAGGTCCCTGTGATTTATAGAAGCATTGCTCTGTTAGAAAGAGTTCTTTTTTTTGTTTGAATGGGTTTAACGCCACTTTCAACAATCTCGCAGTTATATCGCGGCGGTCGGTGCACCTAACAATGGATTCCTAGTATTTCTTTCACCTGTACTACCATTACACCCTTTCCTAGCCTCCGACTGCTTTCTCACATAGGTTCACGATTATTACCCATTGGTGAGAGACAAACGTCAGAAAGGATATTTGCCGCCACCGGGGATCGAACCCACGACTTCCAGATTGGAAGTCTTATGCCTAACCAACTGCGCTATGGTGGCGGCTTCTGTAAGGAAGAAAACGTGACCGCTTCAAAGCAATCCCTCATTTTCTACATCATAAAATAAGATTTCAAGCTTACAAGGAGAAACTATATTCGTCCATTTTGGGTAATGAACTATGTTTTATGAGGTCAGTAATACCATCTCACGTATTCTGCGTAATTAATGAACTGGCAGGGCGGGGCTTAACCGTGACGTATTTTGGCGAGTTTACTTTTCAATACTTTGGGTTCTTTCAAATTCTAGTCGGTAATTATCGCTAACGCGTGCAAATAACTGTATCCAAAAACCTAAAGGATTCGCGTGCTTTGAGAGAGTGAACACATTTCTTCGTTTGGTTACCAATGCCTCGTAACTTCAGCTTGATTAAGCTGAAGTTACGAGGATTTGGTTACCAATTTACGATTTAAGGTCTCGAGTTATTTATGTCGACTCTCTTTAGAAGTAGGTTATTTTAGATTAAAGCTGATTTCCCTTAACCTTAAGTGCAACGACCCGTTACTTAGGCTCCGCCCTGCCAGGGCATTAATCATGGATAATAATATTCACTAAAAGTAATGTAAATGAAAGCTGACCCGGCTGTACTGAAGAAACACTTTACATTTTCATCTTCTGTATAACAATATCGCTTTCGAAATGAAGTGTTTTCTTCTGCTTGTTATTATTAGTAGAAGTACAGTTAAACATCTTGAAATTGACAAAATGAATTATTTTGAAGTGGTTTTAGAATGAAATTGAATGAGAGTGTGGAGCAAGTTTTGAGTGAAATTAATGGGAGTTAATTTAATATCGCTAATTTTGTTCAGGATGAATCTCCCTTTAACAAGATATTTATAGAAGTTCTATAAATAGCTTCATATTTCTTCAAGAACATACCGGTCATTTACAATCTTAATTATGTCGTGGACTTTCTTTCTATTTATATTCATTTTTAATGTATCTGTTGATTTTATCTTTTCAGTCATTTTAGGGCCTTTTGATTGGTTTGAGTGAGTGTTTTGAGTGAATTGATGGGGAGCTAAGTTAACCGTTTAGAGAGGTTTTGATTGAGATGGTTGTCAATTTCACGATTTTACTAACTGTAGTATCACCTTTTATTTTCATTGTAGAATAGATCTTTCACTCTTCACTTAATCCTGTGCACCTATACAATAGAAACGTGTTCTGATTCTTCTTCTGAAGTTTTTAATCGTCAATACAACTATGTTACCGCAGACTACTAGGCTTTAATATATTTCAAATATATATACAAAAAAACAGAGATAGAAAACAAAAGGCTAACGCAATATCTTTCTGAAACACTAGATCCCTAAGGATGCATGGATTCTAAATGGTTCAAATAACTATAAAATAAATCATTATTATATGAAACAGTTTATATTATATATATACTCAAATTTTGACCCTAGCGCTTGCGAAAGCAATGCTCACTATATAGCGCCAAGTCCGTCAAAACAACTTATTCGAAAGGTATAGATTACTACGCCCGACACCGCTTTGCAGACAGGCGCAACTCGCGTTTTTATAATTTTAGTTGAGTTGATTGGTTTGCTACTAGTCAGCCAATTAATCCATCCAATCATTCCGTCTAACAATCGTAGTAATGCTGTTTTTCTAGGGGCACAAGCTCGTCGGCTCTTTCTTTTACATTGAATTGAATTCCATAAAAAAGTTGTATTTCACTGTGGGAACACAAGAAATTGATAGGGCCAATTTCTCTCTTTCCCATAATATGGTCCACCCTATATTCATACCCATTATTTCTTAATTTCTACCCTAGATATATATCAAATTACACTCATGTTCTGCAACCTGTTCCAAGTTGGCCGAGTCTAAAATTAAATTGTGTCGTCTATTTTAGGGTTTAAGGATGGGACAAGGCTTTTTAATTTTTCTTATTAAGTTTAATGCATTACAAGACTACAAATATTTAGACAGGTCCAAATTGTAAAGGGTTGCAGATAACATACAATACGTGGACAAATAAGTAAAATTTGTAGCAGAAATGGTAGACAATATTATGGAGAAAGGAGAGAGTGTAAGTTAGCAGCATTTTCTCTATTAGCAAGGTCACCCGTCAAGATCAAATATAAAAGCTTTGTTTCTTTAACACAGCAATGATTTTGGCTGTGCTAAGTAAGAAAATATCTGGTATACATGATAAGGACAAGGCGAAAAATCAAGGCTATATTCCAGAAAATTGACCTCGTGTGTTGTTTCGTCTATTCAGTCTCCTCGCCTTCAGCACTATCAGTACTTTGATTTTAGCATAGCATTGGTACTCTTGAACAAACTCAGGAATAAACTCGGTGTTTAAAACACGAACATTCTGGTTTGTTCATGACATTGACCTTGACCAATCAAATGACAAATCAATAGTTGAGCAGAGAGTTTATTTTTGAGCATAAAATTGTAATTTTCTAAATAAAATCTGCGCATTTTCCGGGATTTTCCGAGACACAGCGTAGTGATGTGCGAGCACTGCATGGAACACACAAAGCACTTCGTGTCGAACAAAAGTTGATGACGAATACTAGACCTACTTTTTTACGCGCGCGTGAGCACAAAAAAGCTACGTAGTACACACGTTGTTCGGTTTTATACCCGATTATATTTTTCCTATGGCCTGCTAAACCATACCAAAAAACGTCTTATATGTGGGTCAAAAAAGGTCAACAAAAGGTTGTTTATCCAAAAGGGTGGTGCGTTTCGAACTAATGTTTTGTCATAAGTGGTTCAATGAGAAATGGCTGCGAAAATGAATAACAGCCCTAATGAAAATTAACTAGCGGAAACATTGCAGGTCAGGAAAAAAATAATATGCGGATCAACAAAGTTTATATTTAACCCAGGTGATGATTTGGACGTTTTGTGACGTCTAGTTGGATAGGTATCTCGTGCTATGCGTTGTTTGTCGAACCAATTGTAGTTTGCCTTGATCCAACACAAGACAACAACGTTGAATGACTGGCCGACTTCGCTGAATGCTCTGCAACTGGGGATCTATTGCATCTGCGTGTTTTCCAGTCGGGTTTGCGCAAATTCATGCGTTTGCTTATCAACCGTTAAGTTTCGCTTACATTTAATTTGTTGCATTTCGTGCACGTTATGAGATACACAGCATTTGCAGTTTTACAAGAGTGGGTACCCTTGACTGCGGAAACAGTTCCAAGACGAGACTTGACTTGTGTGCCATGCAGGATATTTCAGAAAATTTAAGTCTATTTGAAGGCTTTACAACTTTAATATTCACAAGAGGCCCTCTCGCTTGCCATTTGCAGCTATTATTTTCGAGGCAGACACGACAATTTTCGGGTAACCCATGTAAAAGATCTGATATCTCTTTCGAACGTTGTTTAGATGATTTCTCCTGTGTACAGATTCTATGAATCAAAAGGGCCAGTCTGAAAGGGGCGTTCCTCCTTCAGTGTTTGGGTGGCAGCGAATAGGGAGCAAGTATTGGTTTTTGCCTCGTTGGTGATTACTAATCTTTCAAAATAATCTTTCCGTTGTATACAGTGCGAATATCATTGTTATTATAGATGCTTATTTTGAGAAATCTTTTATTGCACTTCTGTTGTGCCAAATCGTTAAATATGGCTACGTGTTGATTTTTATCGACGTGATTTTTTTCTGCCAATTAGAACGATTGTCTTTGATACACGAACTCGATTTTCAATGATTAGAAAGTGATAAATGCATTTTCTTTTAAAATTCTAAAAAGCATGTGCTCATTTGCCTACGAAAGTGACAACTATCTGTCACCAACTGCATAACGTGTACATGTAAAAAATACATCAAACATCTGTTGTTTAATTGATCAGCGAAAATTCGATTGAAGTTTGTTTCTGTGATCATTAGGTTATTTAAATAATAGATCAGGGCGTCAATATTTATACATAAATTTACATATCGAAGGCTCAGCGCAAAACTAAACTAAGTGTCTACACAGTGTGTAGACACTTAGTTCAGTATTATGCTAAACCTTAAAGCGTCGGTGAAGCAAAGTTGCAACCGAAAGGCCATTGCTTGATCTCGTACTATAAGAATGTTTAGTCCTTACGCTCGAATGTTCACCCTCTCTCTGAGCTACTTTAAGGAATTTAATATTTTTAGATGAAAAGTACATGTACATGTACGCCGATCCTGAAAATAGAATGAAAAATACGTTTCTTTAATCCCAGCTTTACAAACGCTGATATACAAACCAGGGTACCATTCTAAAAGTTTTTGTGAGCGTTTGGTCATCATAGGCCACATAACTTAACTTTCCAAGATATATGAAGATCGGTTTTACATGTATTGTCCTCTTGTTACTCCGTGCAATTGACATTAATCTGATGTTTGTTTGTCTGCTTGAATGAGATTTATAACCAATTTTGTAATATAACCTACGTCGCGGGAGTTAAATAACCCCCGTTGAAAATTTTTGATATTACACGGGTGTTATTACACTAGTGGAAAAACAATGCAAATGAGCTCAGGGCAAATAGCGAGGCTATTTTGTAACCGCGAAAATGACGTCATAATGTATACCTTGTGACGTCATTTTTTAACGGCGGTATATGTTTCGCGGAAAATTGAAATGTTTAATTTCAAGAATTGTGACGCAAAAATTCGGGTCATATTATAAATAGAATATAAAAAATTTATGCTCATAAAATACAGAATTTATTAAACGAGTCATCTAAAACAGATAAAAACTCGGCGTAGCCTCGTTTTTATCTGTTTATAGATGACTCGTTTAATGAATTCAGTATTCAATGACCTCTCATTAAATATCCTCTATTTAAAGTAATAACGCGGCGGATTCTTGGTATACAAGTGTATTCCTTCACTATGTCCTTATGACAAATAGAAAACCAGTCACTTGCAATTACACCAAAATCAGAACTAGCACTTGCTAAGATCAAAGATCGATCTTTACTCAACATTTTTGCATTAAAAACGATGTGATTCCAAACATTGCAAGTTTTTCGTACCTTAGAGAAATAAATTTTCTGTTACAAATGGATATCTATACAACTGGGCGCAGTTATAGGTGTATTTTCAAAACTGGGGTCTGCCGTAGGCGCTGAGCCCATTACCATAGGTATATAAGTATATTCAAAAAGCTTATGAAAGGAATTCAACGTGATCCCTCATTTTCAACTTTGTAAGTTTATGAATGAGTAAACCTTACGATCTTAGACAAGCAATATGTTTCATTTCAAAGGTAATTTGTATCTGATTTAGGTATTGTTTAAACCTGTTTTATCTATTTTGAAAGAGTGGCACGTCACATTTAATCGTTGACAGTACATTTCACGGCTCACCGAGCAAAATCTACCTATAGTAGCGCGTCGGACTGTCAATATAGAGGTCCTTGGTTCGATCATCGACGGCGGTACTTATCATTTCCGACTATGTGTCTCAAACAAATGGGTTGATGATAATCGTAGACCTATGTGAGATAGCAGCTGTAGACTAGTGAATGGTGTATCGGTAGAACTGATGAAATAATTACCAAATATCCATTGTTACAGTTAACAAAATCGTGAAATTGACAAGTTGAATGATTTTGGAATGAAATTGAATGAGTGTGAGAAGCGATGCTTGAGTGCATTTAATGAAAGGTAATCCAATATCGAAAATTTTGTTCAGGATGAACAAAATTAGCGATATTGATTACCTCCCATTGATAGAATATTCATACAAGTTCTATAGATAGTTTTTTTATTTCTTCAAGAACCTTTGAGGCGATACAATTTGAATTGTGTCAGTGAAATCGCGATTTTTCGCTATCAAAATTTATTTTGAATGACCTTGTTGAATCTATATTTTTCAATTGGTTTTACCGTTTTTGAATGGTTTGAGTGAGTGTTTGGAACGAAAGAATGGAGCGCTGAGTAAATTATTAAGAATGATTTTGATCAGAATGAGTATCGATTTCACGATGTTTTTAACTGTAGGAGCTCAAGACACCGCGGTTTAACTGAAAGATTGTTGATAGCGGCGTAAAACCTCATTCAAACGAACAAACAAATTAAAACATATTTCAAAAAAACAGGCAATACTTGTTATAGTACTTTTCAAATGAGACACGTCTTTTTTGGCAAAAGGTAGAAAAAGTGTAAGATATAAGATGTAAAAACCGACTGACCAATTCAACGAAATGCTTTACTGCAATCAGAGAATCGGATAATTCTAGGATCATGTTTAAGTGTTTCTTATAAAAACACCGTAAACGCGAATTGCCCCGGAAATTACACTTCCAAATAAATAATGTCAGAAATAAGATTCTACATGTATGATCCATTTACCATGAAATCGTGTATTTTTTCTCGCAAACCTAGCAATATAATTTTTGGCACTAACATAGCATAACATATAATATATTTTATTGCGCGAGCAATTTCGAACTAACATTGCAAAGTTCTGAAAAAGATATTACGGAAGAGCAGATGATGTTAAAGTGCATGAATTAGGATCGATTCTTGTTTGCAAAAAGAGATTTACGTTGAAAGATTGAACGTACTTTTGTTCTTAGATACATTTAGATATTGCAGTATTTTATCGTTTCTGTATAGATATTGTGACACTAAATTGATACCGATTGCAAAAGTACTAATTTGAACTAATAGAAGATCGCAGCAGAATATAAAATAAATGTAGCCTTTTTTTCTAAACGGATTTAACACAAATACAGATACATGCTAAATGCACGGTCTTGTCAACGGGGCTTGTTATTCTTTCGTGCTTTTCGGTGGTTTATCGAGAAATAACAGTTGATTATCTCTTGATAATCTCACCACAAAACCAGTGATATTATCAAAGATGTAGCCCACATTCGTTCATTTAACGTTATCTGGGCAGAGCCTTTCGAATAAATCTAATTTTTCTCACCTAAATGAATTGGACCAATGATGTCGTTCACTTTGCATTACGTGAGAGTGAAATAACTAGTTTTATCCTGTCACTAGCTATAAATATTGCCTGATAAAAAAGGGGGTATGATAAACTAGTTGACATCAGTTCACTTGATCACGTGTCAGTCTTGTCATGTCGATCGATCAATTGGCCTGTCGGATCTTCTTTAGCGAATATTACAGTTTAAAACATCGTTAAATTGAGCTCATTCCGATCAAAATCATGGCTTAATTTTTACAAAACGCAACTAAAGTTATCTCCCTTGATTTTTATGTTGCTCTTTTGATGCTGGTAATTTGTGCCAAGTTTTAACTGACACCCATTAGTAGAAAAAGAGATATTACAAAACATCTCAGTTTTCGCACGATGACGACAATGCCGCCGCCGCCGACGACGACGAGAAAAACGCCAAGGCTTTATCAATTCCTCGGGTTTTATCCGAAAACAGCAGAGTCAAATACAAAGCACTAGGCAAGGCCAACTTGAACTATTCGGATTGCAAACCAGATCAGCGTTTTGCACTTTGTACTCTTAGGGCTCATTCGCTTAATTTTTTGTCTGAGTGAGCAGTCCCTGCCCTGCGTTCAGCATGACAAAATGTTGCAAACTTGTCATATAAATAACCCGCTTTGCACGCAAGTCTACAGTTTACACTATTTTGTTATCATGAACCTGGAATGAATTTAATATTTCCTGTGTGAAGGCATGTGATTTATATTGTGTTAAACGGTAAACTTGTTTATATTCAATTTCTTCTATTTCGACAATATTTTCTATCTCAAAAGAAGCGAATCTGTCAAACTATCCCTAAATTTTCTTGTCGTCTGCACCTTTTTTTCAGTTGGGATCAGTAAAAAAAAATAAAAGTCTGATCTAATTATCTTTCACCTTTTTGGACGAGTCTTGCCTTGCATCATTTACCAATCTATCTTTTTGAATAATTTATCAAGTGAAAACGAGCTAAATGGAAAAATAATGATCATGCAAATGAGATGAATATGTAAAAACGTGATGTCCAAGAAAGTGTAATATCTTGAAAAATAACCCTTTACTTCTAAAAATTTTAGTTTTTTTATTTATTCATTATAAACACTCACTCAAACCACCAAAAAACGATCCAAATCACTAAAAATGTAAAGATCAACAGTTACATTCAAATTAAAAAACGCTAGAAAAAAATCCACGATTTAAATGACTTTTTTGAACTTTGTATGCGAAAGTGTTGGCTTAAACACATAGAAAGCTGTTCAGAGAAACTATCTAAATATTTTATTAAAGGGAGGCGATAATCATCGCTAATTTTGTTCATCTTGAACAAAATTAGCCATGATGATTAGCCTCTCCTACATTTTACTAAAATATCACTCCTCCAACTCGTTCAATTTCACTCGAAAAGCATTCGAAAATCATTCACCTTGTCAATTTCACGATGTTGTTAACTGTACTTCTGTTTCTCAAAGCCGCCGTCCTGACCACAAGGCAACGGACCCGTAAGCATCATGCCAAAAGTGAGTCAAGTTTTTTGATGGCGTCGCATTGCAGCTAAAATGTAAACAAACTTTAACAACGGAACTTACCTTCTGATGTTTCGGAATAGACTTTGAAATTTCATTTCTCATCAGTTTTGGATATCTACTGTTGGGGCTTTGGTTTTTTAGAATAAAGAGATGTAAATCAAGGCATAATGGTGTTTGTCTTTGACGTCTTTTGCCCCATCTATCAGGTAGAATGTATTTTCGCCGATTTTTCCAAACAAGTTTAACACATTTTATTTTGAGATAAATTCTTTGACGGTTCTTTGGTTCTTTGACGGTCAGTTGAGTCGAGTTTTTCATTCTTGTGCTTTCATTCCTCTGAGATCTAGGCTAATAAAAAGGGAAACCATCCTTTAAGAGTAGTCTAAGAAAGATTCCTTTCTTAGACCTCTCTTTGACAAGTCGTTACATGTTTAGTTTGAAATTACACTACAGTAATTATATTATCCCCTAATAAATTCACCATAATTCTTAACCCTCTGACCAAAAAGTTCAGATTTTTGTTCCGAATAATTCTACTTTACAGCTTGAAATTATTTTTCAATTGTATTGATTTAAAATGCATGAAATTTAACTTTAAGATGTATTCAACAACCTTGATACTTCCCTGGCTTGTCATCCAATCTTCATCAATAATTAGTATTTATTTATTTATTTAATTATCTTATTTATTCATTTATTTATTCATTTATTATTTGTTATTATCTATTTATTTATATATTTCGAAGACTCGAAAAAAATTTGCCCAAAAGTTCAAAGCACAGGCACACGACTGCATTTATCGCTGATCAGTAGCCGTTTGGTACTTTGCAACTACGTCCTAAGTGTTGACAATTAGGCACTTGGACACATCGTTATTATATTTCGATAGCTTTTAGAAAGGTAAAAGACATTTTCTAGGGCGTTGTCTGCTTTTTATGCAGAACAAAAAAAAAAACTTTTCAAAGATGCATTCTAGACAAAGTGTTGAAGACACAGATTGCTCTAATTGGAAGCCGACATTTATTTTCAAAAATGCAAGTTTTTAACTTTTAAGGGTTAAAAAGGAAACCCAGAATGTAAAGACTAAGATCAGACTTCACGTATGTGCGGACTGATTTTTGTCTATACCTCATGCAAAAATACATTCCGGATTAAACGTGAGACACGTTTATACCAAATGACTTTATCCCTTTCTTTCATGATCATTTTCAATATTTCAGTTAATAAACGTATTTTCACTGCAGTGGTACAATTTTAGATATTAATTAATATTTGAATACTTAGTTTTTACTTTGAAAAGCCAACATCAAAACGAACAAGTAAACAAGAGGCGTCTACAAACTTATACTTGTTCCAAAATTAAATTCTTGGTTCATATGAACTAAATAAATAATAATAATATTTCTAATGTACTTTTATATATACACGTAGGTAAGTTTGGATCTTGATACAGGACTCACGACATCGTGTCCAAAAGATGGTATGTTCTGAAAGTACAGTTAGTTACATCGTGAAATTGACACTCGCCTCAATCAAAACCTTCCATTTGAAAAATATAGAATCAACAACGTCATTCAAATTAAATTTGGATAGAGCAAAAACGCGATTTCACTGACATAATTTAAAATGTAAGCGTCTGATAGGCTTTTTAAGAAATATAAAGCTATCTATAGAAGTTGTATGGATATTTTATCAAAGGGGATTAATCAACATCGCTAATTTTGTTCATCATGAACAAAATTTGCGATGTTGGGATGTCTCCCATTAAATTCACTCAAAACTCGCCCCACACACTGTATCAATTTCATACCCAAATCATTTCAAAATCACTCACCTTGTCAATTTCACGATGTTGTTAACTGTATGGTGGAATATTGCTGCCAAATGGAACAGCAAAAAACCTCCCTTTTAAAAAGATATGTATAATACAAGCTCTACAAAATAGCTTCCTATTTCTTCAAGAACTAATCAGAAGCGTACAATTTCAATTATGTCTGTGATATCGTGGTTTTTTAACTAGTTTTCTTTCATTTTGAATGGTGCTGTTTACTCAATCTTTTTCAGTGAGTTCGGAGCGGTTTTTGAGTGTTTTGTTTGAGTGTTTGAAATGAATATTTGGAGCGCTGAGTGAGTGATTTGGAATGATCTTGATCGAGATGAATGTCAATTTCACGATGTTGTGAACTGCATAAGGAAGACAAATCGATAAGAAAAATAGATTGTTTCTTACCATTAATTTGAGTTTTTAATGCCAGCAACAATCTATACGCGATGAAGTAAAGCTTGATCGTACAGTCATATGTGTAGATGGATAGATAGATAGATGTTTCATCGAAGTAACCTAAACTATACAGTTTCTTAACACAACAATGATGTATAATGAATCGACAAGGTCGAACAAACATATATACAAACAATTAACTTAACTACATTTCAAACACTAAGGATAATAAAAGAAGCATGTATAAACCAAATTCGCTTATTTGACCAGTGGTTTGCATACGAATGTACGGTTATGACTGACCATAAGAGCGAGTCATGTTTATCTGTATGAAGTATGGTAAAGAAACATTAATTTGAGAGAAAATTATAAATTGAATAAAGTGTATAGCATAGGAACTGATGACAAATTATGCTTTTATTAATTGACATTTATCTTTTTTTTCAAATATCTCGCTTTCCATATTATATTAAAACATCTAGATTTGAGTGAATTATCCGTTTTCGAACATTATTCTGCGTTGAAAGGTCTCTTGTAAAAATTTAGCTAGATTCATTAATATTATTTTATTATGTACAGTTAAGGCCCTGTCCCACTGCCAAACGGACAAAAAACGTTAGCTAAGCGGACACGACATACTTATATATCCATGTTAATTCCCTTTTATACTGAGCAAAAATGAAAAAAGTATCCACCCAATAAAAGTGCACACAGGAATTCTATGAAACATATTGCAAATTACGCCCTAATCATTTGGAAATAAATTTGAAACGTTTTATGTGATTTGAAGAAGCCGCTACCGAATTGTATGCGCTAACGTAGCCAAGGAGTCGTTTTCAAAAATCGCAGACTCTCAATTAAATATTCAAATGATTTTTTTGACAGTTTTTAGCTTGCGAAATGCAATATTATTGCGTTAGGTGTTATTGATTGATAAGACAACTTGATTCCTTCTGCTAATTCCTACCAAAGGTACGTCAAATGAACACAAACATTCATAAAACATTTTACGCAGATTCAAAGCTCAAATTAACAAAATTCTGCCTGCTCGTTTTTATCAAGAAAATCAAGCCCATAATGCTCTTTTTCATTTTTTTCTGAAAAGAAAACAACATTTGCATTGCCACGTTACGTCAACGTTTCATCTTGCTCATCGGAGAGGCTCGTATGAATATCAAGGAAATTTGCTCGCCTTATAAACGTTAAGAAATAAATGGCAATAGACTTTATTTCAAAGTTTGACGTTTTTAAAGGTTGAGGCGTTTATTTCACTTCTGCTTTGAAAAAATGGTTACGAAGCGTAGAGGAAATCGCGACAACGTGATTGAGAAAATTTGGCGTGAAAATTTGGCCAGTGGCCCAATTGAGTTGAAGAGGGCGAATGACAACAATACTCTTTCGGAAATGGCCAGCACACGTCTTTATTGTTCTTCTCTTTCAACTAACGTCCGCAAAATTTACTCAACGTTTGACGGCTTTTTGATTACGCATGTGGTCAAGTTTTTATCGGTCTCGTTACAAAACTGTGTTGTACGGAACACAAATATTGTTTGATTTTCTTAAAAACAGAGCTTTAGAGGTTAAATTCATTTGAGAATAAACTCACGATCGAACACATGACGTACGTCGACGTAGAAAACAAACATTTTGACATTTATTGAAATCACTAAGAATTCCATGTTACTTAAATGTAAAGTCATGTTTGCATGAGAAAACGAGGCGTTGTAAACACAATGGAACCTTAATTGATCATTTAATCCGAAATACAGCCCCATGCCAAAAGTGGGTCAAGTTTTATAATGGCGGCATATTGTTGAAAAAAATTAAACAAACTTTAACAAATGAACTTACCCTCTGATGATTCGGAAATGTTGTTGCTCATTAGTTTTAAGCACCTACTAGCAAACAATAGTGAGTTTATTTGTGTTGGAGCTCTGATTAAACAATAATGAGACATAAGTCAAAGCATGATGGAATTTGTCTTTGATGTCTTTGACACAATGTATCAGGTAAAATATTATTATCACAGAATACTCCCAACAATTTCAACAAATTTCATTTTCAGATAAATCAGGGTCCTTTGCTGGTCAGCTGAGTCGGATTTTACATCCCCATGTTTCCATTCGTCTTAGATCTTGGGTGATAAAAATTGGTATAGTCCTATTTGAAGAGTCTGAGATAGATTTTATTATTCTAAGCCCCCCGATGACAAATCTGTCCATCTTCTGTTTTAAATTACACTTGAGAATATGTTTTTCCCCCTAAACAATCCGATTTTTTAATTCCTTGTCATGCGGTGCATTATAACACGATATTTCAAAACACATCAACCAAAAACGTTCACTTTTTTTGCTCTAAATATCAGCTTCCAAGCTTAAAATATTTCTTCAATTGTATCTCTTTTCCCTTGTAATTTTAAATTACACAAAACCAAACATTCAAGTTTATTCAAAGATGTGGATACTTCCCTGGCTTATTATCCACTCACCAACAATTGAAAATATCCCATTTTATCAAGCTAGGTCGGCCCTTTTTAGAGGTTAAATAAGATTCACACAAAAAAACGTCATGATAAACTTAAAGCGCTGAAAAACTTCAATACACAATAAATATTACAAGAAATAGTACGCACCAATCTAAAAATAGACCAAACATACTAATTTTATCATGTAAACTTTGCATTGACAGGTTTAACCCAGATTAAATTCTGTTTAAGTTTACCCATGATGTGTATTGATAAGATATTTACAGCGCCGCCATTAAAAAACTTGACTCACTTATGGCATGGTGCTGTATATAAAATATATTGACAAAAGAAAAGTGGATACTATTTTTTGCTGAGTATATATACATTTCGTATACCTAATAATTCCGCCCTCCCATAGCGGATAAGAGTTCCGAGGATGCCTAATGGGTGGATTGAGGATACAACGGAAGTATAACGGATTTTATCGGATACGAAGAGTTTGTTCCTCGTATTGTTTCGCATTTATATCGTACATAGCGGACAGTTTATCCGCTCTACAAGTTTTCTGTGCGGATGAAAGCACAGTGGAAAGACACTCGACTGACAAAGCGTATACAAAGCATATGTATAGGGTAAGAAACAAATACAGGGCGTATTTCAGCGAATATAAACATTTTCATACGTTTTACATCCCCAGTGTATCCGTAAGAACAGTGGGACCGGGCCTTCAATTACATTGTAAAATAGACAAGGTGAATGTATTTCATACGATTTTGAAAGAAATTGAATGATTGCGATGGACGGGTTTTAGTTAAATTAAAGGGAGGTAATCGAATATCGCAATTTTGTTCGGGATTTACAAAATTATCAATATCTATAACCTCCTTTCAGTAAAACATGCAAACGAGTTCTATATATAGCTTCCGATTTTTTCAAGAGCCAAACTTACGCTGTTGAATGTTGAATTTATTTTTTTGGTCATTTGAAGCACTTTTTGATCGATTTGAGTGAGTGTTTGAAATGAATGAGCGAGTGAGTTCACGGTGTTGTTAAATGTGGGAACATCGGAAATTTGACAGTAACTCTCATCTACAGTTAATTACATCTGGAATTTGACATTCACCTCAATCAAAACCATTCTAAATCGCTCACTCAGCGATCCAATTATTCATTCCAAACACTCACTCAAACCATTCATAAACGTTCAAACCAAATGAAAATTATAAAATGAACAAGGTCATTCAAAATAAATTTTATTAGAGAAAAATCGCGATTTCACTGACACAATTCAAATTCTAAGTAGTTCTTGAAGAAATAGGAAGCTATCTCTACAACTTGTATGTAAATTTTATAAAAAGGGAGGTAATCTTTATCGCTAATTTTGTTCATCCTGAACAAAATTTGCGAAACTGGATTACCTCCCATTTAATTCACTCAAAACTCGCTCCACACACTCATTCAATTTCATTCCTAAATCATTCTAAAATCATTCACCTTGTCAATTTCACGATGTTGTTAACTGTAAGGTAATTACACAAACGCTAGAGGTTTAGGTCAATCTTTACGAATATTTTGGACAATTTTTTATGCATTGAACAGAAACTTCACCGACGTAGCGAGGTAGTTTAAAGGAAGTCACAAAGTTTTAACGCGGAGATATATGGTAAGCGCTTTTATGCTCTTTATTAATGTTAGACATAGTTAGTTTTACGCATTTTATAAGCAAGTTATCGAAACAAGTGATTTCAATTGCTCTCAACGATTATATTAAAACTCTCACTCGACCCATTTGTTCTCTTGAGTAAAACTGGAAACTCTATATTGGGCGCATAATGAAAATGGTCTATTAAATATTTACAGCATTTGTTTGATTTCGAGTTCATTTCTCAGTTAAACACTCTAGAGATACCTTTAATAAAATCAAAGAACGTTTCTGTTATCTTCACGAACCATTCAAACGCCTTAAAATCCTCACCAGCCAATCAAATAGTGCAACGATGTAATCTGAATGCCTAATTGGTAATTAAGAATGTTTTAATCGGAATGGTTGAAAAAATGATGATGTTGTTCACTGCACTAATGAACTTATTGAACATATTTACTTGTCCACCAAAAACCAAATAAAGATATTAAAATGCTAACGCAAGCACAATTCAAAATGAAGTTTTAATGCCCTTGCTTTCAAGTTACATTTTGTAACTGATTGATAGCAATTCTTTGCCATTGATTGCAGTCGTAAAAACATAATGAGTGCATTAGCGTCAAACAATTGAAATATCGACTGCAAATAGTCTCTCTCCATGTGTGGCTTTATCACTCAGTCAGAGATCTCGGACAGAGGCGGATTCTAAAGAACCCCTCTGATATTTTTTTGACTTATTGCTATAAGGAAATTCAATCAACATTGGGTTATTAGTACAGTTAGTTTCATCGTGAAATTGACATTCATCTAAATCAAAACCATTCTAAATCGCTCACTCAGCGCCCCATTCAATCATTCCAAACACTCACTCAGATCGATCCAAAATGCTCCAAATGACTTAAAAGTATACAATTTGCAGCTACATTAAAGGAAAATCGTGATTTCACTGACATAATTGAAATTGTAAGCGTCTGGTTGTTTTTTGAAAAAAATAGGAAACAATTTACAGAACTTTTATGCATTATTTATTAAAGGGAGGAAATGAATATCGCTAATTTTGTTCATCATGAACAAAATTAGCGATATTCATTACCTCCTTTTTATTTCACTCAAAACTCGCTCCACACACTAATTCAATTTCATTCCAAATTCATTCCAAAATCATTCATCTTGTTTATTTCACGATGTTTTTAACTGTAGGAACTCCTGGGTGTTTGTGATGCGTCATCAAAAAGAGGTCCCAGAGACTCGATAGTAAAGCCTCGCATAGGGGCACCTTCCTAAGGTTTTCTTTAGCAAATACATGTATCTTAATTCTTAACTGATCAAATGAACGATCGATTTAAAACTTCGTATAACACTTGCAGATCCATGGTCGTGGGTTTCCCTGAAATGAACAGAACAGAACAGAACTGTTCTGTTTTGTTCCTGAAATACTTTTGCATGGCACATCACGCTAGCTAAGAATTACTGTCAATTCTCTATACAAACAAATTGGTTATAGTTTTTGTTTTACGTTATTTCATACAGTGCGTTTTTACCTACAATGTAATATTCAAATACTTTTCTCCTTATTCACGCAACTACTTTCATGTCACGTTCCAATTTTTCCTCTAATATCTACCGACAAAATGCCCATAATAAGCTTAGGGTGTGGAAATAAAATCAATCTTCTTAATATACTTAGTTCCAAAAGAAAGTGTGCACTTTTGAATTTTGAATATCTCTGAAATTATGCAATTTATCGTTACTAAATGTCGTATGACTATCCCCAAAAGTATGTGCAAACGATATTTGAAAACAAAACTCATACGATGAGCAAAAGTTTTCGGCTAAATTGAGACATTTGATTTTGCATGTGCAAAACGCGTTAGACGAATAATTGATCTTAAAATGCCATCAATTTAATCTTTGCGACTTTTCTAAACATAAAACCACATCTTCAATACAATTTTGCATGATGCTACAGCGTTATTTGACTATCAATAAATGTCGTTGAATAAAATCGAACCTTTTCAGAAAGTCGAGATCATCATTTTATTCGGCCTTTAATAAGCAAATCCAGATGTCATAGAAGGCAATTGCACCATTCAACGACAAGTTACTGGCCCAACAACGTAGCAATGTCTAACGTTGACGTACATGTAACGTCTTCATAAAAATTAAAACTTTTGTTTGGAAATGGCTTGGAGTGGCTTTTAAAACTCTATAAGGCAACATCAGCACATAGCTCTTACCAAAGGAAAAGTTGCAAGGAGGTCAAATCTCATCAGTTTAAGTTCTGCCTGCGCTTATTGAGTATGCGATACTTCATCCGAATCTCAATTGACTTTAAATTTCGAAAGGACTCGACTAAAGTATGGTATCAAATTTACTTCATAATTTTCCTCCAACTTTGTAAAAATCAAGGAAATGCAAAAAGTGAAAGTGCACACTTTCTTATGGAACTCAGTATATATATCATTAAAGTCCCGACTTATGTAAAAGCATAACTGATATTTGAGCCTCTGTGTTACATAAATTATTTTTTTAAAAACCCGTTATATGTCGTGTACTGGTTTGTACCAACTTGAATCTGAAACTTGAAAATAGATCTAAAAAAACCCTAAAGATCTAAACGTTGTCAGCAGATTGTCTCCAGTTTATGATCTGGCTATCTTTATTAGATAGAGTTAATAATCAATGACTACTTCATCACACCAAACTACTTGCAACACAAGGAACCTTTTTTTTTGTGTGTGTTTTGTTTTTCCTATTTTATTTATTTAGTTATGACAAATATTGGCAGGCGTATTGAATTATGATCTAAGCTTGACCGCCAATAAAGTCAAAATAAAAACACTGCCCAAATTACCCAATTTACAGTATTACATACATAGAAATGACCTCTAAAGTGCCACTTTCTATATAACAAAGATGATTTTCAGTCAATTAAAACCAAATGATCACTAAATTTCAATTCAGTTTAATACAAATCAATAAGTTTCTTGCATTTTTGTTTCAAAGTTTCCACCAAATAATATATAGAAGTAACCCCCGCCTAAAGAGACATGTTTTTCGTCCAATCGCAATAATTTTGTGCAGTCTTGTAAAGGGCCACCATAAGATAACCCAAATGAAAGATTGGTACCCATCTATAAAGTTAGGAGAAAAGTCATTTTTCACCAAATATGGAAATCAGCCAAGCTCATTTAAACCATGGTTTTAAACGGATTCTTTGATATTTTTCAATTGATTTTCGAAAAGTATTTGTAGATTGTCACTTGATAAACTCACCGCCTAACTGGTGAAATTATCAAAACTCATACCTTGCTTTTGTTGATTTCACCCTTTCTGACGTTATCTAAGCGGAGCCCAATGAGTGACGATGCACGGCAATCACGCGCAAAATGACCATTTATAAGACAATTTGTCTTATAATTTTCACATGTTTCATTTGTGCATTAAACAAATAGAATAATCGTTTGTTTTTCGTGTAAGATCAATTGACATTTCATTACGTGAACAACGAAAAGGATATTTTCACTCGTGGCTTCGCTACTCGTGAAAATATAGGTTTTGATGTTCACCCAATAAACTATTCAACGATCCTACAGTGAAACAAACGTTTATCATCTATTTATCTTTATCGGAATCTGAAATAGAGTCACCAAATGAACGTTCATTCCTTCGAAATTTGTTTGAAATCCATAGAGTAGTTTCTGATGAGAAAGTTTTTAAAGTTAACTGACGGACGCGCGCATGACGGACACATTTCAATAACAAATAGCCCACTGCCTTTTCGGCTAGTGGAGCTTAACCATACATCGACTTCAAAATTGGTTAAAAAACACGGTTATATCGCTGAAGGAAAGGCAAATATATGCCAACCCATTGCTCGATTATTCGATGTGTTCGCTATTGCCCTTTGCGCGGTGTTTTCTAAGCCAATGCTTTAACGTGATAGAATTCTATAATGCGGCTTAAAACAGTATGAAATTATACATAAAAAAGATTAGAGACTTTATCAAATATTACTGTGACAGACCGTTGACGGATATGAAAGTCATGGACACATGATTTTATGTTTGTTTAATTAATATCCTCTCATGACAAAAATATATAGCAATTGTCAAAAATGATGGATAGTGAATTGGATAATCCACTTAATATATGTCAGGTCAGAATTCGTTAAGTATGCGAGTTGGAATGATCTTAGCTTGGATGTTTCCCTTTAAATACAGACGCTTGAGCGCTTGATTCGCTCCACAGGCTCAAACTTTCTGAAAATTATCATCACAGAAGGATTTTTTTTTAAATATGAGAGAAGCAACTCACATACAAATACTTTTCGACATTAATTAAAATCCACCCAAAGAACAACCATGAAAAATTAAACTGAAATCATATTGATAGCTTTTGAAGATTTCAGAAGCTGGTTGAAAACATTCTTTGATTTAGTTTTTGAGAAATTGATTTTCAAATTTTCCACTATATAACATGTATAATAATGACCTCTGCGCATAAATACCTATTTACCATCCGATCACAATAAGTTTGTTTAATCTGATAAAGGTTCACCAAATGCTTACTGAAGAAAAATTTGATTGGCATCAACTAATCAAAAGTCTTAAAAGGAATCTGATAGAAGTGTACCGTGGGAACATTCCTATGAAATCTAGTTGAAATCCGTTGAGTAATTTCTGAGAAGAAGAGTTTTACGAACGGTCTCAAGGACGACGGACACTCCGCCATAACAAGAACCCCCTAGCCCTCGGCGAATGGAGCTAAAAACTGTACATAATGCCAATGTATAATTGGTTCAGTTTCGCTTAGAATATTGCAATCTGACCTATCGGCGGTAGAACGCAATGAAGTTGTAGTTGATTCGCAATACCGCTGCTATTGATCATCCAGAATTTGCAACATAAAAAAGAAAACAACAATTGCTTTGAATTTGCAAAAATATAATCTTTTGATTACTAAGTGTCGGTGATGTCGCTAGATGGTTGCAATTTCAAGAGAATTCAGTTGAATATGAAAATAGGCGATGAGTCCGCTACTAAACGATAATCGCTTTTTGCAAGAGGTCAGTAGTTGGTATGGTGAGTAATCCAATAATGAACAGATCGCTGGATCTAATCCTTGACCTCCGTCACGGCCCGTGGCCTCGGACATTAAATGGTCATTGATTTGCAATTAATATGGTCACGGTAATGATACGAAACCGAATCGCGGGAAGGTGACCTAAACGTCCTAACGACAACTTATTCAAGCTGTCGTTAAAACGTTTAAGTCGCCCGACCACGAAAACGTTTCACACAAAATGTCGGGGAATTGTCGGAGATCAATAAACAATTCTTATCTAAATGAACGATTTGATTGACCAATCGAATTCTTTTACAGCGCCGATCTATCGATATAAGACCAATGCATACTTACTCGGGCGCATGTTCATGTATTTTGCCTATTACAAAATCAGAGCGACAGGACAAGCATTGATGCTGTAATATTTGGAATGACTCCATACGATCACAGAATATTTGCAAGGAATATGTAAGGTAGAGTCAATAAATGTCCATGATTTCCATCCAAAACGCGGAAGCGACCCAGTAATGTCACTCCTAGACATTCATTCATTACATAATATGTTTGTCTGAGCTTCGAACTCTATGAAAAGGGGCCTATGTTCCTTGTACATCATTGGGTCTTGCTTTCTTTGGAAGTTCAGTTTCATAAGAAGTACGCTCGTTAAATCTTATTGGCAGTCTAAGTATTATAAGTATAAGTATCAGTATAAGTATTTTTATTATTTTATAAACAACTGTAAGAAAAAAATAAAGGTCTACTTTCGGTATAGGTTTACGAGGATACCCCCCCCCCCCCCCCCGAAGTAATTCTTGATCTAATCATGCACAAAAGCTACACACTAAGCATACAAAGACAAGTTTTATCGGTGCAGATTTAGTTCAGTTGTAACGCACTAGGCAAAGTGTAATGCGTTCATGGCTCGGTTACCCACTTCTATGGCCTTTCGGACGACACTTTAACCAAGATCTCCCCCCCCCCCCCCGTCACCGTATGGCCTAAGATGATGAGTAAGACGTAAACCAAAAACAACAAACAATGACGATCCATTAATCAATATGCACAAAATGCAGTTTATTTTTATTTCTTTATTAATTTCTAGATATGGCTTTTATTTGAATTGTGATAAATGTTTTCCGACAGTTTGTAATTTTTCGTCCTTGTGCCAACCATAGATTTATCATGTGCATACTGTCATAACGTTCCTTTTGAATTACACATGCAATTAAATCTATATTGTGCATATTGGCTATTTATATCTTACATAAAGTTAGTTACATCGTGAACATGATTTTGTTTTTTTCGTTTTGAATGATGAATGTACGTTCTTATACGTTTATGTGTCTATACGCCTTAAAGCAAAGCTAACCAAAATGAATCTTGGAATTGTTTGGTCGATTTGAATTGTTAAGGCATAAATACGACAGTTAAATACGACAGTTCTACATTCATGACCTGGCATTCACTGCTGTACTCTTGTACGTGAATGTATACATAGCTTCGCTCTTTGGTGTACTGTGAGGGTTATAAGTCATCTTTAAGACGAGCACTAATTAAAAAAAATGCTACTGTTGATTTTTGAGAAGCGTGTCCATATTAAAGACATGCACCCCTAAAATTCAGGGCTGCACGCTCTATAAACGCACGTGCTCTTCTTTCTCAATCGTCAATTTCATTCCTATGAAAACTTAGAACTGTTCTTCTGTTTGTACGCCATTGCTAAAAAATTAGAGATACATCCGTAAATTTTACGAACACTCCCTCATCTTTGTTACTTGCATCAGTAAAATTTAGGGTAGCACGCCCGTTTAGCATGTGTAAGATTAAGATTAAAATTGGAGAGTTTTGGTCAAATTAATGCACCACAGGACTGTATTTCTTACAACATCATGACCCAGTACAATAACCATGTTATCTTTCTTGAGATGCAAGAAGTGACATTGATAGCAGACGGGATAATTTTTGTGACTTACATAACGGCCAGGTCGTTACACAAGGATAATTAGATCATTCTCCGTCACGGCTGATTTTGGGTGATTTTACATGAACCTTCGATGGTTACAAATTTTTTTGACCGACTGCAATCTCATAGATAGACAATTTTAGGGAGGGTATATTTTCGATCATTCAACACTATTGCCTATATCTATGTTATGAACTTTTCGATTTTGAATTATTATCAACTACTGAAATTGTTGAATTTAACATGTATATTAAACATACATGCTGACGCCAAGGAAAAACGCCTCAATGAAAGTTTGGAATTTCCTTTCTGTATGGCATTTTACATAGTGAAAAACATATGTTAGCTTTAATAAACTCCTTCTACGATTGTGTCTAAATGAGAAGATTTCGTTTCAAGATTTTGAATGCCCAAACTTTAGAAGCGTTCACTATTTTTTCGAGTATCACGTGTGCCTTCTTAACACTGTTCTTTGAAACTAAATTACACGTGCGCCTTAAGCATTTTATTCCCACAAATTTTGTTATATAGACGATGAGGCGATTATTGCATCGAACAACGTCATTAAACATTGAACGAGTCTTTTGTAAATAATTGTCATTTCTATATATGGCTGATGCGTTTTTTATTTACGACAGTATATATACATGCACAAATTAATAAAATTTTCTAGATGGTATAGAATTGTTTGAAGGGATGAAAATATTTCCTGTTCAAGGTTAAGCACTGTAAATTCCTACAAAACTCGGTTAAGACGGAAACGTCGCAGGTTGTCGCTATCCTTGATATTTTTTTGCCATAAATCTTAAAGAGAACGTCAAGAATTGAAAGGCAGTCATTTTATATACTGTCGACCTAACATTCCTCGAAAAGACCTTTTGAAGAACAAAACAACTGCGTAGATAAACGATTGCTTTTAGCTGTTCTTTAATCATTAGTACCACTAACATTACAGTTGTAAAAATCATATAAAATTCATTCAATTTGAACAAAACCATTCATAATCGCCTCTATAAGCTCTCCATCTATCCATTCCAAACACCCACTTAAATCAATAAAAAACGCTCCTAAAACGGTCAAAACGCTTCGAAATGGTTTGAAACAATCGACATTTCTTTCTGTGGATTGAATTATTGCGCTGTTTTGTTTTCTGGTGTGGATTTTAAAGCGTCTAATTTGGTAATTAAGACACATATACCGAGAGCAATGCATATTTTATTAAAGGGACGTAAAATAGGGCCGATTTGAAAAAAAAAGCGACATTGTATTTCGTCCCTTGAATTTCACTCGGAATTATTCCATGATTATTCAGGTCCGTGAAGTTGGCAGCCTAGCAGCCTAGCAGCCTAGCAGAGTGAAGTTGGCAGCCTAGCAGACTGAACTACACGGGCAGTCACTTCAAACCGTAAACACTGAAATTCTAGTGAAGGACGATTTGTTCCGGATATCTCACTTTATTCATCTTTTCCGACCAAAACGTCCCGAAAATTGCCCAGTTTGAAGTGACTACTCGTGTATAATACTAGTGTCAGATATCAATAATTTTGATAAAAAGTTTTTTTTTCAGTCCGCTAGGCTGCTGCGCTGCCAAATTCACTCTGCTAGGCTGCTAGGCCGCCAATTTCACGGACCTAAATTATTCACTATATCAAGTTTACGATGTTGTTAACTGTATCTGACTTTTGGGCACTTGCATTAGGAAGATACTCTTACGATACGCCTTATATATATTGAAAAACGAGCCTTTGTGTGACGCATCCAGAGATACAACTAAGAGGGGCTAAAACCAGTCTAAAATGTTTATTTCTCAACAAAAACCTATGTTGTGGGTACTCATTTGAATCGTCTCGGTGAGACGATTCTAATGAGTACCAAGAACACAGGGTTTTATTCAATTTCTTCGATTTTTTTTTATCTTAAATCCAAAATACCCCCAATATTTGTAACTCGAGTATCAAACAATTTAACATGTGCACGAGTTCTTACCATTGAGAAGCCTAGGCAACCACAAAATGAAATATGAATATTCGCTGACATAATCGATTTCTAGCGATAGCGACGTCAGACTGACTTTGTTTCTCACACAGACCAAACTTTTTTACTAATTACGTGCATCCCACCCATCAATGAAGGCTATTTTTAAAATCTAGGTTATCCTAGAATTTACCGTCAAATGTGTTTCTTTCCTAAAGAATATCAAATCTAATGTAAGTTACTGCCTGGATAAGTTCCGTCCGAAACCTAATTATTATGTAGACTTCAGTGTATGATACACTTGCACGAAACAGGATGAAAAGTGATAGCTCGCTGGCCCCATCCCGATTATCGTCCTCAACAGCTTTCAAATTGGACCGATCTAGAATTTCGAAAAGAGGAGAAAATTAATGAAATTAAGTCCGTTGGAGACAAAAAGAAATTAACTATGGATAAATCTGTCTTCGCAATCCAAAGGTGGCCCTCATAAGACCACCGCGTTTTATTGGTTGCGAGCGTAAGGAACATTGTGGAGTTAGAACCCTTGGCTTGCGAGGATGGGATAAATCCCGATTACGGCGTAATTTGAATTTCGGGAAAGGGATACTATAAGTCTTTCTAGTCATGGCTTAATGAGGCTAAAGTTATGATATTTAGGACATCAGTGATATGATGATATGTTTTAAGTCGAAGTCGAGGATACAAGCAAGCCATAAACCAAGCCAAATCAAGTTTTAGGTACAATAACTCAGTGTCATATTCGCGATTTTATTATTAAAGAAAAATTGGAAAAAATCGTAGGCTACTTAAAAGCTACGGGACCTTTCCTTTACCATACGGAATTCGCGGGGGGTGGAGGTGAGGGGTCAAAGTGTTCAACGTGAAACTATTAAAAGTGCCTATATATTTATAAGTTCCTACAATTATTTCGCACTGTTCTATGGAGATAAGCGGTGTACGACATTTCGTCGAATACAACACTTCGTCGAATACGACAATTGGTCGAAACGACATTAGATAAGTAAACTAGCCAACTAGAAATCGAAATAACTCTCATCGATTTGTAAAGGAGCAGCAATTGAAAGTTGCAATATACCTATATGCATTTTACAATTGTTTTAAGGTAGTGAGCCCGTAATCGTTCCGCAACGTTTCGGAAGGAAGGAACTTTAACAGTATTAATCGAGATTTCCTAGGAAATCTCGATCAACATTGTGAAAGATCATGAGTTCTGAAATGTTGTGGAATTATTTCGGGTCCACAACCATAACACTGGTCTGAATAAAAAAGACGATTATAACTGAAGTTTTTAATAGTTTGAGTTTATAGAAAAAGTTATGCAAGGAACTGAAATCAAATCATTCTTTTGTCTTAAACAGCCCCGACATTATACTGACAGTTTAGGGTACTTTATGGCACGTAATAGAACGTGAAATATTCAATAATTAAACAATATTTATGGCCATTGTTAAGGATGCAGAAACAGTGTTGTGGTGCAGATCTAAATTAGTATTGAACATTCTTAGTTATAGTGCCAGTCAGGATCATGAAAACAAACACAAACGTATTTTGATCACTCCCCCTCCCCTCCTCCGCCACACACTAAGATATTTATATGTGACCCGACACGCGAAAAGGGACCATCTGGGTAGTGCATAAAGTGTCGACCCTAGTCAGACTGCGCGGCTGCGCAGACTGACATGGGTCGAAACTCTCCGCAATGTGCTTATTTTGAATCTAGAATATTCAATTTACCTTCCAGTGAAATAATTTTTGAAATGCGACCTCTGGTTGACCTGTACTAGGACCAATATCTTTTATAAATATTTATGTAAAAGAGGGACCAGATGGTCCCTTTTCGCACGACGGATCACAAATATATATATATATAAACATTGGACTGAATATGGGGAGCCTGTGTCAAAAGTTCTGGACTATAGTTACATAAACCTAAACATGAGATGCAAATTTAAGCATTGATGACTTAAAATCGTCTAATTTAAAAGCTTTCTTTTCTTTATCAAAGAGGTGTAAAGGTCGAAAAGTATCGGGTACAGGGTAACGGTGTTGAAGCCTTTTAAATTTGGATAAGGATTTAAAGAAAGATATTTTCAATAAATCTATAATAGAAGCCCACAATAGAGGCTATATTTATGTATGATCTGGCAGTTTGTCAACAAGTTTTTACACTAGATGATAGCGAGATAAACGGGTGCAAATTGAAAAGAAAATGATATTATTTTGGACTTGAAAATGAAATTGTTTTGGACTTAACTATCATTAATGATTTAGGTAAATATGTCTTCTTCTTCTTCTTCTTCTTCTTCTTCTTCTTCTTCTTCTTCTTCTTCTTCTTCTTCTTCTTCTTCTTCTTCTTCTTCTTCTTCTTCTTCTTCTTCTTCTATGATATAGACCACCCAGTTTTAAAAGAATTAATCCCACTGCTGTCGTGCTGGATAAAAAAACTAATTGAGTCTGTGCGTGACATTTCCAACAATTTGAAATATACGTGAGGGGCAATCATTGAGCCGGCGCACGACATTTCATCGAAAGACACTTCGTCAAAAACGACACTTCGTCGAATACGACAATTGGTCGAAACGACATATGGTCGAGTGCGACGTTTCGTCGGATTTATTTTCGTAGTTCTATAGTTCGTCGAAATTTCGTTGAAAATTACATCATAATAAAAGAATAAAATTAGATGTTTTTCCAAAACAACTTCATTTGAACTGAACTACATGGTGTACACGTTTGCTCAATTTTATACAAGCCAAAACCTCTAACTCACATCTTTAAATCGTTATCAATCATTTTTCATAACTTCTTAACCCTCAATGCTGAAATTTGGCACAGATGTTCAAAAATCCACAAAACACAATTATCGCAAGATTAAGACGAATGTAACAATATCCTGAAATTTCAATGAAATTGGTTTATAAGATATTGTTTTTTTAAGATGTGAGTTAGAAGTTTTGCCTACATGTTATATATGAATACTATAAGGTTTTTCTGAAAAAGCTTGTGCTGGGTATCATTCCCGTGATTTTTTTTTTTTTTTTTTTAATGAAATTAATTCACGGTTTAATGTAAGTTTGGTCGATTTAGTAATAAGAACAAATAAAGCCTTTAATAAGTAATTACTTTGACAAGTAATCTAACCCAAGCTTGGACTATTCGTCGATGATTGTAGTTATATGTATATACGTCATTTGGTCGAAATTTACCTCGTCATTTCGACCAATTGTCATTTTTTAAGTTTTCGACAAAATGTCCGTGACAGAATGTCATTGAGCAGCCTAGACAGTCACAAACAGTAAATATAAAGTTACCTGGTGGTCTACAGGTACTTTGAGACCATATCTATCTATTAAACGCATAGTGAAGACTCTGGTCAGACTGTGCGGATGCACAGACTGGTCAGAGTTTTGCTTTGCGGCTGTTGGAAATCTCACGCACAGGCTCAATTATATTTATACCAAAGGACTGAAAATTCTGGCAAACTGTGATTTTGATACATTATTTCTAGCTGAAGTATTTCTTATAATTAACTATCAAATATTAAAAGTAATAAGCAGCTAGTGTAATAATGTGTGGCCCGTAACTCTAAAGAGAACTCATCCGGTATTCCGTAAAATAAATATTTCAAAAAGAGATCGGATTCAGCTGAGGTCGACTTAGGCCTGTTTTCTATAACGATTATACAAGAAGAAATGAAGAATTATTATTCTAGATACAGAAGGTATGGCGAAAGTAGAAAAGTGTTATTAGCCTGCACAGCCCGCGCATTCTGTCTAGAGTTTACACTTTTTATTCCAAGTTGGTTTCTTTCGTCTGACGGACGAGGCAAAATGACTTTGATGGAAAAATTCTGACGGTTTTACCATTTTTCGAATCTGGAATAATAATTTTACCTTCATGTGGAAAAAAATCTTTGAAATTCGACATCTGATTGACCCATACTGGAACCGATCTTTTTTTTTTTTTTTTTTTTTCAATTGTTGGAATTTGGTACAGTGTGCAAGGTAACAATTTATCAAAATTTTGAAATTTCTAGGTACATTGATTTTTTTAATTTATAGTTCACTTGATCAATTCTCGAAGCAGAAATTTATATGTTGTCGGAAAATGGGTTGCTAGTATTTCATAAGGTCTTATGAAATTAAGAAAAGTTTTCTATAGAATATTCCTTAAAATGATTACTAGTTCATCAACTTCGCTGGTGATACCTACAACGTATGAATAGAATACGAGGGATATTCAATATTTATCCGGATTAGGTCAATTAATCATCACTGATTTGTCGCTATGTGAAAAAAGTATTGTCATTTCAATGGGACACTTTATATTATCAAACTTGCCAAAGCCTGAAGCAGTTGAACGATGTATATTCATTTCACACGCAAACAAAAGATTATGGGTACAAGTTGGCGGCGCACAGTACATGACGCTAGCGACGTTGTCGAGAATTGAGACATTTTGTGTTATGTAATTTAGCTTGTCACGACTCGTTATTCATGGAAGAAGGATGAATTCAGTGTTCCTGTAATTAAGCTGTGCTTTTATGGTCTGTATAAAGGTAAAATCGAATGGTACGACATCAAAGTTCTCAGAAAGGTACCCCTTAGTCGCCTATTTCTTCCAGAGACTCGGTAATTGACGTCTCTACAGTTGCTTTGACACGTTTCTCTCTGTCCGTTCTTCCTCTTATCTCACGGGGCACGGAAGCGTCTTCGCCGATGAAAATGAAAGCATTTGGAAAAATGAACCATTACCTTTCAGCGTGACAAGTGTTTGATTTATGTCTTTCGTCATTTTGGTGGATAACGAAATAATAATTAAAGATCGAAATTCCGAGCATTCAGTTGACGTTGTCTACAACGTTCCGAAATACCTACCCCGCCACATTTTAAACGAACCCTATCGAAAAACTCTACGGTCAAATCACTTCAAATTTAGACAAGGCATTTGTAATACTAATTCCAGCAACGCAATAAATTTTCAAATGTTTCAACAGTTAGAAAAAAAAAAAGATTATTTACAAATGAAGACCAAATATATGAATTATTTTATCTGCTGCGCCGGGTACTCGTTTCCATGGCATTTTATTTGGCATATGCGCTCGCGCTATGTTCCATAACTTTATTAAATTTACATAACCATATGCAGATTGAATTCCGACAGCGAATGATGCCAAACTTATTTTGATTGCTTGAAAAATAAAAAATTGCGAAGCAAAATCCGGTTAATTTTTGAACAACCCTCGTACGTCTTAAATATCTCCCTTGGCTAGCGAAGGTGTTAGATTATCAGACAAATGACATTGAAACATAGTTTGATAAGACTTGTTTACGCATATATATATATATATATATATATATATATATATATGTATAAATATATATTTTAAATAAAATGCTTTGTCCTTATTTACATTTGTCTATGAAGATATTTGTTACTTCGCTATGTCATTAAGTCTCCTAATTGTTCCAAGTTGCTATGAAGCATTTTTGATAAACTTGATTGTGTAATTATTAAACAAAAACTTGATTTTTAACCACCATTTATATTCATTTCTTTCAGGTACAACCGGAAGACAATAACTCATCAAGATGGCGGGTAACATGACCTTCACGGCTGTCCTGTGTATTGTGGTGTCACTCACGTTATTTTTCTGCGGATTCTTTATTTTCCTCTTCATTAAACGTAAAAGACTGAGGACAGCCGAAACTGCCCCGGTGCACATCCTGTTAACAACGTTGGCTATTGTTGATTTGTTGGCTGCTATTTTCTGGACTCTGCTCGCAGCCATATCTGCGGTTGACGGAGAATGGAATTTTACGGACACAATTTGCAAACTTCAGGTGTTTATAACGATATTTTTCGTTCTAATGAACGCGCATATCCTAATGGCTTTAATGTTTGAAAGATTTCTTAAGGTATACAAACCATCTAAACACGTGGAGATTGTTTTCGACTTGGTTGTATTAATACTAGTTGGAACTCTGACTGTCCTTGATGCCGCAATTGCTTCATGTCCACTATGGGGATGGGGGAAAGCTGAATATTCCATAAAACAATACCAGTGTGCCGTCAACTACGAGTCATCAGTACCACATCTCGATTTTACTATCGCTATGCATCACGGAATACCGCTATCACTAACAATCATATTCTACGTTCTTATTCTAGCGAGGGTATTTTACTTAAAGCGAAAGCTTGAAAAGAATCAACTCATCGTGCTAGAAAAGGTCAAGGGTTCGGACGCACCAGGGGAGAGTTACTCCGACAAGTTGAAGAAAAGGTACCAAAGGCTGAGGGACGGGACGAAGGACCCCGACAAGACATTTAAGAAAGAAGAAATAAAAGATAATGGAGCATACAAGCATGACGAAGACGAGTCTACGGATGAAGAATCTGAGAAGAAAAAAGATCCTCTATCAAAGAAAAGTAAAACTGAAAACACACGAGTCGCAAAGAGGGTATACTACCTAACAAAAGGCGACCTCAAGCAGGCTCATTTGTACGCCGTCTTGGCAATCATCTTCCACGTGCTCTGGATTCCGTATATTCATCGAAGCGTGACGGTGACCAAATATTTCTTTGAGAAGAGAGTTGCGGATGATTTTGTGCTGGCTGCCGTTATTCTATCCCATTTTAGAGAGCGTTTACACTGTATGTTTAAGCAGATGTGAAAAAGCACATGTGAAAAAGCGTATCTGTCTTTTTGCGTTTACACTGTATGCTTTTACATATCTGCTTCAGTTGACCTCGGTCATTGCTGTCAGTCATTTTCAAGATCAAATAGTGTATTGTATTACTGGAATGTTGAGGGAATATTCTATCCTCATTGAAAACAAATGTATATTTGAATATTTAATTTTATTTGTGTCCATTGATATTCGTATGTTCCGATTGGCTTAAAATTGGTTTCATTGTGCAATGAAAGCAATTTTGAGTATGCAGCTATTTTGTAAGCTTCTGTGAAGAGTAGTCCAATTAAAAGTAAATATTATAATTGACTAATCTTAACGATTTTTACTTCATAATATTAAAATTAAAGATCAAATGAAAAGCTAATTTTGGAACGTGTGCTTAAAACATCTCCTGATAATTATCAATGAAATAAGGAGACACAAAAAGTTCGCGTCGAAAAAAACAAATTAAAAAGAACGATATTGACAAAAATACGACCGTGATTTATTGGAAAATTTTACCTGGCCAGAAATACATCCACGCACATGCGCAAAAGCCATGACGTCACTGCGAGGGATTCCCCGTTCTAGATAAACAAAGGGAGCATCGTAAATATGACCACTTTCAAATGAAACGAAGAAAAATCTATCCTGTTACCCACTTATCCACATGTTCATCTGAGATCGTTTGAGCCCACTTGCTTTGAAGATGTAGTATCATCACAGTCTGAATCCGAGTCAGAGATGTAGGGTGAAGAAATCGAGTCTGACCGGTACCCGATTCTGACAGCCCCAACGATCGAATCGGGAATAGCTCTCCGAGTCTAATCTATTGTGCAACATTTAATTTAAACCTACCAATAAAATGGTTTTTAATGATATACCTGAGATATGTCACATGTTTTTGTGGAAAATTCAAGTTTTGTTGCCATTTTTGTTGTTGTTGTTGTTTTTTTTTTTTCTTTATTTTTACAACGCTTACTGGAAATCCCGATTGATCATTCTTGTCAATTAATATATGGAAAAAAAAGTGGTTGGCGTTTTGAACCATTTTGAAATACACAAAATTAAAAATGTAAATTTCAAGCAGTTTGATTACATACTTTTAATTAATTTTCAAATATGACAATGACATCAAAATTTAATTATTTTATCCCTTTACATGATTATACAGTTGTTATCATGTTACAAAAACGGTGCAATGAAAATTTTTATTCTCAAGATTACCACCAGAAAAGGCTATGAAACTATACAAATCGTTCTTTAGCCCCCAAAATGTTGCAAACGCAGCTGTATTAAAACTATATCTATGGCATTCTAGTCGCTTGGAAAAAATATAATGTATATCTTACCTATTCTGCGGTGTTTTCGAATTTCAATGCCGATTTTATCGTTTTTGGAATTATTCTACCAAACGTAATTTATCCATGCAATCACAATTATCCATAATTCAACCTTCATTGACAGACCTTTTTATTGTTCATTTATTTTTTGTCACAGCTGTTTATGCTTTGTCTCATTTTTTTTATACATTAAATCAAAAGTTAGATATCACCCCAGACTCTTATACCATTGCAAGAATTAAAGAATAAAGGAGAAAGATAAACAGAAGTCCTTTCATAAGCCGCAAATCACATGTGTAAGTGCCATAAAGATCGTCTTTTCTTACGCAACGTTCCATACCACGTGTCAAAGTTTCTTTGATATGTCCGTGTCGATGCTGCAATCAATTGTCCATGTCATATATATTGATAAGCCCCTAATCACACGTTCGTGACACCTTTATTTTGGTCAATATACCGACTAGAGTTTTTCTTTGATCTATCCGTGACAATGCAACAATCAATTACCCATGTCACTGATTTATTTTTTTGACACATATATTTTCAAACTATCACGCAAAAAAGCGAGAAATTTCAGTTTACACAATCTGAACTATCTCATACACAAAAAGCACTTTTTCGACATGCTTCAAAACAGTGCAACTATAGATTTGAGAAAGGTGAAAATACAACGTTTCTCATGCCAAATCGGTGTCAAGAGAAGAAATTGTAAAAACGGTCATTTTTAATTAATCAAATTCTAAAAATCTATTCTATATGAGGGTAACAAAACCAGAACATAGTTTGGTGGTTTATTCCCTTTGTCTTATCCCATTTCGTCTACTCTATAAAAATATTGGGTAAGATGAAATATTCCCATTTGATCTAAAGAAAGACAAATGACATCAATAAATTTTTTGATCATTCATTAACGTTCCATCCGTTCGTAGATTCTTTCATCAACCAATTCATTCATTCATTCTTTCTTTTGTTCATTCATTTATTCCCTTATAATTTTATATCTTGATGTCATTTTATTTCTTCAAGTTTTAAGTATTACTTCTTGCTACTGATGCAAATCATACACGAAATAGCGTTTACCCTGGCCCCTTCAACCATGCATAAAAAACGTCCCCTGACCCCAGGTTTTAATGCCCAGGAAAGCAAAATGATGCAATTTGACTCTAGGAAATTTGAGCTGTCACGTCATTTTAATGCGTCCATGGTTATCAGAACAGAACAGATATTTTATGTAGAATATCGACTTGAACACATTATGGTTCATCGTCGAAATACAAAACATTGTACATGGCATACATGGATATGAATATAATAAACAATATATGTGACAATGTATAAGTAGAAATAATGGATTTTGTAGAGTTCCCGTTATAATAGTTCAAATAGTAACCGTATACAGTATATCATCAACCCAGTTCAGAAACCCCGTAACCACGGCCTAATTCAAGCTGTAGTTTCGCTTTCTCCGATCAAAACTGACGCAGTAATTGTGTTTTCTCCGAAAGTAATCTCAAATGTTTAAGAGGATGATAATCGATCATTCATTTATGATATTATCAAAAGGGTGTCATGCTATTGATATTAGTTAAGTTAAAACTGTCTCTAACACCTAAATTGATTGTCAGTTAACACATTCCGGCGATCGGATTGTCGATCGTAATTGGCGGTTTATTATTAATCTTCAAAACTTGCAAGTCACGGGTTAACACCAAAACAATAATTGGTGAAATGATGTTGATAAAGTTTTTTCCATAGGAGATAGTGTTCGGTGAGTCTCTTCTATTTTTTTTTTTTTTGGACTATTATCGGTTCATACTTTCTCGGTTCTTTAGATTCCTACCCTGATCTAACGGGAACGAAAAAAGAGTAATTCCCGAAGTATTTAGGTTTGCGACATCCAGGGGCAACACAATAATGCAAAATTCAAGTATTTTTTCGAGTGGAATTTATCATAAATTGATCTAAAATACGTAGCCGCTGACAAATTGTTTACTATGCCAGTATTATCTATCCCTCGCGGTGACGTCACATGCCTAGTCACGTGACCGAGAAGTTATCGAGGACCGGCTACAGGTGTGTTTATGGAAAATCGTGAAATTCACAGTTATAAAAATTATTTTTTTATTCTGGATATTGCATCTTATTTAATTTTTACTTATGAATACATTAAGAAACGGTTGTAAACGCTTTTCATTTGACCTTTAAGATATGAAGAGAACATTCTCAATTTCATGGAGGTATGAAACAAAAAAGTTCCTATTCACACTCATACATGAATCCGCTTTGTGTATATATACAGTGTGATTGTTGTTTTAGTTTCACACCTCAATGAAATCAACAAATAGTCTCTTCATCACTAAAATGATAATTAAGACATTGAAATATAGCTAAATTAATTTATTTGAATCCTTTTCTCATGTTTAAGTTGTCTTAAACCTGGAAAATGGTCACATAATTCTCTGTTTCTGTAATTAATCATTTGATTCCTTTTCTGAACATTTGTTTCAGAAATATTTTGTTTCTAATTTAATTTGAGACTTAAAGTGACAATTAAAACGAATTACTCTTCACAATTTAATACTTGATATATAACCAACACATTTTCGTCGCGTCGGTAAGCACCGGTCTCTCGATTGAGAAGCGCCAGGAGAAATTTGATTCCCGAAAATGCCATTGATCTAGTATTTGAGGATTTCACAGTAAGTAGAATCGAGAGGGAGTTATAAGTACTTGTACCTCGGTTGCTGTTAACCATGTAAATTGAATAGGCATAAACAAACTAATTAAAAGGTAGAGATTGATTTTATAGGTGATCAGGCTAGACAATTAAGTACAGTAGAATGACATTTCTAAATTAAGTTGGGCCACCAATCTTCTTGACATATAGACTGACTATGGTCAATATGTTCTGCCATTTCCTGAAAGATCAGTAAATTGCAATGGTTATTTAAACATATTATTATACAGTTTTATTATTATAATTATTTTTCAATATACTAAGTTCCACTGGAAAAACTTATGGTAATAGGTTAAATTTTCTCCCTGGTCATTGAAGGAATTATATTTCACAAAATATGTCTATTTGACAGGCTACTTGAAAGAGCTGACCAGTAATTGTTTATTTTATCAGCTTATCAGCAGGTCATCAGAGGTATCAATGGTCATTTTGGTATTGAAAAGCAGACGGAAATAGAACATGTTCTATTCCGTATGTTTTGCAGATCTGTTAACAGAACGCTCATTATCTGGGGTTTTACACTGCATGTTTTGACATATATGAAAAAGCAGATGTGAAAAAACATACAGTCTAAACCCCCTCTTACTGTGTGTTTTAAGGTTCCTTTGTATCTGATTTCCGATAAAATACGGTCTGCAGTACGTAAGACGCTCGGTATTGGAGTCAATGAGAAAACAAAATACGCCAGTGAAGAACCTATCGCTGATACTACCGCTGTTTAACAACATACATCTAAATGTTTTAGATATTCAACAAGAGGATAATCGTTTGTTTCAGTTAATTATATCTTTCAATAAGTGATAAACAAAAGCGTTTGTTTCAAGAGTGGCGAACAAACGATTTATCTATCTTACACGAAAAACACCCGCTCATTTTATTTCTTTAAGGCAAAATAGATACGAAAAATAAAAGTTTTTTGACGCGTCATTTTGCGAGTGTTCGCTATGAAACGTCATAACGTCATTTGACACGTTTCATCTATTTGACTCCGCTTTACTTACGTCAAGTAAAATGAAATAAACGAAAAAAAGGGTATATTTTTCTGCTAATTTTGTTGGTAAGGCGGTGAGTTTATCATATGGCAATTCATCATTTTTTCTCGATAATCCACCGAAAAGCATTAAAGAATGAGCGAATTATCTGTGAAATTATCCAATTATTTACTTAAAATGTAAATGATGAAATTGCAGGAAGAACCAAAAATCCGCTGTTTGCTTTTTAAAATTATTATACTAGAATATAACCACGCTGGCGTGGTAAATTTAACTGTACAATATTGACTGATAAAATTAATGAAATTAAACAATAAAAGATTTTGAAGCTAGTATTTATTTGTTCTGCCCGTTTAATGGTAAGTACAGTTAACAAGATCGCGAAATTGATAGGTTGAATGATTTCGGAATGGAATTGAATGAATGTGTAGAGTGAGTTTTGAGTGAATTTCAAGGGAGGTAATCCAATATCACTTATTGTGTTCAACATGAACAAAAAAAGCGATATTTATTTCATCCCTTTAATAAAATATACATACTTTTCTGTTTGTGCGCCTTCGAGATCCAATCAGACACTTAAAGATCAACAATAGCCAATGAAATCGTAAAATAATTTGATCGATTCAAATTAAATGTTGATCGTCTTGAACGATTTCGAGATATTTTCTTGTGATTTTGGAGCGTTTTTGATCGATTTGAATGACTGTTTGGAATGAATGAATGAATGAATGGAGCGCTGAGTGAACGATTTTGAATGATTTCGATCGGAATGAGTGTCAAGTTGACGATGTTACTAGCTGTTTTTGCAATATCGATGGGTCGGTCTGTATACGTATCTTTAAAACATTCTGGGATCCGATTGCAAACTACCACCTCATATTGTGACGCATATATGTTTTTTCTTATAAAAAATAGGGTTAAAAATAACGTGCAATTCACAAGATGAAAAAATTTGGAATAGGGATGGAATGAAATTAAATCAGAGTGAGGATCGATGTAATGTAATTAAAGGAATACAATGTAATATTGCTTATTCTGCCCAATTGGACGAAAAGAGCGATATTTTATTACCCCCCCCCCCCCTCCCTAAAATGAAATATGCGTATTCTTATTTGTTTTCATGAATCAAACAAACTTCAAATTCAAAACAGCCAAAAAAATCGTGGAAGGAGCGATCGCTTTTATGGTTTTAAAAATTGAACAATTTCGGTGCGTTTTTAAATGGTTTGAGTGAGCATTTGAAATGGCTTAATGGGGCGCTGAGTGAGCGATTGAGAATGGTTTTAATTGAATGAATGTCAATTTCATGTTGATCTTTGCAATAATGATAGATATTTTTTCGTATCAGTAAATCGTTTTACAAGCGTCCCCCTACTTGATTGGTCGCTGGCTCGACCCTTGAACTCCGTCACGAAACATCTCTAAGATTAAAAAAAAAATGTCATTCGTCTGCAAACTTTTACAGGCATGTAAAAACATCAAATCTCTAGAGGGTGACATAAACGTCGAAACTGCACGTTATAGGAGCTGTAGTTACGATGTTTAAGTCGCCAATTTACGAAAATATTTCAAACAAAACGCTCAACCCTGCTTACCAACGGGTTCAGGGGAGTTAAAACTGTGAATAATTTTGCTAAATGTTTAGTGCAATTGTTTCCCTTGAAAAGCTCAATATACATTCTAGACTGGTAAACCTGTCCCATCTACGCTACCCTCCGATACTATCGACAGATTGAGACAGGCTCGCCAGTCAATGTACATTCTGAATTGACTCAAAAGCCTTTCTAAGGTCTTCAATTCTGAGAGGAATTTGTGGGTACTAATTAGAATCGTCGCCACGTACTGAATGAGCAAACATAACGAAGCCTTTGTCAAAGAACTTTTTGTTCATGATCCCAAATTGTTTGCGAGCACTTGGATTGATTGAATGGAGTTTAACGCCGCTTTCAACATTATTTCAGTTATATCGCGGCGGCTGGAGCACCTAACAATGGTTTCCTGGTATTTCTCTCACCAGTACGACCACCACATCCTTTCCTAGCCTCCAGCTATTATCTCACATAGGTCTACGATTATCAACCCATTGGTGAGAGACAAATAGTCGGAAAGAATGAGTGCCGCCGTCGGGAATCGAACCCGGGACGTCTAGATTGACAATCCGATGCGCTACCAACTGCGCTATGACTATGAGCACTTGGAACTTGAACCCCGCCTTTAAAAGCACGGTAAACTTCCGCAAACGTTTGATGGTCGTGATCAGCCTGAACACAGATCAAGTTACCCTTCTATCTAAAAGTATGCACTTCGAACTACAGTATCAGACAGCAAGGTTTCAGAGATGTTAAGGTAGTGGAACCGTAAAAGTTCCGCAACATTTCGGAACTCATGAACTTCACAATATTGACCGATGTTTCCTAATGAAAATCACACTGTTAAAGTTCATTACTACTGAAACGTTGAGGAATTATTACGGGTCCACTACCTTAAAGGTTGTCCATCCTTAGTGAAAAACGTTCATATCGGAATAACTCGTCTTTTCTCGGATGGTGTCGTTGTATACGCCCGGCGAAAGACGACAGTGTCCACTTCTTTATCCAGAGCATACATAACTCCGTCACCCTATGTCAGATTTACTTCAAACTTGACAATTGTGCTCCTCTAATAATTATTGAGTGCAATGAACAAGAACCTCAACTCTACATTGCTTATGTTTTAGTTATTCCTCTTTTTTCATACATTGGCATCAAGCAGTGTGACTAGCGTATCTCGTGAAGTATATACCCCATGGGTTTTCAATGATTGAGAATGCTTTTGGAGTGTGTAAATATCGTAAGTGCTTAAGTATTGCATAGACACTTACGACATTTCATTTACTGTTACGAAACGACGCAATCGGAACATCGCTCGGATTTTCCATAAACTGGAAAGTACCTCGGACGTAAGTGTAGTAATTTTTGGTCATTTTTTAGGTAATTCGGTTTCTGATGGTACTTTGGTTAATACGCTCGAAGAATAACAAATTCCTCAAAAGCTTTCCGCTCGTCCATGGACCTCTTTCGGCATTTTATAATTTTAAAACAAAACGCAGTAAAACACTGCGTTTTGTTTTCAAATCATAATATGCCCGATTTTAACATTTAGTTGATTTTGTTTTTCGCAGCTTCATCTTCAGCTATGTTTGTGACGTCATATAAACCCATGTGCGATATAACGCGCATTCATGGTTGCGCCCTTATTATTCCTGAGGTCTATTCCGTAGAATCGCCGAAGGTTCCCGAGTGGAAACGACAGAAATCCTAGGTTTACGTAAAAAGAAACTATATTGTTCGATGCTTTAAGACACCGAGCAGATTTTTCATTAGGGGTGTAACATGTGTGTATTTCGGTTTATTTATCGTCACTACCGTAGCTCATGTCCATATGAGCGACGCAACAAGAAGACGGTTAGTTGTTAGGGGGGATAGTGCAAGGATACGTGACCCAACTACTGCTGAGATCCGCCATGGTTCTTTAACGTGCTCGGTGTGAAGCAACGTCTTACGGGACCTCGGTTTAACGTCTCATTCGAAAGACAATTAGTACGTTGTGCCAGCCCGGGATTCGAACCCACTTCGTGCAACATTGACATTGTGACTCATTTTATGGCGCGTAACAATTTGGTTTATTGGTATGGTGTTTAACGCCATTTTCAACAGTACGTCAGTTTTATCATGGCGACTGGTACACCTTTCCAGACGCCTAATTCTATATCAGTCTAAATAGGCTTAAAGCCGACAAGTTGCAGGTGATTCGCTATCTTAAATGCAGGGCTGAATTTGATGTCTGAAAGAATGACTCCCTTTATAAGAAAATGTTTTTCCAAGTTTGTTTCAAAATGCATGTTTGTGCATGTTCGTCGAACTCCGATCAAAACCTTGTAACTATAACTTTGATACATGTAAAGCTATATTTACAAGATAATGTTCACCCATAGATAATTACAGTAAACAACGTCGTGAAATTGACAGGTTGAATGATTTTGGAATAATTATGGAATGAAATTGAATGAGTATTTGGAGTGAGCTCTGAGTGAAATTCAAGGGGTATAATCAAATATCGCTAATTTTGTTCAAGATTAACAAAATAAGCGATATTTATTACCTCCCTTTAATAAAATATACATACTTTTCTGTTTTCGTCTTCTTGAACCAATCATTCACTTAAATATCCATAGCAGCCAATGAAATCGTAAAATAATTTCACCGATATAAATTATACGCTGATCATCTTGAACGATTTCGAGATGTTTTCTTATGAATTTGGAGCGTTTTTGATCAATTTCAGTGTGTGTTTGGAATGAATGGAGCACTGAGTGAATGATTTTGAATGATTTCGATCGGAATGAGTGTCAATTTGACGATGTTTTAAACTGATTATACAACGACTGGAAAACAATTTCGAGGAAATAAGATTTATACATATCAATCGCAGGTTTAATCGGTCCAGAATAAACTAAACAAAACACAGATAGTCAAGATTCTTCAACAATGAATTTAATGAAAATCAACTTTCAACAATTTAACAAAAAATAAGCCGGTTTCGTGTTTTCGACAAAAGTCATTGTGAACTCATTCACTCGTATCTCAACACGCTGTGCAAAGTGAAGCCATACAAAACAGTGGCAAAGTTGCCAAATATATGGAAATTTTGGTTTATACTTCTCCAAGTGTTTAAGATAAAAACTATTGCAAAACGTTTGAAAGGTGGTACATTGCTTTGCACGTATACTAGCGTGCAAAGCAATGCACCATTTTCAAACGTTGGTAAAGGGTTATCATCCTACACGCATGGTTGGAAATTTCCAGGTACATCACAAAGTCGGCTAGCAAGCAAAAATCGTGCCTACTATTTATTCAGCTAATTCTGAATCCATTTTCATATCTTTGACAAAGGTCATTGTGAATTTTTCACTCATATCTTGCCACTGTTAAAATATCTTCGCAGTCATCAAGAACCTTAAGGTTATCCTTGGGATGTTTGGGATGTTTAATAGTTTGATTCGATGACAATTTGACCTCGTTTTTTAACCAAAACTTTACAACTAAGATTTATCCCAAACGTTTCAGCCCCATGATATGATAAACAATACCAACCTTGCGTTCAGTAAGCAAAAACGTTAGTGAACGTTCAGAAATTGTTCCCGCATTACACGCGAGTATACGTGAATAGCTGAGCATTATTTAATATACATTTCGAACCGTTTTCATCCTGAACGCATTGCTGTACAAAAAGGTTGGTCTTTCTAAACAAAAAAAGAAACCCTTTTCACATACATTTGTACAATAAGTAAAGACAACGACATCAGACTATGTTTCCCAAATACGAACCGAGCATTCCAGTATATTCTTGATACATTTCAAAGCGTCAAGCCAAAAAATATGACTTGAACTCTTTGTGCAATCGATAAAATTTATACTGGATTCACTAAAGATTTACCGAAAGAGTGCGAGTCCGCGAGATAATTTTGCGGCTACACCCACTTCAGCCGTCGAGCTGGTGAAAGCCTGAAACTGACTCATTTTCAACACGCAGATTGATCGAACATTCATTTGACATACACTTAATACATTGTCATTAAAAAGGGACTTTCGCAAAAATGCAACACGTATAAATCATGAACAGCCCGTAGTTGCATTAAGATTAATCATTGGTTTAATTCTAACCTATTTTTTTTCAGCGAACCAGGTTTGTTTTTTCAATGTGTACATTTGAAAGAACAATCCTGATTGGCTGAATTAATTTCCGGTTAAAAATGTAACCAATGTTCAATACAACAGGAACCAGATGCACTGTTTGGGCAAAATTTCCAGGGCAAAATTGCTTTAGTCAGAGTTATAAATCTAGATAGAAAATTATACAGTACTTATATTCCTGTATGCACTTTGAAGTCAAAGGGAATAACTTGCCGAAACGAATAAAGTTATACATGTTCATAGTTCCCTAAACGGAGACTTTTCAATCATTTGTAAACATTGATAGCAAGAGGTGAACACAATACTAAATTTCATACTATATCCGAACCAGCTGATTTACCCGAGCCTAATGCAACTAATTGTTACCTATATCTATACCCAGATCAAATATTAAAGACAATATATGGCATGTAAACTATTTAAACTGTATCCTCTTGGTTAGCACGACTCTTGAGATGGGATAAATGATTTACGAATACGTATTTTTTGCGGTTGTTGTTTTAATTCACTCGGATACCAGCTTGTATCATTCTTTGTTGTTCGAGTGAAAAGGGAATACGAATATTTTTGAAAGCGTGACAAAGATGGTAATATTTTCTGAATTTAGATGAACATACATGTAAGTGTGTATAAGAGTGTATGAAATTCCCAATTATAAATTATATTTATGCACGATGTATAGCGAATAAAATAGATGTAGATAAAAGCTACTAGTACAAAACATGCGTAAATGTTTTATAATTATTTTTTTGTCATATATATGTAGTTTATTGCATACATTTTGTATACACATTGTAAAACAAACTACTTGAATATGATTAAAATGTATTATGAATCAAACGCATGTGAGGTGAAACGTTGAAAAGAGTGAGCATGAAAATAAAGACTGAGTATAAAAATACACTGAATAGTCATTAAGCGATGTTATATTTTATATAAACGCTTTATATGTTAACCATTTCGCCAAAAAAGAATAAACTTTGCAAGTAATGGAGAAGGGGGGAAGGAATATCGCTCACTATCCTTAGTACATGTATCATCTACAAAATGATGGGGAAAAAATCAAAATCAATTTTGTGATCTTTTACAAAGAAAGAAAATTTAATCGAATAACAAACGCGTCAAAAAGTTTAAGGAGATATGCAACTTAAATTAAGGTAATAATTATATTCCAGTAATTAGGAAGTGACAATGTTTTATGACTTTAACAAGAAGAAAAATCAAAGAAGGACATACACATGCATAGCATGAAGGTGAAAAGAGATTTATGATGAAGAAGTTTGTGATCCTTAAATCATTGATTAGCATACCAAACAAAAAATGTAAGCGAAGCAAAATATACGCCATAAACCAAGATCAGCATAGCTTTGCGAAATAAGCAGCAATATGTACGATAACAATGCGACGAAAAATATAAAAGAGAAATGTATCGACGAAAAGGTTTGCGTGAGTGATAAAATGTCAATTTTGTCCATACATGTATAGACATAATTTACTTATTATTATAGTTCCGCAAGTTTATGTGAGTATCGAGAAACCGTTATTGCCTATCATTTTCAATGTAAAATTGATCTTTGACGCCTCACTATAAATTGTACAACTGTACACACACAAATTTGTATATACATACACATGTAATGATAAGAGCTGACCTCTTAATTCCCAACCACACAAACAAATGAATACAATTATACACGTGCATATAGTTAGCATATTATTGTATAAATTACTGAGAACAAAACACCATACCAAGAAAAGAATATTAAAAAGGAATTAAAAATATATACGTTCAGGTCGTAGATAAAAAACATTGTGGGGAAGAAAAAACATTTTGCAATGCCTGTGATAAGCTTTGAATATTAACTTTTATTTGTAGTGCATTAAATTTGTGTTTCAAAACTATTTTAAACTAATTTCAAAGGAATAAGAAAGAGAACTCTTGAGTATAAATATATCAATATAAACAATATAAACACATTTATCAAATGACACTGTAATGTCTATTCATTGACAGATCACTTATAAAGATTTTCAATGCATTTGACAATGGATATGATGCATTGTATATATAGGATGCATCTACATATAAGTTGCAGTGCAGAATGATTCCAAAGTAACACCCCCGCCCCCTCATCCGACTGAATATCATGTCAAAATACGGTACACACCTTTTTCAATATATTTGTGGAGGTTAACCCATGAATTAAGGATCAAAGACGAACTCTAATTTTTTATTAGCCCTCATTGTTTTTATTAGAACGGTCGCAAAGCAGGCCACCGTGACAAGAAAATGATCTTTTGTGTCAATGACGGATTTTTTTAATATTATTTTATTTATTTATTTAGTATGGTGTAAATATTGAGACCATAAATAATCAAGCTTACTTTGCGCTGCGTCAGATATTCGGCTTAGATTAAGTTCGTGAAACTGGAGTTAGATGTACGATGTCAAAAAGCATCATAGGGAAAGTACAGAAATGGGAACGATGGATAGCTGAAACCGTAAGTATATTTTAGCAAAATAGAAAAATGATATATGGTAATGTAAAAGTCTTGACCAAAGCTTAGGAAGGCCAAACTTGAAATATATTTTTTATCCCAAATGAAAAAATGTCCATGAAAATGCTAAGAGCTAAGAAAATAAATGAAAGACACAGTACTAGAAATGTTTAAAATAAATGAAACAAAAGGTGATGTTTATAGGTTGGTGAAAATTTCAAAGAAATTATCAGAAAAAGAGGTTGACATGAAATCATTGAATGCAATTACTTTTACAGAAATGCTTCTCAAATTGAAAATGGAAACAATAATGGTCTGAAAATATACAAGAAAATGAGAAAAACGAATAATGTGATGAGTAATTTGGAACATAGGTCGGACTTTTACGTAAACTGGAAAGTGCCTTAAACGTACGTGTAGTTATTTCAGGTCATTTTTTCAGGTATTTCGGATTCTGCTAATACTTTGGTCATTTTGGAGAAAAATGTCCTTTTCTGATACATTTCGATCGCGTAAGGAAATATTTTGGGCATATGATAAATCAATAACTGCTTCCTTTTATTTTTTGTTTGGTTTTTTTTTTTTTTTCTTTTTTTTTTTAACGAGAACGTTGATCCAATTTCATATACATTTCATAAGAACATCGTGAAATTGACACTCTTCCCGATCAAATTCATTGTGATTGATGCACTTCAAATGTGTGTATTTCCGTTTATTTATCGTCGCTACCGCAGCACATGTCCATATGAGCGACGCCCTCAGAAGACGGTTAGTTGTTACGGGGGGTAATGCAAGGATACATGACGAAACTACTGCTGAGATACGCCATGGTTCTTTAACGTGTTCGGTGTAAAACACCGTCTCACGGGCCTCGGTTTAACGTCTCATCCGAAAGACAATTAGTTTTGTTAGTGTACCAGCCCGGGAATGGAACCCACGCGGTCGAACTTCAATGGTTTTGAAGTCCGGTGCTCTACCAACTGAGCTAATCGGGCTTCATTTTTCCCAGACACTCACTTAAAATACTCAAACAAGCATCAATATCACTAAAAAGCTAATCAACTATATTCGAATCGCTAAAATACAAACTTTTTTTACTAACTTGCTTAAATTTTGAATGGTCAGATTGGTTTGTAAGATGTAAAATCTATTAAAAGAACATTTATGTATACTTTTTAAAGGAAAGTAATGAATATCGCTATTTGCATTCACCGTGAACGCAATTAGCGATATTGTTTTACCTCCCTTTAGTTTCATCCAAAACTCCCCCCACTCATTCAATTCTATTCCGAAACAATTCCAAATCACTCGAAATTATGACATTCTTAACTGATATCAGACAAAGATTGTTTTGTTGAAAACCGTCTTGAGAATGGATGATGATATAAGGAAACAAAATTTCATGGATAGAAAAGAAAATGATGTGATTGATGATGCACATGTAAGATGAAATGCTCAAAGATGGTATAAATGCATGTACATATGAGATAATAATTTCGTAGAAAAGATTATCTTACAAAGAATTACTTAGATGCGTGAATAAATGCCTGACCATGATGCCTAATACCACATGACTTTACGCGCTATGTTCAAAGAAATTTTCGATAAAACCACGCCATGGTTTTATCAAAAAGGTAACGATAAACAAAAGTTTCCTGTAAAGTTTGTGTAGAAATCGTGAAGCATAATTGAAGTATGTTAGTGATTGTCAGAATTAAAGCGACTGATCAAATGATTGAAGAGTCGAATAGAACGTGTTGGTTATTATCAAGGTATAAAACTTAAAGTGAGATAACACTAAATAGATGTGTGAATGTGAAATCAGATGCCAAGTTTCTCAAAAACTTGATCAGCGAAGTCATTATTTCGCAAATCATGGAATTTGTAAGTTTTACAATGATCTCAACTTAACAGTAAGTCACCAAACCAATAAGGATACAGATTAAATAGTCTACATGTATTGCAAGACAATAAGACAATAATATCTTTCAGTCGTCACTCGTCACATTCAAAGGAATAAAATGGAAACTGCCATAAGTGTCGAGCCTAGTCAGAATATGCAAACCGCGCATGCTGACAAGGATCGACTTATTTAGCTCTTGGCTAATTCACAGAATCTAGATTGACCATTTTGTATTCTTTCGATGGAAATGCAAACTTAGATTGACCTATACTGTAACCAGTCTCTTTTATAAATGTCTAAATTACAGATTTTCCTGATGATTCTTTTCCGCGTTATGGGTCACATTTCGTTGGAGTTTCACCTGTACATTTTCACATAGATATTTAAATAAAATTTCTCTAGGAGTAAGAAAAATGATAAGATATTAAACTAAAATTATTAATATAATAGTTAAACTTAAAGGACAGCCTAATCACAATTTGTTACCAGCGATTTCAGAAGATAAAAGAATTAAAACAAAGGTATAACATAATACAAAAAACATCTCAATAAACAAAAATTATATGACGACCTACATATAGTCATATTTTTTGTAAAAAATCAAAATTATGTATACGTAATAAATAATAAAAAGTCAAATTTTTGCGAGCGAAGTGCGCTGAAAGTATTACTTCATTCTAAGATCAACTTTATATTTTTCCAAACTTATTCGTACAAACAGTAGGCCTGGCCAAAGGTCAAACAGTTAATCAACAAATTATAAGATCTTAAAACAACCCGCATTGAATGCTCCACCTGATAAATAGAGAATAATACGTTCGTGTCTTAAAATACCAATGTTATTTGGCCGAGATTGGGAGAATTTATCATGGCGAGGCTTTGTCGAGTTATGATAATTTCGCATCCGAGACAATATGCAGTCATTTTCCAGCGCTAAAATAAAATAAACCCTTAAACAATCAAAGAAATTCAGGTGAAAGTGTATGCAAATTGTTTCGAAAAATAGACTGGCTGAGATCATGTTATGTTATCAGACAGTTTATATCAGGTAAAAACAGGCTTCTTTGCGTGATAGATTGAAAAGTTATGCTGAAATTATTTTTCTGAATAATGATTCATTTTCACGATTACTTATACGTGTCTTTTTGTAGTTATTCTTTCTTTTTCTTTAAAATATTGTTGAACAAGATCTGAGTACATACCAAGTATAAACTATGTATTATCGGCCATTTGTTCATCGAATATAGAGTTTAACATCAAATTAATGATTTAGTTTTCAATCAAAAGACCGACGAAAACACATGCCTAAAAATTAAGTTCAATATTTTTAAAGATAATTATAAAAACTGATTAAACCATATAAATAACTAATCGCAAACTTAAAAATTTTACAATAACACGCAGAAGGTGATCTTAGTGAATGAACTCGTCCCCGGAATGTTAACCCCTAAAATATGTACAAGAGACGTAAAAGTAAATCGTAATCATAGGGTCATGGCTTGTTTTGAGCCGACTTATTTCACCAGAAGTATTTACAAATATTGTTATCAGCAAGTTTTTCTTTAAAGTTTTTTTTTTTCTGATATCCCCGATTAACTTAAAAAGGCATGATGATGAACACCCATAGATATTTGAGCCTGTGCATGACATTTCCAACAATTTGAAACATGCAAGTGGCGCTAACATTCCGCAACTTAGACAGCTACACAGTGGCATGCTATATTAAATGTCAAAAGTCGCATTTAGACCTAATCTACCTAACAAGAGCAAAGCGATGACTCAGGTCAGGCTGTGCGAATGTACAGACTGGCCAGAGTCTTTGCTTGGCGCACATTTGAAATAGTTGGAAATGTCCCGCACTGGCTCATTTACGATTGTAATTTTAGATTAACTATTATTGACTTTCTTATACGCATAACTAGTATTATCAATACAAGTTAAAATAAAAAAAGAGCGACCAAAGTAACGCCGTTTTAGTCATGAAATGACCAAGGGCCTGTTTTACTGTACATCTTACGATAATTTTTGCGTAAGTCAAAAATTAAAGTTGCTTCTAGAATAGTAACTAGATATAGAATTCAACCATGCATCATCTCATTGGAATCGTTTTCTAAAGACGATTCCAATGAGATATTGCAAGGTAGAATCTAACAATAAATGAAAACACCAGGTACGATTTGTGTTTTTGAATTACGGTCATTTTTTCCGTAAGATGTTTAGTAAAACGGGCCCCTATGTCCGATCTAGGGTTCAAAAGATATGAAGAGACTTCATGGCAAATTCGAAGCTTCAATGATTAGATATGATGTTTTCCCTTTGTCGATTTAAAAAAGAAAAAGAAAAGTTAAATTCCTAAGAATGTAAGGGATTTCAGCGAAAATGAAAAATAAAAGCATCACTCCTGAAACTCTTGAGCGGACACTGAATAAATCTCAATCATGCAAAAAATCCGACCGTTTAGAAAAAGGCGAAAATTATCGTTCCGATTCATACTGCATAGAATGCACAGGCTCAGAATGTTCAAAACTTTTCGAGTTTGAAAAAATCAAAATTGTTCATTTGTTGATTAGCGTCTTAATACATTTAGGTTGGAAAAATGCCAAAGCATATTTTATCTTTTTTTCTATGATTTTTCGCGATAACATATTTAATAGTTCTTTAGTCCAAATATTATCCATGATAAATGCCCTGGCAGGGCGGAGCCTAAGTAAAGGGTCGTTGCGCTTAAGGTTAAGGGAAATCAGCTTTTATTTAAAATAACCTACTTCTAAAGAGAGTCGACATGAATAACTCGAGACCTTAAATCGTAGATTGGTAACCAAATCCTCGTAAATAAAGCTGAAGTTACGAGGCCTTGGTAACCAAACTATGAAATGTGTTCACTCTCTCATAGCACGAGAATCCTTTAGGTTCTAGGATACAGTTATTTGCAAGCGTTAGCGATGATTACCGACAAGTACCCAAACTATTGAAAAGTAAACTCGCCAAATTACGTCACGGTTAAGCCCCGCCCTGCGAGTTCATTCTTCTGAAAGAGACGAATGAGGTGTTATATAACGAAAACAACATAATACCATTCGATTCAAACTCTAACACTTCACTGAACACAGTAAAGTCTGTAGACGCTAAAGATAATCAGACCTCTATGAGTAAAATGGATTCGTCCAAGTCCAAGTCACAAAATATAGAGATAGGAACTCATTCTTCGGACTCGGAAAAAATAGACTTTTTAGTGAAATCCATTACTGCAATGAAAAACAGCCAAGATATAATGATTAAAACAATAGAAACAAAAATAGACAATTTAAAGGAAGAATGGAAACAAGACTTAGATAGCAAGATCAAGGCTCTTCGTGATGATTTAACCCGTGATTTGAGTACAGAGAGAGATAGGCTTGACTCAATATTAGAAACAGTTCAGTCACTTGAATCTAGGGTTGCTACAATCGAAACTACAAGATCAGAAATGTCACAAGGCGATACAAATCATAGTGAAGGTCAATCGATAGAGAGTAACAATATTGATAGAACAGTATTCGTCAAAGGTTTACCCTATTCGAACGGGGAAGATATATTACAGAAGGCCAAAGATTTGATTCTAGCCCTAGGTGAAAGCACATCATCAAAAGTAAGCATTTGCTCAGCATCAAGACTTCCTACCAAAATAAAAAAATCGCCCAGGTCCTGTCAAAATAAGTTTTAACAGTATTGAAGAGAGGTCAGAAGTATTAAAACGAAAGAACTGTTTAAGAAACTCAGAATCATACAAACACGTGTATATAAAGCCATGCAAGACCTACGCAGAACGTCTCATTGAGCATAATGCTCGTACACTGATCCGTGGATTACCGCAAGGTCACAATTTTTCGGTTGATGCGAGAGGACGAATACAGGATCGCACAAAATCTAGTGCTAACTATACATCTTCTAATAATTATGACGCTTAACAAGATGCCCGCCCCCATGAATCTATATCTGTAGCCCACTTAAATGTATGTGGTTGGACAGTAAATAATCACGAACTTCGATGCTCAATTGTGCGCGCTATAGACGCTGATGTAATTTCAATCTGTGAAACCCACTTAACTGGCAACACATCTATAGAAATCGAAGGGTATAAATGGTTTGGATCAAATAGACTCGAAATACATAGGGCAGCACCTAAAGGTTCGGGTGGTGTAGGAATATTGGTGAAACATAGGGTTTTTGAAGATTTTGAAGTAGAGGTCATTGATAGGTCGTTTGAAGGAATATTAGGACTAAGGTTTAAACAAAAACAATCGGACTATACACTAATCGTATTTACATGCTATTTACCACCAGAAACATCAATCTGGGGAAGAAATGCGCAGCAGTTCTATGCGCACTTGCTTACGCAGGTTTACTTGCAAGAAGATGCTGATTCTTTCATCATTGCAGGGGACTTAAACAGTAGATTAGGTAAACTACAAGATTTCAGTGATAGTGACACTTTACCTCTGCGAGTACCACTCGATCTTACCAGTAACAAACATGGCCGAGACTTTCAAGATTTTTTGATTGACTCAAAATTCTGTGTTCTAAACGGACGATACGATAATGATAATTATACATGTATATCTCAAAAAGGATCCTCGGTTGTAGACTATATGTGCGTTCCTCATGATATACTCAATCAATGTAAGTCGTTTCAAGTTATGACAGCCAGCTCAATAATTGACGATAATAATCTCTGTGAGCAACTGGGGGATCGATCACGCGCTCCAGATCATAGCGTTCTCGTATTATTGCTACAAATGAAGGGAGACTACTCGTCTAACTACAATAGGAATAAATACAATGATAACCTCCCTTCCATAAGGAAATATAAACTGAACAAACTTCCTGATGATTTTATGGATAGTGAATTAACGAGATTAGCCTTAGTTGAACTCATTTCTAGAATAGAACAGTCCCGTGAAACTCAACAGAATATAGACAATTTATACAACGACTTTTGTAACACTATTGAGAACGAGTTGGAGAATAGGGTTCCCAGATATAATGTAACACGGGGAACAAGTAAGCGTCCTAAAGTTAGCAGACCTTATTGGAATGATACATTATCGGATATGTGGCAAGAAATGCACCAAGCTGAACAAGTCTTTTTAAATTGTAAGGGACCTAAAAGGACCAGAGAACATAAACGCCTTTTATTCAAAACTGCACGATCGAAATTCGATAGATATCTTCGCAGAACAGAGAGGGCATATAGACAATCAGAGGCAATTGATCTAGAAAATATGTCTTCTAGTAATCCTAATGTATTCTGGGACAAGATAAATTCGCTCGGACCAAAGAGGAAAGTACATCAAATCCCAAATGAGATCATAACCGATGATGGTCGAATTGTTAATAACCAAAGTGCTGTGTTCGATAAGTGGAAAAATGACTTTCAGAACCTATACAATCCACCGAATGAAAATGACTACGATGACATTCATTATGATAGATGCAAAATGCACAAACAAATGCTTGAGCTCAATATGCTAGACCCATTGTATTCCTCGAATCAAGAGTTAAATGAAAATATCACTGTGGAGGAAATTAGCCACCTGATCATGAAAAGTAATTCTAAATCAGCAACAGGTATAGACTGTATTTCAAACGCTTTTCTTAAATTTCCACAAGCAATCGGTATCTTATGTGACTTCTTTCAAGTTGTATTCGATACGGGCATTATACCAAGTATTTGGAGAAAAGCTATATTTTGTCCTATCTTGAAAGGCAATGACTCTGACCAACGTCTTCCGCTAAACTACAGAGGAATAAGTTTATTATCATGCGTGTGTAAATTATATACGGGACTTCTGAATAAACGTATAATAAATCACCTTGAAGCTGGTAGCATCCTCGCCGAAGAACAAAATGGTTTTAGACGTAATCGGTCATGTGAAGACCATATTTTCACCCTAAACAGCATATTAAAAAACAATTCACAAACATTTGCTGCTTTCATTGATCTAAAAAAAGCGTTTGACTGTATTGATCGTGATTTATTACTCTATAAACTGTTGTTAAACGGAATTGACGGCAAACTATATAGCTCTGTGAAATCCTTATATAGTAACACTTCAGCGTGTCTACGAATCAACGGAAAAACTACGGACTGGTTCAAGTGTGAGAAGGGTGTAGTTCAAGGCGACAGTGCGTCGCCGACACTTTTTTCAATCTACATTAATGACCTCGTTCAAAAAATAAACAATTTGAACACGGGAATCGAGCTCGGGAATACAAAAATATCACTTCTATTATACGCTGACGACATTGTCCTGGTAGCAAAAACAGCAGACTCTCTACAAACTATGCTTAACTGCTTAAACGAATGGTGTGAACAATGGAGAGTCATGATAAACGCAGACAAATCTAAAGTTGTGCATTTCAGACAGGGAAAAAAGAAGCGCTGTGAATATGACTTCAAAATCGGACATAATACACTCGAAATAGTTCCTGAATATAAATATCTCGGTGTCGTATTTGACGAAAAACTTAGTTTCACTCCACACAGTGAGCTAATCTCGAAATCAGCTGGACGGGCCCTTGGTAGCGTCATTTCGAAAATACATAATTTGAAGCACCTCGGTTATAAGTCATTTGAAAAACTTTATCATAATTGCGTGGTGCCAATATTAGATTACGGGTCCTCAAGTTGGGGGTTAAAACAGCATCAACCAATTGATAATGTTCAGAATCGCGCAATAAGATACTTTCTTGGTGTTCATAGATTCGCGCCAACATCAGCAATCATAGGAGATATTGGTTGGTTACCCAGTGAATACAGACACTGGATAGTTATACTTCGATATTGGAACCGATTGCTTACTATGGACGATAACAGACTAACAAAAAAGGTATTCGAATATGACTATCGTGTGTGCAAAAATAACTGGTGCAGTGATATAAAACAGATTTTTGAAAAGCTCGGTATGTTAGATTATTATAACAATAAACGACGAGTGAATTTAACTAGCGCTGAGAGTAAAGTCCGAGCTCACTACACAAATACGTGGTTGGCGAAAATCGAGAATACAAATAAACTAAGAACCTATAGACTCTTCAAAAATACATTTGTAACCGAGAAATACTTGCAACTTAACCTCAGTAAAAACGAACGATCTCTTTTGTCCCAGTTACGATGTGGCATACTCCCGTTAAGGGTCGAAACTGATCGCTACGTTAATGAACCCTATGAAGAGAGACTCTGTAAACTGTGTACCAACAACGTAATCGAGGACGAAGTGCATTTTGTGATCGAATGTGATAGATATAGCGATGAAAGACAGCGGTACTTAGAACTCAATGTGTGTGATGAATATAAAACACTAAGTACAAAAGATAAACTGACATTCTTGCTGCGTGAAGAGCCGAGAAAGATAGCCAAATTCATAGTTAAGGCTTATATAAAAAGACGCTCCGTTTTGTATACTACAACTTGATTGTTTTTACAAGTAAAAGAAGAGAGAGACAAAAAAAAATGAAAGTGTGAACGACGTTAACGGGTCATTGCCTTTCAGGCTTTTACTCTTTAGCAAGCTCATACTATCCCTATCGGCTCTTTATATCTCATTCAAATCAACTTTCCAACCAATTTTAATAATTGACATCTTCATATAGACGCAACTACACATATATACATATGTATATTATTTTTTAATAGTTATTCTTCATCTCATTATTACGGTATGACGTTTTTGTAAATTAACCAAGTATCAATATTTTCTTATTCTTGGACATCCGAGATTTAATGATTATGTACAAGCAGAACAGATTGTGGTAAAAAAGTTACAACTCGTTTACCAAAAACTGTACTGGCAAATTTACAGTATAAACTTTGTTAGATTCTGTTTTCCTTTATTTTCGTTTCGTTTAAGGTTTCCTTAATCTGAAACATCGACGAAGATCTCCAAACATGGTATCTCACTAATACGCAATTTCGACACTTTCTCCTAACGATATGGTCAGCGTGTTTCTGAATCCTCGTAGCTACAGCTTTACAAAGGTTGTGGGTGTGGGTATTCGGAACTGCACGGACATAATAATTTTAAGTTCCAGGAACTTGAGAATGCGGATGGGGTGGGAATACTGACCTTGGTCACAAGGTCAGTAAAACCCTGTCACATCCGTATAAAAGTATTAGTTTGGATTTATCATCATCCATTAATTTGCCATTTTTAATTATTTACCCATAATTTGTTTAACGATTAAAGCTATTTAAGAATAAGAGAATAATACGAAGCTTTACTCTGGCCTAAGCGTACGACTCTGTCGTACGATATGGAACGATTAATGCTTACTACCTACTACAAGGTCAAAAACTATGTCGTATGTATTAGTTATTCAAGGTGACTTATAGGCCCATGGGGCCGGGTGTTCATTATTTATGACAGTTTAATTGTTAAAATTAAAATGTAAAACACATGTCACTATAATAAATAAACATTTACTTACTTACTTACATTAATTACGCAGAATATATGGGGGAAAAGGATGAAATCATAACGTATATTGTTGATAATGTAATTACACCATTGTATCGTGAACCCTGTGTTTTACGAGTCTTTATTTCCCCAGTTTGTTGCAACCACATCCCGTTACGGATACGACCATCCATCAAATTTACCTAGACCGAATTCGTCATATAAAATTAGATTATACGAAGCAAAGTAATTTTGCAATGTTACTTTGGCTTCGTCCTCCATATCAGCAGGGTTGCATTTCGGTGGCGGCGGCAAGCCAATGTCGCCGTCGGCGCCGGTACCATCGCTACCGCCGGAGCCATCGTTATGTCTGGCTATCAGATCATCGGGATCGCAGTCTGAAGATACATTTAAGAAGATCGTAAAATTGACGACGTAAATAATTTTGGAATGAATATTCATTCCAGTTAAAGAGAATGAGTTGGAGGAGATAATTTTGGAAAGAAATTAAATAGAGAATACTGAATGAGTGGTTATGGAATACCGAATTTATTAAACCGGTCATCTATAAACGGATAAAAACGAGGCTGAGCCGAGTTTTTATCTGTTTTAAATGACGAGTTTGATAAATTCTGTGTTTTATGAACACAAGTTTTATAATCTATTTATAATATGAACCGAATTTTCTCGAAAAATCGTCAGAATTCTTGAAATTAAACGTTTCAAGGTTTCCGCCAAACTAATAACGATCGCAGATCGTGTCTTGCGAAGCAAGACACGATCAAAGATCGTTTCGCGGTAGTACCGTTTTTTTTTTTTTTTTTTGTTTTTTTAGGACGATTTTGCCAATAAGTGTTTTAGACCCGATCTATCATTTTTACTATGAAGAAAAAAAAAGTGATCCTTTTTTCGGACCTGGGCGCCGCCATCTTGGATTCCGGTAAAACATTTTATCAAAAAATACAAGAATCATGAACGCTCTCAGGCTCTCTAATTACAAAAAATGATCTTTTAAACTGCTCAAGTAATACGAGAAATTCCAATATATCCAAAGAGAATTTTAAATGTACGAGAAATGAAAGCGAAAGTTGTTTCGGTTTACATGGTGACGTCGAATATTCACATTGGTACCCGATTCCGCTTACCGAGTCCTTAGGTTGGCGTTTTCGATGCCGGAGTCCAGAACCTATTCGTTTGACATCGTTAAAGGTAAGTGACAACTTGAAAATCTCAAAGAGATATGACCCTTTTCGATTTTAAACCGTTCTATCTTAAGTCTGCCGGTTTTATCTCAAAACCCCACCTATTTGAGCTGCAAAACAGATAAGTGAAGTGACTTGTCAACTCGGCCGCATGATTACTCGGCCCATTAACAACTCGGCCAACCCCAAACAGCACAAGACCCGTAAACAGGTAGCCTGTATAAAGGTCTGTCTGGTCTTCAGGGTATTGATATTTATATTTATTTAGTAATGTTTTTTTTTTTTTATTTGAAATTGAGCTTTTCTCAATGTGTTGATTAAGTGAAGTTAACATGATGCACTCATATGTGGCGGTATTAAATCATGTTTTTAAATGTTAAATATAGACAAGATTTCTTTCATCTGGCTTGCGGGTCGAGTGGTTAGCCTGCTCGACTCGTAACCCGGTGGTTGGGGGTTCAAGCCCCAATGGATGCGGCTAGTGTTACTATTTGGGCATGACACTTTACAGACAGGGCCCCACCCAGCTGTAAAGTGTTTATGTCCTCTCCCAATGGAAATAATATTGTGTTATCCATGAGTGAAAAAGAAGGAAAAAATTACATGCTATGACCATGAGTTTTATAAATCAAAATCTGTTGTTGCTTGAATAGCACTTCTGTTAAAAAAGGATCCGACATCAATGTTCAGAAAGGAAATGCCTACAGTTTTTTTGATTGGCATTTTTTAAAGTAATGATTGGTTGATGTTGAAACATGTGTAACTATTTCTTCCTTTTTAATCCTTCTTTTCGTCTTTCTTTAAAAATGACTCCATGCTAATATATTGCAATGTTCAATATAATTGGACACTCATGAGTCATGTTGAATGGAATCATTGTGGTTGTCTCGATTGATGTATTGTAACTTTTTACAAAATGTCAAATTCATGGCTTATCAATGAAATAGTCATGGATTGATTCTGAATATTGTTTGCCCCTTGGTCTGTTTGGTCTGAATCCAGGTCATCCATGATCCAGTGGCAGATCTAGATGGGGTCAGATATTAAATGAACTCTTTCTGCAGCCCAATTTTCATGCAAAAATTTGGTCAAAATTGTGTATTTCTTAGCTTGACTTATTGTCGAATAGGGGACTATTCTGATCACACGGGCGTTGGTGCAGGCGTCAGTGTAATGCTTTGGCTAAGGTTTTACATGTATGTCAAATCTCTGTTTCTACTAAATCCATTGCTTTGATATTGTACATGCTTCCAAGACCATAATATAAGCCTCTAGACAATGATTTGTTTCTCTAATACTTAATTAAGTGGAATTTTTTAACCCATTTTAGATTCTAAAATCTTTAAGTTTTTCATGCAACTACCGTGTATATCTGTATTTTCTCTGTTTCCACTAAAGTGTTTGCTTGGAAACTTTGAACATGCCTCTGTGACCAACTTACCAGCTGCTAGACAATTCATTACTCTGTTCATGTTGAATTTATAGGTATTCCAATGTTGACATTGGTCTGCTTTTACTATCCAGCTCTGGGAATAGTGGAACTTCTATGTCCTCAGACAGCTCTTGTTGGTAAATGAAGCAGTCTTTTTGCAGGGGTGTGGAATTCCTTGGGACTGAATTCCTATGCCCAACTTGCCAAACATTATCTTTGATGGCAGAATTAAATACCAGGGCAAATCTGGGTTTACAACAAAAAAAAGACAATCAGGCCCATAGCTGCCTTTAATTTAAATTTTCAGGGGGGGAGGGCATGCCCCCTGAACCCCCTAGATTATTTTGAATCCACATCCTTAATAGGCTATCCACGCGCCTGACAATTCGTTATCATGAAAAGGGTTCACTTATACATGCATATCAATACCATGAAGATATTGTTTGAGAGCCTAGTTTATATTCAAGTTTTTTTTCAATGATTTGAAACGTGAGTCTTTTTTACTTTTAAATTTCAAAGAAATATCAATTTGAGACAGTGTGACACACTGACACTCATATGTATCAAGAGCATATGATTATTAGATTTATGTAATTCACAAACATTGTTATTTTGTATGTGGTTTTAAGTAACCCTTGTAGTTTAAGGTAAAATGCCTGGTTGCAAGGTACCCAGGAGTTCTGAGTTCAAATCTCAGCAGGGGTCAAATTGTAACCATTAAGTTATCAATTTTGTGAAATATATGAATTTAATATAATCAATAGTGGTAATATTTTAACCCTTTCCATACTGTTCACAGCAGTGTTGTGGAAATGTGGATCTTCTCTACATGTCCCTGGACAAGTTAGAGATGATTTATAACTTGCCCAGGATCAAAAGGAACTTGTCCAGAAAAAGGTGAGAATAGATATTTAGCAAACATTGTTTTACTGAAAAAATGCTTGAACATTGCTTAAACATTGAGTACTTTATCTGTTACATCTTTTTAGTACTATTCCAAGATTTGCTCTGATATTCACTTGTCCACTGACAAGCTGAATGATTGTGGGAAGAACTGATACCAAACTGGTTGAAATGTCCCAAAAATTATTCTGCATGATAGTGATTTTAGGTGGATGTGGGCATCTATTTGGGACAGACGGCTCTCATTTGCAAAATTAGGTATCCGCAAATCCTAGTCCAGTGACTACAAAATTTGAAAATACTGCCAAATTCACCACTTGTTTTTGTGGAGAAATTTGAGATTCAATGCTTTGAAGAAAATAATTACTGGACACTCAATCTAGTGTTGAGAGGCCAGGGTTCAATTACCTGCAAAAAGGATGTTTGATTTGTTTGAGATATTTAAATTTCTGTAGCTGATTTTGTTGGTTAATTTGAACAGGGTTTTATTCTGCTTTCAACATTCTTTCAGATCCATTGAGGCGACTGAAGTAACTTAAAACAAATTCCCACAAGTACTTTCATTATATCTTTTCAAAGCCTCAAGCTCCAAGGCCTTTTTTAAAAAAGATTGTTGGTTGCCCCTTAAACCCAATTCAAGCAAAAAAACAAACCAAGGCCTTTTTTGTTCATGATCTTAAAAGTGAAATATCAATGTTTATGAATTATTGTATTGTTAGTAATGCAGTGATATGTTTCATCATCTTGATAATTTTATCCATTTGCTTAAGGGTTGTGGACCCGTAATAGTTACTCAATGTTTCGAGAGTAGTAAACTTTAACAATGTTAACTGAGGTTTCCTACTGATTTTCACCATATCAATATATATGGTCAATATTGTGGATGATGATGAGTTCCAAAATGTTGCGGAACTATTATGGGTCCACTACCTTAAAGCAAATGAGTAAAATTATCTAAAGGCTCTGATGAGCACAACATGCTCAAGGTGATCTGATAGGATCACCTTGAATCCGTCGTCACCTTTGCTGACCCTTTTAAAAGTGTTCTCAAAATTCTGATTGGCCATTGAATATGGATGTGACATGTCCGTCCTATTAATGCCCCTCATGGAAAGATGGGCGGGCATATTGTTTTAGCGTTGTCCCTCTGTCTGTTATTATGTTGACCCTTAAAAGAAATTGCTTATAAAATTTTGATTGGCCCATAAATATGGTTGTGGTATTTTTATTATGCTCCATATCAAAAGATCAATTTTCTTGTGGCATTTTTAGCTCGGCTGTATTCAGAGAAAACCCGAGGTATTGCTATAGCCTCTGTGTTGTCGTCGGCGTCGTTGTTGTCGTCATGAGAAAACTTTGACATTTTGTTATATCTCTGGTTCTTCTTAAGGCATTCAGTTGAAACTTGGCACACATGTTCACCATCAAAAGAGCAACCTATACTTTCAAGGGGGATAACTCTAGATGCATTTTGTGCAAATTATGCCCTTTTTCGACATGGATTTTTTCCCACCATCCAGCACTCGACAGCCGAGGGTAGGCACCTGTAGGCGGTGCTCTTGTTTTTTTACCATTGTCTGTCTGTCAATCTGTCTTCAAAATTCAACCAAAAATCTTAGTATTGCCAATATCTTCAAGCCTATTTAAGCTACAAGTCTAATATTTGGCATGAGGATATATCTAGATGAAACACATTTGCTGAGACCAAATCAAGGTCATGTGACAATGGCAAGGTCATCTGTCAAGGTTAAATTTTTATTAAAAACTTGACCAAAAAACTCAAGATTGCCATTTTTTCAAGCCTATTCAAGATACAAGCCTCATTTTTAGCATGGTGATAGATATGAATGATCTGCATCTGCATATACTTATGCTAAGGTCATACCACATTTTCAAGGTCATGTATCAAGGTCAACCTTCTCAAAAACTAAACAAAAAAAAATAACATAACAAATGTCTTCAAGCCTAATTAAGGTACAAACCTCATAAATGACATGATGTTACATCTCAATAATGTGCATCTCTAGATACCAAGGTCAAGGTCATGTTTCAGGTCAATGCCATCTATCAAGGTGACATTTTGAAAAAAATGTGGTTGTGGGGGATTTGTTTTTCACAAACACTTCTTGTTTCACTATAAAATATTTGACAGACATTGCCTCCTGATCCTTCTCAGATTCTGGGGTGGCAGGGTGGGAGCCTTTTTAGTAAGAAGTCTTAAAATACTATCTCCCTTTAAACCATTTGACTAATTTCAATGAAACTTTGCCCCAAATTGTACTTAGATGACATCAACTGGACCAATGAAATACAGATGAGTTATTTAGGCCCATTCTGTACCTCATGTTTTGCAAACCAAATCCCTAATGTTCATAAGACAAGATAAGAAATGAATGAGTTAATGGTATAGTTTCAAAACATTGGGATTGGAAATAAAGTTAATATAAGCCTGAAGATGAAATTCCTTCTGCAAATAAATAAAGTACACAATTAAAAAAAAATAATTTCATTCGTTTAAAAGTGGTAAGCCTTTTATATTACATTGTTAAAAGACAACAATTGAAGACTGCGATCGTTTTGAGGCTTTGCCTTTTTCATATTAACTCCCCTTTTGAATGAAATTATAGGGATGTATTTCTAATATCGCTAATTTCGAAATTATCACTGTTTTATGACCCCCGTTTTATTAGATATACATTTTTTTCTGTTTTTGGTGTCCTTACAGGCGATTCAGACATTTTAGAATTCAGACGTCAAATAAGCGCAGAATAATTTGATCGTCTAAAGTGAAGTTTATGGTCGTTTTGAACTAGGTGTTTGCAAATGATTTCTTGGCGTTATTTTGACCAATTAGAGTGGGTGTTTGGATTGCTGAAAAAAACCTTATCAGCAGATCTTGATTGTAATGAAACTCGAAAAAAATGTGTACAGTGGAAATTAAAATCAACGTTGTGGTTGATTTTGAACATCCTGTTTAAAATGAAGCTATATTAGCTTCTTCCATTAATATTCGGCAAAATAGGTTAAAAAATTGGTAACTTGGATTACACTTATTGCTGATAGCGTTCGAAACAGTAAGTTACATCGTGAAATTGACATTCTTCTCAATCAAAATCATTCTAAATCACTCGGCGATCCATTCATTCATTCCAAACACTCACTCAAACCACTCAAGAACCTCCAAAAAGACTGAGAAAGATAAAACCAACAGTTAGATAAATAATGAATTTAAATCGAAAAAAGAATCGCGATTTCATATATACTTAGCAAAAAAAGAAACTTTACACTTGTTGGTCTGTTTTGAATGACTTATAGTGGTTATAGGCCAACTTTATTTATATTTGTTAGTTGGACTAGCTACAGAGACTACACAGACGCAGGAATTTGCGCGATTGAAGCGAGTCCAAGCTAATGCGTCTGTAACTTCCGGTTTAGGTCACATACTCGTGTTGAGCTACCCAAAGTTCATTTTGAGTGATTTTTGTTACACAGTCACACTCATTCCTTAGCATCAGCACGAAAAAACAAAAATGTTTGTACATTTTTATTGAAACGGGTATGTAACAACAATCGAATAAAGGCAGGTATCAGACTACAGGTATTCATAGAGCTTGAATGTCTCTCTTAAGTTTTGCTACTCGGGACAGGCAATTCACATTTTAACATCTCGGTTTAGAACTGCCGCGCCCGGTTGGGACAATCGGTTATGCGCCTGGTTTTCATTCATCGGGGAAGAAAACTTGAATCCCATTTTGTAAATGTTCAGTAGTTAATCACATTTAGATTTGCCGTCGTCATCGCTCAGTAGGTAGCGCGCCGGACTGTCAATCTGGAAGTCCCGGATTCGATCCCCGACGGCGGCACTTATTCTTTCCGACTATTTATCTCTCAACAATGTGTCGATAATCGTAGACCTATGTGGGATAGCAGCTGGAGGCTAGGAAAGAATGTGATGGTGATAATGGTGTAAGAAATACCAGGAATCCATTGGTAGGTGCTCCAGCCGTCGCGATATAACTAAGAGATTGTTGAAAGCGACGCAAAACTCCATTCAAACAAACAATAAACATATTGAGGTGATAATCAGCGGCATTGGGTACTGATTGAATATCCATTTTCAATCATGAATGATATAAAGGATATTGAATGAGTGGTCATGGAATACCAAATTTATTAAACGAGTCATCTATAAACGGATAAAAACGAGGTTGCGCCGAGTTTTTGTCTGTTTATAGATGACGAGTTTAATAAACTCGGTATTTCATGAGCACAAATTTTATATTCTATTTATAATATGACCCGAATTCCGGTGATTAAACGAGAAAATTACGATATTTACCGATTCATGTTATTCCGCGAAACATATAACCCCGTTAAAAATGACGTCATCAGATCCATTATGACGTCATTTTCCTAACAAAAATATAATGTTGTTCTTCGTTCTTAGCTCATTTGTATAGTTATTCCACTAGTGTTATACACCCGTGTAATATCAAAAATATTCAACGGGATTATTTCACTCTCGCGACGTAGGTCATATTAATCTATAATTGTTATTCTGTGGCAGCACAATTTGAACGGTTCTATCCGAATGGCAACTTATCATAGTTGCACACCGTCCTTCATCCCAACTCATATCCATTTTGTGAACCGTTTGTTTCGAAAATAACAACATCTTGAAATTGACAAGGTGAACGAGTTTTGAATGAATATCCAATAAAATTGAATGAGTCGGAGGCTCGATTTTTCAATGAAATCAAAGTGGGGTAATATTATCTCGCTTAATTCGTCCATTTGGTTAAAAATTATCGACAACTTATTACATCCCTTTAATAGAAATAAACGTCGTTTGTGAGTCTTCACGAACGAACCAGAGTCTTTAAAATCCACACCAACAAATAAGAACTCAAACTGACGTGATCGTATGGAATAAAGTTACTCATCGTCTTGAACAATCATTCGGAACACCACTCGGCCAATCTCACGATCAACCTCGGATGTACATAGACGGACTATTTTTAAAAATTACGGGAAAACCTTGGAAAAACTCGATGACGTCGGTTAAAATGGCGTTAGCCCTCGAAACTTTGGGTGAAAATATTCGACGTCGCCGACGCTAATCGTTTAAGTCACTGACGTGAAATCATCGTATCTTAATATAAATATCTCTAGACTCTAAACAAACGGCTGAAAAAAATCTTAATTTTTGAGAATGATTCATTATTCTCAAAAATTAAGATTTTTCAGCCGTTATTTACTTTAATAGATATAAATCTACAGTGTTAGTTTTTCTTACACTGTTTCCGCCTAACAAAATGCACGATTTCGTTACATACCCATCCGCCTTACATACATCCGAGGTCATTCGTCTCAACTCGGCCGATTCCGTAACCTACATTTAACATAGATCGGAGACTTCGGAGATCGCCCGAGAATTGCCGAATGATCCGAGGTATGTTGTAGTTTACGGAAATGACCGAGTGATGTTCCGTATGCTTGAACACAATCGGGAACCCTCGGCGATTCTACGGAACAGACCTCGGGAATAATACGGGCGCATCCATGAAAGCGCGTCATTTCTCACGTGGGTTTATATGACGTCACAAATGTAACTGAGAATAACGGTGCAAAAAAACAAAATCAACGTAAGGTAAAAATCGGACATACTATGATTTGAAAACAAAACGCAGTGATTTACTGCGTCTTGCTTTCAAATCATGATATGCCAAAATAATCTCTATAGACGATATGAAAGCATTAGAGGAAATTGCTTTTCTACAAGCGTATTAACCAAATTACCACCAGGAGCCGAATTACCTAAAAATGGACCAAAAATACTACACTTACGTCCGAGGTACTTTCCAGTTTACGGAAATGTCCGGGCGATGTTCCGAATGGCTTGAACAATGTCGATGTGTTTCCGAATGATTTCGGTGGGTTTTTGACGGATTTGAGTGGGTGTTTGGAATGAATGAGTGAAGCGCAGAACGAATAATTTAGAAAGATTTTGAACCAAAAATAAATGATTTAGAAAGATTTTGATCAAAATGAGTGCCTATGTTCTAAATTCAGTTCTCTGACAAAATAGCTTATCTGGGTACATTAAGGTAGTGGAACCATAATAAATCCACAATATTATGGCACTCATGAATTTTCCCAATGTTTACCGAGGTTTCCTAAAGAAATCACTAGGAAACCTCAGTTAACACTGTTCAAGTTTATTACTTCCACTACATTACGGAACAATGAAGGGTTCACTACCTTAATCGAAGCGCTGTAACCGTCAATTTATAAATTACTCACCAACATCAAGAAATGTTAATATAGTTTGTAAAGTTTCCCTTTGAGTTGCTGGCTTCACCAAATTTTCGTAAAGGACGAATAGATAATCCTTTGCGTCGACAACCTTCGACATCTCACGGATCCAAAACGATTGTATAAGTGAAGTAATATCGACCTAGGTAAAAAAAAATATAGTGTTCTTTTCATTTATGTTTTTCGGAGAATTATCGAGAACTTAATATAGAGAATAACAAGTTAGTGTCTAAAAATAACAATGTTATCTGGTCGATGTTGGGAGAATTTATCAGGACGAGGCTCTGCCGAGTCATGATAATTTCTCGCAGCCGAGACCAGATAACATTGATATTTTAAGACACTAACGTGTTATTCTATTTATCATGCAATCATTTTCAGCGCTTGATTATAAAAAACCCTTAAAGAATCAAAGAAACCCAGGTGAAAGTGTATGCAAATTGTTTCTAAAAATAGACTGACTGATATCATGTTATGTTATCAGGGTAATACAGGCTTCATTGCATGATAAATCGGTTTATCGTATACATAAGCATAAAATTCTTCTGCAATTGGGTTGTATTCATGGACACATCAACGCGAAAATGATTTTTTTCATCAATGCACAACAAAATAAAGGTCGGTCCCGGGGGTACAGTTAACACTGTAGTGAAATTTACAAGATTGATTTTACATTGATTTTGGATAAGTGTGAGGGGCAAAATTTGAATGATTATCCGATTGGTCGAAATGAGCGATAATTCCCCCTCCCCCCCCCCCCCCCCCCCGAAATAGAATATACGTTTTTTTCTGATTTTGTGTTTTCACGGACAAATCAGACAATTTAAAACCAACACTAGCAAATTAAAATCTAGCAACTTTTCGATCGATTTTATTGAAATGTTGATCATTTGTGTTTTAACAATTTCGGAACGTTTTTGAGTAATTGGGATTAGCGTTTGGAATGGATGTTTGGAGCGTTGAGCAAGTGATTTTAAATGTTTTTTTATAGGATTTATTGTTAATTTTACGATGTGATTAACTAAAATCTAGATAATACGTATAATTACATCGTGAAATTGACATTCACCTCAATCAAAACCATTCTAAATCGCTCATTCAGTGGTCCATTCAAACACTCACTCAAACCATTCAAAAACGCTCAAACCAATTGAAAAAATATAGAATCAACAACGTCATTCAAATTAAATTTTGGTGGCGAAAAGCCACGATTCACTGACGTAATTCAAATAATTCAATATAGGTTCTTGAAGAAATAGAAAGCCCTGTATAGAACTTGTATGCATTTTTATTAAACGAAGGTAATGAATATCGCTAATTTTGTTAATCCTGAATTATATTTCAAAAGGGACGCGCACATTACTAAGAGGTTATTTAACATGATCGAGTACAATACTGAATTCTATTGGATGAGTACCCCGCAGAACTAGTCTATATATGTGAATCATTTGTAGTTAAAACTCATTAGAATAGTCTCAATGGCAATATTCTTTTTTGAGTTAACAGCCGATTTCAAGATTCCAGTTGGTTGATACATTGTAATGGAATATCGGCGGAAATGTAAGTGACTTAAAACTCTACGAAGGGTTTGAAAACAAACTATTGTTTAGTTTTTAGAAAACGGACATTAATCAAGAAATTGCTTTTCTAATACTTTTGTCATTTTAACCGACGAACCATGAAAAAAACATAAGGCGTTTAATTTTGGTGGAACATGAAAGATGCGCTAAAATAAAACATCGCCAATAAATCGAAACCGAAAAAACGCCAAACACCGCAAAAACTCGTACATTTCTTAAACTTAGAGTTAAAGTTAGGTTTATAGTCTGTTTCTAGGCCAGGCATATTTAACCTACTTCACACTTTAAACCCCGATCATCGAATTGCAAGTTGGCTGTTAACAAACGGCGTTCATCAGCAGCCACAGCACACAGACTTACATTCTCACAGGTACCCATTTATACACCTGGGTGGAGAGGAGCAACGTGGAGTTAATTTTTTGCTCAGAAAAATTCCTGTGATCTGGCCGGGATTCGATCCCGGGACCTTCTGGACCACGGACTCCACACTTAGCGACCGTTTTTTTTTAACGACCGCTTATTGGTGGTCCCGTAAGAGGTCGTTTGATACACCTTTTACTGTAGTATAAAGATAATTTTCATACTTTGTAAATGTCTCGGTCATGCAGTGTCATATTCTTCATACAAGGTACGAACCCAGGACCAGTCTTGCACTTATCGAAGGCATCCAAACTCTTGTGTACTTCGGCCGTAAACTCTTCCAGAGGGTAATCAGCCTGGCAGTATGCAACGTATATACTGAAATGCATAGAGGATATTAAATGAGTGGTCATGCAAAACCGAATTTATTAAACGAGTCATCTCAAACAGATAAAAAAGAGGCTGCGCCGAGTTTTTATCTGTGTAAGATGACAAGTTTAATAAATTCGGTATTTTATGAGCACAAATTTTATATTCTATTTATAATATGGCCCAAATTTTTGCGATAAATCGTCAAAAGTCCTGAAATTCAACATTTCAATATTCCGCAAAACATAAAGCGCCGTTTAAAACTGACGTCACAATATAAACATTATGACGTCATTTTTCGGTTACAAAATAGCGTCGCTATTCGCTCTGAGCTCATTTGCATAGTTATTCCACTAGTGTTATAACACCCGTGTAATATCAAAAATATTCAACAAAGTTATTTCACTCCCACAACGTAGGTCATATTATATATTTGATTTTTTATACAGGAAAACCTGCCTAAATGAAAATATAATTGATAATGATCTAAACTCCCTTTCTTGAAAAATGCAAATTTGGTATTCGTCAATACGAAAAAATATGAAGGGGCAGCGCAACACTATTGAACGTGCCTATGAATTCATATGCACTTACAATAATGTTGCACTGCCCCCTCGAAATGTTATTTCAATCAAGAATTTGATCATTTTTACAGTTAACAACATCGTGAAATCGACAAGGTGAATGATTTTGGAATGATTTTGGAATGAAATTGGATGAGTGTGTGGGGCGAGTTTTGAGTGAAATCCAATATCGATAATTTTGTTCAAGATGAACAAAATAAGCGATATTTATTACCCCCCTTTAATAAAATATACGTATTTTTCTGTTTTTGCGTGTTTTCTATGACCAATCAGACACTTTAAAATCCACATCAGCCATTAAAACCTTAGAATAATACTAACGATTTGAATAAAATGTTGATCGTCTTGAACGATTTCTAAATGTTTTCAAATGTTTTCGGAGCGTTTTGATCGATTTGAGTGAGTGAATGAATTAATGGGGCGATGTCAATTTCACGATGTTTTTAACCATTTTCTCACAAACCGGAATTTTATGCACTGAAAGCTATTACAAAATTAAAGATCATAATTCTACTCCTATGATCACTGCATAGGTTTCTAGCCTTTTCTAAACAAGTTTCAATAAGGGATTTATCAATTGACAAGACAAACATACTGAAATACTGCGCAAATAACCTCTAGAGTTGACAAAGAGAATACAGGCTCTTTCCTGTTTTTTCTCATAGGACAATACATTTTTCAATAATCCTATCCTTTTGACTAGATATACATTCTGACCAAATTATATGAGGATTGTACCAGAATTTTGGTTTCTAGAGTGTAAGCAAGAAAATTTTCATTAAGGCCCCATTTTCCTGCGATATCAAACGGATCCTTCCCAAATCCGAAAGAGTTTATCCTTGTGACCTGCCACGCAAATTGACAAAGTTTCACAAAGAGTGGGCCACATTTGTGACCTCTTGAATGTGAACATAAAAATCATCAAGGCCCCCTTTGCTGTAAAATTGCAGGGATCCTTCTAAATTTCTATTGGTTTTGTCCTTGTTACCTAACCAATATTCTGACCAAGTTTCATGAAGATTTGCCTATATTTGTGGCCTATAGATTGTAAAAAAGAAAAATGCTGTTAAGGCCCCTTTTCCCGTGAGGTGGCATGGATCCTTCCCATTTTCAAAAGACTTCATCCTTCTGACCTGACCGTTAATGCCATCGAGTTTTTATGAAGATTGGGCCATATCTGTGGCCTCTAGAGTGTAAAAAATAAAGTTGATATTAAGGCCACTTTTCCCGTGATATGACATGGATCCTTCCCATTTTCAAAAGCCTTCATCCTTGTGACCTGACAAATAATCTGACCAAGTTTCATGAAGAATTTCCCATCAGGTCTTTTATTAACCAATAAGAAGTGAAGTTTCTTTTTATGGAATAAAAAAATGCAAAAAAAACACACCTTTAGTCGTCAGCGCTCGATAATTTGACCAATTAAAATATTAAATTAGGGTATTTGCAAGTATTTTATTTTCCAATAAGATGCAAAGTTTCTTCTATATTTAATAAAAAAAGCAAAAAAAAAAAAAAAAAAAAAACACGAAAACTTAAGTCGTGAGGACGCAATAATTTGACCAATCAAGATATCCCATAAGGGAATTCGCAGGACTTATTATCCAATTCGAAGTGCTGATTCTGAAGAAGACTGGTTCAATGTCATCAGACGGCAATGTAACACAGAAGTCGACGTTGACTGGCTAATTAGCTCGTGCGCACGACTTTGTATCTTGCTTTTCGCATTTATTTATTCGACAAAAGAAAACTTGTAACACGAAAATTATGGACATTTCTTTTTTTAGTTCTTTTCAAAGATGGCAATAATAATAAAGAAACAAGAATTTCACTCCTATGCCACCCTAGATCTCCCTAACAATAAAGAATTTTTGTGATATTCACATTAATGTTCGATCCATCAGTGAACAGAAATACGATCTCCCCTTTTGAGGTTTGCGTGATGTATACTAGCACCATTTGGATTCATACAGTTTTCTGTTTCTATGGATAGATTATTGTTTATTTGCCATCTGTCTGTCACACAAGCTCTATGTAGTCCGTACCTAGTTGGCTCAGTATAAATGTATAAGAAATTTTCATTTTACAAATCGTTTGATAAGACCAGGGTCACAAATGAATGCATGCAGGAAGAAGTCTTCAAGATAACTGGTCAGCCACTAAAATCAATAGACAAAAATTCAATTTCATAGAGGATAATCGTTTGTTTCAGTGCAAGATCTATTTATATACGGTATATTTCATTGAGTGGGCAACAAAAGCTATATTTTCACGAGTGGAAGAGCCACGAGTAGTGAAAATATAGCTTTTTTTTTACACGAAATGAAATATTAATCGATCTTACACGAAAAACAAACGATTATTCTTTTTCTTTGATGCAAAAATGAGACAAAATGGAAAATTTCTAGGACATATTCTCGTAAAGCGCGTCATTTTGTGCGTGATTGCTATGCAACTTTCATCGTGACGTCACTCATTTCGTCCCGCATAGACGACGTCAGATAGGATGAAATGCACAAACAGGGTTTAAGGGTTTGATAATTTCACTGCTTTTGTGGTGAGATTATCAAGTGATAATCTACCGTTATTTCTCGATGAACCACCGAAAAGCATTAAAAAATATGTATCAATCATACTGCAGGCTGTTTTTAAGACCCACTTTGACTAGCTTACCTCGGTTTCCGGGCTGCTGTAGAGAACACTTGACCAACCTATTCAAACCTCATAAAAATAACAGCCTATAGCCTATAAGCCATTCCAAGAAACAGACAAAGGTAGGATTTCGTAAGAATGGCAAAACGCTATCAAAATATTGCCAAAATTATAACGCTCGTTCTGATTTTACAAAAAAAACTTTTTTTTTTTCTAAAATTCCCTGAATTTCCTCAATAATGCACTCTTCTGCGTTTCGCAACTGTCTCACTTTAGCAAATCATCTCAATCGATTTTTGGCATAGATTTGTTGACAACTGAAAAATCAGAACATTTTTTTTTGATTACTCAATTTAGTGCAAGAAATAGACTCATTGCAAAAAGCGATTCATATCAAATTTTGAGTAGTATATTTTGTCAACGATTCGGCTTTATTATTCAATTGGCAAGGCGTTCCTGCGCAGGAACCATATATCTGCACATCATATCTTTTTGAGTTATTGCCCTTGGTTAAATTCATAACTTGATTTTTGTCCGATACATATCAAAGGGCCCAAAAAGTATTAAAGCTTAAATAATGAAACTTTACGGGTGGATAGATCTCATTGACCATATTTCCTAGTGATTGCTCTTTTTATATTATAGCTTGATCTTTGTCTTTTGTCAAGAGCATATTTAAAAAAGTATGCAAGCTCGAATCATGAAACTTCACAGGTGGCTATAGATCTTATTGAGAAGTGCAGTGCACAAGAACCGCTACTATATACACCGCGGTTTTATTGACATGAACTTGACCCACGTTCTTTAGATTGATAAAACCCTTTTAATTTATATTAGGCTTTGCACGTGCTTTCATATGATAAAATTACAATTGCTGATGAATGTAAAACATATTTTGAAAATTGACAAAATATGTCAGTTAATTGATATTCAATCGAGTTTTCATATAGTTCGGGTCAAATTAACCAAGGTAAACATGTCATAGTTTCGGTTTTATTGCTATATTAATTAACAAAGAATATGCCATTGTTCTGCTCTTAAGGAGGCATAAATGTTTTACCAAACACCTCTTGTTTTTATTTATAATACTCTGCAGTTGATTATCATAATGCCTAACGAATTTTATAGAAAGACAAAAAAATAAAGAAAGAAAGATCATCCACGCGAAAGTAAGATGCATTCATACTCACGCGTTAAGTGGGTTCCGTATCATATTGATAACTTTGAGCTCGGGATTCAGATGTCTCAACAGGTTGAGTGGCGTCAAATATGGCACGGGAAGAAGATCTGATTCTGGATTATAAATATAGCCACGAGCCCCGTAATGACCATAATCACCTGCAAAATTACATAAAATTTGTCATTATTCTCATTTACCGTAGTGGTGTGGAATTTATTATTTCTCATCTTGTCACAGCCGCCGTCATAGCGCAGGTTGTAGCGCATCGGACTGTCAATCTAGAGGTCCCATTCCCCATTCAAACCCCATTCAATAAATCAATCAATCAATTCTCCTCTTGTCCCTGGGTAAGTTAAAGATGTTTTTCTACTTGTTCAGGATACAAAATAACTTGTCCACAGAAGAGATGAATTTGAAAAACCATCGGGTTTTTTTAAAAAAAAAAAATGCTTGAAATAGCGTTTTCTTTATTATAAACAATGTTTTCTACCCTTCGAAAAAATCATTCGGTTAATTGATTTCTTAAAACTGCCTATGTTATTATTTCTATTATTATTATTATTATCATTATCATTATTATCATTATTGCTATTATTATTATTACTATTGAATGTTTATTGGTTATGAAAGATGGTCCTACACAAGATATTGAGAGTACATTCTACAAGACAGTGTACAGACACACTAGAAATAAAGATTCTTGATAATAAACCGTGTACCGACAATTTGTTAGAACGTCATTCTCAAAAAATAAGATTTTTCAGCCGTTATTTACTGTAAAAGGTATAAATCTACGTTGCTAATTTTCCTTACACTGTTTCCGCCTAACAAAATGCGAAACTTTGTTACATACCCATCCGCCTTACAAACATCCGAGGTCTGTTGCAGTTTACGGAAAAGGCCGAGCGATGTTCCGAATACCTACCTATAATCTTTTCATTCTCTTCACCAGCATCTATTATTTCATTTGAAAACTTTCTGAATTTTCCGAGGTAAGTATACAACTCATCCTGTTCTACATCTGTGACAAAAAAAAAATTAATAATTCGAGCATATGCGTGACATATTCAACAATTTCACATGCGCGAGAGGCAAATATCAAGGAGCCCCCATTACGCATTTTACGCAAGTGCGTAAAAGAAATAATCGTCTGTTGAATACTTTCGTTGATGAATGATCATATCATCGAAACTACAGCTTATTCAAACTGTAGTTTCGATGTTTTGATTATTCGACAGTGCCCAAATAATAGAAAAGGGGAGTAGAAGGAGAGCGTTCATCTTTCGTCACCGTCCACATATCGTTTTTATCCTATATATTCTTTGGTGGTCGCCTTCTGAGTGCGTATAAATTTCAAAGTCCTAGTTTCGCCTATGACTATGTAGAGAATAATATGTTAGTGTCTAAAAATATCAGATAATGTTGATATTTCAAGACACTAACAAATCATAACATTTATATTATTTCCATCATGTTACTATTTTATATTATTCAGTGTACGCACTGACTTAAATGTTTACGAGAGGGTATCAAAAAGTTCTGAGACATTTGCAATATCTTTTTTATCATTCGTCAGATTTTGATGAAACTGTCAATTATTATTCGTATGAATATGAGTGCTAAGTATACAAACATGCAACCAAATATGACTACGTGTCTGTTATGGAACCGTCGCTATGGAAACCGAATAATGCGCTTTCGGGGCACTTTAAGTCATAAACTTACTGTTTAGAAAAAAAAAAAAACATATAAAACTCGCAATACACAAGCGATTTAGAAAATGAAATTGTGTTGAAATGCGCAACAAGTGTACTTGTAACTGTGAGGTTAGTTGATAAGGCTTGACGCTGGAAGAGATCTAATCAACCAACACAGCGTTGCTTTTTTCGGAAAGAACGTAACGTCGGGGCATTTTAAATGGTAATTACAATAAATATGGATTATTGATTAAAAAATGGATCAATTGCACAAATGATTCGTCTTGGAACTGCATAAAATACATATTTGAAAAAGATATTGGTACTAGTGGAGGTTAGCCGTCGGTCGCATTTCAACCATTCTTTAACAGCAATTTAAAATGGCCATTCTTGTTTCGGCAACAAGCAAAGTACGAAAAGTATCGCCCCTAGTCAGTGTGCGCAGTTCGCGCAGTCTGACTTAGGTCGACACTTTACGCACTACCCAGATGTCCCTTTTCACCTGCAGGATCTTTTATTTATTCGTAAGCACCAGTGGCGGATCCAGAGGGAATTCGGGGGTTCGAACCAACCCCCTCTGCATCCAAATTACATCGTTGTAATGGAGAAATTCAATTAAAACTAAGCAACATAAGAAAAACATCCCCCTTTTTGTAGTGTACGAATCACAGGAACTTGAAATTCTACAAATAGAATATATCTAATGTACAAGTTTGAGCAATAAGTCCCGTGGTATCCCTATCTATATAGAAAGGGATACATTGGGACTAATTTCTCGAATTCAAGGCCGACATCGAACCCACTTTATAGAAACCATGGATCCGCCTCTGAGCACTTATGCATGCGTCTTACAAATAAAGAATATGTAAGATATTGTGAATTTTGTTTATAATCGTTCAATACTACTATGCGTTTAAGATGAAATTATTCGAGAAAGTATTTGAAAATTGTTCTCAAGTGAAAAGAGGAATACAATTTCTAAACGTTTGTAAGCGTGTATCCATCAACAACCTTAATTAGAAACATATACCTTCCATGTTCGCAAAGTTGCTGAAATAGTCCGTCTTCGCCGCCTTGATATATTCGCAATGACCGAGCATGTTATGTAATATGTAGGCGTTGACACCATTTGTTTCAATCGTCACGAAGTCTGGTAAGCAATACTTTTTTTGGGGGTCCATTTTGTTGACGTAGCATTTGGTTCTACCCGTGGTCTGCTTTTGCCACTGTTCGAAAATACCGAAAAACTTGTGTTAACCCTTTGCTGTTTAATCCCTGCTTTTTACGTGCCTGTGATTTTATGATTGAGAAAACATTGTGAAAAAAAAAGAAATTGCTTCTGTCAAGCAATTTCTTCTTTTTCCACACTATTTTCTACCCTACTGAATGGTTATTTTTTCAAATTAAATCCACTTTAAATTTTCGTCTGCAAAACCTTTGAATTCGGACAGGTCCAAAATTTTGTAAAAACAGGAAAGGGTTAAGCAACCTCAACGGGGACCACCAAAATCGGTCGTTGAACATTATTTTATTGCCAACAAGACTGGCTATTTTAAGAGCAGATTTTCGCGTAACCATTACTATGTTCAATGATATTGGAACCCTTAAGAACCGTCTTGTTGAAACGATCCTAATGTGTTCCAACAACATTAGATTCAAAAATTAAAAAAAAAAAATCTTTCGTTTAGGATCGTCAACTTTTTCAGAAATTTGAAGGGCCGTTTTATAGATGTAGTCGCTCAAGAAAATCACTTGCGGATGATTAGGTTTTGTTGGATTGATTGATTGATTAATTGAATGGAGTTTAACGCCGCTTTCAACATTTTTTCAGCTATATCGCAGCGGCTGGAGCACCCAACAATGGTTTCCTGGTATTTCTCCCACCAGTAAAACCATCACATCCTTTCCTAGCCTCTAGCTGCTATCTCACATACGTCTACGATTATCAACCCATTGGTGAGAGACAAATAGTCGGAAAGAATGAGTGCCGCCGTCGGGGATCGAACCCGGTACCTCTAGATTGACAGTCCGACGCGCTACCAATTGCGCTATGACGGCGGCAGGTTTTGTTGGACAGAGAATAAGAAATAATAAAGTCGAAAAAGGTTTTAATCATTACAAACGTGTTTTTGCAGTTGTATCTAGATAGTTACATCATGAAATTGACTGTCATTCCAATCAAAATCTTTCTAAATCGCTCAACCAGCTCTATTTATTCATTACAAACACTCACTCAAACCATTCAAAAACGCTTGGAATTCACAAAATCAGATAAAATTAACAATAACTTTCAAAATAATAATCGATAGAAAGAAATCCATGATTTCACTGACATAACTGATTTTTTAAAGCGTATTATGTATTCGTAAAGGCTTAAACGGCTACTCATAGAACCTGTTACATTTTTTATTAAAGAGAGGTAATAACTATTGCTTATTTTGTTCATGTTGAACAAAGCAAGCAATATAAGATTACCCCCACCCCTTTAATTTCACTCAAAACACGCTCCACACACTTTTTCCAATTTCATTCCAAATCATAAAAAAATCATTCATCTTGTCAATATTGTAAACTGTGCCTTGAATGTTTTTAAAAGTTGAAAAAAATATAACTTTATAAAGAAGTTTTAAAACATGTGATTTCGTCAGGACACAAATTAATAAATAGGGCCAACGAAAGATCCAAAAAGTTGAAATTTTGCCGGTTTGTCGTCAGATAAAGTATAGAATATCGTGACATTGGAAAGTTGAACGATATTGGAATGATTTTGAATGAAATTGAACGAGCGAGAGGATTGAGTTTTGAATGAAATTAAAGGAATATAATCCAATATCGCTAATTTGTTCAAGATGAACAAAATTAGCAATAGCTTTTACCTCCCTTTAAAAATATCCGTTCAAGTTTAATTGGTTTTTATTTCTTCGCTAACCAATCAGACGCTTGCAAACTTCAATTTAGTTAGGGAAATCGTTTTGAATGGTTTGAGTGAGTGTTAGGAATGAATAAATTAAAGCGATGAGTGAGCGATTTAGAAAGGTGTTTAACATTTTGAAGGCCACTTTCACGATATTCTTTATTGTACTGGACTGTCTAAGAAAAAGTATAGTGCTGTCCGTAGTCTAGAGACTTCTTCACCAAAAGGTCCGAGTTCGATTCCCGGGAAGGGTTATCGATATTGATTCTTTCATTTGCCCAGACATTCTGCACGAGTACTGGTTTATGTCAAGGGTGAAGAGGGATAAATCTAATTTGTAAGAACGTGTTTCCCAATCGATATATACTGAGCGCAAAAAGTTTAGTCGTTTTCTCTTCGATGGGATATATTTCAGGATGTGATTCATCTTTCACAAAATGAATGACATTACTTATAATTCTGTCCACTTTCTTCCCATAATCCAATAATTTTGTTACGTTAGACGAAAATAGCCAACCGCAGTGACATGATTTTGAACTGACCGATAGAATGGAAAAGTCACACAGTTTAATCAAGGGACGTTACTTCCAATTTGTATCACAAAAAATCTTTCTTGCGACCAACATCATCTTCGGGTATCTTGTTTCAATAAAAAAAAGGGGTTGGTTAGAGTATGGGATCTTTCTGGTGACTCTTCATCATCATCTTTACACCTAACTCACAAAAATGCAAAAATTGTTTTATCAGAGATAATTTTGCAGAATATTGTTAATCAGGAAGGAAAAAAGTTTCTTCTGTTTCTTTCTAATCTAAGAAATTGAGTAATTGCGCTTTTCGGGTGTAGCGATCACTTACGTTCGATTGACGGCACGGTGGCGTTAATTTAACTTGTTTACAGGTAGGTTCTTTTCAATAGGGTTCCATTGATAAAAATAAGACTTAAATGAACCTAAGTGATGTTTTTACCAATTGCACTCAGTTGGGATAATAAAAGCATTCCATTTTCAACGTAACGACATGACGTTCGCCTGCCCTCCTATTGTCGTTTAACAAGATCTGTAAAACGAAATTAGGTCATATTATGTCAATATGTATTCGCAATGAACCGTTTGATAATTAAAACGATAGTCGCAGAAGCTAAATGCAATGAAATCATCTCCCAGATATGCACACCGTATTCGTTATGTCCATGCGCTATCCATTTGATGTATGTCATGTCACAACTTCGCTCTTTTTCGAAGGATGCAATGCACAATAGTGTTTACTATTTACGCGGAATAAACGTAATCCAATAAAACAAAAAAGAACATTAATTGATTTTGTTACACGCAGCTATCAACTTAGTACGTAAAATCCACATTTACGTCATGTCAGACGTATGTCTGAGAATGAAATTAAAAAAGTAATAACAAAAAGTAAGCCAATAGGATGGCAAATCTATTTCCAATAGAATCTTTTGCTTCGTTACATTGTTTGACTTCTTTGTGACGTTATAAAAAGCGCGACTAAACTTTTTGCGTTCAGTATATCGTTTTGTGTAATCAACCATGATTGTGAATGAATTTGTATTCCTGAATCCCTTTAAAAAGGATATTGGGGGAGAGGGGGGGGGGGTGGACTGCAGAATAATTTTTTTTGAAAGTATTTACATGAAAACAATAAGTTAGATTTTAGATCATTTCAACTCATTCGTCCTTTTTATGTCAACTTAAAAGGGTGTTACAAGAAGGTTCGATTCGAATAAACTAAAACAATTGGCATGGGCTATCAGTTTATTTCTCTTTCTATTGGTTGACATGTATTGAAAAACAAATTCTATATACATGTTTTGATTGTTTAAGGCTATCGGACACCATTGGAAACCTTAACTCGAATTAACGACAACATATTACCTCCCTTTAAAGGCATACGCGCGTAAATGATGCACCGCATAGCGGCGATATATTTAAAAATAAAGGGACATAACTCTGTTTGTTCTAAAATTGATGGAAATGGTTGTGAAACGAAACCGATAATTTCCCGCCAGCTTGACGTCATTGTAGTTGCTACACGACGTCAGAACGTTGCCTGGCAAAAAGGCGCGCCGTTACAGCATTATGCGTACATTGGTGGCGTCACAGAGTCTTTTAGAGGTAAATGCTGCTGAAATTAAACCTATATGCAGATTCTTTTCTGAAATATACATCTAATCCATTCATCAATGAGTAAGCGGATACTAGAAATGTTTATCGAATTTGAAATAAAACCCTACACTCATAAGCCTGGGCAGTTTTCATGCCTACACGTATAATTGAAGATGTATGTACTTTTTTTGTTGTTTGATGTTTATTCATATATCATTATTATTATTATTTTATTATTATTATTTTATTATTATTATTATTATTATTATTATTATTATTATTATTATTATCATTATTATTATTATTATTATTATTATTAGTTATTTTTTTATTATTTGAGACTTGGATCTATAGGCTAGCCTAACCAATCTTATGTTCGACGAGTCGCAAGGTTTCCACTACTCGTAAACCGTACGATGATCGCATCTTACTGTTATTTAGACCATCTGGAATTGACCCCATTCAATCATTCTGAATCACTAAACGTAGGGCTTCATTCGTGGATATCCAAACCGACTCAATCAAAACGCTCCAAACCATTTATCACTCTCCGGAATTGATCGCAGTGGCTCCAAATTTAGGAGCACTCCAATCATTCATTGATTTCATTGACCAGCGTGAATTTTAAAAGTCTCTGATTGGTATGTGAAGACATGTACATGTCTATTCATTCAAAACTCGCTCATTCCGCTCATTTCGCTTATTCATTTCATTGTAAAATCATTCCTTTTGTCCATTTCACGATGTTCTTAACCGTAGGACGACGCGATTTTAGGTTTGACAGACGCTGTACAGACTCCGCAAGAAAATGTTAGCTAGGATAGAATGGTAGCCCCATGTCCAACTTTAATGTCTTCTAAAGACTGTAGACAGGACAAACTTTATTTGTTTATTAATTTCATTATTTCGTAAAATCATCATTTTTACTATTCGAAACCACCAACTAAGAAGATAATGTCGAAAATGCGTGCGTTTATGGTTTTACTGATATCAGCAATATTATAGGCATTTTGTTTCACCACCTTAAGGTGTCAAAAACTCGTTACTACAGCAATGTTTAAGCTGTATTTTCAATGCTTTAGTCACCAGATGACAAACATATCCATGATTCCCCTGTTTTGCTTTGTTAAATTCATATCTTCGTCTGCCTTTTTATGTTTTTGTTTTTCATTTTACCTAAGGTTCAAAGCGCCTCTGTCTTTATGAGTCGAACAAGAAGAAGTATACATTTTTTGCTTAATTATGTTGCCTAGGTCTGTAAAATCATTTTAATAAAGCAACGAAAAACCGACCGACGTTCAAGATTGCGCGATGCGTTCTTAAAACGTATAAACACAAAACGACGTCGTCAACGATGATATCCGACGTCGATGTTTAGAATCCCTACGGTTGCCTCGGAAATAAGCGTATTGCTCTTAAAAAAGTACGGTGACATATTATTTTTTTGGTACGAACTAGATTGGATTTGAATGCGGTACAAGTACGCTAAATTTAAAAGAAAACAATAGAGCAGTTTTGATCATTTTTAAGGTTACGTACAAAAATTTACGCGAAATTCTTGAAAAGATACTTATTTTTTACTACGCCCAACCACGATATACCTCATCAGTTCATGGGCGAAAATTTTAGCAAAGTTTACAAAAAAACATCAAATGAACCTGAAATTAATCCTTAAATGTTTCAGAAAGTTTTATTTCAAAAGAGTATTTAATCTCAGAGAAAACGGGCATTAATCGAACTATACATCGATCTACAAAATCACTCGAAAATCAGTGAAAAATTGCATAGAAATGCGTTTTTTCAAGGGTCAATTTCTCAAAAACGGGTACGGTGACCCCCAAATTTTTTTGCATATTTTTGCTGAAGCTATTTTAATTAACAAATATTCAAAATAACAAAAAATTCTGTCGAAAAAAATCATTTGCGCGCGTATGCCTCTAATAAAAGTTTACCCTTTCGTAATTTATTGTTATTTTGTTTTGAAATCATGTTGCAATGAACTGAAGATTATTTTATACTGAGGTAAAATTGTAAACCCTCTTGAAAATTGTGTAATAGATTCACCGGATTTTTTTCCTTTCCAACGTTAAAAGACCTTGTTCCGACAGGGTCAATTTGAATAAAACTTGGTAGTTAACATTGCCAAAGAAGTTTAAATGGGTAACGTTTATTTCTTTCATTGCGTACGTAATTGAAAATCGGGATATTTTGTTGGAAGGTGAGAAGACCCTAGTTGCAAGCAAGTTTTTCTTTTCTGATAATGTTATAACCTGAAATTTCTCTGTCATTGCATTAACTTTCAACTGTTTTCTGTCATTTGAATAATTTTTCTAGCAAATTTAACAGATGGCATTTAGATATTTAGTATGTCACGGACGCTTCAAATTTGTTTCCTGAAATGCATCATCCTATGACTGATATGCATGATGGATGGGCTGATTATGAATATATTTTTTCTTGCATATGTATTTTGCTTGGTAAAAGTATAGAAGAAGAAGCCCCCTTCCTTCTCAGTAATTATTACAGGTATAGAAATCGAAATTTTATTTTGTCTTGTAATAAAAGAAGAACACCAAAGAAACGAGGTTTCATCTAACCCATCATCCCCCTAAATTACTTCCTACGCACCTGGATTATCAGTGATTGAAACTTTTAAAATAGCAGTTACATAGATATAAATGAGGTACATGCTTTGTAATACAGCAAATGTTATCAAACTCTTGTCTTATGGATATTTATTACCAGAATACGAAGATAGGTGAGCGCCTGAATTTGGAGGGTTTCATGGTTTCATGATTTCATGGAAAGCAAAGTGGCCAAAAACGCCTGGAAACACCTACTTTATTTTATCTTTTCTATATCTTCTAATGTTAAACTAATTTTCTATCATATACTTTCAACTGCATTTAACGTGGGTGTATTATTTTTGTTGATTTTAAAACTAGAAAGCCATGAATGGCTTGTGTCGCTCCACAGGCTTGAATTTCTTGTAATAGCAAATCTAAGTTTTGACTAGATTATTAGATATTTTGGGTTTAACTGATGTTGAAATGATTTTCAAAGTCTCCAACATTATAAAATATAGAGAAATGACTTCCGCCCATAAAAGACATATTTTTCATCCAATGACAATAATTTTTTGGCTGCATGATAATGGATCACCCAAGGATCATACTATTGAAGTTTGATTGATATCCATCAGTTACATTCTGAGAAAATGATTTTCAAAGTTTCCACTATATAACATCTAGTGGAAATGACCTCCGCCCATAAAATACAAATTTTTCATCAGATCTTAATAATCTTTGGTAGAGTGATAAAGGGTCACACAAGGATCATTCATGTAAAATTTGGTTGATATCTATCAATTAGATTATGAGAAAATGATTTTCAAAGTTTCCACTATATAACATATAGAGAAATGACCTCCGCCCATAAAATACATATTTTTCATCCGATTTCAATATTTTTTTGTAGACTAATAAAGGGTCACCCAAGGATCATTCATATTAAATTTGGTTGATATCTATCAGTTACATTCTGAGAAAATGATTTTCAAAGTTTCCACTATATAACATATAGTGGAAATGACCTCCGCCCATAAAATACATAATTTTCATCCGATTTCAATAATTTTTTGTAGACTGATAAAGGGTCACCAAAGGATCATTCATGTAAAATATAATTGGTATCCATCAATTAAAACCTGAGAAAAGTCCTTTTTTACCATATTTGGAAATTAGCCACGCCCATTAAATCCATGTTTTTCATTGGATCAAAATTTCTTGAACAACTTTAAGAGGGTCACCCAAGGATCATTCCTGTGAAGTTTTGTTGAAATCCATCCAGTAGTTTCTGAGAAGAAGATTTTTAAAGAAAAAGTTTACGACCGCACGCACGGACGCACGGACGCACGGACGGACGCACGACGGACACAACGCCATGACAATAGCCCCAGTGGCTTTCAGCCAGTGGAGCTAATAAAAACTAGATTTCAGTGAATAAAAGAGTATTTTTTCGAGAACGTTTTTTTCCTGCATTTTCGTCCTGTACATGTTACTTATCCAATATTTTACAATTCCATGAATTCAATGAACCATGTATACCAACTCACTAACATTGAAGGTCATCATTCAGCTTCTTATCGTCCGTTTCTCGGCATTTTTGCAAGAAAATATTGTGTTACAAAAATTCCAATTTTCTCCGAAAAATTCATGGAAAGCTACGCTGATTTTTTGGTCAAATTATCGTAAGGTACACTCCACGAAATATATCAAGTTAATAAGGATTGGAACAAGTGTCAAATTGTGTCGGGGTACCTTAAATCACGAAACAGTTCATTCAATAAGGGGTTTCATATGCTCAATTACAATAGGTTTAAACCTATTTATTTTACATCGTTGGGAAGCAAGTTCTTACAACTTAGATTAATCCTTCTCGATTTTGCTTCCTGGAAAATTCGTCAGAACTCGCGCCGAATGTGTGGGCCAATGAAAAGAACCAAGATCGATACTCGCTCCCGGGAATCGAACTCAGGACCTTTGGGTCAAGAGGCCGACGCTCTACCACTAGACCACGGACACCATATCAATTACAATAAGAGGGTAAAAGCAGTTTTAGTCAGTGTATTTGGGCACAGAGTTTTATGAAAGCGCGCGTTTACATACAAGCATCACAAGCGCGCAAAATATAAATCAAAAGTGCGCAATATTCCTTTTTAAAGCGCGTAAGATGTACTTTTAGGACAGACCCAATCACAGATATCAAAAAATTACATCGTTTCAAAAACTAGTCGGACTTAAGGTAGTAGACCCTTGAAAGTTCTGCAACGTTTCCGTAGTAATGAACTTTAACAGTGTTGACCGAGGTTTCCTAATGATTTCATTAGGAAATCTCGGTCAACATTTTGAAAGATCATGAGTTCCGAAATATTGCGGAACTATTACGGGTCTACTTCCTTCAGAGACCTATTCTACACTCAAGATAAAAACGTTTGCAAAAGTTTGATAATAGTAACCACACGTTTTCAAACGTTAGGAAACACCTTTGCATCCCGAACGCATGACAAGGACTTACTTCGTTTCCAGGCCAAGATAACTTATGTTTATCATCCACCGGGTCATATACTCCATCATCGTCCCCGTCTCCGATCGTCCTCTTTTCGACGTCAACGTCATCACCGCCTGTCTGTTTCCGGAAACGCTGGTAAGAAAAACTAAATATAGAAAACAAAGCCGCCCCAAATATGACGAAAATCGTTCCTTTCAGCAAAAATCTTGAGCCCCGGGTAAGATGCATGGCGTTTGCCATTTTGTATTTAAGCTAGAACTCCGCTGACGATCTTTTCTTCCCAGTTTTATGAAAGACTACGCCATAAACACGGGATATGTTTGTGTGAAAAAGCAACAACTGGTAGAATACGTAATCACGGATTTATTTATACTAGTGAAGCGTCTTATGAAAAGTCGCCGTCTGGTTTTTCCACGAAACTTTTACACTTAACAACATCGTGAATTAACCTTAATCAAAACCATTCTTAATTACTCAATCAGCGCTCCGTATATTCATTCCAAATACTCACTCTGACCATTCAAGAACACTCCAAAATCGTTTGAAATCGCTTCAAACCAGTTAATTTGTTTGTTGGGTGGGGTTTTTGTTTTCATTATTTTTTCAGTCATATCGTGGCGGCTGAAGCACCTAACAATGGATTCCTGGTATTTCTCAAACCAGTACTACCATCACATCCTTTCCTAGCCTCCAGCCTCTAGGTGCTATCCCACATAGGTCTACGATTATCGATCTATTGGTGGGAAACAAATAGTCTGAATGAATGCGGGCCGTCGCCAGGGATCGAACCCGGGTCCTTTAGATAGACAGTCTGACGCACCACCAACTGCGCTTTGACGGCGGCTACAAACCTGTTAATAACGATCAACATTTCGTTCAAATCGACTAATTCATTGCGCAATTTATTAAACGAATGTTTATTTCAAACTGTCTGATTAAGGTAGTGGACCAGTAATAGTTTTGTAACTTTTCAGAAGTAATGAGATTTAACAGTGTTAACAAAGGTTTCCTAATGACTTTCATTAGGAAACCTCGGTCAACATTGTAGAAGTTCATGGAGTCCGAAATGTTGCAGAACTATTACGGGTCTGCTACCTTAATCCGAAAAGATACACAAACAGGAGAATAATTATGTTGATTTTTCAAAGGGACGTAATATATTATCCAATTGGACGACATTGTCGATAAAGTATTGCCTCCCATTAATTTCATTCGAAATTCGCTCTTCCAACTCATTTAATTATCATTCAAAAATCTTTTACTTTCTAATTTCACGATGTTATTAACTGTTAGGTAAAAGGACAAGGGCGCCGTTTTCGTAATGCCAGCGCTCGGCTGTTACGTGCTGGGAAAAACATGAAAACCCCAAGTCGGAACGGGGACTCTCAATATATATTTAGGGTCCGTGGTCGGAAAAGGGGCAAAACTCGGATGGAACATTTGTGCCAAGATTGGTGCGGGTTTTTTGCGAATAAATGCCCCATATTTAACTTATGTTTTTTATGCACTGTTATGTCCAGCACCAAAAAGCCCAGGGAAGTTTTTTTAAAACTGATAATTTCATTTTTTTCTATATTCTCGTTTATGTAGTTCAGGGATGTCGTAGCTACCCATGTCACAAGGCACTTACGTCACTAATTCGGAACATCACTCGGCCATTTCCATAAACTGCAACAGACCTCGGATGTATGTAAGGCGGATGGGTATGTAGCAAAATCGTGCATTTTGTTAGGCAGAAACAGTGTAAGAAAAAACTAGCACTGTAGATTTATATCTTTTACAGTAAATAACGGCTGAAAAATCTTATTTTTTGAGAATGACGAATCATTCTCAAAAATTAAGATTTTTTCAGCATCTAAAGACATTTATTTTAGTGCGTGGAGCGAGTTTTGAGTGAATTCAATGGGAGATAATCCTATATCGCAAATTTTGTTCATGATGAACAAAATTAGCGATAATGATTACCTCCCTTTAATAAGAAATTGCCTACAAGTTCTATACATATTTTTCTATTTCCTTAAGAACCTATGAGACGCTAACAATTTGAATTATGTCAGTGAAATCGCGACCCTCTCATTCATTGAATGGTTTGAGTGAGTGTTTTGAATGAATAAATGGATCGCTGAGTGAGCGATTTAGAATGGTTTTGATTGAGGTGAATGTCAATTTCTCGATGTAATTAAATGTATACAAACAGGAAAATACATTGTTGTTTTCAAAGGGGGTGATAAATTATCGCTAATTTCGTTCAGAATTCATTCAAAACTCGCTCCTTCCATTCATTCAATATCATTCCTTTATCATTCCAAAATCACCAACCATTGAATGAATGTAGCGCTAAGTTAGCGATTTAGATTGATTTGTGATCGAGGTGAATGTCAATTTCAAGACGTTACTTACTGTAAGACCTCTTGAATCTAACGAGCGCAAAGTGAAGACTCTGGTCCGGCTGTGCGGATGCACAGGCTGGCAAGAGACTTAACTCTGTGCACACATGAAATTGTTGGAAATGTCACACACATTCTCCATCATAAGTCTGCTCAACGGATGCACAGGCTGGTCAGAGACTTTGCTCTGTGCACAAATAAAATTTTCGGAAATGTCACACACATTCTCAATTATAAGTCTGCTCAGCGGATGCACAGGTTGGCCAGAGACTTTCCTCTGTGCACACGGGAATGTCAAGCACCTGCTCACGTATAAGTCTGCTCGGTTTTGATATGCCTGGGCTTGATTTAAGAAATATTCAACAGTTTTCTGTAAAACTTTAAGTCACAGCTGGTCAGATTGAAAACAAACAACCTCCCTCCCACTGAACGTTCACGAAATCAACCGCCATGTGAAAACAAACTTAAAGTTTTATATTTGAATAAAGTATAGCTATTTTAAATCTTGAACACCAATACACAAGTATTATTTCCAGAAAAATACGCGTTTTTATGAAATCGGGTGATGATACATGGTGCGCTCGTAAACATGTTAATCCAGCAATAGCAGATCCAGAATTTCTATAAAAGGGGTTCGAACATGCAGTTAATTACATCGTGAAATGGACGTTCACCTCAATCAAAACCATTTTAAATCGCTTACTCAGCGCTCCAATTATTCATTCCAAACACTCACTCAAACCATTCAAAAACGCTCAAACCCATTAAAAATATACAATCAACAACGTCATTCAAAATAAATTTTGATAGAGAAAAATCGCGATTTCACTGATATAATTCAAATTAACAACGTCTCATAGGTTATTGAAGAAAAAGGAAGCTGTGTATATAACTTCTATGCATTTTATTAAAGGGAGGTAATCAATATAACTAATTTCGTTCTCCTGAACAAAATTTGCGATATACGGCTACCTCCCATTAAATTCACTAGAAACTCGCTCCACCCTCTCATTCAACTTCTCTCCTTAATCATTCCAAAATCGTTCACCTTGTCAATTTCAAGATGTTGTTAACTGTATCTTTTCAGGTTTATCATGTCCTTTGAAACTGATTTAGACGATTTTAATGAAATGTTGATCGGAATGAGCAATTTTGAAGTATTATTTAAGGGTCTTGAATAGTTTTTTAGTGGTTGAAATGAATGAATGCAGCACCGAGTGATTAAGAATTTTTTTACTGAAGTGATTGTCAAGTTACCAACTGTAATAATTGTTTGAATTGTTTAAATGTCACACACTGGATCAATTTCAGCCGGGGTGTTAGGTTATGAGTGATTCATCACGCGAAAAAGGACCGTCTGGGAGCTCCGTTAGTAAATATTTGAAAAAAAGAGATAGCCTGTGACATCTAGTAAAGGTCGACTAGATTGGATTAGCATTCCAGATTTTTTCGTGGGAGGAAAGACTGGTCATTCTAGACTCAGAAAATAAACAAAGTGCTTAAAGTGTTTACTCTAGTCAAGCTGCAAACTTTTAGACACCCACCAAACAGTTTTGGAGAAGACAATTTTAACTATCAATGTCTTCCGGTAATGGGAAATGTTTCTTTTTTCACGATACAAAAAATATCTTGTATATTTCTGGCATAGTCACTCGTTAGGTTTTGCCTCTATTGCAATTTGATCTACCTTTTTCAATAAGTCCTTGGATCTGGATCTTGTTTCTCTCTCTCTCTCTCTCTCTCTCTCTCTGTCTTTGGTTTTATACCTGAGAAAACATTGTGGAAAAGAACAAATTATTGGAAACAAGCAATTTCTTTCTTACCAAGTTTTAGCTCTACTGGCCGAAGGTTAAAAGAGCTCTAGCGATGACGCGTTTCCCATCCGTCAAATTTTCCTTGTTTACGCGATAATTCTACAATGATATTCTGATTCCCTTGAAATGTTCACGTGATGATTGTAGGGTTATAAAGAAAAACAGTAAACACGCAGAAAGGGGACTTATGGGATAACGCTTTGATATGCTAAACTGTTAATGCAATTAAGTTCACAAATTAGCCAACAATTTCAAAAATGCGCAAAGCAAAGACTCTGACCAGCCTGTGCATACGCACAGTCTGACCAGAGTCTTAACTATGCGTTAAGTGGATGGATAAGGTCTCAAAGTATCCGTAGACCAACACATAACTTTATATTTCATTCCAGTATGTTGTTGTCTACGCTCCTCGGTGTTCGTCCCTCACAAACATTTCGGATTGACGGAAATGCCACGCACAAGCTCAAATATTAATGGGTTCTCTCGAAAAATTTCAATAGATGAATGTATGTTTACAAAGATTGTAGCTTTCGACATGGGGATGATCCGTCGTCAAACACGAGAAAGGAGGCCCTACCGAATTTTACTTAGTTCGATCTTGTTTGAACGATAAATTTTACAAAGATTGTCGGATTCTCTAGAACCTTTCACATCATGATCGTACGGTCGTAAGCATTGTTGCTTTCGAGCATGGTTGCTATATGTCAGAAAACACAGGAAAAGGGCTCTTGTTAAATTGAACTCGGTGCATTCTTGCCTTTTGTGATAAAGTTAACAAATATTGTTGCAATTCTCTTGAAACAATCAAGTTCCTGAAATATCAGATAAGCTTTAGAAAGAAAGAAATAGTCAGTAGAGGTATCGGGACACTCTTGACCTCATGTTTCTTATATCCGATGTTGTACAGTTAACAACATCGCAAAATTGACTCTCATCTCGATCAAAACGCACTCTTAATCACTCAAAAACACTCAGAAATTGTTCAAAAACGCTTCGAAATCGTTCAAAACTGATAGACATTTCTATTAAATGGTTACATGATTTCATTCGTTGATGTTGAGTTTGATTTGTGCATGAAGACACAAAATTAGAAAAGTACACAGATTTCACTTAAGGGAGGTAAAACATCGGTTATTTCTGTCCAATTCAACGAAATTATCGATTATGTTTTACCTCCCTTGAAAATCATTTGTAAATTGCTCATCACACGAATTCTATTTCATTCCGAAATCATTCACCTTGTCAATTGAATGATTTTGTAATGAAATAGAATTCGTGTGATGAGCAATTTACAAATGATTTTCAAGGCAGGTCAATTGGCCGCCGTCATAGCGCAGTTGGTAGCGCGTCGGACTGACAATCTAGAGGTCCCGGGTTCGATCCCCGACGGCGGCACTCATTCTTTCCGACTATTTCTCTCTCACCAATAGGTTGATAATCGTAGACCTATGTGAGATAGCAGCTGGAGGCTAGGAAAGGATGTAATGGTTGTACTGGTGAGAGAAATACCAGGAAACCATTGTTAGGTGCTCCAGCCGCCACGATATAACTGAAAAAATGTTGAAAGTGGCGTTAAACCCCATTCAATCAACCAATTACATTGTCAGTTTCAAGATGTTCCTAACTGTAACTCTAAAAACAACCCTTCTAGATGGTCCCTTGTAACATCATTCAAATTGGACCAATCTAAAATGTGAAAGTGTTCATACATTCATAAAGAATTCATACATTCATTAAAATGAAGCAAGAGGACCATGATGGTCCTTTTTTGCTCACCTTCACATCTTTGTCTTAATAATTATCAAATCTTCCAGCAAAAGTCATAATTGTACGTTTATGATTTTCGACCTCGAGAGTGTAAATAAAAAAAATGTCATTAAGGCTCCTTTTCCTGTGATATGTTCCCATTTGTTACCTGACAAATATTCTTACCAAGTTTCATGAAGATTAGACCACATTTTTTGCCTCTCTTGAAAGTGTAAATTAAACAAGAGGCCCAAGAGGGTCTTATCGCTCCACTAGCTTAAAAATCTCAAGATTTGAAAGAGAAATATTGAAAGTAGAAGGTAATGAAAGTCACCAGCATTCAGAAGGAATTCAGGCTTTTTCTAAGTTGAAACTGACTTATGAAGAAATGCACCTATTTAACTAATATGTAATATTACAAGGAAAAAAAAACTATTTAAATATCCCTTTAAAACAAGAGGACCAGAATAGCCCTAAGCCGCTGACCTGAATTTTATTGATCAAGTGGATCTCATCCAATCCAAATTTCATGAACATTTTTTGAAGAGGGTCATCCAAGGAACATTCAAGTACAGCCTCATTAAAATCGGCCCAAGGGTTCAGAAGAGGATGCCGTTCAAAGATTTCGGGCTCAAAATAAGCCCTACCCTGCCATGCCCATATTTTGGGGTCCATCCAACTTTTTGAACAACTTTGGAAGAGGGTCACCACAGGAACATTCTGATTAAGTTACTTTGAAATCCACCCAGTGGTTCAGGAGGAGACGTCATTCAAAGATTTCAGGGTCAAAATAAGCCCCGCCCTGCCACACCCATATTTGGGGGTCAATCCAAATTTCTTGAACAACTTTAGATTAGGGTCACCTAAGGAACTTTCTGGTAAAGTTTAATTGGTATCAGCCCTATGGTTCAGGAGAAGATGTCCTTCAAAGATTTCAGGGTCAAAAAAAAGCCCCACCCTGCCACCCCCATATTTGGAGGTCAATTCAAATTTCTTGAACAACATTTGAAGAGGGTCACCTAAGGAACATTCTGTCCAAGTTTCTTTTTAATCAGCCCAATGGTTCCGGAGGATATGTCATATAAAAAGATTTTGGGGTCAAAATAAGCCCCACCCTGCCACGCCCATATTTGGGGGTCAAACTGAATTTCTTGAACAACTTTAAAAGAGGGTCATCCAAGGAACATTCTGGTACAGTTTCATTGAAATCGGCCCAATGGTTCAGGAGGAGATGTGGTTCAATGATTTTGGGGTCAAAATAAGCCCTGACTTGCCACGCTCATATTTGGGGGTCAATCCAAATTTCTTGAACAATTTTAGAAGAGGGTCACCCAAGGATCATTCTGGTAAAGTTTCATTGCAATTAGCTCAATGGTTCAGGAGGAGATGAAGTTCAAAGATTTTTGGGTCAAAAAAAGCCCCCCCCTGCCACGCCCATATTTGAGGGTCAATCCAAATGTCTTAAACAATTTTAGAAGAGGGTCACCAAGGAACTTTCTGGTAAAGTTTCATTGAAACCAGCCCAATGGTTCAGGAGATGTCGTTCAATAATTTCGGAGTCAAAATAAGCCCCACCCTGCCACGCCCATATTTAGGGGTCAATCCAAATTTCTTGAACAACTTTAGAAGAGGGTCACCAAAGAAACATTCTGGTAAAGTTTCATTAAAATTGGCCCAATGGTTCAGGAGATGTCTTTCAAAGACTTCAGGGTCAAAATAAGCCCCACCCTGCCACGCCCATATTTTGGTGTCAATCCAAACGTTTTGAACAACTTTAAAAGAGGGTCAAGGAACATTCTGTCCAAGTTTTGTTGAATTCCACCCATTGGTTTAGGAGGAGAAGATGTTTAAAGAAAAGTTTACGCACGCAAGCACGGACGCACAATGGACATCCCACCATGACAATGGCTCGCTGGCCTTGGCCAGTGGAGCTTAAAATGTTGATAAGGCCCCTTTTCCTATGATATAACACAGATCCTTTCAATTTTCAATAGGGCTCATCCTTGTGACCCAACATACATTCTGACCATGTTTCATGATGATTGGACCATATTTGTGGTCTCTAGAGTGTAAACAAGAAACTTCATTAAGGCCCCTTTCCTTTTGATAAGGCAAGGATCCTTCCCATTTTCAATAGGCTTCATCCTAGTGACCTGACAAAAATATTGTGATAAAGTTTCATGAAGATTGGTCCATATTTGTGGCCTCTAGGGTGTAAACACTTAAGTTTTTGGTGTCAGATGACTGACAACGGACATTCAATGATCACAAAAGTTCACAATGAGCACAATGTGCTCAGGTGAGCTAAAAATCTGTAGCTTTCAATCAATTTTTGTTTTCTTTCAATGGGTTAAATGTCGCTTTAATAATTTTTCAGTCATATTGAGGCAGCTGTAGAACCTAGTAATAGATTCCTAGTGTCTCATGGGTTCGATCCCAAGTTGCAGCACATTACCTTTCTGGAATTTATCTTCCAACAGAGGATGAATATGTAAAGCTAAGTGTGGTAGAGGCTTGAGGCTCCAAAAGGATGTAAGTAAAGTGATGGTTTGAAAAACACCAGGAATCTGGTGCTACCAAATTGCACATTGATGCTAGCGACAATTAAATCCAAAGGCTAGTAATAAAAATGAACTTACATATAAAATAATCACAACCATAACAAAATTGAAATGAATTCATTTAATAACTTGAAAGACAAAAGTTCATGGGAATTTCAACAGCACTTTATAATAACTTTGAAAATTTAAACTTAAAAAAAGTTTTAAAAAACAAAAATTTATCAAAAAGTAACAAGCAGTAGATACAACTTCAAAAGATCACCACGGAAAATATGAAAATCTTTGATGTTAAAGTTTACAATTGAGTCTGTGCATGACATTTACAATTTCACATGTGCGCACAGCAAAGCTTCAGATACACTATGCACCAATACAGTCAAGCTAGAACCTGTCTGTCCATCTCTCCGCCTTTAGAAATAGCGACATAGTATCATGAAACTTAAAATAACTATTGCCCCTGAACCAGGCGTCCTATCTTTTTGGGCTCACAAAAGTCAAAGATCAAGTTCACAATTTAACTTTGTATAAAAAAACCATTTACATTACTGGACAGTGCTGTTGGGGGCTATTAGACTCATTTTCAACAGATTTAGTTTCTATATACCCTTTGAGGAGTGGTTAAACCTTAACTATCTCCAGACTCTGACCCTGGAGATAGTTAAGTTTTAACCACTCTTCAAAGGGTATACAAATATTGTTATCATTGTGTTGATTGTTATGATGCTTGATGCAACTCACATATGCTTTAATTTTTGAATTTTCATGTTCAAGATCAACTGTTTTAACCTATTCCCAAACAATGAAACGCCTTGACAACCAAAAGATACTATCTCACTTTGTTCTTGAGTTAGAGTCTGGAAATGAAATAAGTCTAGAGAAGGACCCATGAACAGACAAAAGGGATGAAACCAATATACCCTCCCTACTACATAGGATGGAGGAATGGAGGAAAAAAAACCCCAACATTTTTGATAACAAAGAGACAAATGAAGAAAAGCAATCAGAATGCTTGTTTTAAAACTTGAAACTTCTTGAATTATATGAAATGAATCAAACAAGCACATGAAGTACCAACACGGAATGGTTGTCTAACATGTCAAATTTGCAAGTGCTTGACCATAAGATGTGACCTTGAACTTTAGCCCTAGTGCAAATATATGACCTCAACCTTAAAAAGTGACCTTAAGCAAATATATGACCTCAACCTTAAAATGTACCCTTGGATTTAAGACCTAGAGCAAAAATAAGACCTCAACCTTAAAATGTGACCTTGATCTTTGTGACACAGTAATAATTCCTTCAAATGATACACCCTCTTATAGATATCTATATATCTATACATACTGCCTAACTTCCCTTTTGGGTTTTATTGGCAGGTAACTCATTCTAGATGTTATCAATTTTGCGTGAGAAATTCAAGAGGCAGTGGAATCCTTTTTTTTCTTAAGGGTTTTCATCCCACTGCTACCCGTCCTCAGCTGGGTGGACTGAGGCAGTGACTATTATTTAAGTTTGCTACCCAAGGAAACACCTCACTGTCACCAGGACTCAAACACCTGACCTTCGGATCAGGAGTCAGATGCTCTAACCACTGAGCTATCAAGGCAGTAATTGTGTGGAATCATTCTGAAATCCAACTGTAAATATAGTAGTATAGATATGGATAGAATAAACTTGGATGATCTGACATAATAATTCATAACATGCATGTATTCAAAGAAAGTAATTGCAATGATGTATGCAAGTGGGTTAAAAAAATATAAACATATACAAAAATATAGAATTTCTGGTTAATATACAGCATGCTATATACACATCACATTTGTGAATCATAACTGTTTAATACAAGAAAAACCTTCATATTCCAGTGATGCTCAAGACATTTTATAGCAATGAGATGATTTCACAAATATATTATACAGAACATATTCTCATTTTTTATATGAGCCTGTGCTTGAGATTTCCAACAATTTCAAATATGCACAAAGAAAAGACACTGACCAGCCTGTGCTTCTGAACAGTCTGACCATTGCCTTCACTATGCACTTAGTATATAGTTAAGGTCTCAAAGTATCAGTGGACCATCAGGTAACTTTATATTAACAGTATGTTGATGTCTACTCTTGTCAAAGTTTGCACCTCATAAACATTTCAAACAGGCTCATATGTATTTCAATGACACATATTTCATATTCATCATCTAGATTTAGAGGAAAGAAAAAGAATGCAGAAGTCATGTAAAAGTTTTTCATTCAAGTCTAAAGATTCACAAAAGAATAAACTAAGATGTTATCATAACTATTAAAGATAATCAATTTTAATGTCTATCAGATTTGTCACTATTGCGACTATGGCGCTTCTCTTTCCCATATCTCATGTCTTGATAGGTTTTGTCTGAATGTCGTGAACTTGATGCCCTAGTGTCCGTGCGTTTTGGTACTCCGCCCACAAACATTTCAGCAGGTGCCTCGATGTACATATCCTGTCCGTAACCATAGTAACCGTAGTTAGGGTAACCTGGAAACACGACATCCCTGAAACCCTCGTAGTCCTCGTTGGACCCAGATGACCTTGACCTACCAGTCAGTGAGGAAGAATCAGACTTTTGTTTATTCCTGTAAATAATTCAAAGATAATTTGTGAAATAGAGAACATGACTCTTCTTTTATATTTTGAAACAAATGAGAATGTGGATGACAATTCCAACAATTTGAAATGTGCATGAGGAGCAAATATTGAGTAGCATAGACAGCTACATACTGTAGTTACCTAATGGTCTACAGATACTTTGAGATCTTATGATTAGACTGGACACAGTCTTTGCTTTCTGCATATTTGAAATTGTTCGGAATCTCATACACAGGCTCAAATAGTATTCACACCTTGAAAAGAAAGCATAAGATGATTTACTTCAATCTTGAACTCGACAATATTAGAGGTTTTATGAGATATGCATTGTAGCTTCAATAATATTTCTTTCCTTGTGCATTAAATAAATCAAACAATTTTTTTGTGTGTGTTTTACATTTGTTCTTTCATTTTCAAATATAAAATAATCAGGAAATTAAGTCTACCAGAACTAGAACTCTTAAAAGACTAGAAAGGTGTCACAGCCATGCCCTTGCAAATATTTGATTCTTACCCTTTTCCCATTTCACCTTCAGCCGTGACATTGACCTTGGGTGTATCTGGACAATTTTTTCCCATGACACTAGTACTCACCAAGGGGAATAGCTGTGTCAAGTTATTTTGAAATTCATCCATAAATGTAGAAGTTATGCTCTTGACAAGAATGGGACATACACACATAAGCTCACACACACTTTTTATACTTGTCACTATTTCATGATGGGGCATAAAAATATAGAGGGAGGTAGAATGACTGGTTGAAAGTCTGCCTAAATTGAAAAGTTATAAGTCTGACCATAATAATTTGATCAGTTTAACAAGTATTTTGACAAACCTAATCAGACACATAAGCCATGTGGAAATAGTAGCTTACTTGTATCTCACAAATAGAACCACAGCTACAATTGCTATGACAACAAGAACAAAGCCGGCTATTCCAGCAGACAGTCCGATCACAGTCGCATCATTCATCTCCCGAGCTTTAGACTTCACAGGACCTGCTGTTGAAGTGGTAGTAGGGGCAGGACAACTGTCAGCTGAAAATAGAATAGAAGAGTTGAAGGTTAATCGCAAAACAGTTGTCAATACCTAGATTTATCAAAGATAAACAAAATTAATCCCTGGTATTCCTCTTTTACTGTAGAAAGTGATGCCATATTCTGAAAAAAATTTTGCCTTATCAGCAAATACATAGATTTTAATCTAATTCATCTATTTAACAATCTTTATGTTTAAAAAGTTGTGCTCTGATGGGGACTTAACCCTTGTCATGCTGAACCCAGAATATTCCTGTTTTGGCAGGAGCTATAGACAAACATCAGCCTGCACATATGTGCAGCCTGATGTTAGTCTACACCATCTGTTTGGCACTTTGAAACCAGAATTGTCAATAGATTCGGTTTTGTAAATAACAATTGACCTACAGTTGGTGCCTTCAGTAATTTTTGCCCTTTGATTTTGATGAAATTTTTTAGCCAAAATTTATTAAGCATGACAAGGGTTAAAATTGATGTTTTACTTATGCATGTTGCATATTTCCAGTTGCCACTTGAGGAAAACCAGCTGAACTGCTACAGACAATTTATTTTATTATTTTTTTCTGTACAAGCTTAGTTAAACTTCCAATGAATAATGCCACATAACTTACAGACAACATAGATCATTGTTCCAGTCAAGGCATCACATAAGTAACAGGGATCATTTTGTTTCGGGTCTGCTGGTCTGTAACAAACACCATCGACTAGACAACTGGCTCTCTATAAATAAAGATAGAAATCACATAAGTCACAGGGATCATTTTGTTTGGGATCTGCTGGCCTGTAACAAACACCATCGACTAGACAACTGGCTCTCTATAATTAAAGATAGAAATCACATGAGTAACAGGGATCATTTTGTTTGGGATCTGCTGGCCTGTAACAAACACCATCGACTAGACAACTGGCTCTCTATAAATAAAGATAGAAATCACATAAGTCACAGGGATCATTTTGTTTGGGATCTGCTGGTCTGTAACAAGCACCATCTACTAGGCAACTGGCTCTCTATAAATATTAATAGGTATATATATACAACACAAATAATAGTTTATCACATAAGTACAAAGGTCACTTCACAATATCTTACATCAGAAAGTTTTGAGAGTCCTGGCTACATTTTTATGAGGCAAAGACTCGCAACACCTGCATCCCGTAAAAAACGTGTAAAAATATGTGTGTTCCAACTCTCTTTACAGAAATTCTGGATCTGCCTTTGAATTAAATTGAAAAAAATAAATATATGGACATTAATGATTGGATACCTAGGAACACAAATTTTCACTCCACCCAGTGTTATCATTTGTTATGTAAGCATAAACAATAATTACCTCTCTAGTACATGTTCCACTTTCAACACCATCTAGAGTACAGCTCCAACATATGGGATCATGGGCGATGAATAAATGTTGCTGGCTCTGGCTGGATCTCGGCCCATTGTTGTTGCTAACAGACACTAGGACTGCATGGAGAGGCAGGGAACCAGAAGATGATACATCACAAATCACTTCCTCAAAGGAATCAAAGATGGCCGCTCTGGAAGTTTGGTTCCCACTTTTAATGATTCCTGATTCAGTAACCTGAAAATTAGATAGGCAGTGTACTTTCAAATATTGATTTTTATCAGATTGATATTTGGATGGATAGGATTCTATTCTATTCCTCAGAGTTTGATACTTAGGGGGGGTCTGGGAGTCAGAGACTCCTTGTTTACCAGTTATGGACTCCTTCCTTTTGCAAGGAAGGAGTCCCTTAGACTCCAAGGGTCATATGAGAATATTTTGAAAAACAAATACACATGGCAGTTTCCTTCTCATCCTTTCCCAGTATAATAGATTTTTTCACTACAAAAGTTGTTGAAGAAAAACATTTTCTTGCATCCCATAGTATTTTGAAAAAAAAATCTTTGGAAGAACATAATGGAAAAGAAGAAATTGCTTATATCAAGCAATTTCTTCATTTCCACAATATTCTCCCATTATGAAAAATTGGACTCCTTAATTGGAGCTTGGACTCCTTGATTTCATGTGATAAGAGTCCAATGGACTCCTTATTCTCAGGAGTAAGTGTCGACCCCTGTTCCTACATAATTATTTTCTATTGAGCCCCAATGTACAGTACATGTAATTCCAATTTCAAACTGACGTAAGTTTTCAAGAGATTGAATTTGCGCATCACTCACATTATGATAACAACAGGAATTAAGAAATTGATACCCAAAATGGTAATTGTAATTGACAATTATAAAACAAGTACATATGTTTGAATATTTTGTAACATTATAGTTTACATGTATGAAAGGTAAATCTTAGAAATACATGAATATTTTGGCGTGTTTAGTTTCGTCTCCAACTAAAATTAGACCCAAAATTAGACTTTGCTAGAGAATTAAGTATGGTGCAGATTTCCAAATTTGACTCCTTTGGTACCTTGAAAAACAGTGTTAAATATTTACCTGTACTGTTTCAAAGTGACAATAGGCAGACTGGACAAAATCATTTCCCTCCACACGGACAGACAGACAGGCCTCTTGAATGATTGAGGTACAGAGTCCATCATCTAACCTGTCAGCCTGAGGCGGATCATTTATGTTTATAGAGCAGTCATCCGACACAAATCCATCATTACATACACAAGTACCTAGAAGAAACAGAAATAAAACCATTTGAAATAGACATAAAGTATAAATATTACTAACTCACTTTAAGGTAGTGGACCCATAATAGTTCTGCAACATTTCAGAGTAATGTACTTTTACAGTGTAAACCTAAGCTTCCTAAGAAACCTCCATCAATATTGTGAAAGATCACAAGTTCTGAAATGTTGTGGAATTATTACAGGTCCACTACCTTAAATATGAAGAAGCCAAATATTTCATTGAACGTCAAAGATGCAAAATAAATTAATGAGTAAAAGACCTAAAGTCATTTGGGCACATGTGACATTGTTGGCATGTCTTTAAAATGCAAATAAGGTACATCGTCTTGCTGTTTAATCCCTGCTTTTTACGTGCCTGTGATTAAATGATTGAGAAAACATTGTGAAAAAAGAAGAAATTGCTTCTGACAAGCAATTTCTTCTTTTTCCACACTATTTTCTACCCCACTGTATGGTTATTTTTCAAATTAAATCCACTTTTAATTTTTGTCTGCAAAACCTTTGAATTTGGACAGGTCCAAAATTTTGTAAAACAGGAAAGGGATATATAGAGGATATTCATTTGATTCAGTGCAAGATTGATTTTGATTTCATTTCAATGGCTCAGTTCGAAACAGTTGTAACTGCCTATAAATGTATAGGCAGTTACAACTGTTTCATGCTGAGCCATTGATTTAGTGAATACAAAAACTTTATTTTCACCAGTGGCAGAGTCACAAATGAAATTAAAGCTATTTTTCACGATTTGAAATGTCAATCTTTCTATCTTATTTCCTAAAGTGTGTCATTTTGCATGTGATTACTATCCAACATTCATGATGAAATCACTTTTGGACATCGCTTAAAAAACATTAGATAGGGTAAAAAGAACAAAAGAAGGGTATAAGTTAATTTCACTTGTTAGATGAACAAATATTAATCTACCGTTACTTCTCAGTAATCCACCGAAAAAGCACGAAAGGAAAAAACACTTGTCATACAGAGGTGCTGCCTTATCCTAGCCTACACTAACTGCTTTAACTTTATAATTTCGAGGAAAACTTGAGATGGAATGGCTAGAAAGCAGGAATGGTTCAAATACTACTAAAATTAGCAATTTGTTTGAAACAAAATTTTAAATTATTAAGGATAAGGGTTAATATCCTTAATATCACCCCCAACACCTTACCATTTGTGCAGTTGCCTTGTCCTGAACATCCATTTCTACACGATTTAGAGACCACCTCCTGTACTAAAGTATTATTTGTGTTGGTCACAGCAACAGCGACACATTTCTCACGATACGATTCCACTGCCGTACGAATGAAATCTGTCTGTAGAGTGCCTGCATACTGAAACACAAAATATTTAACATTTATCTATATGAAAGCAATTATAGAAGCCTTTTTGAGTGATTTATAACTCTAAATGGATAAACACTTGATTTTCACTTGATCATTGCATTTGGCATCTTTTTAGAAAAGAGTGTTGCAAACTACTTATTCTATTAACATGATTTTCAAAAGACATTTGCTTAAGGTAGTGCCCATAATAGTTCCACAGCGTTTCAGAAGAAATGAACTTAAACAATATTAACCAAGGTTTCCTAATGATTTCCTTTAAAGAGATGGTAGATATGGTACCCAAAATTTAAATGGTTTAATCAATGCAGTTAATCTTTGACAAGACAACTGAGGCTCTGATAGGTAGTAGACTTGTCTTGGGTTAACCCAAGGTCTATCACATAAGTACTCTTAACCGTATTGATCCCGGGCTTAAACATAGCCTACAAGTGGGCACAAACTTCAGGTCTAAACAGTTTTAGACTAGAATATATTTGTGACCCGTCACACGAAAAGGGACAATCTGGGAACTTCTTACAACAAATAATTGGGAAAAAAAGAGTGTCTCCAGTATAGGTCAACCAGAAGCAAATTTAGGAAATACAGTCGATATTGCTCGAGCGACCACATCTATTAAGCGGCCAATTTCATTAAGCCGTAAAAAGTCCTTTCATCGTAAGCAAAATCTGTGAAAAAAGGATATTCTTAACAAAGATCTGGTTATTATTGAATCTTACGTTGTTGGAGCCCATTAGAATCGTCTAAATTAGACGATTCTAATGGGCTCGAACATTATAGGATTCAGTACGATTTCACTGACAATCTTTAAATGCTATCAAAATGAACTGTCACATTCATTACAATATTTTGTATTAAGCGACCATTCCCATAAACGACTGCATTTTGGTTGTCCCTTAAGTGGTCGCTAAACACAAGTTTTACTGTAAATATACAGGAAGTAAGAAACAACTTTCTAAATTCAGAAAATTTGTTGTTTACAAGAAGTTATGACCCTGGAAAACCTGTGCAAATCGGGCAGCCTGACCAGGGTAGACAATTTTTGCACATCCCAGATTGTCCCTGTTTGTGTGACGGGTCACATAATATGTTAACTGATTTACAGTGAATTTTATATGAGTAATGGAATTCCATAAGAACACAATTATGATCAAACTGAAATCTAAGGGAAAATTTATTCAAATATGTTTAAAACAGAAATGGCAACATCTTGTTTGATAGACCACCCAATGAAAAATTTGATACAAACTTTGTTCAGTCTGATCAACACCATTAGTATGAATCAAGGTCTTCAATCCTTGTCATGCTGAATAAATGTCTTGGTAAAAAAGCATTAAATCAAAGTTCTGAAAGCACTGGATGAACAAATGAATTCTCCATACCTTAAATTTAAGAGATATGTTCTGGACAGGAAATTTTTCAACAATTTTTATACTTTGACCTATGGTCATGAGCTCGAAATTAGATGTACTTTGCACAACACTTGCATTCATTAGGGGCAACAACTGTGTCAAAATATACAGTCAATCTTGCTCGAGCGAACATGTCTATTAAGCGACCAATTTTATTAAGCGACCTCTTTAAAAATCCCCTGCTTTAAATAAGGGTTTCCTAAAAAGAACGTATTGTTGTTCTGATAATTATTGAAAACGTATCCTATGTTGTTAAAACTCACCAGAATCGCCTCAATGAGACGATTCTTTTGAGTTGTAACAACATGGGATTTTGAGAATCTCTCAATTATATGCATCTTCAATCAAAAAGAATGTTTCTTATTTGTAATCAAAACTTGTATTAAGCGGCCATTTTTTTATATGACCGCTTTTTGGTGGTCCCTGTAGTGGTCGCTTAATACAAGTTTTACTGTATTTTGAAATCCATTCATATATGTAGGAGATATGCATTGGACCATTCGGAACATCACTGGGCCATTTCCATAAACTGCAATAGACATCGGATGTATGTAAGGCGAATGGGTATGTAACAAAATAGTGCATTTTGTTAGGCAGAAACAGTGTAAGAAAAACTAGCACTGAAGATTTACATCTTTTACAGTAAATAACGGCTGAAAAATCTGATTTTTTGAGAATGACGAATCATTCTCAAAAATTAAGATTTTTTCAGCCATTATTTCAGCATCTAAAGATATTCATATTAGGATAGGATGGTTTCATATCAGTGACTTCAAACAAGTAGCGGTGGCAACGTCGAATGTTTTCACTCACAGTTTCAAGGGCTAACGCCATCGAGTTTTTCCAATGTTTTCCCGTAATCTTTAAAAATAGTCTGTCTATGTACATCAAAGGTTTATAGTGAGATTGGCTGAGTGGTGTTCCGAATGTACCAGTTTTATCCAATTCCATAATTTGACCTTCAGCCATGACCTTGACCTTGACCTCAGGTATATCTGAACGAACTATTCTCCTGACTCATGTTCTTCTCAAGAGGAACAACTTGATGGCTCAGTGCGAAACAGTTGTAACTGCCTACAAACATATAGGCAGTTACAGTTGTTTCACGCTGAGCCATCGAACTGTGCCAAGTAATTTTGAAATCAAATCAAAAGGATCTTAGCCATGTCATGAAACACCCCAATAAAATCAGATAAACAATGTCAACTTTTCTATATTATGACGGCAGTTGAGATATTTACAGAAAGAAATGCTAGTTAAATTTTCAGGCACACTAAATCTCTTTTTTACTCATTTTTTTTTAATACCTTTATAATTATCTTCATGATGATGTTTATGGGAAGCAATCATTGCCAATTAAGGCAATACTCAAAGGGTTCTATTTGAAAGTAGTCATGCTTCTGGCTTATTTAATAGCTGACTCTTTTGAGCCTTGGATACCTGAGAAGTACAGCCTTTTGGAAAAGCATGTACATTTGTTTAAAACTCAGACAAAAAGTTTCAACAAAGACAGACAGAATTAGATCCAAAGAGGCTAACCCTTGTCATGCTGAATAAAAGATGCTGACCAAATTAGACTCAAATGAAAATGTTGAAGGCTCTGAAAGACGAAACTGGTATGCAAACATTTTCACAAAAAATTAAAAGGCTTTACAAAATTCTTACTGAAGAAATATAAACAGGTGGTAAAGACTAAGATCAGACTGCACTTATCTCCTGTCAAAACCGGAAAATTCTGGGTTCAGCATGACAAGGGTTAATCGCCCCACTTGTGCTTTGTCCCAGAAACAGTTTTTGGACAAAGTTCAATTCTGACCTCAGTCTCAAAAAGTGTAGGGCACTTCTTTGGCCCATGGACAATAACGGTATAAAGTTTCATGATTCAACATGATTTAGTTCTTAAGTAAGCCTGGAAATAACAAGAGCTTCGCAGAGCGGCGCATATACGCCCGAAGGGGCTTGTCAGTAACCTTGGCTTGTCAGTAACGTGAGCTTGAATGATAGCTAAAAATATTGCAAACAAACAGACTGACAACTGGTGCCATAATATTTAAAGATGAAAATATATTTAGTCCTAAGCACAAAAAGACAACCTACAGAGTCATTATGGCAAGTTTCCTTTCATTTCCATCCATAATGTAGGAGAAAATGAGCCGACAAGAAATTTTGTTTTTCATCAACTCAAGGGCAGATAATCCAAGATAACTCTAGACTAACTGGAGCATTTTGAATTGAAAAGTCTTATGCAAAACTAGACATCATAGAGAGTGATTGTGTCTAGTTTCAGCTCATTTCAATTGATAGTCAAGGAGGAGTTGCACACAAAATACACTGATTTTCGTTTAATTCAAGGGCAGATAATTCAAGATTTCCTCAGGAATGACTGGAGCGATTTGAATTTCAAAGGTCTTATGCACAACTAGACATCATAGGGAGTAATTGTGTGTAGTTTCAGCTTATTCCCATTGATAGTTTAGGAGGTTGTGTAGACTAAGATCAAATTGCACATATGTGCAGGCTGATGTTTGTCAATACCTCCTGCCAAAGCAAGAATATTCCGGTATCAGCAAGACAAGGGTTAAAATCCTAAAAAGATCAGACTTTAATCAAGGTCATCTTAACTACGCAAAACCTTAAGTGCAAGACTGTATAGACACTTAGATCGGTCTTGCACTGAACCTTTGATTCTTAAATCTTTTAAGGGTCTTTTAAAATAGCTTAGCTTTATATAAAATATACAGTCATTTTTCCAACAGAAATTGCAACAGATTGCTTTCATTTCATAAACATATATTTATTTAGAATTTTAAATAAATTGTACTTTGATTTAAATTCAAGCTGTGACTTTGTTACTCATTGGTTTGTTTAGTTTTTCACACCACTTTCAACATTATTTCAGTTATTCCACAGCTAATCTATCGATCTGTGAATGGGGACTAGGGGGTCCCGAACAAACTGCATACTAGTGAGCCAAATATATGTGTCCTTAGTTGTGAGAATTGAAAATAAAAAGTAACACTTGGGTAGCAGACGAGTAAAAATTCCTTACTTCTGCTTTGAAACGACATTTCATTTGGCAACTTAGAATTTGCATTTTGTAAGACCAAAAATAACATGAATGTCGTTAACCCTTATTCCTGCTTTTGCAGAAGGTATAGACCAACATCAGCCTGCACATACGTGCAGTCTGATGTTAGTCTACACCACCTGTTTCTCACTTTCCAACCAGAATTGTCAAGAGATTAAGTTTTTCAAATAAAAAAATGACATACAGTTGGTACTTTCAGTGCTTTTTGACTTTTGATTTTGATGACATTTTTTAGCCAAAGTTAATTCATCATGACAAGGGTTAACATAACTTAACAATTCCTCCAAAACACGCTTATTACCAAGTACCTACCAATATTTTTGAGAAACTGTCTATAAATTATAATCAAAATAGTCTAATATAGTTAACATCGTGAAATTGACCAGATTGATTGAATGGAGTTTACTCGGCTTTCAACATTTTTTTTCAGTTTTATCGCCTCATGGTAAATAATTCTGGAATGAATTCAGACTGAAACTTATTTAGTGGGATGAGTTACTATTGAGTGATACAGTAAGTTAAAACTTAAAATTGACATTCATATCAACCAAAACTGTTCTAAATTGGTCACTCAGCACTCCATTCATTCATTCCAAACAAGCACTCAAACAATTCAAAAACACTTAAAAACCACTAAGGAAAAAATACCATCATCAACTACATTCAAAATAAGTATAGCTAGAAAAAAAGCGGAATTTCAGTGAAATTATTGAAATTCAAAGCTTTTAATAGGTTCTTGAAGAAACGGGAAGCTTTTTATAGAATTTGTATGCATATTTTATTAAAAGGGAGGTAATAAATATCACTAACTTTGTTCATCCTGAACAAAATTAGCAATATTGGATTACCTCCCTTTAATTTCACTCAAGAATCACTTATCACACTCATTCAATTTCATTTCAAAATCATTCACCTTGTCAAGTTCATGATGTTGTTAACTGAATGAATTTTTCTAATTAAAACTGATTGAAATTATATATAATATGATAACATAATTAACTTTAAATAGATTTGTGTTTCTTTTCTGAAAAATCAGGGGCTTCCATATCCATTCCAGCGAATGTTTAAAATTCCATCAATTGAGCACTAAGTGAGTAAATGAGAATGATCTTGGGTAAGATGAGTGACAAATTAACATTATTTCTGTCAACTTTACCTGTCCATGATAATAAATACCAGCAAATTATGCACTAAGGTATTGGAATTTTAAAACAGTCAATATTGTTTGTGTGATAACTTCTACTTAGCAACTAATTTGATTGAGAGGCCATCATAAAAAGTCTTTTCGTTGTTTCCTTGAGAAGATTCAAACTGGTTTGAACATCATAGGTTTCAGAAAGACTTGTTTCAGTCCATATATGCTATCACAATGACCTGTCTTATTTATCATGAAATATTGTTTAAAGCAATCATTCCTATAAGCGATCACTTTTTGGTGGTTCCTTTAGTGGTAACTGAACACAAGTTATACTGTACATGTATGTTGTGTATCCAATAAGATATCCAGACAAAGTTTCAGAAAATGTAAATGTGACCTGTCATGCAAAAAGGGACCACCTAGGAAGTCTGTCAACAAAAGGTTGCTTCTCAAAAAATCTTTCACATGAAGATAGAATCGTCATTCAAGATTCAGGAATTGATTCAAGTGTGAAAGGTTTCGATCCTATTCAGTCGACGCAGTCACACACCCTCACAAGGGTCGAGACTTTACGTAGTACCCAGATGGTCCTTTTTTGTGTAGGGGGTCACAAATATGCCAGAAATGTAGAGTACTAAGTGCTTACCAAAATATCTGAGACGCAGTCTATAGCCTTGTTATCTAAATCCTCTGGTACCAGCACACCAGAACATGTGCCAGCAAAATCAGCATTAGTCAGGGTGTTGTAACATGTGGTGTTTGCCATGGCATATGTAATTCCATTCCGAGGGAACGTAACCACTGGCTGAAAAGGATAGTGAATTCATTATCATATGAGCCAGTGCATGATATTTCCAACAATTCCACATGTATGCATAGCAGAGCATCTGGCCAGCCTGTGCATCAACACAGGCTGACCAGAGTCTTTGCTTTGTGCTATGGAGATAGTTAAGGTCTTAACCCCTCTTCAGGTGGTCAAATGATATTCTAATTGCATTTTGTAATTGTTCATGTTGCTCAATATCTTGAATTTTGGCATACATGAAATTGTTGGAAATGTCATGCACAGGATCATATTTCAACTTAAATGTTGTATCCAAGAGAAGAGAGAATTTGTTGATTGGAAGAATGAAACTTGCAAGGTAGCAAATTGTTACACAAAATACCTCTTACACTGCTTGATCTCCGAGTATGAAAAAAGTTAAAAGGAAATAACTTAAAATTTAAGCTACATAGAGTTATGATTCTTGTGCAATGCACTCTATAATCATAAGAGGAAAATAACCACTGAGTTTCAAGTCAACCAGACAAAAGCTGACAGAGTTAAGCTCCTGACAAAGATGTGGACACCCCCACCAAGACGCCACAGATGATCACAAAATATGTTTTATCTTTTGACGTCCATATAAAAACCTAAACACTCTGTGATGAATACTCTTTGAATACTGGAAGCAGATTCATACAAGAATGCAATTAGATTTTAGCTTTATACCTTCATGAAATCCACAAATACTATCATCATATGATTTAATTCAATAACTCAAAGTAAAAGTGTAAAGGTTAATCTATAAAAATTTAATGTTTGCTTCCATCAATTTTTGTGTATTCATATAGGCTGAAATTTCTGTTTTATTCTTCAATGAAAACAATTTTTAGTACGCAGTTTTTTTAAGCTTGCAAACACAGGAAATGTGTCTTATTAGTGTGAAATTATAAAACAAGATATGAAAAGAGTTTATTTTTTTTTTAATTTCATGGGGGAATGAAACTAAAAACCTGATCACACTTATGTATGAATCCGCTTTGCGTATTCATACAGTGTGATCATATTTTTAGTTTCATACCTCAATGATTTTATAAAATACTCTCTTTATCGCTTAAATGAATCAAGATTTCACATAGGGCTACTTTGTGCTGAATCTAATGAAATAGCCGTCTACTAATTTTTTTCCCATTGAGGAATAAAACCAATTTGTCAGCAAATCAGAGTACATGAACCTTTACAGGCCTCCTAGCAGGACTAAACGAAAATAAAGGTTTTTATAAAGGCTCCAATGTATGAAAATAAAGGCCTTTTAGTGTAAAATATGAAAAAAATAAAGAGTAAATAAAGGCTATTTTTGTCGAGGTTCTTATTTCTTTATTGAACCCATAGTCATACCAAAGTCATTTTTTTATGTTATATACTGCATTCTGAAAAACTCAAGATGGAAGAAACAAAAGCAGCATTTTTTAACTACACATAAAAGAATAGAAAATGCAGAACAAAAGCCATTACTTGCTTTCAGCTAGCACAGCAACCATTCAGAGCAAATATAAAGGTTTTGAGTGAGAATTACAGGCTATTTTGGCGTTTTAAAGGTTTTCTGGGGAAATGTAAAGGTTTTAAAGGTTTGCTCTGAAATTAAAGGTTTTTAAAGGTTTTAAAGGTTTCACTAGGAGGCCTGCCTTTATCGACATTATTAAAATCAATTTTTCAGAGAATGAGCATTTTACAATAATTGTTACGGTTAACTTACAGGGGGTGGGGCATTCACGTCCACATTGATGCCATCTAGAATGTTTCCAATGGCTCTTTTCTTTCTTTGACCAACACTTAGTTGTCCCCTTCTTACTGACAGTGTAATATCCTGACCTAGCCAAGGAGAAACAAAATGTGGTTATGAAACACCTATGCCAAAGAAACTAGCAATTTTCCAGAAGTTTGACATTGATACATGAATAGTTTAACTTGACCTTGTTAAATGACCTTGACCATGTCACTGATAGTGTGATATCCTCACTATCTTATAACTATACGAATATCTGTGTGATAACATCCCATATGATATTTTTTATAATATCACATAGTTATTTTTAGAACAATGATATATTGCTGTTATTTTTAGAAACTTGTACAAGATATTGCAAAAGTAAAAGAAATGTGAAAAAAAAAAAAACAGTTACAATTGACTCCTTTATTTTTGGCACATGTACTAAGCATTCTGAATTCAACATGTAATCTTTCAAATAGAGTTAATTCCATTGTGTTAATGACAAGGTATATGATTTTGGAATGATTTTAGAATGAATTTGAATGAGTTGGATAAAGTTTTGCATGAAATTAAGGGAGTTAATACAAAATTGTACAATTCATCCACTTTTTGGCAATATGTATTACCTCCCTTTAAAAAAGCATACATAGTTTTCTGTTTGCATGTCTTCAACGAAAAATCAGATGCTATTAAATACACAGCAGACTATAAAATCGTGGAATATTTTGATCAATTTGAATGAAGTGTTGATCCTTTTGAACAGTTTTGAAGTGATTTTGAACAATATCGGAGTATTTTTGAGAAGTTGGTGTGAATTTTTGGAAAGGCATTAAAATTGAGTGCTGAGTGATTGATTTAGTTTTGTTTTGAATGAGACAAATGTCCATTTCACAAAATAACTACCTATAATAAGATAATCTATTCTAACATGTTGTTTTTCAGAATTTTAAAGGTTTGTTTGTTGTAAGCATACCTTCTGGGAATTCACAGAGTTCCACAAAATCATCAATTCCACATGAACATATCTGATCAGGATCCTCGTCTGATCTCTTACAATATCTGGGAAGTTCTGTAGGGGTGCTAGCTGGTACGCCATTAAAACTGAAGTCAGTACTGTAACATAGAATCAAAAATAATTCATCAAGTCTTGTAACTTATGGCTGTTTTTTTTTTATCCTTCCTAAAAGCTTTGATGGGTTTTCATTTCACCCATTAACTGTTGGATCTTTTTTCCCATATTTAAAAAACAAAATATCATAGAAATAGCTACAGATAGAGGAGGTATTTTGGATTTAGAATAAAAATATTTCAATTAAAGTAAACCAAATCCTATGTTATGGCTACTTATTTGAATCGTCTTGTCAAGACGACTCATATGAGTACCAACAACATAGGGTTTAATCAAGAACTAAGGATTTTTGACTTGCTTTACCCCCTCTTTACTGTAACTTTGTTAGGTTATCAAGAAACAAAGAGTAACATTAAGAAATGCATTCAAGTCTAATAAGATGTATAGAAATACAGATTTTTTACTTGTTAATGGAAGATTTGAAGACAAAATTTCTTTTGACTCTTTTACAGATTTAGTCATGTGATGCACAGAAGATCAATTGACAATTAAATATTGGCAGGCATCCCAGTAGATACCAATTAAATTTAAGGCTTTTGGAAAAGATTTATTTCTTTCTTTTTGACCCATTTCACTTATCTTGACTTTCAGTTGAAAAAAGCCAAGATTATAAAATGGGCAAAGCAGTTTAATGATCTTACCGTCTCCAACATTCGCTGAACTCGTCAGGCCTGGGTCTCAACTCTGGACTATCTGGTGTCTGAACAGCTGGGTAATCAGCAATATTCAGCTGTCTGCCGTCCCCACACATCAAGTCATTCTCTTTATCACCATCGTACATTCCACACAGTCCCTCCGTCTGTCCAACATCCACTGCAGATGGACTGACATAAACGTTCAAGAAGTCCACGCTGCTAGATGACGTTGGTGTCTCTAGCATTATCTTAACCCTGGTACCAGTTGGGAACAAGGCCTGAAACAAAATATAACTATGCGAAGAGACCAGTCTTTTTCACTTTTTTCATTAATTGTTTTCAATGCACACATTATGATCAAAGTTTTTAGTGGTTGTGCTTAAAACAAAATAGATCTGTGGCTAAGCAGACTGATACCTCATAACAGCGCTTTATCTCAGTTCTGTAAGCTGTTTTAAGACAAAGTTCAATTGTGACCTTGACCTTTATGACCCAAAAAATAGGCAGCCTACTTGGGTCATGCTCAACAATCCTGCAAAGTTTCTTGATTTTAGGTCTTTTCTTTCTTAAGTTAGAGTCCAGAAACAAAAAAGTTCTACAGACAGACAGACAGATTGACAGACAGAGTGAAACCAATATACTCCCTTTACTTTGTAGTTGGGGTGGATGAGGGGTATATTATAAACCCACTAAATGAACAATCTATCCACCTAACAAAAATCTCTCTTATTTTCATTAATCATTTTTTAAGAACACATTGCCAAATTATAAATAATAATTGCAGCTTCCAGTGTCAGAAAGGGAGGTGGAAATAACAAAATTTCCTCATTTTGACATATTGACAGTTAAATTTCATTTGTCCAACTTGGAGATTTACTTGTCTGAGATTTTTATGATTTGTTTGTATGATGTTTAATGCTGCTTTTATACTCTATAGTTACACTGCAACTGCTAGAGCACCTAATAATGGATTCCTTGTATTTGTCACACCAATAGAACCATTACATTCTTTCCTAGCCTCCAGTTACTATCCCACATAGGTCTACGAATATCAACCCATTGATGGACGACAAATAGTCGGAAAGGATGAGTGTTGCCACAGGGAACTTTTTAAGAGCTGATGAAACAAACCAATATAAAAAAACTGATATGAAAGGATACTTTTTAAGAGCTGGTGAAACACACCAATATTAAAACTGAGATCAAAGGATAAGTTGCTTGATGCTAGCAATTTTGCCTTTTCTCTCATGTTTTCTAGTTCTATTTAGTACTTGCACATATTTCATTCCTTAAACATATTTCAGTCTGGCACTTGCAATGTCTTTCAATACAACATATTTAAAAATTCTGTTGTTTTTTTCAAGATCAACAAGAGCCATGTCGCACATGGCCATCCCCCCACCGTGAAAGCTTGATAGTAAACTGAAGCCGAATAGATTAAGAATTCTTTTGTACTTAAAGCCATTGACCTCCTACAAAATCTAAGTATTAAAAATAACAAATGGCAAAAACTGGAAAATTATTCAAGCAAGAGTTATAGTTAAAGTAGCAAGTTGAAAGCTTTTATACTTTAGGAGATATGCTCCGGACAAAATCTAAGTATCAAAAATAACAAAGGGCAATTACTCCAAAATTATGCAAGCAAGAGTTATAATTCTTGTGCACTGCACATCTCCTTCATGAGATCTATCCACCCATTAAGTTTCAAGTTGATAGCTATTATACTTTAGGAGATATGCTCCAGACAAGTTTAGTGATGGTACCTCGGAATGACAGAGGGAGGCCATTACGAAAAACGGCGGGGGATAACTAGATTTACTCTGACTCTGGTCAAGTTTACAAATCAATGCATTAACCCCTGTTATGCTGTGTTAAAATCTGAGCAAAATCATATTTAAGCTAGTCTGTCACAAAGCTGACTAATCCCCCCCTCCCACACTACAAGTGCTTGTCAATAATGAAAAACCATTTTCCAACAAAAGTCAATGGATTGTACCAAAACTATCACTTGCACATCTCTGCCTGATAGTCAGATATATATGTGACCTGTCAAGCAAAAAGGGACCATCTGGGTAGTGCATACAGTGTCAACCCTAGTCAGACTGTGTAGACGGACTAGGGGTAAAACTTTTCACACTTTGATTATTTTCTGAATCTAGAATGAATAATCTACCTTCCAGTGAAAGAATTTTCGAAATACCATCTCTGGTTGATCTATGCTGGACCCAATCACTATTGTATAGAGTTCCCAGATATTCCCTTTTTGAGTGACAGGTCACATATATGAAGTTTCAATGAAATCCCCCCATTAGTTGCTGAGAAATTGAGCAAAAAAGAAAATGCTTACCAGACAGAGTGATAGACAGACTGACCAACCAACAAGCTGTCTCCTATATACCCCCCAAGCAAAGTTAAGGGAGGTATTATGAATTTATTTGTCAGATAATGTAGACCAAAGACATTAACAATCATAGAATCTAACCACAGGTCAAATGTCAATATGCTGCATAAACCTCGTAACCACAGTTTTTTCAACCTGTAGCTATTATGAAATTTTGGCAGCACATAGACGAGGTTGTGCTCAGATGAGATGAGAGTCTACACTACTTACCATGTAAACACGACCTCCATTCATTTTAATCACCCGGAATCCAGTCATGAGGTCACCATTCTGCCACATTGCTGGTCGAGATCTTTCATCCCCGCGTCCAAAACATCTGGCAATCACAAAAGTATCGTCATCACATATCACTGATACACCGCATATACACGTTGCAACCACAGATCCATCATCAAAACACGGGTAGTAGAAAACTCGTACCTTCAAGAAATAGAGGATATTGAATGAGTGGTAGTGAAATACAGAAGTCATTAAACAAGTTTTTATCTGGTTTAGATGACAATTAAGATATATTGGGCGTTTTGACGGACACACATTTTTTTATTCTTTATATAATACGACCCAAATTTTGGAGAAAAATTGTGCTATTTTCATAGTTTCAAACTAACTTTGTTATATGCCTTAACCCTTTGCTGTTTAATCCCTGCTTTATACATGCCTGTGATTTTATAATTGAGAAAACATTGTGAGAAAAGAAGAAATTGCTTCTGACAAGCAATTTCTTCTTTTTCCACACTATTTTCTACCCTACTGAATGGTTATTTTTCAAATTAAATCCACTTTAAATTTTCGTCAGCAAAACCTTTGGATTTGGACAGGTCTACAATTTTGTAAAACAGGAAAGGGTTAAGCTCATTTGCTTAGTAATCCACTAGTGTAATAATATTCTTGTAATATCAATAATATTTTACAGGAGTTGGTTAAAATGAGTAGCATGCGGGATTAAAGTTTTGAAATTGTTGGTTTCAAAAACCAAGACACTCAACACTAACTAAAAAGACATAAGTGCCAGTATTTTTTTTTTAACTTTTTAGCCATGCAAGAAGTGTAGAGAGATTTTTATCAATGTATACATGGACTGTATTTGTTGATCAAATCAAGTGACTTATATATGTGACCTGTCACACAAAAAAGGGACCATATGGATGGTATGTGAAGTCTCGACCCTAGTCAGACTGCGCAGACTGACTATGATCTATCCCTTTTGCACTTTACTAATTTTCTGAAGCTAGACTCATTAATCTACTCTTCTGTAAAAGAATTTTTAAAATGTTACCTCTGGTTGACCTGTACTAGAACCAATCACTTTTCCAAAAGTTTATTTCATTGAGTTCCCAGATGGATCCTTTTTTGTGTGACGGGTCACATGTTTCAAATATCACAATCTAGTAAAAGATATTTACCTCAAAAGGAAGGGATGAATGTTTGTAGAGTACAAATTCACCCTGCATGTGGTTATCAAAGTCACTAAAAAAAGTATAATAATAGTTTATTAACCCTCCAATTTTTTGTATAGATTTTATACCCAAACAGTTTAAAAAAAAGATTGCTATCATGAAAATGTAGGCTGTCTAGAATCTTATTTAACAAAGGCCACATGGAAAAGTGGCCTTTGTTGAATTTAATTCTAGGCAGCTCACATGATGAAAATCTTGGAAAGTTCCATGCAAATCCATGCATAAATGCAGGAATTATCAGTTACATTCAAAAGTGGACAAACAAAAGGACAGACAGAGAAGTTGATACGTATACACATCCACCTTCAGCAGTGACTGTGTATGAAAATAGAATTTTTTTAGTTTCCAATTTTGATATCAATAGCCAGTATTTAAACAAACTTTTTCTCAGGTATCATAATTTGTGGATTCTATGATCTAATATTGCATACATTATTGAGGTAGCAAACATTTTCTCCTATTATCACAATGTTTCTTAACAGAAAATACATTCACTTTCCAACCTACTAGATAATACAAAGCTGACAATAGTATCCGCTTATCTACCAAAAGTATACACTCCTACAGGAAGATATTGTCATCAGGGACAGCTCAACTCAAAACGCTTACTGTATTTCCCCTAATAATAATGCCCTCCCTAATAGTAGCACCCCTGCATTTTTTACTAAGAAAAACCCACTTCAAATGCCTAAATTTTAAGACCTTGTTGAGACTTCTTCGCTAAGTAAGTGTGAATTTCCTCTAAACAATCATTCAATGATTGATTGTTTAGAAGAAAACCTCAAATTAAGACGAAAAGGGTCTAAAAGACATAAGTTGAATAATTTTTAATCGGAATATGCATATTAAATAAAAGCTCCATGACAATGATATGTATAGCACCCGGGAGCGTTTTTTTAGGAGAAATACAGTATTCATCCTAAACTTGAATGGTTTTCCCATGACAAATGTTGTTGAACCCACAAAATATTGATCATAACCCTAGATAAGCCTAAATTGACCTTAAGCTGTTATCTTGAGCTGTGAGAAAGAAGGGTACTGGTTATTGATTTTGATAACTTCACATTGACTTTATCAAATAATCATCTAAAATCATTTCTAAATAATCCAAAGAAAAGCATAAAAGTAAACATACTATCCATCGAATGTTGACACATGAGGATCATTAGTTGTTGAACACTGGCTTCCCGTATCTTTGTCTTCTACAATGACCTGTAATGAAAAAGGAAATTTTTATTCAACCCTTATTAGAATTCTTGGTGAAATTTATTACTATCAAAGTGTTAAAAACACTGGATGAACTTATTAAATGTCAGTATTTTGTTCTCAAATATAATTTTTGACTTTTCAGAATTAAAAGGAAACTAGAAGTGTGTTACAGTCATGGATGTCTAGGCAAATACTTGATTTTTTCCCATGACTCATTTGGCCTTCAGCTGTTACCTTAACTTTAGGCCTTTCCATAAAAACTCTTGGCATGAAACAAGTACAATCAAAGTGTTGAAAGCACTGGATGAACTAATTTAGAGGCGGTATTTGTTATCAAATATAATTTTCAACTTTTCAGAATTAAAAGGAAACTAGAAGTGTGTTACAGTCATGGATGTCTAGGCAAATACCTGATTTTTACCCATGACTAAATTGGCCTTCAGCTGTTACATTGACTTTAGGTCTTTCAATATCTAGAGGTGCTTGAGCGCTGATTCACTCCACAGGCCTGAATATCCTGATAATGGTTATTAGAGGATGATAAGGCTGTTTAAATGAAAATTGAAGTGAATGAATGAGTGAATGTATATTTCAAATAAATAAGTGTTTATAAGCGTCATATGCTGAAATATTTCCACATTAAAAACTAATGATCAGTGAATAACTTTGAAAATTGACCTCTATCTGTTACACTCATATTTTTCATTTACTCACAATAATTTTGTGCAGTCTGATAATGGGTCATCCAAGGATCATTCTAGTGAAATTTGGTTAAAATCCAAATATTAAAATTTCAACACTAAATGAATGTTACTGCACAATATACTGGTACTTTGTCTGCCGAATTTGGATTGTAGATCTTTCCACTTTTCATTAAACACTACTAAAAGGATGTTACTTCACAATAATTGTTTGTCTTCTAAATTCTAACTAATGATAATAAGAAGTAAAATATTCAATCCAATAGATCTATTTTATTCTGCCCAATGCCTTAGAGTACATGTACAGTCAATTCAGCTCTTTCTACCCCACTCTGAACCTCAGTAGGTCAGAACATCATTTTACATCCCTTGTACTCTCTGTGCAGAGTCAAGCTAAGTTCAACTAATCTGTCCAATTCTCAGGAGGTATTCTCAGGCTACTTATTTCAAGCAATGTTTCTATACATTTGGATTTCAACAAAGATTTTGTCCTTCTAATCTATAATCTTTACACTTATTAAATTTCATAAGAAAAATTCATCATTGAGGTGATACCAAAAGGGTGGTCAAATATTCACTTTATATGTTAGAATGTCCTCTGCCAATAAAAAAAAAATGTGCTGTTCATCTAATCAAAATATTTTTTGCAGACTGATACAACTTCACAGTAATAAAATTCCCATGATATTTAACCCATCTGTTTAATCTTTCAGGATAGTTTGTTTTACCCTATGACCTCTGCTCATTGAAAAAAATATTTTTCATCTAATCACAATAATTTTTTGTAGAATGATAAAGAAACACTAAAGAATCATTCCAGTGAAATGTGGTTGAAATCCATCTGTTATACTCTGAGAAAATGATTTTCAAAGTTTTTACTACATAACATAAAGAGAAATGACCTCTGCCCATAAAAAAACATATTTTTCATCTGATCACAATGATTTTTTGTAGGCTGATTGAGGGCCACTAAAGGATAATTGTGTTTATATCCACCAATTAGTTTCTGAGAAAAGCTACCTATTACCAGATAAGGATATTCACCATGCCTACTACAGCCATGATTTCAACTGATTTAAAATCTTTGAAGGAATCTAATAGAGGGTCACCCATGGAGCATTCCTGTGAAATTTGATTGGAATCCATCTAGTACCTTATATTCCCTTATTGGGGCAGACTGAATTTCAATACCATCGACTACCAGAGTAGCGATCATTTTGAATGTGACAGTGACATCTCCGTCGATTTTCCCATCAATTCTTGCTGTGACTGAAACATTCTGTTGCATGTTCCAATTATCTTCGGTAAAATACATGTCGCAAAAGTCTCCAAGTAACAGTTGGCTTATTCTTGTTCCTTGAGAGCACCTGCATCGAGAAAAGGGAGATTATAAATAAATTTTGGATAAACAACCTTTCATGCTTAACACAATATGTTTAAGTTTAACCTTGAAAACAAATATTTTGTGTAACACATGGTTGGTATAAAAAATGTCTCAAAGATTATGATTTAGTAAAGACAAGTAAACTGTAACTTTGGCATCAACATATTTTGCATTTTAAAATTTTGGGCTATGCTAATAATTCAGCAAAGAGACCCATGAGGGCATTAGATAATCAAGTTTTTCCTTATTTCCAATTATTAATTTGCAAACTGTGTAAAGTTAAAATAATTTAGCAGACTTTCTCTTGTCATTATATTTGAGATTTTTAGCCTAACATGAATATTTTGAGTGAAAAATCTTTGGCCCTTTTTTGTGTGCTTTTAGAGGTCCTGAGTTCAATTCCTGGGAGCTGCTATTGATCTTGGTTCTTTTATAGGTCCACACATTAAATGAAATTTTCAAATATGTTCAGACAGCTGCATCAAGATTGGACTCACATTGGCATATCCTCTTCATTCTCAACAATTTCAAAAGTGACCTTGAACTGACAATTTAGACCTTGACCATCACAAATCTGTGCAGGACTTTGTTCGGCAGTGATTCCAAAGTCTTGTCCAGGCAGCTTTCCTTCACGAACCACCACAGTAGAAGATGTGATTGACAACTGAAAAAGATAATTTTGTAAAATAATTCTTACCATGCTGAAAAAAAAACTTAGCAAAATAACATTAAACAAGAGGGCCAGAATTGCCCTAAACTGCTCACCTGAATTTTATTGGTCCAGTGGATCTCACCAAAGAAACTTTATGGCCAAGTTTTCTCGCTCAAAATAAGGTTGTCCCTGCCACACCCATATTTTGCAATCAATCAAAATTTTGCAATCAATTTTAAAAAGGGGTCACCCAAGGAACATTTTTGTAAAGTTTCATTGAAAGTAGCCCAGTGATTCAGGAGGAGTTGTCAAAAGATTCAGGCTCAAAATAAGCTGTTCCCTGTCACGTCTATATTTTTAGGTCAATCAAATATTCATAAACAAGTTTTGAGACGGGTCACAAAAGGAACATTTTTGCCAAGTTTGGTTGAAATTGGCTCAGTGGTTACTGAGGAGAAGATGTTTAAAGATTTCAGGGTAAAAAACTGCTCCACCCTGCCATGCCCATATTTGGGGGTCAATCAAAATTTCACGCACAGATTTTGAGAAGGGTCACACAAGGAACATTTCTGCCAAGTTTGGTTAAAATCGGCTCATTTGTTACTGAGGAGAAGATGTTTTAACAAGAGGCCTAAGAGGGCCTGTATCGCTCCACTAGGTTAAAAATCTCAAGAGAGATATTGAAAATAGAAGGTAATGAAAGTGAACAGCATTCAGAAGGAATTCAGAATTTTTCTAAGTTGAAACTGACTTATGAAGGAATGAACTTATTTAACTAATAAGTAAAATTACAAGGAAGAAAACTATTCTGATTTCACTTTGAAACAAGAGAACAAGAATGGCCCTAAACCGCTCACCTGAATTTTATTGATCCAGTGGATCTCATCCAATCCAAATTTCTTGAACAACTTTAGAAGAGGGTCACCCAAGGAACATTCTGGTAAAGTTTCATTGAAATCGGCCTAATGGTTCAGGAGATGTCATTCAAAAATTTCCAAGTCAAAAAAAGCCCCACCCTGCCACGCCCATATATGGGGGTCAATCCAAATTTCTTGAACAACCTTAGAAGAGGGTCACCCAAGGAACAGCCTGGTAGAGTTTCATTGAAATTGGCCTAATGGTTCAGGAGGAGATGTCGTTCAGAGATTTCAGGGTCAAAATAACCCATATTTGATGGTCAATCCAAATTTCTTGATCTTTAGAAGAGGGTCACCCAAGGATAATTCTGGTAAAGTTTCATTGAAATCGGCCCAATGGTTCAGAAAAAGATGTCTTTCAAAAAATTCGGGGTCAAAATAAGCCCGCACTACCACACCCATATTTGATGGTCAATCAAAATTTCTTTAACAACTTTAAAAGAGGGTCCCCTAAGGAACATTCTAGTAAATTTTCATTAAAAATTTGCCCAATGGTTCAGGAGGAGATGAGGTTCAAAGATTTCAGGGTCAAAATAAGCCCCGCCCTGCCACGCCCATATTTGGGGGTCAATCCAAATTTCATGGACAATTTAAGAAGAGGGTTACCTTAGGAACATTCTGGTACAGTTTCATCAAAATCGGCCCAATGAATGGTTCAGGAGGAGATGTCTTTCAAAGATTTCCGGGTCAAAATAAGCCACGCCCTGCCACGCCCATATTTGGGGTCAATCCAATTTTCTTGAACAACTTTAAAAGAGGGTCACCTAAGGAACATTCTGGCCAAGTTTCGTAAAAATCCGCCCATTGGTTTAGGAGGAGAAGATGTTTAAAGAAAAGTTTACGCACACACAGACAGACGGACGGATGGACAGGCGGACTGATGACGGACACCTTGCCATGACAATAGCTCGCTGGCCTTCGGCCAGTGGAGCTAAAAATTGTTGTTGACTTCCGACAGACGACACACAATGCACGACAAAAGGTGATCACAAAAGATCACCATGAGCATGTTGTGCTCAGGTGAGCTTTAAATCAAAGTGCTTAAGACACTTGTAGTACCGATTGTGGTCAAGTTATCATTTTGAAAACAACAACAACTATCTCCTCCGGTTAAAAAGGAGAGCAATCAGGTTGTACTAAGATTAGACTGCAAATACATGCTGGCTTGTCCTTTTGAAAACCTGCAAAAAAACAGGAATATTCCACTGGCTCAGCAAAACAAGGGTTAACCTTTTCTAGTTTTAGGAAATATAAGATTGGTCTAAATTAAGAAAAGTGGTAATTGACAATTTAAAAAGGAATCCAAGAGATGTCTTTGTTTAAATATTCTCTTCTTGAATTAGTATAATTGTAACACTCAGACCTGAGGTATAAGCTCATATCATAATTGGGCAATTTCATCCTTGAAGCTACGACATGAAAGGCATTTTAAGCCTGCATTTCCAATGTCATATTTAGATTGCTCAGCCAAAAGCACTGTTAATAGGCTCAGGTGTGCAGAGCCATTAATTTGAACAAGTTAAAGACTAAGTTCAACTTGTGCATCCCTACAGAGTCAGATCAGTATTTTCTCAGCTCTGTTGATAACTTATTACTGAATTTTCTTTAGGTTATTTGGTAAAATTCTAAATGTTAGGTACATCACTGATGAAAAGTAAGAAACATCAGGCATAGACTAAAATAGTTGCTTTGTCTAATGTATAAATAAATTTACATGGAATTCAGGATCAAACATTCAACCCTGGGTATAAAAGGACAGTTAACTGTTGTGTGTAAATCCAAAGGAATATGCCATAGTAGACTGTAGGTAGTGGATAAAGAAAATTTCTGATGGGTCAAAAGCATTGCTCTTACAAAAATGCATTTGATTAAATTGAGGATAATCATTTGTTTCAGTGTAAGATTGATTTATATTCATTGAGTGAACAACAAAGGCTATATTTTCACGAGTGGTGGAGCCACAAGTGAAAATATAGCTTTTGTTGTTAATGAAATGAAATATTTATCGATCTTACTAAACAAGAGGGCTATAGTGGCCCTTAATCTCTCTCCTGAATGAACTGTCTAAAATTTTCAAAAGAAGTATGAGAAATAGAATGATGAATGACTGAGCTAAACAAAGCTGTTGCTTCTATACAACTTGAGAATCCTTTTTTTACAATTTTCAGGTTGACTAACAAGGATTTTTATAAATGATTTCATGACCTAGTTTTGACCCCAGATGACCCAATTGCGATCTTGTCTGAGATTTCATCTAGACAATCATTCTGACCAAATTTCAGGTTGAAATGGCAAAAATGTGGCCTCTAGAGTGCATACAAGGTTTTTCGTCTGAGATTTCATCAAGACAATCATTCTGACCAAAATTCAGGTTGATTGGACAAAAAATGTGGCCTCTAGATTGCATACAAGGTTTTTCTAAGATAAGACCCTGTGACCTAGTTTTTGACCCCGGTTGATCCAATTTTGAACTCATTCAAGATTTCATCAAGACAATCATTCTGATCAAAATTCAGGTTGAACGGGCAAAAAATGTGGCCTCTTGAGTGTATACAAGGTTTTTCTAAGATTTGACCCTGTTGCCGAGTTTTTGACCCAGTTGACCCAATTTCCAACTTGTCCGAATTTCATCAAGACAATCATTCTGACCAAATTTCAGGTTGATCAGGCAAAAAATGTGGCCTCTAGAGTGCATAAAAGGTTTTTCTTAAATTTGACCCCTTGACCTAGTATTTGACCACAGTTGACCCAATTTCGAACTCAGCTGAAATTTCATCAAGACAATCATTCTGACCAAAATTCAGGTTGAATGGGCAAAAAATGTGGCCTCTAGAGTGCATCCAATGTTTTTCTAAGATTTGACCCTGTGACCTAGTTTTTGACCCCAGTTGACACAATTTCGAAATCGTCCAAGATTTCATCTAGACAATCATTCTGACCAAAATTCAGGTTGAATGGCAAAAAATGTGGCCTCCAGAGTGCGTACAAGGTTTTTCTAAGATTTGACCCTGTGACCTAGTTTTTGACCCCAGTTGACACAATTTCGAAATCGTCCAAGATTTCATCTAGACAATCATTCTGACCAAAATTCAGGTTGAATGGCAAAAAATGTGGCCTCTAGAGTGCGTACAAGGTTTTTCTAAGATTTGACCCTGTGACCTAGTTTTTGACCCCAGTTGACCCAATTTCAGACTCGTCGGAGATTTTATCAAGATTATCATTCTGACCAAAATTCAGGTTGAATGGGCAAAAAATGTGGCCTCTAGAGTGCATCCAATGTTTTTCTAAGATTTGACCCTGTGACCTAGTTTTTGACCCCGGTTGACCCAATTTCAAAGTCGTCTGAGATTTCATTAAGACAATCATTCTGACCAAAATTCAGGTTGATCGGGCAAAAAATGTGGTCTCTAGAGTGCATACAAGGTTTTTCTAAGATTTGACCCTGTGACCTAGTTTTTGACCCCAGTTGACCCAATTTCAAATTCGTCCGTGATTTCATCAAGGTAATCATTCTGACCAAAATTAAGGTTGAATGGGCAAAAAATGTGGCCTCTAGAGTGCATAAAAGGTTTTCTAAGATTTGACCCTGTGACCTAGTTCTTGATCCCAGTTGACCCAATTTCGAACTCGTCCGAGATTTCATCAAGACAATCATTCTGACCAAAATTCAGGTTGATCGGGCAAAAAAATGTGGCCTCTAGAGTGCATACAAGGCAAATGTTGACGACAGACATCCACCTAACCACAATAGCTCACCTTGAGCAAAATGTGCTCAGGTGAGCTAATTAACAAACGATTATTCTATTTCTTTATTGCAAAAATGAGACAAAATGTGAAATGTCTAGAACAAATTTTTGTATAACAGGTCATTTTGCGCATGATTGCTATGCAATGTTCATTGTGATGTCTCTTAGTTCACCCTGCATAGATGACGTCAGATAGGGTGAAATGCACAAAAGCAGGGTATAAGTTCTTGATAATTTCACTGCTTTTGCAGTGAGATTATCAAGTGATAATCTACCATTATTTCTCGATAAACTACCAAAAAGCCTAAAAAGAAAGCCCTTTATTGCTTTTGTAATTGAGATTATTTATGCTTAGTTCAATAGCAGGAGCATCAATAACAAATGCCAAAGGCTTGGTTGTAGGTATACGAACTGGATAATGCAAAAAATCTAAGTCCTAAAAGGGGAATAATTCTTGCAAAAGTGCTGTCAAAGCTATCCCCCTTGATAGTCTGGCTAGCTTGTGTGATGGTGAACACACACGCATTAAGTTATCTTCAAAACAACAGAAATATTCCTAAAACTAAAATTATCATACTGCAAATGCCAAGGCCTTGACAGACAACATCAGGATGATGGCAATAACTTGACTTTTTTATCCAAATAGCTAAGCTAACTAAAATAAGGTCTACATATTCACCATAAAGCTGGGCAGGTTGGCACATACAAGTAATGACCGTATATCAGTCAGTTCTGCATTAATAGTCAGCATCACCAGTTTTTCTGCTTCCACAGCATTATCACATTTAGTGAAGGCATCTTTTATACAAGTATCTAATACTGCATACAAACTGAAAACATAAAACATAGTTGTTCACCAATAACCCTGGCATGTTGGCACAAACATATATCTCTGTATACAAGTAAGCTCAACCATCTTTTATTCTGGACCATTGATTTGTCTGCTTCTACTTTTCATCACATTTAGTGAAGGTATTTCTTATACTTGCTCTTATACTGAATACAATCTACAAAAATACAATCAAGAGTTTAGTTGTTCACCAATAACCCACATATGCATATGCACAGTCTGTCCAGAGTCTTTCCTTTGGATTTTATTGATAGATAAGGTCTCAAAGTATCTATAAACATTCATACAATCATCTAATTACACCATTTTGCTATCAACACTGCTCAATGTTTGTTCCTCACGCATACCTCAAATTGTTGGAAATGTTAAGCACAGGCTCAAATATCTCAGCTTACAAGCCAGCTCAACATTAACAGTCCATGAGTCAGCACAACACTATTGTAAGTGCCTATATAATTATAGGCACTAACAAATGTGGTGCACTGCTACCTCAATTAATAAACTACATCATCAATTTTGTCTACTTCTACTATATTATTACATTTAGTAAGACATCCCTTTAAAATTTCTCTTATACTGCATTCAAGCTGAAAACATTAACACAGATGACCTGTTCTTCAAGAAAAAATGCCTAAAGGCCCGGTCCCACTGCCATACATACACAAAATGTATGCTAAACGGACACTTCAGAAGAGCGAAATTTCAATCTGTTCTCATATGCTTGATGAAAACTGAAAAATATGGCCAAAATAGAACTGAAAATACAGGACACATAAATAATGCAACTAAAATGAAGAGACAGTGTTCATTTCATGAGCTGATGATAGCCCAGAAAGGGTTACTGAATGTAATTATGATGCATTTAAATAGCAGAGCGCTGCCCTTTGGCTATTAGAGCTAAAAATGGCTAAATCATCGGAATAACAACCTTTATGGGTCGTAATAAAATACTTTTTGATTTAAAGAATTCTTTAGTCCTGTAGATAAGATTATTATGTCAATACTCAAAACAAAGTTTGTTTAATGTTATGCCGTATGTCACTTAGCAAACACATTATTTCCCAAGCTTAACATGGTTTTATAAAGTATTCTATAATTTTCAAAATTTGTGACGGAAAACATTATTATTATACCTACATCAGGGGAGTTAAATAACCTCATTGAATATTTGATATTTAATTGGTGTTATTACACTTGTGGAATAACTAGGTAATCTAGCTCAGAGAGTACAGAAAGTTATCTTTTTGTTGTATAAATGACTTCATATTGAATTTGCTGACGTCATTTCACAAAGGGCCTTAATATGTTTTGTGGAATACTTTGAATCAATAAATTTATTGAATTTCCTCTATTTATTGCAAAAATTCAGGTCATATCTAAAAATGATATCAAATTTGTGCTCAATAAATACCAAATTTATTGAACTTGTCATTCAAAACAGTTTAGAACTCAGCAAAGCCTCATTTTTATCTGTTTATAAATGACCTGTTAAATGAAATTCATATTCGATGACCACTCACTCTAAATCCTCTAATTACATACCTGCATTTGTCTTCCATTTTAGTAGTTGGGAGGATCTCACTTTGATATGCAGTGATGCACACTTGCATGTCTTCTAGAACGCAGGTTTTGGGAGGTTCTGGGGGGATGGTACACAATAACTGAAAGTATTCAGAAGGGTTTAACCCTTTCCTGTTTTACAAAATTTTGGACTCGTCCAAATTCAAAGGTTTAGCAGACGAAAATTTAAAGTGGATTTAATTTGAAAAATAACCATTCTGTAGGGTAGAAAAAAGTGTGTAAAAAGAAGAAATTGCTTGTCAGAAGCAATTTCTTCTTTTTTCACAATGTTTTCTCAATCATAAAATCATAGGCACGTAAAAAGCAGGGATTTAACAGCAAAGGGTATACAGTAACATAAAAAAGGGTTAAGTCCAACTTCAACAAAATGGGGTGCTAAAGACTCATAAATGGGCTTCTTAGGGTTTTTTCTAAAAGTTTTGGAGTTCCTGCCTAAGATATAGACTTTCATTTGAAGCATTGACCTTGATTTTTGTTATGAAATTAAAGCTTTTCCCTGCCCTATGTTCAGGAAATGAAAGCACTTATGGCAAAAAGTTTTTGTATCAAGCACACCACAAGCATTTTCCAAAATGCCAGGGTCCTAGGCAACGAAAACAATTGTTTGAAAGCTATATCCCTCCCATACCATCAGAAAACATTTTTAGATATACTTAACTCCAAAAGAAACATCCACAAAATATTGATTTAAAAAAATGTAAAGTCTTTCACGAAATTTAATCTTTCTTTACAAATTTTGGTAGAACAATCATATAACCATGTGTACGGGAAAAAATAATGATGCTACCCGCGACAGTTGTTAAATAGTTGTGCCTATCTTGACACCACTATAAAAAGAATGTTCACAAGTGTACAAATAGTATTTACTTAATGAATTAAAGTACCTATTTCACAAGTGAAATCTTCTGCGATGCCCACAAAATAAATCCATGTAAAAAAGCTTTGCATTTTGTCTGAAAGATCTTTTGTAGCTCACTCACATTACATGGTTAGAGAGTGGATGGGGTAAGCATTCATCCTGTGATCAGTGTGAAAAATTGCCATTAGAGGATAAAATCTGGATATTAATGCTTAAGGATGCTTAACTAGTTACAGAAGTTTCAATAATTATTCAGTGGGCTTTCAAATCACCAATTTCCTTTAAAAAAATTGACTTATAAAAGGCTATACTGTGTGTTTTACAGGAGCCATCATGTCAACCAGATTGGTTAATTGTTAGTGAGCTAATGATTAATCGATAGTCCGCTATAGTCAAACAACAAGTCAACTTGATGTCGCTATCTTGTCTGTGCAGTAATGAGCAAAGACTAAAACACATGGTTAGTTGCACCAGTCTTTGAAAATCAAGTGGAAAATTTTTAAAAGTAGTTTAGACATTTTAAAAGGAACAGGAACAATATAAAGTTTGTGCTGATAGTGCAACGTAGACTTTTATTGTCTTGCCTGTGTAGACCCAATTCTGGCTGAAAACGTGCATACATAACTTTTGACATCAGCGATAATTTAAAGATTTTGAAAGGGTTTATTGCTATGTGCAAAAATATCCTTAAATGTACATTAAAGATTTTCAGCAAACCTTTGTGCTTCAGACCAGCAAGGTAAGGGGGCATGTTTATTTAGAAGGCCTTTCTACGGAAAGGAACAGGAACCCAATAGTCAAAAATCCTGTCTATAAAAAGGTAGTCAGCTTTGACAGGAATTAAGATAAAAAATGCAAGTAAGTCATAAACGGTTAAGGTTTTATGAGAACATGTATTTGTGGGCGTAACTTTTGCAGTTAAGTATATATAGAATGAAGTAAAAAAATATTTATCATAGATCCTGCCCCACAGATGATTAAATGATCAAACAAAACAAAATTCATGAGATTTTTCGAGAAAATCAATAAATGTCAACTTATACGCCATTCTAGTCAAATCATAAAGTTTCTCGCCAATTATCCCAAGCGTCTCAGGCAAGCACAATATTCAGGATAGGAAAGGGCTTTCTATTGGGGAGCATAAAAAGGCATAATTCACACAAAAGGTATCAATATTTATCGACCTTGAAAGTATAGGTTGAATTTTTGATAGTGACCATGTTTTCCAAGTTTCATGTGAATGCCTTAGGACAAGAAATATCACAAAATATTAAGGTATTTGCATGACAACAATGACAAAGAAGACTAAAGCAATACAGCCGAGCTAAAAATAACTCAAATCTTGGAACAAGACACATTAGTTATACATACAGTGTGCTTTTCCTCTGCCATCAGAATTATTGATGTAACAACTTCAACAAATTGTATGGGACATACATTAATGGTCAAACTTGAGTAAATCTTACTGGTTATCTCTGAATAAAGACTGAAAAATAAAAGGAATCAAGAGTGAAAACTGATATCTATTTTACTATCTGATCGAATAGTATTGTCTAAACACAATGTTATTTCATTCTTTGCATACCAACATCTGAGAGGTTATATTTGTGACCTGTCATGCAAAAAGGGACCATCTGGGATTTCTTTAAAATAAATATTTGAAAAAGAAAGGTAGAATGATCATCCTAGATTCAGAAAATCGGCAAACTTTTAAAAGGGTCAACACTTTACGCTCTACCTAGATGGTCCCGTTTTGCCAGACAGGTCCATTTTTCATTTTAAAAAATTGACCTATCATACAGACAAGAGGCCTTAGACGGCCTGTGATGCTCTATTGGCTATCAAAGTTTTCCTGTATTGATTTTATATTTCAGAAACTTGATTTCTTAACAACAAAGCAAGTGAAATCCTAACTAGCGCTTGACAGTGAAAAGATATTTTCAAGAGAATTTACGATTACAAGCCTGCAGTTCTGATTCTGAGCCGACGTACAAACTTAGAAAACAGCGTGTCGACGAAGACCATCAAGCAACCCTCTCAGCTTAGACCAACCACGTCATTTTCGTTTTAAAATACAGACTTACTTGGCAGAAACGAGTTTTTGGTAATAAGTACCTGTACGAATTTCAAAGTTGTTTATTTATGTATCATTTGTTTTACATTATGACATTTCACTTTGATAGCGAGATAAAAAATTACACGATCTTAAAATAGATTGTGTAATCTATACGCCCAGAAAGTAGACTTGAAGCTTTAATGTTTGGCTGAGTATTTTAATAGTTTCTTTGATCTAGAGGATTACAATTATAAGGACGAGTGTCCTTTTTCCTGCGATAATTGGGGTATAAAGTGCAATTGCCTAAGCACATGGCTTAATCATAACGCCCTACGGGCGTTATTTGCCATGTGCTAAGGAAATTTCTCTTTATACCCCAATAAACGCACCGAAAAAGACACTCATCCCTATAATTAAGCTCCTTTCCTATATTTTCTGATTGATCAGCCCTATTTTCATTCTGACTCTTCCTTATTACCATACAATAATCCTGTTAAAGGGTCCAGGAAAATTGATCATATTTGTGAACATTAACAAAGAATTTTAAGCAAAAATGTGTTTTCAGAAGCATCATAATTTCTCAATTTTAAGAATTTTGTGGATTTTTTTTTTCCTTTTAAAAATTACCTCAGGTGAAATCCTCTATACAATCAATTAAACTAGAGCTGTTACAATATGTACTAATTCCCCCAACCGGCTTTGTTTACATATTATAATAGCTATTAGTGCAGAATGTGTTTGTAACAAATATTGAGAATTCAAGTTATATGCCAAAAATTAGAGTCTGGAAACAAAATGGTCTACCAAAAATTTAACAAAAAATAACTGTGACTTTGACCTTCGACATATGTGACTCAAAAACAAAAGTGCACTTCCTTGGGTCATAAGTAGCATTTGCTTGAAGTTTCATGATTCTAGGTCACTTGGATTTTGAGTTAAGAGTAAAAAAAAACACAAAATTGAACTAGAACTGTCGCAGAGCGGACTAATACCCCCTGCAAGCACTTTGTCAAAATGCAAGTGCTATTAGTGCAGGATGTGTTTGTAACAAACATTGGTGTCATATGCAGTATTTGCATGAAGTTTCATGATTCTAGGTCGTTTAGCTTTTGAGTTAGAGTCCAGAAATGAAAATTGAACAAAAAATGACTGTGACCTTGACCTTTGACCTATGTGACCCAAAAACAATAGGGCACTTCCTTGGATCATAAGCAACATTTGCATAAAGTTTTATGATTGTAGGTCACTTGGTTCTCGAGTTAGAGTCCGGAAACGAAAAATGATCAAAGGCCGACTGTGACCTTGACCTTTGACCTATGTGACCCAAAAACAATAGGGCACTTCCTTGGGTCATAAGGAAAATTTGTATAAAGTTTTATGATTGTAGGTCATTTGGTTCTTGAGTTAGAGTCCGGAAACTTAAAGGTCTACGGACGGACGGACGGACAGACAGACAGACATGGTGAAACCAATATACCCCCCTCTACTTCGTAGGTGGGGGGTTTAGCAAAGGCTGGCTATGACCTTGACCTTTGATCTATGTGACCGAAAAACAAAAAAAGGGCTCTTCCTTGGGTCATAAGCAGCATTTGCATGAATGTTCATGATTCTAGGGCGCTTGGTTCTTGGAGTCAGGAAACGAAAAGGTCTACTGACAGAGGGAAGGACAGACATTGTGAAACCAAAAAACCCCTCTCTACTTTGTAGGGGGGGGGGGGGGTTGTTGTTAAAATGATTATTTAGAAATCAATCAAAAATAGATACAAAAAAAATTTTGTTTTACTTCGGTAAATGAGTACAAAATAAAAGCTCCTGGCACATGTTTAGCTCCAGGAGGCAATAATTTGGACTAAATACAGTACCTGCAGAAGAGAACCCCATTATCATCATGTAGATAGAGAGATTGTACAAGTGTAACTGATGAATGGACTGCTTCATTGAAAATAGTGTAACACTTCTCAGCTGAAAATATATTGTATATAATCATCATGTAGATAGAGAGATTGTACAAGTGTAACTGATGAATGGACTGCTTCATTGAAAATAGTATAACATTCCTCAGCTGTAAATAAATTATATATGATCAAGTAGATAGAGAGATTGTATAAGTGTATCTGATGAATGCATAAATTTATTGAAGGAAGTGTAACACTCCTCAGCTGTAAATATATTGTATATAATGCTCATGTAGATAGAGATATTGTACAAGTGTAGCTGATGAATGGATTGGTTATATTGAAGATAGTTAAACACTCCTCAGCTGAAAATATATTTTATCTTTTAACAATACAAATTTCTGTTTGATAACATCCCATATGATATTTTTCATGATATCACATGGATATTTTAGAACAATGACATAATGCAGTTATTTTTAGAAACTTGCATATCTGTAAGAAATATCGGAGATTGAACAAGTTTTACTAAAGAATGGACTGCTTTATTGAAGAAAGTGTAACACTCCTCAGCTGTAAATATTTTGTAAATTAACGTTGTTGGTAGAGATAGGATACAATTGAATCTGAAGAGTGAATTGCTTATTATCCATTTTAAGTCAAATTAGTTTCAATAATTTTTATAACTACCATATTTCCTCTAATAAAAGCGCCATTCCTATTAGAAGCATCCCTACAAGTAAACCCACTTCAAACGCCTAAATTTTAGCAACCTTTTTTTAGACTTTTTCTCTAACTTGAGATGAATTTCCTCTAAACAATTATATGAATAGAAATTCGCCTCATATTATTAGGGAAAAGGGCTCAAAAGATATTAATTTCAATGATTTTTCTTAATCAGAAAATGCATTCTAAATAAAAATAAGCATTCTGAAGTATTGCATGGCATTACCAAGTCCCCTACCGGATTTATATATTATATCCCTAGAGCAGTATCTTTTTTGGTGGTATAACTACCTCTACAAAATATAAGTTGTATCAGATTTTATGTATCAGCTCAATATCTCTGAGGATAAAGAACAAAAATCCGGAAATTTCCTGGTAATTTTCTAAGTCCAGCATCCGTGTCTTCCACAAAAATCAATGGACCGGAACCAAGTTCAAACTTGATCTGTAACTCATTTATGCGGACTCACATACCAAAAGTCAGCTCAATATTTCCAAGGGTTAAGAAAAAAAGTTCCGAAAACTGAAATCCGGACTGACAGACAGACAGACGGACGGACAGACGGAAGGAGCGCAAACCTATAGTCCCCTTCGTCTTTTGCGGGTAGGGGACTAAAAACTCTGACCATGTGATGTATAGCTCCTGCAAGTGTTTATTAGGAGAAATACGGTAGATATGTTGCAATGCACACTAATACCCCTCTGTACCATTTTGTCACAGTGACAGAAACAGACTAAGTTCTATTATGATCTTGACCCTCTTGACCTAAAAGCAAAAGGACACCTTCTTGGATCATCAGCTACAATTGTATAAAGTTTCATCATTGTAGGTCACTTCATTCTTGAGTTCTTAAGTCTGGAAACAAAATAGGTCTACAGACTGATGGACAGACCCAGGGCCAGACAGATGGGTAAAACCAACATACACCCCCACTCTACTTCTTAGGTGGGGGTGTTATAAATACTGATCAGAGTAAGTGCATCCTTCTATTGTAATTTTACAATGATTTTATTCTTTATTGTGCAAGAAAAGGGTTAAAGCCTGTTCTGGCTTGAATTTGGCACAAACTACAAGACCCAGCTAATTTAACAACCCTTACCTATGGGTTCAGGTTCAACAAAGAAAGTTCCTACAATATTTGAGCCTGTGTGTGACATTTCCAACAATTTGAAATGTGCGTGAGATACAAACATTGAACTGAGTAGACAGCCCTATTTTGTAAATATAAAAATACCTGTTGGTCTACAGATACTTTGAGAGCTTATCTATCTACTAAACGCATTGTGAAGACTTTGGTCAGACTGTGGAGTTGCACAGGCTGGTCAGAGTCTTTGCATTTCAGATATTTGAAATTGTTGGAAATCTCACGCTCAGGCTCATTTCTATGTTTGAAACTCACAACTATCATCAACTGTAAAGGCTGCTAACTAGACAGAAAGTTCAACTAGACTGTGGCAAAGCAGACTTATACCTCCCAAAAAGTGCTTGTCAATAATGAAAAGCTATTTACCATCAAAGAGCCATAACTCTGTCAAAAGTCAATAGATCATAACTGACAGACTGACCGACAAGCCTACTCCTATATACACCCATTCCCACCCTCAACATAATTAAAATATAATAAGACTTACGCATTGGTTCAGGCTCAACACAGACAGTTCCTAGACCAAATCTACAACATTTCTGTGTTCCGGACCCACAATTATCATCAATAGTACAGGCTTGAATCTGAACAATGTCTTCAGTTCTCTTACAATATCCTGGCCTGGGTCCTATTTACAAATAAGCATACAAATCATTGTAAACATTGCCACATAATTGTTCAGAAAAATACCACCTTATATCGACAAAATACATAAAGTCAGGTGAAAGGATATTTTTTGTGACAATTTCACCCAGATCTATTTATCATTGTAGGAATTGTATTCACAAGATGTTGGCTAAAGGTAGTGGACCCCTAATAGTTACGCAAGGTTTTGGAAGTCATGAACTTTTAACAGTGTTAACTCAGATTTCCTTCATTAGGAAACCTCAGTTAACATTGTGAAAGATAATGAGTTCTGAAATGTTGCAGAACTATTACAGGTCAACTACCGAAAGGACGAATGTACTACCAAACTGATTAGGAGAAATTACTTATTTTCATAAGTTCAAAATACAAAATCTGATGTTAGATCAAGGAAATGTACAGGGAGGGCTCAAAAGCTAGAATATAATGGGCAGACAATTCTCCTTTCTAAAAGTAGAACAAGATGTGTTGGTAAAAACACAAATGTCCCAAAAATGGCATTTTTTTAAAACTTTGACCTAAACAGATGACATTGACTTTGTCACAGGACCTTGACCTTGTTATCTTTAAATGTACATTATCAAGATCTATCACCATAACAATTATTCACATTGTATCTTGAATAGCCTTAAAGCAATTGGCAATGTTAAGTTTTTTGGTTTGGTTTTTCAGACAGACATACAGACAGAAAAACCAATTGTAAGACAGATGGACAGACAGTCAAGAGGACAACAGTAAAACAATATGCCCACAATCTTTCAAAGAAGGGGCATAAAAATATTTCATTTCAATAGCTAAGGCAATAAGGGTCCTTATGAAATTGAACCATCAAAACCAGAATCTAAAACATAGAGTTTGTACAAAGCTGTTTCTTTACTTGTTTCTTACCTAAGTATTTTGGAAAATTGACGGGTCAGCGCAACACTATTGTAAGTGCCTATAAATGTACAGGCACTTACAATAGTGTTGCACTGACCCCTAAAAATTAAATAACAACTTTGGTAGATTTCAAGTTGAAGGAGGAAACATAAGTATACATTCCATTGCAAATATCCAAAGCAACATTATGATATTTGCCAAAAGCCTGCTTCACAAATCCGTGGACAGATTCTCTCACACTTTCCAAGTTTTCATAAACACAATCCCAGGCTATCAGAAGCTGATCACAATATTCTTCAAGTATTTTCTGCCTCTCTGGATCAACAACTTCTTTAGGAGTTTTCTCTGTTTCTGTTTTAGTTTTCTCAGATTTTGTTTTTTCTGTCTTTGGAGTTTTCTCTGTTTCTGTTTTTGTCTTAGTTTTCTCGGATTTTGTTTTTTCAGTCTTTGGAGTTTTCTCAGTTTCTGTTTTTGTCTTAGTTTTCTCGGATTTTGTTTTTTCAGTCTTTGGAGTTTTCTCAGTTTCTGTTTTTGTCTTAGTTTTCTCGGATTTTGTTTTTTCAGTCTTTGGAGTTTTCTCTGTTTCTGTTTTAGTTTTCTCGGATTTTGTTTTTTCAGTCTTTGGAGTTTTCTCTGTTTCTGTTTTAGTTTTCTCAGATTTTGTTTTTTCAGTCTTTGGAGTTTTCTCTGTTTTTGTCTTAGTTTTCTCAGTTTCTGTTTTTGTCTTAGTTTTCTCAGTTTCTGTTTTTTCTGTATCAGTTTTAGGTGTCTCCGGTTCTTCAGGTTCAACATAGGCCTTCCAGTCTAGAATCTTATACAGATAATGAATGTACTCTGTGGCACATGATACAAAATTGTCTACACATTCAGTGTCAGTTAGCATTGCGGTGTACTCAGCTTCTATTTCCAGTTTTGATCTCTCTGAACAAGTGTCTATACTGGCATCAATACATCTTCTTACTGCTTCTTGCTCTCTGAAATGTTAGGGAAAAGTTAGGTATACAGTAAAACTTATATAAAGCGACCAGGAATGGGGCTACCAAAAAGCGGTCATTAAAGAAAATGATCCCTTAATACATGTTTTGGTTACAATTAAGAAATCGAATATGTATATTATTGCGATATTCTCAAGAATCCTAGTATGTAAAAACTCAATAGAATCGTCTTATTGAGACGATTCTGGTGAGTTTTAACAGCATAGGATTCATTTACAATAATCTTTATACCAGTGATATCTATTTTTTCTGATATTTCAATTAAAAGAAGGGGATTTTGGTCGTTTAATAAAAATGGTCACTTCATAGACGTGGTTGCTCAAGCAAGATTGACTGTATTGTAATATTATAAATAGTTTTTCAGTAATATGACAAATAATTAAATTTTAGTTCTGTCTGTCAATTTTTGTAACGTTTGATTGGCTGAAAATTTGGTTTTATCACCTGATTAAAACAATTTTGAGTACGCAGCTATTTTGTAAGCTTCGGCAAAAAGTTGTCCCATTAGAAATCAGAATCTATTTCTAAATTGAAAAATCATTACAGTTTTAGTTCATGATATCATTTTATAAGATATGAAGATAATATTTGTTGATTACCTAGAGATATGAAACTGAAAACCTAATCATAATTGTGTATGAATCTGCTTCACATATTCATGATTAAGCTTTTAGTTTCATATTTCAATGGAATCAACAAATAATCTCCTCACGTAAATTACAATTGATGTAACAATACCTTCTCCAGCAAGAAGTTTCTCTTCCATAAAAGATGAAAGAAGACAGATACTCACAAGCAGGGTTTTAGTATCACATCAGCAAAATGGGGTCCAATGGACTTCATATTTGGGCTCACAGGGGTCCTTGCCAAAATTTTGGGCGTCCATGCTTTAAATTTGGGCTATTTTCTTTAGAGCCATCCTCGTGTTTTTGTGTAAATATTAAATTTTCTTTTGATTAAGCTACACAAGGTATTGTATAGATATGTACTGTTAAGTATCAACTTCAGAGAAGAATTGAAGACTGTTTTAAAAACAGTCTTCAATTCATCACTGAAGTTAATCCCCAGAGGGTCGTAAGGACTTGCATCAGAATGTTTTGAGAGTCCTGGCACTACTTTAAGAGTCTCAGACTCGCAAAACCTGTGTCCCTTAAAACCCTACACAAGCAAATGCTCTCAGCTCCTTCACCCATGTAGGTCTATAAATTGGTTGTGAAATTTTCTATATTTCTCCTGAGTATCCTTAAACTAGATGTTAGAAAGATACTCATAAGCAAACCCTCTCTGCCCCTTCACTAATGAAGGTCTCTAAATTGGTTGTGAAATTTTCTCTTTTTCTCCTGGGTATCCTTAAACTAGATGTAAGAAAGATACTCACAAGCAAACCCTCTCTGCCCCTTCACTGAAGGCAGTCTCTAAATCAGTTAACTTTTCTAAATTTCTCCAGAGAATCCTTTGTTATATATTAGAAAACAGATACTCACAAGCAAACTCTTTCTGCACCTTCACTAATATAAGTCTCTAAATAGGTTTTGAACTTTTCTATATTTCTCCTGAGAATCCTTTGTTATATATTTAAGACAGATACTCACAAGCAAACTCTTTCTGCACCTTCACTGATATAGGTCTCCAAATTGGTTGTGAACTCTGTAATACATGCTCTTGCCTTAAGCACTCCCTGAAAATAAAATAGACTATCTTTAACAAATCGTCCAGTTTTTGTGTGCAAAAATGACAGGGTGCGGGTCTTATTGGTTAACTGACGAAAGTGATCCTCACACTGCACCATTCAATAGCATTGCCTGCCCCAGAAAATTCTAGATTATTTTATTCAATCAATATAGGCAGTCACAACTGTTTCACACTGAGCCATCAAATGTGTATCAAGGGGTCAGTGCAAAACTATTGTAAGTGCCTATGAATATATATATACTTACAAATGTATTGCTTGAAACCTTGGAAAAGTTTTTAAAGAAAACTTGGCCTTATAAGCAAGAAAAATGGTAATCAGATATATGTAATTCAAAATTGATACTTACACAATCAGGGACTTCAACACAGGGTGTTTTAAACTCAATCTGACAGCCATATTCCATTGCTGTAGAGATGGCAAGTCCAGCTAGACCATCTACTAGTCCTGTCTCTATGGGTCCACAGTTGTAGATTTTGTCATATACACCCTGCATACTGCTGGATAAGGCTCTGTATGTTAAAAGATATTTTTACTATGACAATAGAATGTGACATAAATAATATATTTTGAGTTTATTTCTTATTCTTTTTTTTTTTGAGACATGCAAATGACATATAGAATCTATTATGAGATTTCTTCTTTCAAGACAGGCTTATTTATCTTAACTGAATCTAGAAAAGAAATGTAACTGAGCTAGACTTAGATGGTAAAATGACTATTCAATTCTAGACAAGGTTAACATAAGCTTGTTTCATAAAAAAAAGATTTTTCCCCACAAAATTTTCAGTTCTGTGTTCTTTAACACATTTAAACAAAAGAAAAATTTCCCATTGATGTTGGATAAGATGGTGTCACAAGAAGAGTAAACTTTTAAATATGTTTGCAAGCCAAGGATTTAGCATTTCATTTTTGAAAACGAGGATAGCCATGTGAAATTTATTCTAACCATATTGAGCATGTTAAATTCTTACTAAAGATTTCAATTCTTAGATTAAATGCTTTTTACATCTTTTTCTTTAATTCACAAAGTTTTATATACGGATGGATTCAAACATGTGAGACCAATCACACAAGGGAACTTCTGGGAAGTGCGAAAGTCACGGCGAGGAATCATGTGACACAACAATTTCAGAAAATCGTAAATAATACAGTCAATTTATGACTAATTTGAATTCAGTTTGAAGTAGAGAAGGTGGAGCAATGTCATGCATTTGCTGAATATGGCAAATCTTTAAAAAAAATCTGCTGATAAAAAAGTTATTGACGACCATGTTAAAACTTACTTGGTCGTCAATAACTTTTTTATCCGCACACTTTCAAAAAATCTATCACCCCCATATAATCCTTGAATTTTTCTGCCTTCTCTACTTTAAAGCTATGGTCACATTTACGGCAATTATCGTAGTAGGTCGTACTCCATTTTACTGTAGGTAAGCTGTGTCACTAATATGATTAACTACGTTGAAGTAAGATAAGGTACATTTAACAAAGGTACCATCGAACAGTTTCCGTAGAAAGAAGTACGTGCCAGTAGGAACAACTATGAACAACTGTGTAAAAATAAGAAGTTTAAATAGATTAATTATTAATTTCAATTAATGGAAAATCGCCATTTATTTATTTCCTAAGCCCTGATATCTCTTGTTTGTCATTCCATAGATAAGAATCACAATCTTTAAATATATCATAGGGTTTAAAACCTAGCATTTCTATCAGTCACTTTCCGGTGTTATAATTAATTTGTTGTAAAAACATGCGAGTTTCAAACCATTGAATTCATGTGCACTTCATGATGAGATTTTATCAATTTCACCGATTCTATTCGTACTCTGAATGTAGTCCAACCCCAGTGCTTTCCTGCTTGGTCGTAGCATTAACTTGGACAGATGTTTATTAAACAGTTTCTACGGTAAACTAGGGTAAACGATACATTTTAATTCGGCATGAGTACGAGTCAACCAGATCTAGCTACGTTGAACTACATTCAAACTACGATAGAAAATCCCTTTTCATCATAGGCATTTTGAACATGCCCAAGATTTGTGTGACCACTACGGTAGGATTATACGGTAGAAGAACATTCAGTCCACGGGCGAATAGGTTTAACTACGAAGTCTATGGTAGGGTACGTTGTAGTACGGCATTCTTTCACTACGTCTAGATTATGTTTACAACGTGAAATGTGACCGCGATTTTTTACAACGTTCTTTTCCCTACCTAACCAAGTTACCATGGACAAAAATCAGATACACGTACTGCAAGAGTAGTGAATCGCTAGTTAAACCTTGGTTAACCGTAGTATCGGGGACAAACGTTAACGATATCATAGCGTGCTACTACCCTTAATTTACGGATAAGCAGGGATCAACTACTGTGACAATACGACCAAATTAGGGACAAAATTACATACTAAACCGTGAATAGACTTTTGAACATTTTTTACAATATCCAAGACACTACGGTCAAACTTACAAGTTTACACTACGTTACTCACTACGCGTAAGCACGGCTTACTTTGACTTACTGCGCAATACATGCTCAGCTACTTTAATTTCACGGCTGACTACGTTGATGCATAACTACGGCCAACCACTTCATTATCGTAAATGTGACCGAGCCTTAACCTTCTACAAATCTTTCAAGTATTGACAGAATTTTTGAAAAATATCGAAAAATTTGTGTCATCTGATTCCCTGCCGTGAAAAGTATCAACACGACCCTGGTAAGACAGTGAAAACTTTACAGACTAATCGGGGTTGACTCTTTTTGCAAATAACAAATTTTCTAAATCTTATATGATTATTCTACCTTCCTATGTAATTATTTCCATAATACGCCTTCAGGTTACCCTATGCTTGTCTAATCTTTTTTCAAAATATCTTTTTTACAGAGTTCCCAGATGGTTCCTTTTTATGAGCTTACACATATTTAAGACATGCACACTTAAGACATCTAACTCATAAAGTCTTTTTTCTCAAAAAAAAAAAAAAAAAAAAAATTCAATTCTGCAAACTTTTCTACACACACACAAAAAAAGTACTTATCACTTTTACAGATTGCATACTAAAGTGGATAGCTTTCCCATTAAGACAATGAAAAAAGTGATTCTTACATGCATTTAGCCTTTAGACGACTCTCATGAGATAAAAATGGATTTGCAATGGTTGACCAAAATTCACTTAGATGACCAAAAGCCATATACAGATTACACTCGTAGTCATCCGTCACAATGTTTCTGTCAATACATTCAGCCACTTCTCCTTTGGGTTCCTCGACCTCGTAACCGCCAGTGATACAAATATCCAGGGCCAGACATTCAATTTCCTTAAATGTCGCCATGACAACATCTTTTTCATCTCCATCACAACCAGTCAAGGTCATCTTTAAGTGCTCTCTGGTGATGGTTAATTGCCTAGAATAAAAGTTTTTACATGCAACATGCCGTAAGCAATTTTGATACACCAATTAGACATACAAGGGACACTTCTTATCACATTATTATAACAAAAAAAAAAAAAAAGAAAATGTCTGACCTACATTTCATTTTCACTTGGTTATTACTTGGGGTAACAATTGAGTTAAGTGACATTAAATTTACTTGTTTGTTCTGTTTATTCTCCAAACTTCTTATCAAAATTTTGATGAATCTGCATGAAATAGTTGTAAATGCCTATAGACATATAGGCAGTAAAAATTGTTTTGCACTGAGTCATAATAAGTCTGAATGGCCCTTGTGATGGTAAATACTCATACCAAGTTTAATCTTCAATGACAACAGAGATATAACCAAGGATACAGTAAGCCATGCCAACAATAGCGGGAACGACGCTAAAGTGATCATTATACCTCCAGTTTTTACAACAGTCAAGTTAAAAATCTTTTCCATAAATATTTGCCTCATTCTCAGGGTTCGACAATAAGGGGAGTCTGGGAGTCAGAGGTGGACTCCCTTGGTCATAGATGAATAATTCAACAAACAAATTAACTGTCATTTTTTTAGCTCTCTTCACAACAACAGATATTGCAGATAAAATTTCAGAAGGAACATGTGGAAAAGAAGAAAATGCTTTTAGCAAGCAATTTCTTCTTTTTCACAACGTTCTTTCTAATTTGAAAATTTGGACTCCTTACTTTGAGTCTGGACTCCATGATTTCTTATGGTGGGAGTTCACTGGACTCCTTACCCACGAAAGTGTCGAACCCTGATTCTGATACACAAGTGGATATGATGTTTTTCATAAACTAATTCTTACCTACAAACTGCTTCAGAATTGGTACTCATATAATTATGTAGACTGACAGCCTGGCCCAGTTCTGACACATATAGCATGGCAGTCTGTATGGAACACACGAATGGCTTATCAGCACAGATGTCCCCAGTAAATACCATCAACTCTGCCATTTGATACGCCACCCATAGCCGACCAGCAGGTGTCCCTCTGGCACAATCAGATCCAATATTCTCTGCACACTCCAGTCTACCTCCATATCTGAAGGAAAGTTTTAAAGGCAAAAAATTAACAAACAAATACAATACAAATTCTTTATTTGCTATTGAAAGCGCCCAATATGAGCAGAAAATTTTACAACCAATAAACTTTAACAAAACATCAAACAAATGAACATGTCAATGGATAACATATACAGGTACACGTCGCCAAAAAATTAACAAATCATCAAGAAACAATCAAATGACCTCTAAAATCATTCATTTTTATCAGTATGACTGTTGACCTCCTGTCATTTCCACCTTTTTTCAACACGGGGATCTTAAATATTGTAAACTTAAATAAGCTGTAATAACAATGTCCAAATGATTAGATATTTTTTTTTTTAACAATCATATAGTTTTTCTAAAAGAAACATTTTAATACCCAAAGCTTTCAAACATAACACAGTTGAAGAAGTGGTGCCAATTATCCATCAATTTCAAAGTGAATTTCATTTGCTGTTAAAACTACAATCACAATTCTGGTGATTATTCATCAATCCAAAGCAATTGTAAACATTCTTGACCCTGTTAAAATACTCCTTGTAAAAAAAATCATGTGTCTTTAAACATTAGATCAATGACAGTTTTAATGCGTCTAAATTAGATAGGCACCAGGTGGTTAGTAACCAATGATAAGAATTAAGTTACCTCAAATAAACTGAAAATACACTTGCAAATTGTATCTTTTACAGTAAAATCATTTTAGGATCATCATCCTTAAACAACTTTTCAAAAGTATGACAGTAAGGACAATTTTTTCAGACCACATGTTGAAATAATCATTTCAGAGATGACTAAATTAGTTTGGATGTTGTCAGTTTAATTCTAAAACCTTGTAAGTCTGTGTGTTACATTTCCAATAATTTGAAATGTGTGTAAAGGACAAATATTGAGCAGCCTAGACAGTCACATACTGTAAATATAAAGCTAGCTAATGGTCTCCATACATTTTGAGACCTTATCTATCTACTAAACATGTAGTGAAGACTCTGGTCAGACTGTGCAGATGCACAGGCTGGTCAGAGTCTTTGCTTTGCGGTTATTTGAAATTGTTGCAAAACCCAACCACTGGCTCAAATTTAATCAGGCTATAGTTACATCGTTTTTTTAATGATACAAATGATAAAAAAAATTAATGCCCCAATCAGCCTATATGAACTAGACTTACTTGTCACATAGATCCATTTTCCCCTGATAAGATAAAGCCAGCCCCGACAATGCAAGTTCTGTGTATTTGGCAATACACATGACATCGGAGTTCTGAACGGTACATTCTCCATCGTCGGTGACTGGATCCTCTGGATCTTCTGTAAAATATTAGATAAACCGTCAAGATTTTTTAAACATTATCATTTTGTACCCACAATATTCCTGCATATTGTTAGGTCAGTGCAATAATATTGTAAATGCTTATTAATATATAGGCACTTACAATAGTATTGCACTGACCCCTTGATACATGTGCAGACTGATCTTTGTCCTTACAGCTTTCCCAGTGTTAAAGATGACAAAATAGTGCAAACTGTTTGCTAATTATACCCTGCATTGCACATGCACTTGCATGCAAAGCTTGAAATAATTTGCAAACAGTTTGCACCTTTTTGTCACAATGAACACAGGGCTGATTTAACTGTTTAATTAACAAAAGTGAAGAATTGTTTCAAAATCCACCCCTAAATGCAGCATTCAGGCTCCAAACAATAGTTTAACCTTGGCTTAGAGAGTGACCTTAACCTTTTGGATACACAAAACTAAACGGTTCAATGTTTGTTGCAGTACAACAGCTGTGCGTTCAGGATGACAAACAGTTTTCCAATTATTCCCCACTTTGCACACAAGTGCACATGCAAAGAGGGGAATATTTGACAAACAATTCATGGAATTAATATCTTATTTGTTTGACTTTTGACCAGCGACCTTGGTCTTAGAGTTCTCAGATTTTTCTTGTTTCATATGGCAAATTGATTTTTTGATGGAGAAAAATTGTGTCAAGTCCTTTTGAAAAATAATGGAAATTGTAAGAGTAAACATTGAACAACCTAGAAAGCTACTTAATTCATATTGCATAGACTATCTGACTGCCTTTAAAGCCCCTGTCTGCGTTTAATGTTAAAAAATCGCTCTTACATGATCTTTCTTAGAAAATTGATTCTTGATTCAGTCTTCAGAAAGATGAGCTACATGAAAATACAAAACAATAGACAAACAAGGGCTTTTTTCCCGAACCTCATAACTGTCGTATAAAGTAAAATATGTAAATGAAATTTTGGTCAATTGAAATACGCCCATGCGCAGGAGGGGTAATGGGGCAGTATTCAAATTGAAGCCCAAAATGTTAAGGGTCCTGAATATTCATCAAGTTAGGCCTATATTTTGATTATTGTCTTGCGTTTTGGAAATGTTCACAGACACAGATCGGGGCTTTAAGAACCTTATATATCTTCAAACTTCAGAGAAAGGACTTTGGCAAGACTTTGCAGATGCAAAGCCTGGCCAGAACTTTTGCTTGGTGGGCATTTGAAATTGTCAGAAATGTCATACACCGTTAATGCATAGGCTGGCCAGTCTTTGCTCTGTCGATATTTGAAAATTTTGGGAATGTCACACACAGGCTCAATTATATTGTTCATAGTTACCTGTACAATATTGTAAGAGTACTGCAGACAGTAAATAATGCTGTTAGCTGAACAAGGCTGGACCTCCAATAATGTCAATAGTTACCTGTACAATATTGTAGGAGTACTGCAGACAGTAAATAATGCTGCTTGTAGAACAAGTCTGGATCTCCCATAATACCAATAGTTACCTGGACAATATTGTAGGAGTACTGCAGACAGTAAAAAATGCTACTTGCTAAACAAGGCTGGACCTCCAATAATGTAAATAATTACCTGTACAATATTGTAGGAGTACCGCATACAGTAAATAATGCTGCTTGTAGAACAAGGCTGGACCTCAAATAATGTAAATAATTACCTGTACAATATTGTAGGAGTACCGCATACAGTAAATAATGCTGCTTGTAGAACAAGGCTGGACCTCCAATAATGTCAATAGTTACCTGTACAATATTGTAGGAGTACTGCAGACAGTAAATAATGCTGCTTGTAGAACAAGGCTGGACCTCCAATAATGTCAATAGTTACCTGTACAATATTGTAGGAGTACTGCAGACAGTAAATAACGCTGCTTGTAGAACAAGGCTGGACCTCCAATAATGCCAATAGTTACCTGTACAATATTGTAGGAGTACTGCAGACAGTAAATAATGCTGCTTGTAGAACAAGGCTGGACCTCCAATAATGTCAATAGTTACCTGTACAATATTGTAGGAGTACTGCAGACAGTAAATAATGCTGCTTGTAGAACAAGGCTGGACCTCCAATAATGTCAATAGTTACCTGTACAATATTGTAGGAGTACTGCAGACAGTAAATAATGCTGCTTGTAGAACAAGTCTGGATCTCCCATAATACCAATAGTTACCTGGACAATATTGTAGGAGTACTGCAGACAGTAAATAATGCTGCTTGTAGAACAAGGCTGGACCTCCAATAATGCCAATAGTTACCTGTACAATATTGTAGGAGTACTGCAGACAGTAAATAATGCTGCTTGTAGAACAAGGCTGGACCTCCCATAATACCAATAGTTACCTGTATTATATTGTAGGAGTACTGCAGACAGTAAATAATGCTGCTTGCTAAACAAGGCTGGACCTCCAATAATGTCAATAGTAACCTGTACAATATTGTAGGAGTACTGCAGACAGTAGATAATGCTGCTTGTAGAACAAGGCTGGACCTCAAATAATGTCAATAGTTACCTGTACAATATTGTAGGAGTACTGCAGACAGTAAATAATGCTGCTTGTAGAACAAGGCTGGACCTCCAATAATGTCAATAGTTACCTGTACAATAATGTAGGACATTCTGAAGACAGTAGATAGTGGTGCTTGTTGAACAAGGCTGGGCCTCAAATAATACCAATAGTTACCTGTATTATATTAAAGGAGCACTGCAGACAGTAGATAAAGCTGCTTGCTGAACAAGGCTTGACCTCCAATAATGTTACTAGTTACCTGTACAATATTGTAGGAGTACTGAAGACAGTAGAAAATGCTGCTTGCTGAACAAGGCTGGGCCTCCAATAATGTTACTAGTTACCTGTACAATACTGTAGGACGTACTGCTGACACAATAGTTACCTGTACAATATTGTAGGAGTACTGAAGACAGTAAATAATGCTGCTTGCTGAACAAGGCTGGACCTCCAATAATGTCATCTATGTTATCCAAACAAATCAAGTAGGCACTGTACAGTTCACATGTTGTTTTGTCTTCACCTACAAAATCCAAGACAATATGAAAAGGTTTATTTACATCTCCTACTATAAATGAAACTAACTCAGAACTGTACGAGAAAGAGTTGAAAAATTATTCCACCATGAAAACAAAGTTATAATAGGGCCTACATTGTGTGAGTGAAATAACCCAGTTGAATATTCTTGGTATTTCAAATGTTACAATACTAGTCGGATAAATATGCAAATGAGCTAGGAACAAATAGTAACACTTTTTCACCATCTCAAGGAAACACAAGAACACTGTAATAATTTTGACCTTGGCCATAGATATATGATGCTTGTAGTGATTAAAAGACACCAACTTTAAGAATGCATTACCTGCCTGGTAGAGATTCAAAAGATACAGGGGAATGTTAAGTTTTGTTTTTATAAGTTTTCTACAGGTAGACAAAAATTTCATAGTACCAGCCTAAGCTGTAATTTATGAGTAAAGAGCATTCAAAGCAAATTTTTTGAGAGCAAAGGGGGGAAATAGACTTCTTTTTCTAAGGCCATGAACCAACTTACTTGTCAAAGTTTCTGGAGTTCCATGATGAAACTATTGCTCCCAAATGTGAAATGATTAATTTGATTTTTCAAATATTTTCTATTATATTTTTTGTAATTTCAACCTTTAAAACTGAAAGAACAAAGTTCTACCTTTTTTCCAAATCAATGTCATACTCAATTAACCTTACCCATAATTCCATTGACAACATCCTCAACACAGGCAATAAAGCTGTCAGTATAGCCATCAGGAAGTTTCCAGTCTATATCAGAGGAATCCAGACAGTCCTGGGTAAATCCCTGTTCCATCAGGGACATTCTTAACTGTGACATAACAGACATGTGTTCTATACTACCACACCCTTCAATATGGACCATACACTGTTTGATGGAGGCTAGAGAACTGAAAAAGAGGCATACATCATGGGTAAATTGATCTTTCATCACAGACATTTTGTCTGTGATATTATACACATGTGTTCTATACTATCACACCCCTAAGTATAGAGGATAGAGACCAGGGGCCTGTTTTACTAAACATCTTATGATCATTTTTTGTGTAAGTCAAAAATTTAAGTTAGAAATAACTTAATATAGAATTCTGCCAAGCATAATCTCATTGGAATCGTCTTTTAAAGACGATGCCAATGAGATATTGCAAGGCAGAATCTAACAATGAATGAAAACACCAGGTATGATTTGTGATTTCTGCTTACGATCAAAATTTGCGTAAGATGTTTAGTAAAACAGGCTCCTGAAAAAGAGGTATAAATCATGGGTAAATCTATGTTACATCAATGACAGTCTCAACTGTAACATTATAGGCTTATCACTAAAAAAATACAACAAACTTCGATATGAATCAATTCACAAAATGTTTGATACAAACTAGGAACCTATGGTAATTCTTTCAACATATCACTTGGAAATCAAGATCAAACTAATAGAAAACATATAAGGTATTGTGAGACAAGAAGAAATTTTTCAGTATATCAATATATTCTGTCGTAAGTCTCAAATTCCATTTATCATGCAGTATCAGTTGTATAAACTTATCAATTTAATTTGAGCTCTGACCTTAATTGAGAGAACATTTGAACCAAATTATTTTGAAATCTATTCATAAATGTTGGAGCTAAGCTCTAGACAAAGGTAAATTGACCATGACCTGTGATTTTGAAGCTACCAAAAAAATTTCTTTCAAATAGAACGATTTCTCCTCATAGAGAACAATTGTGCCAAGATATTTCAAAATCCATTCATGTATGAAGTAGCTATGCCCCGAACAAACTTTGGCTGACCTATGGACTAACAGATGGACAAATGCTTTTTCTTAATAATCACTTTTATCATGCAATGAAGCCTGTATTGACCTGATATCACCTGTCTGATAACATAACATGACATCAGGCAGTCTATTTTTGGAAACAATTTGCATACACTTTCACCTGAATTTCTTTGTTTTTTAAGGGTTTATCATACTCAAGCACTGAAAAATGATAGCATGATAAATAGAATAACATGTAAGTATCTTAAAATATCAATGTTATCAGGTCTCGGCTATGATAAATTATCATGACTCAGCAAAGCCTCGTCATGATAAATTCTCCCAACCTTGACCAGATAACATTGTTATTTTTAGACACTAACACATTATTCTCTATACCTTAAAAAGCCATGTGAAAATTCATTAAGTATGAAAATTCAGTTGTCAGTTTTACCTGGATAATGGTATTTTATTACATTTTCCTGCTAATCTCTGCATTTTCTACAGTACGCAAAGTTTTGGTAGACAGTATAGGCTAAGATCAGCTTGCACAGATGTGCAAACTGATCTTAGCCTACACTGCCTGCTTACAACATTAGGAAACTTCAGGAAAATGCAAGCAAGATTGGTTGTTTTGTCATAAAAACCGTTAATTTCTTTGAAAATCAGTTACATCAGGGTAAACCTACCCACAGTTATCCTCAGACAGATCTGATAGACCATCCACACATTCCCTCATCTGTCTTACATCACATTCCGGTATAATGGCGCATTCTGGTGGCGCAATCAGTCCATAGTCTTCTGGCAGAGTCACCTCTGGCACGGCACAACCAATTGTCTGTACGGCCTCATACATTCCTCTGAACACCTCTTTTTGTTCAACAACCATGGACATTAGATCGTCGAACCGACTTCCCTCACAGTTTGATGTAACAAAAGCATCTCTAGCACACTTCATTACTGTGTCCACTGTACTTACTAGGGGACTGTAAATAAATGTTTACTAAAGGAAGTTGACCTGTTATAGTTCTACAACATTTCTGAACTCATGATCTTTCACAAAATTAACCAAGGTTTCCTAATGAAAATCATTAGGATACCTCATTTCACACTGTTAAAGCTCAATACTTCCCTATTACAGATTCACTTAATCTAAATCTAGAATCTTACTTTTTTTTTAAATGAAATATTGAGGAAAAATTGTGATTTTTTTCAACAATTCATATATTGATTTGAAAATCTCTTTAAACCGTGCAGCTTTTTGGGACTCCCTGTTAAAGGTTAGAAGATTTGAAAACTGCTGTTGACTTAAGGGGTTTGGTAAGCCCCTAAAATGCATATGGATCAAAAGTCAAGCCAAAAAACACTTTGAACTTAATATCCATTTTCACAAATTTAAAAAAGCTCTAAAGCAATCATAATTTACTTTAATATATGATCTTACAAATTTCCACCAATGGGTCAATTAATTTCAGCATTGAAGTCAAGTGACTATTTTCCATTTCTGACAAATACTAAAATATGATAGATATGCCACTAACCAGTTAAATAAGGGGGAAATTGTTCAAATTGTGGCAAAGATGAGCCCATTACATCGCTGGATGTCCAAGTTAAAATACAACATGGAAATTACTAAAACAATTAATAGTTATAGTTTTTGTTATCTGCTCTCTATAATCGTGTGAGGAACATGACTATCAAGTTTCAAGTTCATGGGACAAAAGGCGACAGGGTAATCCCCAGACAAAGAAGTTAAAGCCACTCACCCTGACGCCAGATGCCACATGTAATCATATAATATTTTCCGAGTTTTGAGGGGTTATAAAAATATTCAACAAACCAGATTTTACTATTTCATGACATGCATTAGATTCAGGATGCAAAAAGATTTGTGATCTTTAAGAAATTAATACCCCTCTGTGCATGTGCGATCACATGCAAATCAGAATTTCATTTCTCAAACCCTCACTTAACATTACGATCTAGAATGCAGTGCTGGTTAGGTTAGGTGAAAATATCTTGGCTACAAAGAATAAGAGTACCCACCTGCAAGGCTCATCAAAACTGAAGTCTAACATAGCAGTATCCGTGCCAACCAGACAAGTGGTTGCTATGGTAACCAAGTCACATGACCCAGTCTCAGGGTCTTCTTCTCCCCCTTCCTCCTCCTCCTGAGCCACTTGTCCCCAACATTGAAGATGTGAAATAACTTCAGGGCATCTACAATTTACCAATCACTGCTGTCAATCAATGTACTAATTGTATATATTTGAAATGAAATGACAGGTGATCTCTACCATTTACAGCATTTCACTTCAAGAGATTTCAAGGATGGGTTACTTTTAAGTTAGACAAGAGCCTACAGATGCCTACACTCAGCTTTTGAGTGCTGGATGGTGAAAAAATACAAAAAGGGGCATAGTTTGTACAAAATGCATGTAGAGTTAGCCCCCTTTACAGTATAGGTTGCTCTTTCGATGGTGAACATATGTGTCAGGTTTCAAGTGAATGCATTCAGTACAATCAGAGATATCAGAAAATGTCAAAGTTTTTGCACAATGGGAACAACAGACGTAGACAACATAGACAATGACACAAAGGCTAAATCAATACCCCGAGTGTCCTGAAAAAGAGCTGAGCTGAAAATTATGGACAAGCACCATCAATTTGATTTTGATTCCTGTCTAAGAACATATATTTTGCAGACTTAAGAAGCCTTTTTTCATATATGATTGTGTCATGACAATGGCCAAGAAGCAAGGGCCTGCTATCTGCTTATTAACCCTTGTTATGCTTAACCCTGAATATTTCTGCTTTGGCAAGGAGGTTTAGTAACTGTGCAGTTTGATCTTAGACTATACCACCTAACTTTCCTCTTTAAACCATGTAGAAAAATTGACGCTATCTAGAGCCTCCAGTGCTGTCAGCACTTTAATTCTCATGCAATTTTGTCAAGCTTTTATTTCCAGGGGTCAATGCAACACTATTGTAAGTACCTATATATTAATAGGCACTAACAATAGTGTTGCGCTGATCCCTGAATGTAGTATGACAAGGATTAAAACAAGAGCATGGCCTACAGGTCCCTTTACTTGCCTGCTAAGAGCTGGATAGAATTTAAAGTTAACAAGAGCCGTCAGAGACGGATTATGCTCCCCGAATAAGGCATTGTCACAAAAACAAGAGCCATGTTGGACATGGACATCCCCCGCCAAGAAAGCTTGATAGTAAAATGAAGCCTAATAGATAAAAGATTCTATGTACTGTCAAAGATTTGCCTCCTATACAATCTAAGAAATAAAAATAACAAAGGGCAATAACTCCAAAATTATGCAATCAAGAGTTGTAGTTCAGGTGTATTGCACTTCTCCTTTATGAGATCTATCCAACCATAAAGATTCAAGTTGATAGCTATTATACTTTAGGAGATATGCTCCAAACAAAATCTAAGTATCAAAAATAACAAAGGGCAATAACTCCAAAATTATGCAAGCAAGAGTTGCAGTTCTTGTATACTGCACTTCTCCTCTATGAGATCTATCCACCCATTAAGTTTCAAGTTGATAGCTATTATACTTTAGGAGATATGCTCCAGACATAATCTAAGTATCAAAAATAACAAAGGGCAATAACTCCAAAATTATGCAAGCAAGAGTTGTAATTCTTGTGCACTGCACTTCTCCTCCATAAGATCTATCCACCCATAAGGTTTCAAGTTGATAGCAATTATACTTTAGGAGATATGCTCTGTGGTCAGATTGCAAGGACTCAAATAAGGTGTTATCTTATACAGCAAACATAAAGGTAACAAACATTAAACTCCCTTTTTGCATGACATATTTTTAGACACAAATATCAAATACCTTATGGTAAAGGGCATCTGATTTGCTACTGAAATGTGAAATTTCATCAGATTCTGAGCATGAGACTAGGAGAAATGAAAGAATAACTGTATTTTACGCGCTAGCGTAAAGGTAACAAACAATTAGCCCCCTTTATTCATGATATATTTTTTTTTACGTTAATTTCAAATCATTTATAGTAAAGGGCATCTGATTTGCTATTCAAATATGAAATTTCACTAAATTCTGACTGTTAGACTAGGAGAAATGTGGGAAAAACTGTTTTTTACCCTAAGTCCCCTTTTCCCGTGACGAAGCCTCAAATCCAAAAACCGTCACAGATGCATCATCACTATATCATAGGGAGTTCACATGGTAAGTTTCATTTGATTTGGCCCAAGGGTTATGGAGAAATAGGTGGGGACGGACGGACGGACGGACGGAATTACGGACGAACGGACGGACGGACAGACGAAGCGGCCGCTATATGCTCTCCCTTCGGGGAGCATAAAAAGGAACACAATTTTCACAAAATACAGTGAATTATCCCCCAAGTTAGTAAAGGATGCTGTATCAATGGTAAACATATGTGCAAATTTTTAAATGAATGCCTTCAGTAGAACCAGAGATATCACACAAAAGTAAGAGTTTTCGAAAAAGGAAGAAGAAACCAAGGCTGTAGCAAAAACTCGGGAATTCTCTGAAAAAAGAGTCAACAAAGCTCTTTTTTCTTTCATTTGAAACCCAATCAGATTAAAACATTCTGTCCATGGATATTGGCCCCAAATTCTACTTTTCTTATCCATATATATTTCTTACTATTCTGGTAAAGGGTTTGTCAGGATCATGAAAAAGATTACAACATATCTAAAAGTAAGTTTGCTCAGTATGAAAATCAAACTAAGACTTATTTTTATACCAATGAAGTCCATCATTCAGTCGGAACATCACTCAGCCATTTCCGTAAACTGCAACAGGCTCGGATGTATATATAAATATATGGGTATGTAACAAAATTATGCTTTTTTGGTAGGTGGAAACAGTGTAAGAAAAACTAGCCCGTAAAGAACAGGCACTTTCTTATGATTGATATTTTTTACGGTAAATAACAGCCGAAAAATCTTCATTTTTGAGAATGATTCGTCATTCTCAAAAATTAAGATTTTTTGGCCATTATTGAAGAATCTTAAGATATTTATATAAAGATACGATGGTTTCACGTCAGTAACTCAAACAAGTCACATTGGCGACGTTTTCACTAAAAGTTTGGAGGGCTAACTCCATTTTAACTGACGTCATAGAGTTTTTCCGAGGTTTTCCCATAATTTAAAATTATATTTAAAAATAGTCTGTCTATGTACATATGAGAACGATTGTGAGATTAGCCAAGTGGTGTTCCTCATGGTCCATCAATTTTTGCCCTTAATAACTACAATAATAGACTACAAACCTGTCTCTTGTCAGAGAAGCAAAGAAGGCTAGTTCTTTCAGGATTGAAGATTTTTCATCACATTGTGCTCCATAATAATTCATGCATTGGATCAGGTTAGAAACAACACTGAAAATATAAATTCATTTACTCTGAAACATTTAAATAGTCCAACTTAGTTGCATTAAAACCTGCAAATCGTTTAAGAAAAAAATTGATAATATCAGCAAAATTTTGGATTTTGTTTGAAGGATAAATTGTATCTTATTCCGACATTTCACCAAGTCTGGTGCAAATTTTCCACAATAACCAAGTAGAAATAAGAGCTGTCACAAAGTGGACTTATACCAGCCCACCAGTGCTTTGTCCCTGCACAAGTGCCAATCAGTACATAATGTGTATCATGGATAAAAAATTATTCAACTCCTTGACTTATCACATGTGTGACCCACATTTAAGGGCAAGCTGTACTGATGAATTAGGTAGGAAGCAGGTTCTTAGGTTTTCAGACAAAGTTTAAATACTAACCTCAAACCATCAACTATGAACTTAAAATTTGACCTGTGTGAACCAAAAGCAAGAGGGCCAGAATGGCCCTAAACTGCTCACCTGAATATGATGGGTCCATTGGATCTTATCCAAGTAATTTTCTGGCAAAGTTTCATTCACATTTGCCTAATTGTTGAAGAGGAGATGTTATTCCAAGAATTCAAAGTGATAATAGACCCTGTTCATTCTGCATTTACTAAAGAGACTCAAAATAAGCCTCACCTAAATTTGTGGGCCAATCAAAATTATGCAACAAGTTTTGAAGAGGGTCATCAAAGGAACATTCTTGTAAAGTTTCATTGAAATCTGCCCAGTGGTTCAGGAGTAGATGTCATTCAAGGATTTTGGGTTCAATATAACCCTGCCCTGCCATGCCCATATTCATGGGCCAGTCAAAATTTTAAGAGCAAATTTTGAAAAGTGTCACCTAAGGAACATTCTAGTAAAGTTTCTTTGAAATTTTCCAAGTGGTTCAGAAGATGTCAGGCTCAAAATAATCACTGCCCTACCACACCCATATTTATGCGCCAATCAAAATTTTGTGAACAATTTTAGAAATCGGTCACCTAAGGCTTCATTGAAATTGGCCAAGTGGTTCAGGAGAAGATGTCCTTCAAAGATTTTCGGGCTCAAAATAAGCCCTACCCTGCCAGGCCCAAATTGATGGGCTACTCAAAATTTAGCGAACAATTTTTGGAGAGAAACATCCAAGGAACATTCTTGTAAAATTCCAATGAAATCGGCCCAGTGGTTCAGGAGGAGATGTCGTTCAAAGATTTTCAAAGTGAACAAATGCCACGCTCTGCCAAGCCAATATTTAATGGCCAATCAGAATTATCCTGAACAATTTTTAAACCTTGTCACCCATGGAATATTTTTGCAAATGTTCATTTTAATCTGCCCAGTGATTCAAAAGAAGAAGTTTTTAAGATTATTGATGAAACACTTCAAATGACAGACTCAGGGTGATCCCCTTGAGAACATTGTGCTCAGGTTGGCTAAAAAAGAGCACTTTCTTAGTTCATAAGCAACACTTGTATATTGTAACATGATTTAAGTCACTTGGTTTTTGGGTTACGAGTCTGAACAGGGTTTTTCCTTCGACCTTCCTGACCCAAACTTTGAGCAATAATTGTATCAAGTTTCATAATGAGTTCCAGCATTTTCTTCTTTAAATGCTATTTTTCTTTTTTTTTCAAAAATTATCTATTCTCCTTTTTGAATTTTCTTTTTGATCCTGGACAAGAAGAAAATCATTTTTACTTGTCCAGGGACAAGTGGAGAAAATGCGAATTTCCACACCCCTGTTTAAAGGTCAGACTACACATCTTTATTTGTTACCTGCAGACAGTATCATCATCAACAGCAGCGGTCCTTACAAACTGTACAGAATCTGCGATACAATAGTTCACTCTGGTGAGATCACACAACCCTGCTGGCTCTTCCGTCACCGTCAGACAAGTTTTCCATGTTAGGGCGGTAATCATTTTCTGTACTACCTGGATAGCCTTGTACTGGTATGGTGCACATGTTGCTGCCAGACTTTCTACAGAGCTAGTCGAGGCTGATACAGTGCTGATAAAACAAGATTGAATAGTTAGTGCTTTGAATGACTTGGTTTATAAAACATGGTCTTTCAAAGCTAACTTAAGGTAGTGGACCTGTAATAATTCCGAAACATTTTGCAATTGATGGTCTTTCACAATATAAACTGAGGTTTCCTAATGAAATCATAAGGAAACCTTGGTTAGTTTTGTGAAAGATCATGAGTACTGAATTTTTGCTGAACTATTATGGGTCCATTACCTTAGGCACTGATAATTTGATTCAAGCTGTATCCAACATGATAAGCACATTCTGAATGGCTTAAATAAAGGTTTCATTACACACTAGGTAAAGTTAAGGGGCATAAAGCAACATGATATCTCTGTCGTAGAAATGACGTTATAATGCATGTGTGACGTCATTTCAAAAAACAGCGTTTAATGTTTAGCGGAATAACTTGAACCAATAAATTTCAGGAAATTCCTCGACTTATAGCAAAAATTAGGTCATAATAAAGATAATTTCAATGGACCAGTTGTGATTCAATCCCAGGACCTTTTGTTCCAAAGCCAAAGTCTTAACCACTAGATAGAATAGAATAGTGGTAGTACAGCTGCCATGATTTATTACATTTGATAGTCTTAACATGTTTTAGGAATCATATTTTTCTCAAAGATCTAAGTCTTTAGCCTTGGCAAAGACACATAATTCACCTCTAATTTGAGCGTGTGTGTGACATTTCCAACAATTTTGTATGTGCTTAAAATAAAAACTCTGACTAGCCTGTGCATCCACACAGACTGACAAGTCTTCACTATGCATTCTGTAGATAGTTAAGGTAGTGGACCTGTAACAGTTCTGCATGTTTCTAAAGTAATGGACTTTCAACAGTGTTAACCGAGGTTTCCTAATGATTTTCATTAGAAAACCTTTGTCAATACTGTGAAAAATTATGAGTTCTGAAATATTGCGTAACCATACAGTTCCACTACCTAAAGGTCCTGAATTCTCTTCAGTCTGTCTACGACTTCTCAGACTGTCTACGAATACTCATATAGAATCGAGTGGTTGTAGAGATCCCTAAATCTTTGTGCAATGTGCACTGTGAAATATTGGGCACAGGCTCATTTATCTTGCAAACTTACCTACATATTGTAGTTTTATCATCATATTGTGTAAATGACTTGGTAAAGGACAACATCATTGTTTCACATAAGTCATACACAATTTAACCATGGCCCTATAACTTACCTACATATTGAAATTTTATCATCATATTGTGTAAATGACTTAGTAAAGGACAACATCATCATTTCACATAAGTCATACACAATTTAACCATAACTTACCTACATATTGTAGTTTTATTGTCATACTTTGTAAATGAGTTAGTAAAGGACAGCATCATTGTTTCACACAAGTCATACACAATTTCAGTGTAGTCACAATTACTTGGGGTGTCAACTACAATAAGAAATATGAACATATGAATGTTCTAACTTTTTAAAAATTTCTATAAGTTTTGTCTTGTTTTTACAGCTTATTATAGAAATCAATGACAGGGACTGAAAAGGGAAGCAATTTGGGATCCTTGTACACAAATTTTTAATTTCAAGATAAATATTTAAAAGAAAATTCCTAGAAGGAAATTCAAGCTTTAAAAAGTGATGAATTATCACAAGATTTGCCTGTTACACTGCTTGAAATATTATCCAAGTATGAAAAAACCCAAAGGGAAATAACTAAACAAGAGGACCATGATGGGCCTATATTACTCCTATTTGCCTTGACTTCTCCCTGAAAGCTGTGAAGAGTTGGCAATATTCATAGTCTCTAGAGTGTTAACAAGAAGATTGTAACTAAGGCTCCTTTTTCCCATGGATCTTTTCTTATTTCAAAACAGTTCATCCGTAGGACTTGACAAACATTATGACCAAGTTTCATGAAGATTTGACTCTATCTTATGTCTCTAGAGCATTTAAAAGAAAATTCATTAGGACCCCAATTTCCCATAATAAGGCATGGATTCTGCCTATTTTCAATAGGGTAATGTGACCTGCCAGACATTCTGACAGAATTTCATAAAGATTGGGCCATTTTTGTGGCCTCTTAGAGAGTAAACAAGAAAATTGTCTTTCAGGCCCTTTTTGACATGAATTCTTGCCAAATTTAATAGTGCTCATTTTTGTGCCCTGCAAAATAATCTGAACAAGTTTCATATGGATCCCTCCAATTTTCAATAGGAATTATCCTTGTGACCTGATAAACATTCTGCCCAAGTTTAATGGAGTTTGGGCCAAATTTGTGGCCTCTAGAATGTATACAAGAAATTTGCAATTTGTTTAAAACAAAATTTAGATGAAAAGACTTAAGTCAAATGGAAACTTACTTCTGCAAAACCATAAGAAAATCTTTGTAAACACATCCTGTAGTTGGTCAAAGTCATCAATATTGATGAAGTTCAGTTCTGCAGGGTCGCTTGCAACACCATTCATTTCATCCAGGGATATCTTTCCTCTTAGTCGTACACCGACAGCAAATATATGTGTCCCTTGATCCTTTGTTATAGAAGCTTCAACGAGGGTGTCTGGCCCATGATTAGATCGACCGTCTGTACATAAGAGTAAATGATTTGGAACATCATCCCTGGCGCCATTTTCTTCAGAGAAGTATTTCACTCTTGCTTCTTGTATAGCTCCTCCTGTGTTAGTTTTCCAACGATCCTCATAAACCATATTCTGGATAAACTCAATCATTTTTGTTTTACTTTGAACCATTTTACCGTCAACTTCTTCCAGAAAATCATTCATATAGAACTGATGATGCATTTCTTCAGCATACTGGAAACAGGCAACACGGACAGCCCCTGACTCCAAGTCGGCTAGACTGACGACATCAATTGCGAATTGTTTCACCTTCTCAAAGTTTTCAGTTTTTACACTCTTGGATCCATCCATAACTATCACTATGTCCAATGGCTTTTGATAACACTCTGCAAATGAGAAAAAAAACTTAGTGAAAGATCCAGTGAAATACTTTTCAAAACTACAGTATGATAGTTCGATGGCTCAGCGTGACAGTTGTAACTGCCTATATGTTTATAGGCAGTTACAACCATTTTAGGCTGAGCCATCAAGTTGACCTAAACCTGTTTTTTTATGAATGCAATATAAAAATCAATTATAGTATGTTAATCAACGGAAAGCTGGTGTCAAACTAACAATAACACAATTTTAGCATACAGCCTGAAAATATGATCTTGTTCTTAGAACTATCTAATTTTCTATTAAGAATTAAAAAGTTTCTTTTTTTGTAGATAATAACAATTTGAACTATTTACATCAACTTAAATGAAACAGTTAAACTTTCTTTAAATCTCAACCAGAACTGATAGATCACAGCATCCCCCCTTGACCACTGTCTTACCAAACTCTCTAAAAGCTATCATCTATCTGCAAAATATATAGTAAAGAAAGAGGAAATTATAGGAGGGCACCCTAAACATCATAACTACAACTTATAAAAGCTGTAGTTATGATGTTTAAGTGGCCAATCCATGAAAATGACTAAAATAACATGGCAGACAATCTTGGAGTTCAACAATCATCTCTTTATGAATTTTTGATTGGTCCATTTGATTTTATGACAGATAGCAAGAATTAAAAAGTTCACCGAGTATAAATTTTGTCATGGACTCCCTGTCAGTAACAAGATGTGTTTGTGAAACAGGAATGCCCCCGTAACGGCATTTTTTTTCAAAGTTTGACCTTGACAGATGACCTTGACCTTGTCACATGACCTTGACTTTGGTACCAGCGGATGCGGATCATTGAGATCTATCATCATGCCAAATATTAGCTTTGTATCTTGAATAGGCTTGAAGATATTGGCAAGGTTAAGTTTTCGGGTTAAGTTTTCGGACAGACAGATGGACGGACAGACAGACAGACAGACAGACGGACATGAGAAAAACAATATGCCCCCGATCTCTCGATACGGGGGCATAAAAAACAAATCACCCACCTTCCTCCACAGTGTCTTCATCAATAGTTGTGTCATCACAAATATCTTCTAGAATCTCCAAAATTGCTTCCAAATCTGTCTCTGTGTAAAGTTTAAGAAGAGACGGTTGTTCTAGTTCTGTCAGATTTGTTCGTAAACGTTCCAGATATTGACAGGCTTCCTCGTTGAAATTCAGCGAACCAATCATTGACTTTTGAATGTTCAAGACGAATTCGGAATAGAAGTTGTTCAGTTCTGAGTAGTCATCCAAGACAAATATGTCCGCCCTGAAAATGGAATGATATCAGTGATTAGGTCTATCAGTACAGTCATTAACTGCAAGTCTAAATATTTAGTTGAAGGTATGTAGGTTCTGAAAATTTGATGAAATCAAAGGATAATCAGCCCCTTTCTTTTCTAAAATTTCGAGACACCCATACTGGACTAGTCTGCTCTGCTGCAGAAGTAAAACTGTTGGAAATGTCACATAAATAATGGATAATCATTTGTTTCAGTGTAAGATTGATTTATATTTCATTGAGCAACAAATGCTATATTGTCACAATAGGTGGGGCCACAAGTGAAAATATAGCATTTGTTGTTCTCAAAATGAAATATCAATCGACCTTCCTCGAACAACAAAATTGGAAATTTTTAAGACAAACTTACTTACAATGCGTCATTTTGCATGTGACTGATATCAAGGTTCATACTGATGTCACTTATTTGGCTGCGCTTAGAAAATGTCAGATAGAGTGAAATGAACGAAATTAGGGTAGAAGTTTTTTATTATTTCCCTGGTAAGTCAGTGAGTTTCTCAAAATGATTATTTATTGTTCTTCATTGATTAACCAACAAAATGAACTAGGGAAGGCTTAGCTAACTTACCTAAGCTCATCTAAATCTGTATTTATTTCTATGTTATCAGGACAATTATAAACAGCTAAATCTAGGTGTCTCTGGACCTTCAAAAATATACCACTTCTTTGTACAGAGTAACATCCCTTAGTGTATGATATACAACACTGTTTGAAGGCTTCTAACATGTCCTCACTGGAAAAAAAGTACGAATTATTTAGATTTTAGCTTTTTACAAATAGACATGGATTAAGATCAATCTACTCATTAATTGAACAAAAGTTGCCTTTTTTAAGTCTTTAAACAACCTGAGTAGTCAGATCAAAGGCCAGAAATGCTGAAAGAATTGAGTATTTGATTATTGATTTCTGTTTGCATTTTCAATTTATGGAAAAGATGTGGCAAAAGTAAGAACCTTAGGACGTAACAAATAAATGAGGGACTCAAAAGCTGCCTTTACATGGCTGGTGAGTGCTAGTTGGAGGATAAAAAGAGAGACAAAATTCATACGAAAATACAATGAGAGTTAACCCCCTTAATACAATAGCTTGCTCTTGTTATACTGAATGCCTTATATGAAGACACCAGCCCTTTTCATATTCTCTTTCATTTTTACAAAAAGGTTGCTCTGTCCCCTCATAATGTTCTATCAGTTTTATTTCACTTATCTTTCTGTATTAGAATTGTCTTCAAATCATACAAATTTTGACCAATCAAAATACTGTTGTTTTGTGATAGGATGTCTATAAACTCTTTCATTTCGGACAAGTCCAAAGATAAGTTTCTGGTAAAAGGTTATCTTCATATCCTTTAAATTTGGAATGGTTCTTGCATTCTCATCTGGTTATAGATTATTGGAAATTTCCTTAAATTTGGACCAATTGATAGTATGTTGTCAGGTATTTAACCCTTTCCTATTTTACAAAATTTTGGACCTGTCCAAATTCAACGGTTTTGCAGATGAAAATTAAAAGTGGGTTTAATTTGAAAAATAACCATTCAGTAGGGTAGAAAATAGTGTGCAAAAAGAAGAAATTGCTTATCAGAGGCAATTTCTTCTTTTTTCACAATATTTTCTCAATCATAAAATCACAGCAGGGATTAAACAGCAAAGGGTTATAGAGTACAAATGAAAACAATTTCATATGGATAAGTTACCTGCACTCATTTGCATCAGCAGGTACCCGCCAAGATTTTGATTCAATACATTCATAGATAGCCATGTCGATGTCACAAACATCTGTATTGGCCTCAGGAGCAACACAATAACCAATCAGCTGGCTTGTTACAAAGTCCAAGGAACTTGATACAGGAGTAAGATCCTCCTCAGAGCAGGTTTCATCGTCAATTACGTTATCTACAGCTGTCAACGTGGCTTGATAGGGACTGAAATAAACATGGACATTTCACAAGATGTTGAATAGTGAATCACATCTATGAACCCTATCTAGTGTACCATTGATATATTTCATTTATTGATACCTAAATTTACCTCAGAAATTATAAAAAACGAGATGATCCTGTAAAAGATATTTGTAGAATTATCTTTATCATAATTATGTATTTCATATGGCTAATTGGCTTTCAATTACAACTTAAAGGGAATGTTTATTTATATTGCCAATATTTTGCTTGAAAATTTTTTTATTTGTATAAATTTCAAGCAAGTCACTATAAGTTGTTTTTGATTGTTAAATAAGTAAAAATTTGCTGGTTTTCTATGACTTTTACATTCAGAGATGCCAAACTGTTGTAGAATTGATCAAAGTAAGCCTACCTGCATACAGACATTTTATCTGCAAACTTATTCCTCATCATATAACCTAGGGACAGTATAGCTGATGTTCCACAGAGTGGATCTCCGTATTTACTGACACATTCTCCAACCTGGAACAGGTCAACAATACACAGACATATCGTGTAGATCTGTTGATAACTCTCAGATTTACAGTCTTTTGTATGTTCCAGAACACACTGGAGCTTTCCTTGAACAGCACTGAAAAAAAGTTTGAAAATTGAGACACAATGACGCATCCAAAACATCAAATCATTCATTAATTTGGCATTGATAATGATAAATAACTTTAATTCATCAGATTACCCTTACTTGACATATGAAATTATTTTCATAGCTACAGATGAGGGGGTATTTTAGAGTTTAGATCAAATCATTTATATAATGATAGCACAAACACTGTGATTGGTACTCATTGGAATGTCTCGTAAAGACGATCCAAATGAGTACCCACAACAAAGATGTTCATTGAGAAATAAATATTTTAGATTTGCTTTACCTCCTCTTATCTGTACCTCTGAAATATTTCTTTTGCTATCAAAAATGTTCATATTTACTGACAGCCAGACAGACAGACATTTAAAAAGATTTAATTATCCTAAGTTTTTATTCAATATTCATATATATCAAATATTTTCTACTGAGAAAAAAAAAAAAACAACATAATCTTGGTAAATTCTTGAAGAATTTATTTTGTAATTGAAATGCCCTACACAAGTATCTCACTATCTTAAGTATCGCAGTTTTATTATCACATTCTAAAATAGAGTAAAATTTATCAACAGTTCTATTAGTTAGCCAACGTTGTTCAAAGAATCTTTCTCTAAGGGACTCATAGCTTTTACATTGGAAAAAGATATATTTACTATTAGTAAAACATTCTCCTTACAAGTGTATATCATTATTAATTCTTTATTTTTAATAAAGCTATTAGAATGAAAGATTAAAGTACCTGTAAGTCAATTCATCTGTTTGAACAGTAATTGTGAAGAGCTCAAAAGCACAACTTATTGCTACAGATATGTCACATTTCTCCTCTGGATCTGAAAGTAATCAAATTACCAAGTAAAGTCCCTAATCCTCCTGATTTAAATTTTGTTTCAATCATATAACAGAACTTTGGCACATTTCAACGAGTCAGGATCAAGTATTTTTCAAGATGATGTAGTAGAAAGTAGCCTGCATTCAAAAGTCAGAATGCAAATCTCCCCAGGCTGATCTACCCTGCATTCAGGACGACAAAATGGTGCAAACTGTTTGCAAATTATACCTTACTTTGTACATGCTACGGTAAATTTGCATGTTCAGGTCTATTTCAAGTATGTTTACCACAGGTGGAAAAGGTTATGTCAACAAAACATCCTAAATCAAGTTAATGGAAGCTATAGTTACAATCTTATGACTGTCAACAAACTAATTTATTTAGTCAATCAATTTTAAACAAGAGCACCGCCTACAGGTGCCTACGCTCGGCTGTTGAGTGCTGGATGGTGGGAAAAAATCTAAGTAAAAAAAGGGGCATGATTTGTTCAAAATGCATAAGTTATCCCCCTTGATAGTAAAGATTACTCTTTTGATGGTGAGCATGTGTGCCAAGTTTCAAGTTAATGCTTTCAGTAGAACCAGAGATATCACAAAATGTCAAAGTTTTCGCATAACGACAACGACGACAAGGACAACACGAAGGTTTAGCAATACCTTGGGTTTTCTCCGAAAACAGCCGAGCTAATAAAACTATTCTTTCAGTGCATACATTGTACTAACAAATTTCAACAGTTTGCAAATTATTTCGACACCTTTAAACTTATATTGTTGCCAAATAAATCCCAAAATAAAGTTGCGAGTTATTCATGAACTTTGATGGAAATACTTATCATTGAATTAACATTTTTAGCCAAGAAATCAATTCCAACAATTTATATACGTTGATTGCAGACGTCTGTAGGTGGTTGTAAAAACTTTTTCTCAACATACATTTTTAAGATTTTCAACCTCTTTATAGTTTACTACTTTCAAATAATGTTTTTATTAATATTGAAATTTTATAACAGAAGAAGATTTGTATTAAGAAACATTTCATTGACACCCGCACAAAAAATATTGAGATGCAAATAATTTGTTTACTAGTAAGTTCCTTTGAAGAAATTTGCAATGCGATTAAAGTTCGGGTTTCATGATGAGTGGGCTATTTGCGGCGTATTAAGTTTGCGATTTCATCCCTCCCACAAATCATACGAATTTAAATGGAGCGAAATCATTTCTAGGTTAACAGTAATAAAATGAGGACAATTGTTTGTTTCAGTGTAAGATTGCTATTTCTCCCCCATTAGAGCCAATAGTGAAAATATAGCTTGTGTTGTCCACGATATGAAAAGTTTTAATGATCTTACATCCAAACAAACAATTAAAATTGAACTGCTCTCATGCAATTTAACCTGTGTGTGACATTTCCAGCAATTTTGCATGGGCGGAAAGTAAAGCTGCACAGTCGTCTGACCAGACTTCACTGTGCACTCTAAAGATAGATATACCCTTAACCCTTTCCTGTTTTACAAAATTTTGGACCTGTCCAAATTCAAAGGTTTTGCAGATGAAAATTAAAAGTGGATTTAATTTGAAAAATAACCATTCAGTAGGGTAGAAAATAGTGTGGAAAAAGAAGAAATTGCTTGTCAGAAGCAATTTCTTCTTTTTTCACAATGTTTTCTCAATCATAAAATCACAGGCACGTAAAAAGCAGGGATTAAACAGCAAAGGGTTAATTTGTTTCTAAACAAAAAGCAATTGTTTTCTATCGATTTTTCTTAAGTCTATGCTGCTAGATGTCTACCCTACAGGCACATGTTAAATTTGAGAAATGACACACATAGATTAATTTTTGAGCATGACAACATTCTTAGTGAGGTCAAAATCCATCGATTTGCAATTTTCCACCAATAAGAATCTCTTTAATTAAGATATCTGTACCATATGATAAATGATATCATTGTCGTTTTTATTTGAAAGTTTGAATAGCATAAAATACTTGTAAAGTGAAAAACAATAGCAACTCCTATTGTTGCTAACACTTGGCTGCAGGTGCTGTATAATGCTAAAACTAGGTTAAAAGAGGGGCATATCTCTTATAAAATTCTTTCAGGCTGATACCTCTTGATAGTTAGAATAGCTCTTGTGACGCCGGACATACAGGCCAAGTTTCATGAAGAACATGAGCCATGTCGAACATGGCCATCCCCCGCCGTGAAAGCTTGATAGTAAACTGAAGCCTTATAGATTAAGGATTCTATTGTACTTTAAGAAATTAACCCCCTACAAAATCTAAGTCTATAAAATAACAAAGGGCAATAACTCCAAAATTATGCAAGCAAGAGTTGTTATTCTTATGCACTGCACTTCTCCTCCATGAGATCTATCAACCCATAAAGTTTCAAGCTGATAGCTATTATACTTAAGAAGATATGCTCTGGACAAAATCTAAGTCTTAAAAATAACAAAAGGCAATTACTCCAAAACTATGCAAGCAAGAGTTGTAGTTCTTGTGCACTGCACTTCTCTTCCATGAGATCTATCAACCCTTACAGTTTCAAGTTGATAGCTATAATACTTTAGGAGATATGCTCCGGTAAAAATCTAAGTCTTAAAAATAACAAAGGGCAATAACTCAAAAATTATACAAGCAAGAGTTGTAGTTCTTGTGCAATGCACTTCTCCTCCATGGGATCTATCCACCCATACAGTTTCAAGTTGATAGCTATAATACTTTAGGAGATATGCTCCGGACAAGTTTAGTGACGGTACCTCGGAATGACGGAATGACAGAATGACGGACGGAGACCATTACTATATCCCCTTACCAAAAACAGCGGGGGATAATAACTACAGGGATATGACCAAGGTCCAAAAAAACCCCAAAAAAACAAAGGTGATGTTAGTACCATAAGTTTTCCTCAGAAACAGCCAAGTTAAAAATTCCTCAAATTTTCCCAAATATAGTCTTCAGATCTTGATAAACATTTACCTTTAATTCCATCAACATTACATTTATCACCATGACAACAGTGACAGTTCTCTTTGCCGTCACATTCCTCACAGGATTCTGAGCATCCCTTGTATAACATTCTATCGTCATCAAGGTGAGTGTAACACATCTGAAAACACACATTAGAGCCTGTGCGTGACATTTCCAACAATTTGAAATGTTTGTAAGGTGCCAACACAGAGTAGCGTAAACAGCCACAAACAGTAAATGTTAAGTTACCTGGTGGTCTGCAGATACTTTGAGACCTTATCTATCTACTAACACAAAGTAAAGACTCTGGTCAGACTGTGCAGATGCACAGGCTGTTCAGAGTCTTTGCTTTGCAAATATTTGAAATTGTTGGAGATCTCAAGCACAGGCTCAATTTATATTTCATTTTTCATGACAACACACAACTGAAAATATAGATTATGTTTTCACAAAATCAAAGATTTTTTATCTTTAACAAAATAAACCAAAAACAATTTTACTGTTTATGAAAGGCAAAAGGTAGCAAAATCTGAAAAATTTTGGATATATATATAATGTCTTGAAGCACATTCTTGCACACTTCATTTACTGGCACAATTATGATGCCGTGGGTATATTTGGTCCCCCTCAGTGTGAATGGGCAAAGCAGGGTTTAAACTTTGTTAATTTTACTGTTTTTTCTTGAGATCCAGAAGAGACAATCTAATACGGATCCTCAATAATTCACTGTAGAGCATTAAAGAAATGTAAGATATGTCAGGAAATTTCATTTAGCAATCCTTGGCAAGCATTATAACTTTCATACTCTAGGTTAACATCAGCAGGTCTTAAACAAAAGTGAGTAATAGATTCTTTTATTCACATAAACATTAGGGGGCCTATTTTACTCAACTTCTTTTGAAAAAAAACAAACATAAATGAAAATCACAAATTCTACCTGATGCTTTCACTCATTGTCAGATTCTGCCTTGCAAAATCTCATTGGAATCGTCTTAAGAAGACAATCCCAATGAGATGATGCATGATAGAATTCCATAGTAAGTAACTACTGTACAAGCAGTTTTGATTGTTGACTACTGCAAAAAAAAACCAAACAACAGATCGTAAGATGTTTAGTAAAACAGGCCCCAGTTCTGTATGGCAAGATGATAGAAATAACCTGATAGCATGCATTTATTGACGTCATGATGTCATTAAGAATGAAATCCCATATAAGTGTAAGACAAGGATATCAGTGTTTGTTCTTTTAAAGAAGTCCAAAGGAGCTACATTGGAAATATATAATGTGATTAAATGATCTGGTTGATAAGTTTTACGAGGACAACAAGTTCCTACCTGTTGATGTGATGGACACTCACATTCCGATTGTGCATTACAAACTTCATTGTCTGATAGGCCAGAACAGCTGTGACAATGGTGGGCTGAAATATAGTTTAAAGAGGATTTAGCATTTAATCCTACCCTGCATGATTTTTGTCTCATACCTCCATGAATTAAACAAGATGTGTTTGTGAAACACGAATGCCCCCGTAACGCCATTTTTTTCAAAGTTTGACCTTGACAGATGACCTTGACCTTGTCAAATGACCTTAACTTTGGTACCAGTGGATGCGGATCATTGAGATCTATCATCATGCCAAATATTAGCTTTGGATCTTGAATAAGCTTGAAGATATTGGCAAGGTTAAGTTATCGGACAGACGGACAGACAGATTGACGGACGGACAGACAGACAGACGGACATGAGTAAAACAATATGCCCCCGATCTCTCGATACGGGGGCATAAAAAGTGTCTTCATGTTCAATTTCATTTATGCATTAGAAAGATTCTGATAATCTAATGTAGTAAATCTGATTCCATTTGCTTTCTGCCTTCAGCACTTTAAAACCAAGAGGACCCTGAGGGCCTTAAATCGCTCACCTGAGTAATGTTTTAACCAAGTTTCACTAAGATTGGACCACATTTGTCTCCTCTGGAGCTCTTATAAGAAAATTGTCATTAAGACCCATTTTCCCATGATATGGCACAGATCCTTCCCATTTCTAAAAGAGTTCATCCTCATGACCTAACAAACATTCTGACCAAGTTTCATGATGATTGAATCATATTTGTGGCTTCTAGAGTGTAAACAAAAAATTGTCATTAAGGCCCCTTTTCCCATGATATGGCACAGATCCTTTCTAATTCAATAGGGTTCATCCTTGAGGCCTTACAAACATTCTGACCAAGTTTCATGATGATTGGACCATATTTGTGGACACTAGAGTGTAAACAAGAAAATTGTCATTAAGGCCCTTTTTCCTGTGATATGACACAGACCCTTCCCATTTTCATTAGAGTTCATCCTCATGATCTAACAAACATTCTGACAAAGTTTCATGACAATTGGACCATATTTGTGGCTTTTAGAGTGTAAACAAGAAAATTGTCTTTAAGGCCCATTTTCCCGTGATATGGCATGGATCCTTTCCATTTGAGCAATTTTTACAAGGGACCGCCCAAGGAATATTTCTGCCAAGTTTGTTTGATTTTGACTCATAAGTTTAGGAGAAGATGTCATTTAAAGAAATTGTTGACGCCTTGACAGACAGACGGACATATATGGACATTGATAGATGACAATAGCTCTCTTGAGCACTTCGTGCTCAGGTGAGCTAAAAAGGTGGCAAGCTGTCACAAGATGTGCCCATTACACTTCTTAATGTCCGAAATTGAAAAACAACAAAAGAAAATAACTCAGAAATTAAGCAAGGCAGAGTTACGGCTCTTGTTCACTTTGTAATCATTAGAGGAACATTTTGCAAAGTTTCTAGTCAATCAGACATAAGGTGACAGAGTAATGTTCAAGGCAAAGAAGTGGACACCGCCTGGATGCTTGACTAAACGAGTGATCATATAACTTCCGTTTTTTTGACATGCGAATAAAAACTGCATAAAATACATTTTTTTTTGTTTTTTTTTTAACTTTTGTCCCCACCTTTTTCTCTGAAAAGTGTTTCGTACAACAAACCATTTCACAAGGGGTCAGTGCAATACTATTATAAGTGCCTATAAATGTTATATTTTTTACCCTCATTCTTCATCTTGTTGCTGCGCCATCATAATGCAGTTTGTAGCCCGTCAGACTATCAATCTATAGGTCCTGGGTTCAATCCCCGATAATGGCACTCATTCTTTCCGACTTTTTGTCTCTCACCAATGGGTTAATAATCATAGATAATTCGAGATAGCATCTGGAGGCTAGGAAAGGATGTGTTGGTTGTACTGGTGAGAGATATACCAGAAATCCATTGTTAGGTGCTCCAGTCGCTGCGATAAAACTGAACAAATATTGAAAGCGGCATTAAACTCTATTGAATCAATTCATCGTGTTACTACTTACGTTTACATTTCTCTTCCACAGCAACCTTCATAGCATGTAGAAGCACCATAAGAACAGATCTAGTCTGTCTATCTACAGCCTTCAAACTGTCATCTACACACATCCAGGCCATTTCTACTTCATGACACATTTCACTGACTGTGTCCTCATATTCCCTGCTCTTCTCATCAACAAGCTCTTCACTTCTGGAACCTGATTTCTTTGTATCACTTTTGACTGATTTAGTCTTCACTGTGGATTTTGTGCTCTTTGTATCAGATTTTTCAGGCTTTGTTTTATCAGTTTTCTGAGACTTTTCATCTGTCTTTTTCGTTGATTTATCTGTCTTAGTTTCTTCTTCCTCTTCCTCTTCATTATCCCCATGGTCATCTCTTCTTCTCCTTTTCTTTCTATCCCCATCATTTTCAATATCACCATTATCTTCATCTTGATCTTCATTCTGGTCTGCATCATCTTGGCCTTCATCATCACCTTCCATCTCATCATCCCCTTCATCTACTCCCTCACCATTTTCATCATCATTTCCATCATCTCCATCTCCATCATTATCATCATCATCTTGATTGCCATCACTTTTTGTTTCAGCATTATCATCCTTGTCCTCACTTGAACTTCCATCAAACCTACAAAATCATAGAGAATAATCAACCGGTTACTCCTGGTACGAAAAATATTTCCTGAGAATATTTCACTAGGCTTTATTATATCCGCAGGACAAGGTTTTAACAGCATAATAACGTATTTGAGTAAAATTCCAAGCACTCAATATGTGAAATATGAAAGCTCTATCACATACCTTTAAAAAATTATTGCAAAAGTTAACATTTTTTTTACAGACAAACAAAGTAACTGACAGAAACAAGAGGACCATGATGGTCCTAGATCGCTCACCTGACTCTCTTTGACCCCTGGGACATCACATCATTTAAATAGGCAGATGTCATAAAGGAGATAATTTCTACACCAAAACAAGTGTCAAGAAGTTCCGGCCAAAATTGTGACCTCTTGAGTTATAACAAGAAAATTATCATTATGGCATGGATCCATTCCATTTTCAAAAGGGTTAATCTTTGTGACTTGACCATCATACTGACCAAGTTTCATGAGAATAGGGCCATTTTTGTGGCCTCTAGAGCGTAAACAAGAAAATTGTTATTAATGCCCCTTTTCCTGTGATATGGTATGGATCCTTCCCATTTTCTACAGGGTTAATCCTTGTGACCTGACAAACATTCTAACCAAGTTTCATGAAGATTGGGTCATATTTGTGGCCTCTAGAGCGTAAACAAGATAAATGTCATCAAGGCCCCTTTTCCCGTGATATGGCATGGATATCTCCCATTTTCAATAGGATTAATCCTTGTGACCTGACAAACATTCTGACCAAGTTTCACGAAGATTGGGTCATATTTGTGGCCTCTGGAGCGTAAACAAGAAAATTGTTATTAAGGCCCCTTTTCCTGTGATATGGCATGGATCCTTCCCATTTTCAATAGGGTTAATCCTTGTGACCTGACAAACATTCTGACCAAGTTTCATGAAGATTGGGCCATATTTGTGGCCTCTAGAGCGTAAACAAGAAAATTGTCTTTAAGGCCCCTTTTCCCGTGATATGGCATAGATCCTTCCCATTTTCAATAGGTTTCATCCTTGTGACCTGGCCAACATTCTGACCAAGTTTCATGAAGATTTGGCCATATTTGTGGCCTCTAGAGTGTAAACAAGAAAATTGTCTTTAAGGCCCCTTTTCCTGTGATTTGGCATAGATCCTTCTCATTTTCAATAGGGTTCATCTTTGTGACCTGGCCAACATTCTGACAAAGTTTCATGAAGATTTGGCCATATTTGTGGCCTCTAGAGTGTAAACACTAAGAATGTTGACGCCGGACGACAGACGACGCACGACACACATTCAATGATCACAAAAGCTCACCTTGAGCACGATGTGCTCAGGTGAGCTAAAAAAGACAGACAGGGCAAAAACAATATGCACCCTATTCTATCAATGTGGGGCATAAAAGTATATCATGATCAGAAGACACTGGAAAGTACTAGATAGACAACAATATTAAACTCTTTTTAAAATTAAATAATAAACTTTTGTTAAAAGGTGTGGACTAAGATCGGCCTGACTCTTGTCTTGATCTCCTGCCATAACAGAAATATTCTAGGTTAACTATGACATTGCAGGATTAACATACCTATAATTAAGTACAGCATGTACCTTCATAGCCAGATTTTTTAGACACCCATCAATATCTACTGTCACTTCTTTAGATTCTAGACAAGCTACAGATAATCTCACTTGAACATAATTAAGAAGTTATACTGATTTTAAAAAGAAAAATCAGGTATATAGACTAAGATCAGACTGCACATATGTGCTAGCTGATCTTTGTCTATACCTCCTCCCAAAACAGAAATATTCTTCATTTAACATGACAAGATGAATAAAGACCCAGGGTAACAGTACCTGTAATTAAGTACTGCTTGTATCTTTGAAGCCAGATTTTCAAGACATCCATCAGCATCAACTGTCTCTTCCTCAGGTTTAAGACATGCTACAGAAGATATCACCTGGACATTGGTTAACATTCTACTCATCAGTAATTCTTTCTCCACACCACAGTCAATATTGGCCTTGTGTATACATACTTTTGTCTCCTCTGCTAACCTGGAAAATACAAGTTATTTATTTCTCTTTATGGCAGATTCAGCATTAAGGGGTTTTGAGAGCTAAAAAATATTTTATTTCATAAATTTTTTATTGAATTTCACCATGAAAATTGTAAATGTGGTTACATAAAGGGTTATTTGAATTCTCCCAGCCCCTTCATGATCTGCCATTAATAGTTAGTTTTCAGGCAGTCTACTTATGAAACAAATTATTGGCTTAATGTTAAGCATATTTTTCTACCAAAATTTTGAACAACTTCGTAAGATTCAGCTGCAAAAGAAGTCATTCGGAATTCCCATGTGTGATACACATAAAACTTGTGTCTTCCATGATTCAAAGTGATGAGAAAAAGGAAGTGTTACACAGTACAAACCTGAAATTGAAAAAAAACATGGACTCTAAGGTATAATTTCTCACATGATTCTCAAAGTGTTACCAAAAATGAATAAATTTTGAAGATCTCATTAATGTTGTGGTTATGACTTTAGATATTTGAAGGGTTTTGGCCACCATAGATTATTTGTTATGAATTTTGAAACTAGAGGAGGATTTTCTAATACACATACTCATTGCATATGCAAGTAAAAGTGCCAGTAAGTACACTCATGAAATGTTAACTAATCTGGTCTTTAAACAAGTTGTTACTTAAGGTCATGGACCCGTAATAGTTCTGCAACATCTCGGAAGTAATAAACTTTAAAAGTCTTAACCGAGGTTTCCTTAATGATTTTCAAAATCATTAAGGAAACCTTGGTCATCATTGTGAAAGATCATGTATTCCAAAATGTTAGGGAACTATTACATGTCCACTACCTTAAGTTTGGTCAAATTGGATTAGTTTTCATCTTTTCAGTCCCACATATTCCATTGGTAATTCTAATTTTGATAGGCTTAACTTTATGCCAATAGTTTATTTAATAAAGATTGCATTACTGGAAATAGTTCCAATAAATTTGAAATGAGTCTTTTCAAAGATCCAGCATTTAATTTTTTTTAATATTCTAACTTAAAGAAACAGGATAGTTCCCATGATCATAAGTTCGATTAAACTCCACTGGAAAGATTGGAAACTTAGTAAGTTAATCAAAACACACAAATTATTCTTACAATATCTGCTTAGCCATCTCTCTCTTATTAAAAAAAAACTGAATAAATATGTGATATTTTTCTTGGCTAACTCACTGACAAATCTTGTCTTCCCCCATGATCACACTGGTTCTCAGTCTTTCCATACATGCAGAGGCCTTCTCCACATCACATCTCTCTGGCTCCTTGATAACTGGGCACCAGGTGTTTGGACAACGACCCTCAAACTGTCGTAGTTTGACCTCCATCAGGGGATTTAACAATTCCTTGATTTGTCTGTCACAGTTTGATGTGTAGTCTAGATAGCAGACAAGGTCTTGTCTAAGAGAGCTGTTGTAGGAAAATAATACAATTAAGAGATGAAAAGAGCTTTTGTTGATTTCATAGAGGTATGAAACTAAAAACATAATCACACTGTATGGATATATGAAAAACAAACCAATCTCCCTCTTTGAACGTCAAAGTAACAACTTTTTGACTTGTTTTTCCATGGAAATTGAAGCCTTTTTTTAAATCCCCACCCCACCATAATAATTTGATGTCTCAGCGTGAAACAGTTGTAACTCCCTATAAACATATAGGGAGTTACAACTGTTTCTCGCTGAGCCATCAATATCATTGTCTGACATAATATTTTATCAGAGGGCTATTTGTCTTTTATCTTAAATTAAATAAATGATTTGATTTTAGTTTTTCTTTTGTTTTCAGAGTGTACAGTACCCATATAATGTCAAAAGTCCTGTACACCACACTCCTACTCTTAGGTTTATCTTGATTTTGCAGCAATAGCTAATCTCTGCTAGTTTGATATTTTCAACCATTTTTGCATGCTTTAACATCAGGGGCTTCTAAAATAATAGAAGAAATGTGGTGATTCTAAAGGTTATTTTTGAGCTTTTACTGTATAATATTAGTTATACGGTTTCTTGCCGGGGTATATGACGATTTATTCCCGGCTGGAAAAAATGATGTCACCCGAGCCGTAGGCGAGGGTTGACATCTCTTTTTACTGCCGGGAATAAATCTTCATATACCCAGGCAAGAAACCTTATTACCAATTTATTATACTTCAAAGTTTTAGGCCTAAATATCTGTCTTTCGACTATTTAAGGCCTTGGTATAAACCGAATTCTTTTAATCCACAAATTTCCCTTAATGCGCCCCTACGAAAAGTAAACATGTACAAAGTGACGTCATATATAGCAGTGACATCACAATGATACACTCTGCGATGTTGTGATATGAAAGCAGTTCTTGGCTGAACCAGCGAGAAATTTGGCACTTTAAATGTACAGATTGGTAAAAATTTAAGGTATTTATTGACATCTTTATCATTTTTTATTTGCACATTATTACCCGACATGTTTTATAAATGTAGAATAATGTGCACACTCGGGTCGTGTTATCTGCAAAGCGAGAGAATCATGGCTGCCATTACCGTTTCTATTTTTTGTCTATGTTAACGGCGAGGCGCCTTAAGGAAACATTAGGGGTAATACCGGAGCAGCCATAGATATCAATGTTTGTCAGGTCAGCATTAACCAATGAAAATGCTAGAATTTTCTTTGCAGTATAATAATGCAGCAGTTTTACCCTGAGAAAACAAAATTTGTAATAAGTGTCTAAACAATGTATTTACACTAACACCAGTCTTGCGTCAACCCCTCAATTAATGGATTGGCCCCACCACTCAAAGTCTGTCAAGGCAGACTGCTTAAAATATTAAGAAGTTATTTGTAAGCAAATATGGTCTTTGGCAATAACTGACAGCCAATTTTAGGTGAGGGGCAGTAACATCATAACTACAGCTTATTACTATGTCTAGGTCACCAAGACTGCCAAAATATTTTAAGCAAAGAAGCAGGAAATGCTGGAGGTCAATTATCATCAAGGCATACAGTTAACAACATTGTGAAATTGACATTTATCTAGCTAAAAATCATTCAACATCACTAGCTCAGTGCTCCATTATTTCATTCTAAACACTCACTCAAACCAGTCAAAAACACTCCAAGCCCACTGAAAAAGATAGAATCAACAAAGTCATTCAAAATAAAGCTAGAAAAAATTGGCAATTTCACTGATATAATTGAAATTGTTAGCATCAGATAGGTTTTTGAAGAAATAGGAAGCTGTTCAACTTGTATGTATATTTTATTTAAGAGAGGTAATAAATATTGCTAATTTTGTTCATCCTGAACAAAATTTGCAATATTGGATGACCTTCCATTAAATTAACGCAAAACTCACTCTACACGCTCATTTAATTTAATTCCAAAATCATTCAAAATAATTCATCTTGTCTATTTCAGGATGTTGTTAACTGTAATTTATTTGATTGATTAATCCATTTTTGATTAACATCAGTAATCTGTTTATTAGTGATGCTATCCATACCCACAGAATCTCTCGTTTGTGCTGTCAAAAACAAACACTTCCTCCTCCAGAGCAATGAGACAAGTCAACGCCTTCCCCGGCCGACATGGTTCTGTTGGATTACTGTAATCATATGGTACACAAATTGGTGCGTCCACATCGTCACTGCCCTCACATACTCTGTTAACCAACAAATATGTCTCACGCCAAGACATGAGAACATGGGCCTGGACCTCTTCAGGACATTCAGCGATGTTGTATCTAACTTCTCTCTCTATGGTGTGGATAGACCTGCAAGAAATATATCAAGGATTAATCCTTTCCTACACTGCTTTTTGTGTGCCTAATATATTTGATTCAAATTACCTGGAGAGAAATAATATGTAATGCAATAACCTTGTTTTCAATTATACCCTCATCTCTCTTACCAAATATTTTCCCTAAAATAGAAATCCAGTTTCTTCTTTTTATCTGAAAATTCTAGTTAGCGACATTGTCTGGGCATGTCACATTCTCCGAAGATCAACCTGTCTTATATGATGCATCACTTTATCCAAATCTGGATAAGTATTTCTAAGCAGTAGACTTGGAAACGATGAGAACATCGGAAATTTTACATTTTTGAACAATGCCTATATTTCTCATGTGAAATATGAACCTTTTATAAAGATATTCAATGCAGAAGGAAATAGTTCAGTATTCCCAGCATGCTCAAAGAGATTTGTCAGTATTTACAGACTGCCACCTATGGGAAGACAATGAGTTGGGGGGAAAAAAATACACTATTTCATAGAATTTTGAATATGTCCAAAGTAGTTTCATTGAAAATGTCTTACAACTATTGAAATATTTGCATTTACTTGATACCATTTTATCATTATAAATGCAGAGAATTTTTTCTTGTTTTCAATGAAGTGCAGTCCATAAAAATCATTTTCAAATGATTTGTAACATTGACCTTTGACATGTGTGGTTCAAGACCAAATAAGGTACTTGTTTCATTACCTAACAGTTGTATCAAATTTAAAGGTTCTAGGTCATTTGATTCTCCAGCTAGGGCATAAAAACAAATTGATGGATCGGCACAAAACTTTTGTAAATGCCTATGAATTAATAGGCACTTACAATAGTTTGTAACTGACCTATTGTGATGTCTATGAACTAATAGTCCAATTAACTTCCTCTACTTTGTGAAGTAATATTGAGAAGTTTATTTACATGGGGTTTAACTCTGCTTTCAACAACCTTTCAGTTATATTGTGGCAGCACTACCATTACATCCTTTCTTAGCCTCCAGCTGCTATTCCACATAGGTCTATGATTATCAACAGTTACACATTGTTGAGAGACAGATAGACAGAAATGATAAGTAACGCCATGAGGGATCGAACCCAGGACCTTTGGAACGAGACATGGAGAAGTAACAATCCAAAAACTGCACAGGGTTCGAGACTAAGGGTAATCGAGGAGTCTGAGACTCCTTGTTTACAGTACGGAACATCAAGAATTTGACAATCCGATTGGGACGTGATTGAACGCTGAGCGGTGATTGAACGTTTATGAATGATCGTGATTGCCCGCTGAACGTTTTTCCTTCTGATTGGATTGAACGCTTTCTATGCTAAATCCGACCGTTCAATCAAATTGAACGGTGCGTTCAATCATTCAATTAAAACATAAATAACGAAAGAAATTAAACGAAATATGAAAATTATATTTTTCCAAGCATATTTTTTTAATTTATCCGCAGGGGTCCACAGCAAATTACCTACCATCATGTTGTAAAGATTATTTCCCTTGAATAGAAAGCCGCCATTTACACACGCAACTGAACTCTAATTAAAAAAATTAACTTTTTGGAAAAATTCTCATGTTTCCAGATTTTAATCTTGAAAACCATTGGCTGGAGTTAAAATAATCTTCGTTAAGACTGGACATTGATCTTATTTAAGAATACTAGGATCGCCAAAGAAATCGACAGTTGAATATGATGTCAATTTTTCGGACCTCGAACCTTTCGACCTGTTGACTTTACTGCATGTAGTCATTAAGCCTACTAGATGCCGTTGACTAGTCGGGTCGCCAATGATAGTGGTTGATTCCAAAATGAAGTAAACAGGTCAGAAAAGAATGTAAAACTCTGTGTCTGCGATGTAAAAAAAGGAAACCTGAGCCAACCAGATGATTAGACCTAGCCCAGTCCATTCACAGGGCATTGCATCGAATGAATGAATTAGATGTCAACTTATCAGAAATTTGTCATCAATTTCATCTACTATTCTACATTTAAGTCATCAGTGATACCTCACCAAAGCAAACAGAGTATTTATGTGACAGTAGCTTAAGCAAAAGAGGAACATACACTTTCTATCGGTCGATATATTTGTCACTATTTATCTATTGCATTACAGTCAATAGTTCAAAAATTAAAGTAAAATGCATGTATATAAGCATCGTTTGAAATAAAATAAGGCCCGGTTTGTCTAATTTGGGGCCGGTTTGACTATTTTTGAGGGCCGGTATGACCGTATTGGGGCCTGTTTGACCATGGGATTGGTTTGACGAGGAGCCGGTTTGACTGGTTCCCTATCTATCTACTGCCTATTTCCCCTTTCGGGTATTACTGGCAAGTGTGTGTCTGTGCCGAATGAAAACTGTTAGTCATTGGTTAGGGTGCGAGATACATTTATTTCAGATCATTGTGACAAAAAGCTGGGTGAACTGGGGCTGGCTACTTAGTGCCAATTTATTAACACCTTGATGACATTTGGGCTTGAACCACTAACTTCCAGGTCAAGAATCAAGTTCCTTTACCACAATGACACTGAGTGAGATACACTGTTTTATCCAAACTGTTATAATCGCTCACATAATTTACCTCAAATATTTTACATCTTGACTAAAAGTGGTCAATCTATGCTGTTTGTGACTCATAATATTTCATAATGTTAACCTAGTTTCCAAATGAAATCATTAGGAAACCTCGGTTTAACTTGTTAAAGTTCATGCCTCCTGAAATGTTGCGGAACTTTTACGGGTCCACTATCTAAATAGGGTTCCTTGTGTAAAATCTGAGCAGAATCATAATAAAAGGGCATCACGGAAAAGTCTTAGGCAGAGCGATGTTTGGAGTATTTTGTAATGGCAGAAGGTTTCGGATTTGGTGAATATTGATACAGAATCGCCCGAGTGGAGCCTAATGATGACTAGGAAATTCCGGAATGTTTACATTTTTGCCCCTTATGAAAGATGTATGATGCTGTTTTACGACTAAAAATAGAACCGTAAATGCATTTTAAAAGCAAATTATCCACTATCTTTGATTTATAAAATAAACATTATCTGGGGAAAACCTTGTTTGGGTGGGGAAATTCGTTTGGGAGGAAAAGGTCCATTTTGGGGGAAAAATCACCGAGGGGAAGGGGCCGATATTCAGCACCAGTTTCTCAGTAAAAAACACCTGCAAATGATAATCATTAGGAAACCTCGGTTTACATTGTTAAAATTCATGCTTTGAAGTGTTGTGAAACTATTACGGGTCCACTACCTTCAAACCAATACTGATCTGGCAAAATATTGATCCCTGTTGGACTGTACACTCTGCATTGACTGAGCAAGATGGTAACATTTTTAGTAGAATTCTAAATACAGAAACGCCATATTCCTTATCTTGAAAAAATTGAATTTCAATTGACCTGAGGTGTGTTTTTTTAGGTTGAAGAATTTTAAGATTTATTTTTATTTTTTAATCGGGATATCTCTTACTGCTATGTAGAATTTCAACTGAATTGCTTGGGATATTCTGATTAAAAATCTTAAGATATCTTCAAAATCTTAATCTATAAAACACACCTCTTTGCTTGATCATTATTGTTTTATCAAATGCATTTTTTCAACTATTGATTGAATTTATCATTGGACAAGAGACAAGATTAACAGTTTTAATTGTACTTAGCTACTGTTGTTTCACCCTGAAATTGAATTTTATCTGTAACAAATTAATCAAATGAAGAAGTTTGAGTTTAGTTTAAACTCTGAGACTTCACTTCCTGCTATTCACAATTTGTCTTTATAGTAGGGTAGAATGACTCATTGATATGGAAAGGAAGGTGCTACTTAAGAGAATAAAGAATCAGATAGGCAGTTATTAAAAACAGTTTATGTATTAATTGAACATGTCATATACAGATTTTTTTAGGGATTTTTGTTTGGTATGTCTTGTTTATAGAATTAAATAAATGTAATTACACTCTATTATGCATTTTGTAAATATTTGGTCCAATAAAAGGTTCAAATCATTTTGTTTTGAATATTTCTACAACAAGAAATACATGTGCTGATCCTGAATTTTTAGTGAAGTAGTTGCTATAGCCTTGGTTGTCGTCTTGCATGACCTTTGACATTTTGTGATATCTATGGTAATCCTAAAGGTATTGAATTGGAACTTGTCTCATATTTTCTCTAACCAAAGAACCAACTCTACTGCTAAGATGTATAAATCTAGATGCATATTTTGCAAATTGTGCCCCTGTTTTGACAATTTTTTTCACCAACAGCCAAGCATAGGCACCCACATGTGGTGCTTTTGTTTTCCATGAGAGCAGCACAAACATAGTTGTCTATTAATCAATTTATCAGTTGGTGAGCAAAACGTTTAAGCTAAACCTCAAATGAGGTAGCATTTTGGTCACCCACTGATGATATATTTGTATAAATGTATTTCAATGTCATCTTTTTGTCCTGATATCCCCCCACTGGATCCGCACATGGGAAAAAGCTCATCAATGCCAATGGCCATTAACCCTTCTTATACTAAGTATAAATCCAGGCTAAATTACACTAGCTTTAAAGCAAAGTGCTGAATTTCTCTGAAAGAAAAATCATCCAACAAATTTTGTCTTGAAAATTTAGTCTCAACACAGTTCTTGGTCAAAAAGATGGTGTAGACTAAGATCAGACTGCACACATGTTCAGGATGATCCTTGTCTATATCTCCTGCCAAAATGGGAATTTCCAGATTCAGATTGAATTGGATTAGGGTAGTACACCCGTGATAGATACAAGACATTTTGAGAGTAATGAACTGTAACAGTGTTTACTGAGGTTTCCTAATGATTTTAATTATGAAACCTTTGTAAACATTGTGAAAGATCATGAGTTCAGATATGTGGAGGAACTATTAAGGGTCCACTACCTCTATACAAATCATGGCCATATTTAGCATGTGTTGTAAGTGACTCAAGGATATGTGAAATATATTGTCATCACAACTTTATAGACAGATGTATTTGGGTAACTGCTGTGGTAGTGTATCCGACACCCATTCATTTGCTCCTAGAGCCAACGTCCTTTGCTACAAGTTGTTCCCCAGAATGGCTTGATATGTTTTGTTTGCATGGGGTTTAATACCACTTTCAATATTAGTGCAGTTATATTATAGTTGGCCAGTGCACCAACTCATATCCTTTCTCACACCAGTAAAACCTCAACATTTCTTGTGAGCCACTAGCTGCTCATCCATCTAAGGCGTGCTACATTTTATCGTAAGTAAAATATCATTAGCCGTTGACTCAAGTATAATCAATATTGACAGATGAAAGTTGGCTGAGCCGGGGTTCTAACTCGCTATCCCATGTTTGAAAGCCCTGCGTTACTGCTAGGCTTAGCCCTTGTGGATTAATAATCATAAACCTATGTGGGATAGCAGCTAGAGGCTAGACAGGGATCTAATTGTAGTGCTTGAAAAGCTGAAAAGACTCTAAGATTGTTAAAAGCAGTGTTAACCCCCTTTCTAACACACAAATTGTTGGGTCCCAGGCCCAATCTCTGATGGTGGCATCCATCAAATCTGACTTTTTTCACCCAGCTGATGGTTCAGAAAAGGTCTTGTGTAACGGCAAATCACATTGTGAAATTGACATTCATCTAGATCAAAACCAATGGAAATCACTCGCCTAGTGCTCAAATATTTCATTCCTAACACTCACTCCAATCAATTTAAAACGCTCCAAAATCATTAAAAAAACCCACTGAATCTGTGCAAAATAATCAGCATTCCAATAAAAATGATTGTATGATTTTTTAAGGCTGTCGTTGATTTTTAAGGGTCTGATTTGTCTGTAAAGACACAAATCCAGACAAGTTGGTAGATCTTTTAAAGGAAGGTAATCAATTAGCACTAATTTATTGTTGATTTTGTTTTACCTCCCTTGAAAATCAATCTAAATTTGCTCATCACACTCATTCAATTTCATTCTAAGGTCATTCAATTTTCAATTTCCAGATTCTTCTTACTGTATTCACTGGTAAAATACAGTAAAATATCAAGAGTCAATGATTAGGTGCTCATACCACCGTCATAGGACTCAATGGTTAAATGTAAGAAGTTTCGATACAAGTTGACCGAAACCTTTTCATAAAAAAATTCAGCCCCACAATTACCCTAGACTGCAGTTGCGGATCTAAAGTAACCCCTATCGTGAGTCTTATCATTCATTTCCTCGGGAAATTTAATCAACTTGTGGTTAACTTTGAAGACCCAACTGTAGAGTAAAACCTACATTACGGTTTGACTGGCGAGCCTGTCTCAATCTATCCATATAGATCTGAGGGAAGCGTAGATGGGACAGGTTTATCAGTCTACATTACAGTCTCCGTGAATCCGCCGTATGAAAATGAAATGCATGTCCTGGCTGGTGAGCATGTCCTAATCTATGAAATATTGGAGAGTAACATGGATAGGATTTGTTTACCAGACAATTGAAAGCACTTTCATTAAGTAATATTTCATTAGGGTAACAATGTTCTTGCCTTTAATAAAACATTGTGGCCCTGGTAAAGCCGGCCACTAAGGAGAGAAATTGTTTAAAGAAAGTAAAGAAAATCTCTCGGCTGTTCATCCTTTCATTCTCTACTGGTGGACTAGGTACGAACTGGCACTGAGGCGAAAACGGTATTTGGATAGAACTGGAATAAGAAACGAACACGCACAAGTCACTCGTCGTCTCGCCTTTAATTTGCCTGGATGTTTCCGAAACTCGCTAGAGCTATTTATTTCGAGAAGATTGTGAATTTGCTTTTTTATTTATCTATTCTATCAACAAAATGAATTATTTTTAATCAAACGAAAATAATTTCGTTAAAACTGATTGAACGGTTTCTTATCACGTAACCGATCGGAATGAGTGAAGGGTTCTGATTGAACGCTTTGTAACGATTCTGATTGAACGGTGATTGTAAAATTGTGATTGAACGCTGATTGAACGGTGAACGCTGATTGAACGTGATTGCCCGTGGATGATTGGATTGTGATTGAAATGATTGTCAAATTCCTGATGTTCCGTACTGTACCAGTTGGGACTCCTTCATTTTGAAAGTAAGGAGTCCAATGAACTCCCAGGATTAATCAAGAATGTTTCAAGAAAAAAAAATGCACAGGGCAAATTCCTTTTCAACTCTTGGAAAAAATCTAGATTTTTTTCACAAATAAGTTATAGAAGATAACATTTGCCTGCATATGGCCACATTTTGAAAGAAAAACATCTTTCAAGGAAGAAATTTGTGGAAAAAAAGAAATTGCTTTTAACAAGCAATTTCTTCTTTCCACAATGTTCTCCCACCAAGGAAATTTGAACTCCTTTCTTTGAGCTTGGACTCCTCAATTTCATAAGTTTGGAGTCCAATAGACTCCTTATTCACAGAAGTTAGTGTCCATCCCTGTCTTACCTGCATACTCTATCCTTGAGGCTGTGATCTTCTAAACATTGTGACAGGACCAAACTCAGGTGTGAGATCACGGTCATGGCTGTACCTGGCTGACACATGGGCTGAGGTTCTGGGTGCGGGTTGGGCTCTGGCCATTCTGGATCCTCGGGCTCTACACATATACTGAAACTGATATCAAATAGAGGATAATCTTGTGTTTCAGTGTAAAATTGATCTATGTTGCCTTTTGAAAACAACAAAAGGAAATATCAATTGATCTTACTGGAAAAGCAACCAAATATTCTATTTCTTCAATGCAAAAATAAGATAAAATCTGAATTTAATTTGACATGTATTCAAAAAGCATGTCATTTTGGGGGTGATTGCAATGTGGTTTCTTGATTATCTGCAGAAAACCATCAACGACAAGACAATTGAACTTGTGCTGGACTCTCAATACATTAATAAATGGGCCATAGGAAAACCATAAATTTGGTCAAGAAATATCCCTTTGGGGTACATAATATTACCTATTGACATAATCCAGAAAACTCCTTCTCATTTCCATCAGTCTCTCCACTTCGTCTAATTCTGTGTCACAGGTTGTGTAGAATCTTGAACACATGGCATCTAGGTGATAGGACAGGCTGAAATATATCATGAACAATTAGTCACAGAATATTGTGAGGAATTTATCTTGATATCATCTTTTATCTTATAACTATACAAATATCTATGTGATAACATTCCGTATGATATTTTTTATGATATCACATAGTTATTTTTAGAACAATGATATAATGCGGTTATTTTTAGAAACTTGCATTTCAGTTAGAAAAATCGACGAAAACAATACAAATAGAGTTTATAAGATAAATATAATACATACTTAATGTATTGTATGAAAAAAATATCTAACTCAGTTGTGAGAATTGATAAATGTCTCGGCAGAGCCTCGACAATGATCAATTCTCCCAACCTTGTTAGATATTCTTTCTCATACACAACACTAAGTATGTATTATATATGTCCTTTAATGCATTTGATATTCAAGAAGGACCAATTTCAAAAATGTTTCAACTCGTTTTTCAATATGAAAATTCATGTAAAATTAGTGATAAGCTATATTAGAACCAAAAATGAACAAGAGTTGAAACCATTTTAACCTTCACATATCACCTTGAACTTGGCCTTGTAATTACAACTTTAATGACATGAAAACATATTTGTGAAACATGGAAGTCCTTGTAGCAACTTTACTTTTAAAATCGTGACCTTGATAAAATATTTTGAGCTTCCAAGGTGACTATGATGTTAGGAAAAGTAAATATATAATATATGCTTAGTGTTTTGTATGAAAAATATCTAACGAGGTTGGGAGAATTGATAATTGTCAAGGCTCTGCCGAGACAATAATCAATTCTCACAACCGAGTTAGATAATTTTTTTCATACAAGTACACTAAGTACGTATTATATTTATCTTAAAACCTCTATTTGTCTTGTTTTCGTCGATGTATCTATCCCCAATGCAAGTTTCTAAAAATAACGGCATTATATGATTGTTCTAAAAATGACTATGTGATATAAAAAAATACGGGATAAAAATATAGAAAGCAACGTTCATACCAACCATAAGTTGTTAGGGCTGTGTGGTGCTAGATGGTTGATAAAAAATAGTTCAACAAAAAGGGGCATATTTCACAAAAAATGCATCAAGAGTTACCCCCCCCCCCCTTTGATAGTATATCTTGCCCTTATGATAGTGAAAATTTATAGTGAAAGCTGTGATATCGCTAAATGTCAAAGTTTAACATGTCAACCACAACCACAACAACGGGGCAAAGGCTATAGCAATACCTTAGATTTTCTCTAAAATCAGCCAAGCTAAAATATCCTCCTGATCTACCAGATAGGCATAATAAGGGCATACCAAAAGTTAGAAATGTTTTTACCTTGTTGTACACAGTTTTGTCTTTTCTTCATCTGGCATTAAAGGTCCCATAATGTGCAACATTCCATAACTAATAACACAGTGACTAGCCACAGCAGTGTTACAAGTGTCTACAACAAAATACATGTAATGAATGTCAAAAAGAAAAGAAAATGCTGTCTACAGGAAAAATGATTAGTCGATATTGCTTGACCAAAAATTTCTATTAAGCGACCAATTTTATCAAGTGACCATCTTAAAAAGACCGATCACCTTAAGTAATATCTCTGAAAAATGTGACTTTCTTAAGCGAAAAAATATTTACCATATGAATCTAATGTTGTTGAACATCATTAGAATTTTCTCAGAAAATTCTAACGGGATCCAACATCAAAGGATGCAACAATTTTTTTATGTCTAATTGACCTGATTTGTTTGCGACCATTTCCTTAAGCAATATTTTTGGTGGTCCCCTGAGTGGCCACTTTAAACACAAGTTTTACTTAGATAATGTCACTGGTTAGGTGGTGTTTTTAACAAGTGATAATCCGCAGTTATTTCTCAATAATCCACCACAAAGCATGAAAGAAAGAAAAATCAATCTTACACAGAAATATAATTATCATGTATGTGTTTGTGAATAAACAGATTTTTTACCTTGGTCTGGATTACTTGGAGTAGTTGTATCTGGAAAAAAAGTAATCATTTATTACATTTTTTTGTGTTTGAAAAGTAACTGCTCTTCTTTTCTTTTAAATTTACAGATTCCTACAGTTTTGTTTAAATATACATTGTGTTAGGAAAACAAACAAAAATTATAATTTTGTGAATTATAAAGACCCAAGAAGTAGTTATCTTTTATCAGATTGACCTTTATAACAGGCCTTGACTAGTAAGATGACCTTGTACATAAAAGAGAAACATGCCTGTTAATGAGATGCACTAGCATGCTTCATGTACCTCGTATTCAAGGTGACAAAACTGTTTGCCAATTTTCCCCCACTTTGTACACAAATGCATGTGCAAACCAGGGTAAAAATTGCAAAATAGTTTGCAACATTAAGTCATCCTGAACACATGGGCATTTACTGCACTTTGAATTTTGTCAAATATTGGAATACCGGGGAAATGTTTAGTTTGCAGGATAAGTTTTGGAATGACATACAGATTGATTGACAAAAAGATGTTAAGAATATGCTTCTCTATGTAGGGAGTCATACAAAAATTACAATAATTTCTATTGTTTCTTGACAATTAATTCTCACCATCTTGACATGACTCCACTAGTGATTTGATCCATTCTACTTCATCTTTCAGTAGTTCCAATTCCAAGGAAAATGTGTCTATGTTATCAATGCATGTAGAGAATTTCTGTATAGCACTGCAGTACCCTCCTGATGCAGGCTCAGAGAAAGACCCAGCTAGCTGTAAAATAATGATAATTAGAATGAAAACACTTCAAAAAATATTCTCAAAAATTCACTAACTCCCATACTCCCTTACTCACAGATTAGTTACTTGTGTGCCACAAGTACAGTTATTTGACACTCATTCCCATTGAAATCATTCAAAATCATTCACTCAGCCTTCCATTATTTCATTCCAAAATCACTCCCAAATCATTCAACCAGTCAATTTCATGATGTTGTTAACTGTAGCAAGAGATGTTTGTAAAACATTGATGCCCTCATAAAAGCAGGTCAATAGCCTATTCTTTGTCAATCAACAAAGGGCAATAACACAAAATATGATGAGTAGAGTTATGGTACTTGTGCACTGCACTTATCCTTAATGAGATCTATCCACCGGTGAAGTTTCGTGATTCTAGCTAGCATTCTTTATAAGATAAGCCCCAGACAAAAAACGGTCTACTGACAGACTAACTGACTGACAAGTGAAAAGCAATTTACCCCCTCTTCTTTGAGGGTGGGCAAAAAAATACCTTTTGTGTTTACTTTATGAAAGATAAATTGAGTTTACACTCAAACAAATAATTTTCTCTATATATTCAACACATAACAACCAATTTGATTTTTTTCAATGTACAAATTTTCTTCTTTAAAAGCCCTTAATTCAAGTAAGTCTTTGATTTTCCACCTGTCGATAATTCAGGGATCCAGATAATTTGGAATGATGGCTAACTAGATCTATAATTATACCCAAACCCGTGTTGTGGGTACTTGTTGAAGTCATCTTAGTGAGATGATTTCAATGAACACCAACAACAGAGCATTTTATTGAACGATGATAGTTCTTTTTGAATGAAAAATCACTCCCTCCAAGGATCAACACTAACACCAGTCCTCATCTCAGAGACCTGTGGATTTCAGGGAAGACTGGTATAAGTTACCAAGCTGCAGGTCCTTCAGGCCTGTAGTTAATAGTAGTACTTACCATTTCAAATCTGTAAAATCTTAAAAATAATTGCCTCTCCAATACTTAAATTTCCATTACCAACTGGAAAACCTTGTAGAAAAAGAAGAAATTGCTTGTTAAAAGCAATTTCTTCTTTTACAACAATATTTTCATTGCAATTTATCTCTTAAATTTCTAAAAATTAAACATGGTTTTCATGTAGGACCTGTTGATATCAGGGAGGACCTGCAATTGTTAGGGCCAACAGGTCCTTCAGGCTGGTGGCAAAATGTAGTCAGTGTCGAACCCTGCCCTCAGCTTGGAACTCAGATATCCAAACATTCTTACCTCATAGACAAAGTCCTGAACACATTTCTTCCATGGAGTTTCTTCCAGTAGGATAAGTGGAGATGAAGTGCAGGATAACAGAGAAATACCATTGAAAAAGGAGAAAACGGGGACAGCAGACAGTGGGCTCACACATCCTTCTAGTAGATTTGTTACTTCATTCTTCTTGGCATCAACATTTCTGAAAGACACAAGAAACAGATGCGTATAAGAAAGGAAAATGAACTAAAACTGTCGCAGAGCGGACTTATACGCCACACAAGCACTTTGTCAGAATGCAAGTGCTATTAGTGCAGGATGTGTTTGTAACAAATATTGAGGTCATATGCAGCATTTGCATGCAAAAATTGACAGTGACCTTGACCTTTGACCTATGTGACCAAAAAACAATAGGGCAATTCCTTGATTCATAGGCAACATTTGCATAAAGTTTCATGATTCTAGGTTGCTTATTTCTTGAGTAAGAGTCCGGAAACGAAAATTGAACCAAAATTGACTATGACCTTTACCTTTGACTTATGTGACCAAAAAACAATAGGGCACATTCTTGGATCATAAGCATCATTTGCATAAAGTTTCATGAATGTAGGTCACTTGGTTCTTGAGATAGAGTCCGGAAATGAAAATTGAACAAAGGCTGACTATGACCTTGACCTTTGAACAATATGACCCCAAAACAATAGGGCACTTCCTTGGGTCATTAGGAACATTTGTATTAAGTTTCATGATTGCAGGTCATTTGGTTCTTGAGTAAGAGCTCGGAAACGAAAAGGTCTACAGAGAGACGGGCCGATGGACATACATGGTGAAACCAATATACCCCCCTCTACTTCGTAGGTGGGGGGTATAATTATGTCTATACAATCCCAAATCCTCCCAAAATAACAAAGATAAAAAACTGGGCAAAATCAAAACCCTGACTATTTTACTTTTGACTGAACATCATTTCAAAACTTTAGCAAAATAAGATTTTTGGTTATGTTTGCCAAGTTTGAAAAAATGTTCAGTCAAAATATGCCCCACCACATACTTACCCAGAATAACATCGCCAAACACTGAAAAAGTGTACAAGGGCAGGGGCCCGTTTTACTAAATTTCTTACGAAAAAATTAATTGTCAAATTCACAAGTCGTACCTATTCATTGTTAGAGTCTGCCTTGCAATATCACATCGGAATCATCTTTAAAAGACAATTCCAATTAGATGATACATTGCAGAAATCCATATTTAGTAACTACTGTAGAAGGAACTTTAATTTTTGGCTTACACAAAAAATGATTGTAAAACAGAACCTAGGAGACTAAGAATATTCTGTGAAGACTTAAACTAAATCTATCTGTAATTGTAAGATATTGTAGGATATCCGTAATTGTTCACAAGAAGTTGAGGGAGAGAAGATGATACCAATTTAAGACCACCTAGGACAGTACAATAAAACTTGTTTTAAGTGACCACAAATAGGACCACTGAAGTGGTTGCTAAAGAAAATGGCTGCTTAATACATGTTTTGTTTACAAATAAGAAACATAATTTTGTAATGAAAATGCAAAATATTGCAAAATTCTCAATGATCCTATGTTGTTAAAGCTCAAAAAAGTTGTCTCATTGAGACTTTTCAGGTAAGTTTTAACAACATAGAATCCATTTTCAAAAATATTTAGACCAACAATGACTACCCTTTAAGATATTTTTATTTAAAGAAGGGGATTTTGAAAACAGTGGCTTCATAAAAATGGTCGCTTAATAGACATGGTTGCTTGCGCAAGATTTACTGAATATAAAAATGAAACGGTTCTTACTGGCAAACAGCATTGATGTCAGTTTCTCCGATTGAGTCCTGTATGAGTTTGATTGATTCATTCACAGCCTGATACGGCTCACACGTCATTTCCATGTATGCTTCACAAGCTGATGGGTCAAACGTCCCATCAACACTATCATCCTCACACTTGTCCGCCTCTACTGCGTCCAGTAATGTTTGTCTTTTTGGTTCTGTTGGAGGACAGTGTGTGACATAATATTGAACACAGTCATATTTATCCTTCTTCTTCCTTTAAAAAACAAAACAAAATTATTTGTTTTATCTGTTTAGGATTATCTATCCACTGGTGAGAGACAAATAATCGTAGAGATTGAGTGCCGATGTAGGGGATTGAACCCAGGATCTTTAGATTGACAGTCCAAGTGCTACCAACTGCGCTATGACAGCGGCTGCAATCAGTGCTCTTAGCACTTTAATTTTAATGTAATATGCAATAATGCAATATTTTTTATTAAACTTGGCAAGGGTTTAATATCCATGGCCCTCCACCATTGGCATGATTGCCATTTTGCGGAAATTTTCAAATATTTGACATTGAACATTACCTTGACTTTGATTAAGACCTTGACAGTGAACCTAACAGAAAGGTATTCTCATAATCAATACTTGTGTGAAAAATAAAGTCTTAGAATCCCTTATTTGTAAAAAGTACCATAAAAATCTTAATAGTGCCCCATGTTCTAATTAAACCCCATTCCCCTTTTCGGAGGTGAAAATCAACCATTTTCACAGGATTTTACAAAATCGTGGAGCGTCTAATAAAAGCCCATACTCAAACAAGCGGACCATGATGGTCCTATATCGCTCATCTTAGTAAGTCAACTCATAACTTGTCAACAATATTATAAATACCACAGATTGTCTGATGTACATTTAGGGTGAATTTCAAAGAAACAGACTTTAATTTCCTCCTACTGCTATTTGATTTTCTTTTTAATTGCAAACAAAGTTATTGTTGGAATCGAATTCTTTTTACAAGTTTAGTAGGCCTAAACCTTAAGAATATTCCTGCCAAGTTTAAGATATGCCCAATAGTTAAGGTGAAGATAAATCTTCTCTGAAATTTTTGGCATATATTTGACATCTACAATACCATGGAAGATTGAATAAAATCATTTTTACAATTTTGGTAGAGCTTCACCAAAAGAACATCCCAACCATGTTTCAGCTTGATTGCCCAAGTGGTTTAGGAGGAAAGGATTTTTTTCTAAGATTTTTGGCCATTCTAGGCCATTTTTCAACCTTTCCGTTACCATGGAAACCAGAGTTTTTGATGAAACTGAATTCTTAAAACAACTTTTGAAAAGATCCACCCAAGGAACATTTCTGCAAAGTTTCAGCTTGATTACCATAGTGGTTTAGGAGGAGAGGAATTTTTTCAACCTTTCCCTTTCCATAGAAACAAGAAGTTTTGATGAAATTGAATTCTTTTAACAACTTTTGAAGAGCTCCACCCAAGGAACATCTCTGCTAAGTTTCAGCTTTGTTGGCCTAGTGGTTTAGGAGGAGAAAATTTTTTTCTAAGATTTTCAGCCATTTTTGGCCATTTTCAACCTTTCCGTTACCATGGAAACCAGAGTTTTTGATGAAATTGAATTCTTACAACAATTTTTGAAGAGTTTCACCCAAGGAACATTTCTGCCAAGTTTCAGCTTGATTGCCATATTGGTTTAGGAGGAGAAGAGTTTTTTCTAAGATTTTTGGCCATTTTTCAACCTATCCCTTTCAATGTAAACCAGAGTTTTTGATGAAATTGAATTCTTTTAACAACTATTGAAGAGCTCCACCCAAGGAACATCTCTGCAAAGTTTCAGCTTTGTTGGCCTAGTGGTTTAGGAGGAGAAAATATTTTTTTAAGATTTTCGGCCATTCTTGGCCATTTTTCAACCTTTCTGTTACCATGGAAACCAGAGTTTTTGATGAAATTGAATTCTTACAACAACTTTTGAAGAGCTCAAATTTCCCTTTCCATCGAAACCAGAGTTTTTGATGAAATTGAATTCTTTTAACAACTATTGAAGAGCTCCACCAAAAGAACATCCCAACCATGTTTCAGCTTGATTGCCCAAGTGGTTTAGGAGGAGAAAAATTTTTTCTAAGATTTTCCGCCATTTCTGGCCATTTTTCAACCTTTCTGTTACCATGGAAACCAGAGTTTTTGATGAATTGAATTTTTTAACAACTTTTGAAGAGCTTCACCCAAGGAATATCTGTGCCAAGTTTCACCTTGATCATCCCAGAGGTTTAGGAGGAGAAGAATTTTTTCTAAGATTTTCGGCCATTTTTCAACCTTTCTGCTACAATGGAAACCAGAGTTTTTGATGAAATTAAATCCTTTTAACAACTTTTGAAGAGCTTCACCAAAGGAACATCTCTGCCAGGTTTCAGCGTGATTGGCCAAGTGGTTTAGGAGGAGAAGAATTTTTTCTAAGATTTTTGTGATTTTCAGCCTTTCTGTTACCATGGCAACCAGAGTTATTCATAGAATTGAATTCTTTTAACAACTTTTGAAGAGCTTCACCCAAGAAATATCCCTGCCAAGTTTCAGCTTGATTGGCCCAGTGGTTTAGGAGGAGAAGATGTTTTAAGAAATTGTTGATGGACGAACAGACAGATGGACGGACGATGGATGGTGAGTGATCACAATAGCTCACCTTGAGCACTTTGTGCTCATGTGACCTAAAAAACAAGCTCACCAAAAATTTGAATTAGTTTTACGCACCTTTCCCCCAATCAAATGTTAATATTTTGTACCGATAATGTTATTTTTGGCCATTTTTTCATCATCTTATTTATATCAATAGGTCAACAGGACATAGTTGTTAATGCCTATATGTTTATAGGCAGTAACAACTGTTTGACACTGAGCCATCAGTTTGTAGCATAGCCTCTAATAAAAGCCCATTTCAGTCATTGGAAGAGAAACAGACAAACAGTCGGGTCAAAAACAATATGCAGGCACATTAAAATACTTGGAGAATAGTAATACTGTAAACAACTTACCGTTACAAAGACCTGTGTTTAAGATGAAATTATTTGCGAAATGTTAGTGCAATGTAAACCTTCTTTGCATGAGTTTTCAACTTTTTACAAACATTTTTGCATTCTGAATGTAGGACTAGTTTGATAAGGGAATGTTTTTTTTGTTTTATTTTTTTCTTTTACTATTGTTTGCAACTGATTGAATATGCAAAATAAAAAATATGATAAAAACTGTAAGAACAAGGGCTAAAATATTGCTAAAAAAGTAAGAAAGGTTGAAACAATGCTACACTTGGGCTAAATATCTTTCCTTAGAACAATTCTCTGGTACTACTGGTCTTTTACCCCTTTCCAGTATACAATCTTTGATCTAAAATACGACCTACACAGTACTCCTAAGGGTGGGCCTGAGATTATAATCATTTTCTTATTCACAACTGAGCATTATGGTAAAATTTGAATTAGAAAAAATAAATGTACATGAAACTTAATAACAATTAGTTGATATTCATAGCAACTTGTTAATATTATTTTTTCATAAAAAGTTATTCATATCATCTTTTATGTTCATACATATTCTATAATAATACAACAGAATTGAAGCTTTAAACTCAAATTGAAACTTGAGAAAATTCTCAGTCAAGCATAAAAAACTTTTTTATTATATATCTATCTATCTATACGTACTGCCTAACTCCACTTTCGGGTATTACAGGCAGGTGTGCATTATCATTCTGAATGTTATCAATTTTTGTGTGAGAAATTCTAGAGGCAGTGGAATCTTTTCTTTAAGGGTTTAATCAATGCAACCCATTTACAGCTGGGTGGACTGAAGCAGTGACTATTTAGTTTTTTGCCCAAGGAAACACCTCACTGTCACCAGGACTCGAACCACTGACCTTCAGATCATGAGATTGATGCTCTAACCACCGAGATATCGAGGCAATCTACCTTGCAGTGAAATCTTGGGATTTCCTAGTGTAATAAATTTCGATATATTGTCGTTAATATTCTAATACCTAGTAACTACAGTTTTGATCAAGCTGCAGTTACGTTTTAGAATAACAACAACAATATATATATATATATAGGTCAATAGTGACAATTACACTTTTCAGTTTCTCTCTCTGATAAAAGGTATCAAAGATGCTTACCTGCAATTGACATCTGGACTATCAAAGGGTGAAGACACAACAGCTGAACATATCTCCGCCGCTCCAATATCACAAACTGTGGTGGGATCCACTCGTGTTGCTTTACAGAATTTGTCATTCAAGTCTATATCACAGTATTGCGGACCTTTAATTGTTCGTATAACTTTGATGATTCTGGTGGCCACCGCAACACGATCATCTTGTGTACAGTCTGTCAGGACTTCATCTAAGCAATCAAATCCTTTCTTGATATGACTGAAAAAATATGAATTCCTTGTAACAAATCATTCTTTTTTCATATTTTGGCTAAAATTTGAATATCATTTTAGAAAAAGAATAGGCAAAATCAGCATCTTTGCTACCATACTTTTGGATATTTTTGTGTGGTCTTATTTTTGTCACTTTAGCCCAAAATGCAGTGGGTTTTTTTGTTGTGTCTTATTTCTCCATCTAGCATGGTTTGCAAAAATAAGACATACCAGAATAAAACTTTGATTTCAGGCCAGCTATTGTTGAAGAGTTCATAGGAGAAACTTCCCTTTGATGTTGGATATATTTGAATGCTTGGGGCTAAAGTTCTGGAAAAAATTGAAGACTTTTTAAGACAGTATTCAATTCTATTTTTAAGTTGGTCCTAAGACGGTCCAAGAGACTCACATTAGATAGTTTTTTGGGTCCTGGGGCCTGTTTTATTAAATTTCTTACGAAAAAATTACTTGTAAGTCAAGTTCATCCATCGTACCTTGTGTTTACATTTATTGTTAGATTCTGCCTTGCAATGTCTTTAGAAACAACTCAAATGAGATGATGCATGGCAGAATTCCATCTAGTTACTACTATAAAAGCAACTTTATTGTTTGACTTACGCAAAATTATCATAAGATGTTTAGTAAACAAGCCCCTGGCTACTTATATGTGAGTTTCATACTTTCAAAAAGCCAATCCCTTAGAACCCTGGTATTGTTTTTTACTTACACACACTCTTTATCACTACCATTAGACCTGAGATATAGTATGACAGGACCCTTACATTTTCTCCAGTTACATGTAAACTCTCCCTCCTCATCCTGAATACTTTGGGCTCAACTTCAGGAAAGAATTGAAGACTTTTTAAGACAGTCTTCAATTCTAAACAGTCTTCAATTCTTTTCTTAACTTGATACTAAGAGGGTCCAAGAGACTAACATCAGATAGTTTATAGCATCCTGGCTTCATATATGTGAGTCTTAGACTTGATAAACCGACAACCCTGGTAATGTATTTTACTTACACACATTCTTGATCACTACCATTAGACCTGAGATATGGTATGAGGGGACTGAGACATTTTCTCCAGTTACATGCAGACTCTCCCGCCTTCTCCTCCTCTTTCCCCCCCCCCCCTTTTTGGGTTATCATGAGGACAAATCATTGGGGTGACAGTTCCGAAAGTCTTATACAAGAGATAAATCATTGATTGGCAACCAAAATATTGATTCTACAGCTTAACTTAAGCTGTAGAAACAACATTTTGGTTGTCCTACAATGAAATATATTTTACTTACACACACTTTTGATGACTACCATTACACCTCAGAAAAAAGTGTGACTGCACCAAGACATTTTCTCCAGTCATATTTAAATTCCTCCTTCTCATTTTGTTTCCTTTGCAGATGTTGTAGGGAAAAATCATTGGGGTAACATAGTTGAAAGTCTCAACAGATAAAAAGTTGATAGGCACCGAACAGGCCATATCTATAGCTTTATAACACTTTGTTACCCCAATAATTAAATGCATTTTACTTACACACACTCTTTATCACTACAATTAGACCTCAGGTCTTTCGCAGATGTTGTAGGGAAAAATCATTGGGGTGACATATTTGAAAGTCTCAACAGATAAAAAGTTGATAGGCACCAAACAGACCATATCTATAGCTTTACAACATAGCTTTACCCCAAAAATCAAATGTATATCACTTACACACACTCTTGATCACTACCATTAGACCTCAGGTACGGCATGACTGGACCCAAACATTTTCTCCAGTTACATGAAGGCTCGTCCACCTCTTCCTCTTCCTCATTATTTTCTTCCCCTTCTGGGATATTAAGAGGACAAATCATGCGGATGACAGATTCAAAAGTTGTGTATAATTTGTCAACACGACCTGCTATCTCCTCTGAGCAGGAATCCTTCACTGTGGTAAAAGTACCTGCTGCTTCTTCCATTCCACTGAAATGAGCAAAAAGAGTTGTTACATATTTTTTTTCAATGAGATTGTAGACCGTATAATAAGTATTCATGCTATACGTGGGTCATCCAATAAAAAGTGAGACTGTGGCTCTAGTGTGTAACTAGTTCATTTCTATTAGATTATTGTTCCAGTATCAGTTAGCATTATATATCCCCTAATGTTTGACAGACTTCTATCTTTGTGTATTGAATGGAACCATTGTTGCTAGGCATCAGAAAGAGAAGACATATGTCATAATGACCATATTAACCCCTAAATGCTTCATTCTTCAAAAAAAAACTTCAAACCCAACTTCTCTAAGATATTTTTAGTCTTATTACAAAGATAAATGCTTTCTGGTATCATAACTAAGTGGTACGCAATGTCTGTCAAATTTTCAAAAGATTTTACATCAAAATTCATTGTACATTCAGGCCTTCAATCAGCCGACGTCGCTCTAAAAAAAGGGAGGGTATTCAAATGTAATGCTATAGTGATAAACTCGTAAGTTTCAAAACAAATTTTTGCATTAAAATGCTTGCTTTTAGATGTTAGATGATATCTTTAATGAAAAAATCTCTATCAAATGCTAAAATGTGAACATTTTCTTTGGACATAAATTGTTGCTTTGATCTAAATCGTGTAAAAGGGAATTTTTCTGCAAAAACTGAATTATATCTCAGAAGAAAAAAGAAATCAATAGAAGTAAGGTACAGTATGAAAGTGAATGATCCCTGTATTAGATTCAATCCAAGACCGTATTTCCATCTCCTTTGACTTTGAAAAAATGATCACTCAAAAAACGTTACATTTCTGTTATCTTAATGTGTACGTGGCCATAATTAACGTCATGACGTCATTTTAAGTGATGTCATCAGCATGACATCATAGTAACTTACTAGTTGATATGTCAAATGAATACAGAAGTGAATGAAGTATATGCATGTAAAATTTCATTGTGATATGTCCATTAGCTAATGAGATATAGAACCAGTCTCACTATTTATTGGATGACCCTCGTAGTCATTACATTTTTTTCGCTTATTACCTTGGTTTGTAGACCCTTCAACAATGTATAAATAGAGGATAATCATTTTTTTTCAATCAGATAGATAAATATTTCATTCACAAAATGAAATATTTATCAATCTAATTGAAAACAAATGATTATTCTTTTCTTTTATGCAAAAATGAGACAAAATGTGAAATTTCTAGGACATATTTTCGTAAAGCGTGTCATTTTGCACCTGATTGCTATGCAACGTTCATTGTGACATTACTTATTTTGCACTGCATAGATATAGATATTGTCAGATAGGGTGAAATGCTTAAAAGCAGGGTATAAGTTTTTGATAATTTTGCGCTTTTGCGGTGAGTTTAACAGGTGATAATCCACCGTTATTTCTCGATAAACCACCAAAAAGCATTAAAGAAGCTAAAATGCTCACAGTAATAAATCCTTATTGTGCTGAATTTATTTATTTTTTTCCAATATGTAGCTAATTTTTGGGACAATCTTTTCTAACAAAATTACGTAACAAAAAACCCAGACAATGAAGGCTTAATTCAGCCCTAAAATCTGAGTGAAGATGTAATGTCACAAGTTGAACCACAGGAAAGTTTTTACAGATTGTCACCAAAACCTAACAATATACAAAATGTCACATGATGAAGAACATTCTGTTAAAGTTTCATGAAAATCCATGCAAAAATATAGAAGCTACATTCACATGAATTTGAAATACCAGTCTGCTGATGGATCAATTGATAGACAGAGAAGATGACTCCAATAAACATCCACCCTAGGCAGCCTCTTAACTCTTTGCTGTTAAACCCTGCTTTTTATGTACCTATGATTTTATGATTGAGAAAATATTGTGAAAAAAGAAGAAATTGCTTCTGACAAGCAATTTCTCCTTTTTCCACACTATTTTCTACCCTACTGAATGGTTATTTTTCAAATTAAATCCACTTTAAATTTTCGTGTGCAAAAACCTTTGAATTTGGACAGGTCCAAAATTTTGTAAAACAGTAAAGGGTTAAAATTGAGATAAAAGTCAGAAACTGAATGACCTACCTGCAGAATGCTGTTTGTTCACTTTCAGTCATGAACCATTTGGTAGTGGCATTCATTATGACATCATTTACTGTAGTCTTGAGATCTCTATACAGACAGGACTCTGATGGCTCTACAATATCTGTAAATGTTACAACAAGATGTGTTTATGAAACACTAATGCCCCCGTAACAGCAATTTTTTTTCAAAGTTTGACCTTGACAGATGACCTTGACCTTGTCACATGACCTTGACTTTGGTACCAGCGGATGCGGATCATTGAGATCTATCATCATGCCAAATTTGAGCTTTGTATGTCAAATACTTTTGGAGAAAAGGAAAAGGTTAAGTTTTCGGACAGACGGATGGACAGACGGATGGACAGACGGACATAAGTAAGACAATATGCCCCAATCTCTAGATACGGGGGCATAAAAATGTGATCATAAGATAAAGGGAGACCGTCTTGGAGGAGCAGTCCAAGTCTCAATTGTGCAAGATTAAAATACTTTTTCTCATTTTCAATCAAACATTTCTGAATTTCAACTTGAAATTAAAGCTGTAATTCAGGTGGAATACTGAAATAAATGTATATAATTTAATTATTTTTTGTCCATCAAGTTTTGTGCATTCTGATTGGCTAAAAAATTGTATTTTTTCCCACAGTGAAAGCACTCTTGTCAAGTTTTAACAGCTAATAAGAAAGGGCTTTATGACATGTAAACTGGTATGAGAATCAGTTCCTTGATAACACCCAATCATTATTTCAGTATGGTCGTTGATTAATTACCCTATGGCCATTTTTTTCAAAACTTGACAATCATCTTCATATCATTGGTGGATAACCAAAACCTCATAACTACAGCTTTATTCAAGCTGTAGTTATGTGGTTTTAGTTGTCTACCAACAATTACTTCATTACCACATACCCTCATTCTCCCCATCTTGGTTTTCTTCATCGTTCTCCTGTTCACCGTCAACCACACTCTCATCAAGTTTTAATGGCTCGTTACACAGATCATCATGGCATGTATACTGGTATGAGAATCCATTTCTAGATAACACCCAGTCATTGTTAAGACTGCTTATTATTGGATTAGCGCATCCTTTAGTGATGGTGTAGCCATCAGCTTGAAGATTAACTCTAGTCATACATGCCTGAAAAACAGAAATGTAAAATGTTATTACAAAGTGGGCTGCCATTTTAAAATTTCTTGTAATATGCAACTTAAAAATTTATTCTTTATTTGTTACCATTATAAATGGAACAAAATGCATTCACATGCCAGTTCTCAGAAATGTTTTAATTTGAATGTACACATTTCATTATAATAAATATATAACTTATTAGTAGCAGTATAAGACATATTTTGTTTCTTTGAATAAAACATTTATCTTTTTCAAACGGTTATACTTAAAAGAATAACTGTTCCTTCTAAATATAGACCTGTATACCTGGTCAGTCTATGATAAACACAAGAACAGTTCACTGCATTACTCAACTTTAACAGGCTGCATGATACATTTAATAGTCCCATGGCAGTAATTATCAGATAACCATGGAATCATAAAACTGTTCATCGAATTTGGAGAAATTTTGGCCAAACTGGTGTCAGACTGCAGACTCACAGTATAGGTGCAAGTGTCTTCTGAGCAGACTGGCTAGGGTTATCTTTTTTAAACTTGGCTTATCTTCTTAGTCTACAATGGTCATTTCACTTTTTTGTATAGAATATTTGAAATTAGGCTCTACTTTTACTCTACTCTACTATCTTTTTATCCCTTCAAAACACACAGTCATTATTTGTACTGCATATGTCTGAATAAGCATAACCTTTTGTGATGTTGAGCCCTCAGCCTGGAGATCAACTTATATGAGACTGAAACACAATTTGTTAACTGTTTGTTTGTTTGTTTGATTATTTGTTTGTATGTTTCACTGATTTATTGATTGATTTGTTGATCGATAAATTTAAGAGCTATGTTGATTAATTGACTTGAATCAAAATAATCTTTTTAGAATGTTTGGGGAATCGATAAGTGAATGAACAGATTTGCAAATTATTTCATTCCAAGTAGTTATCAAAATATAAACATTAGATTTGGTATTTAACCTACCATTTTATTGAGAGGACATGTTTCTGTGTGTTTGTGACATTCTTCATTGTCAGTTTCATCTTCACATACATAACATTCTAGTGAGGAACCTTAAAATAGGGGAAAGATTCAAGGTTCAACACAATCCCACTAACCAATATCCTGCTGAATTAAAATTTGGTTTCCAACTAATTGTAATTTTTTACATTTAAACCAGTATTTCTCTTTGCTATCACATGATAATTCAGTAGTAGGTAGGCAGTGTAGTCTATGATCACACTGCACATCTGTGCAGACTGATTTTATTCTATACTGTCATTAAAAGCTTTGTCTATAGCAGTATAAGGCTGAGAACAACATGATAAAAGTTATCAATTTTCGCATATAAATAACCCATGTCAAGCTGAATAAAAAGCCTTGGCAAAATTATATGTAAATCAAAGTGCTGAAAGTTCTGTAAATTCTAATTGTGAGTCAGCATTTGATTTTGAAAATATAATTTCTGAAACTTTTCTGGTTTAAAAAAGGCTGATGTTTGTCCATACCTCCTGCCAAAGCAAGAATATTCTGGGATCAGCATGACAAGGTTTAACAAAAAGAACCTCTTGCAATTCCTTTATTACTACATATGAGTATCATTTATGAAAACAGACACATAGAATTCATTTTTTACTTCTACCTACAAATCATTTCCAATGGCTCTTACTTCACATTTTTGATTTAGTAGCTTATTTGAAGTTGGACCAGTCTTATTTCTTACTTAACATATATTTTATTTAAGTATTAAAGGCCATCGGCCCAGTTTACAAAACATGATATAACATAGAAACATTATTATGGCTCCTTGGTTTGTGTAAACAAAACTTTTTGACCCTATACATATTATTTAACAGCATATCAGTATACGAAACATTCATATAGTAAACATGTCTAAGTAGTATTATACAATTCTCATACCAAAGTATCTAAGTCGTATTTCGGGGAAACATTTACTGTCTGCTACTAAAAGATTTTTCCAGAATAAGGAGTTAGTTCGATATTACTTGTAAAATCTTATAAACAAATTTACATATATTCAATAGCTTTGCTTCATCTTTTTCAGAGAGAAGCTTATCAAAAGTATTATTGTTTTGAATGCTTTTTTACCTAGGAATATTTTTCTATAAAAATCGAATTGTGAACATTCATAAAATACATGAAACTCATTATCCAATTTATTGATTGAAAAGTGTTCATAACAATAAATACAAATACATTCTTGTTTTTCCACGTTATTTATGTCTACCTAATTCAATATCTAAACTATACAGTAAATTTTAAGGCTCACCCAAATTTATAGTAAAGCTTAGTAATAGTAAAGGAACAAGATTACAAACCTGTCATTGGTGATGACACATCACTACAGAATTTTTTATGTACTGCATCCGCTATTTTCAACATCTTCCAAACTTGTGGCTTAGCATAAAGGTTTGGTATTCCATAAACACAAGATCTCATATCATTAGTAGCACCACACATTTCTTCAACTTGACCGTATGGAACAAACTTCTCAACAAGAATATCGGCAACTGCATTCTTAAATGGCATGAGACATTCAAGGACAGGCATCAGTGGATCATCAGATTTATCAGGGATATCAATGTTACAATCGATATTCAACTTGGTCAATTCATCAATATGATCAGCCAGTACCCCATGCAGGTCAATCAGTTGGAATAGGTTACAACCATCAGTCAAGGGCTTTACACAGGTTAAATAATCTGTTAGATCTCTGAAATAGAGAAGATGCATTTAAGAGATGAAAGGGGGTATTTGTTGGTTTCAAAAGTATATAGCCATGGTGTCCTTGTTGTAATTGTCATGGTGTGAAAAATTTGACATTTTGTGATATCTCTTGTTCTATTGAAGGCATTCACATTTAACTTGGCACACATATTCACCATCAAAAGAGAAACCTGTACTATCAAGTGGGATAACTCTAGTTGCATTTTGAACAAATTATGCCCCTTTTTTCGATTCAGATTTTTTCACCATCAGCACTCAACAGCCAAGCTAAAGCACCCTTAGACAGTGCTCCTGTTATACTTTTTTATACATTTAATGAAAACAAAGATATCTGAAAATGTCTAACTATTTTTGCTAACTCCTGCACAAACATAAAATAGCTGTAACTCTTTTTTTCATTGGAGTATGAAAATTATTATTCAGAATGATAGAATCTTAATACACACAACTTAAATCAAATAGTCTACAAAACTTAAGAGTTATTTCACTTACTGACAATCATAGTTCTCAGTGACCTCAGCCAGGACACAATCAGTTGCCACTTTATCAAGGTCACAGATCATTTCCTCCTCCTCATCCTCTTTGTTGTTCCCCTCTGTATTGTCCACGTCGTCCATCTCACACATTGACCAATCAAAGTTCAGCTTATTCTTGGCTTCAAGAGCGATACTTGCACTTTTGTCACTCACTCGACATTTCTCCAAGATCATAGCTGCAGTTTCTTTGTATTCATACATCAGGAATCTACAAAAATATGGGTTTTATTTAGTGTTTGGCAATCAGTTTCAAATCACAAGCGATTATCTGTTTATAGTCAAAAGAGCATAATCAATTTATGGTCAATACTAAAATCTGTTTCTTAGAAATCAAGGCAATCCTAATTGAGAGTACACTATGGTATAACAAGGTAGGTTTTAAAACTTCTTATCTTTGTGTTTTTGTTTAGATAATGAAAAACAATGTTATTTGTTGAATCCTTTACCAAATCTAGAATGGACCACCAATTTTTAAGTCAAGGTCCACTGTCAGGGTTGGTTTAAAATAAATTGCTTTTCTCAAATAAAAAGATGTTACCAGAAAATAAGAAGTAACCCAGACTAAATAAGTGACATAAATCTTTCAAAACATTTACATGGCTGCAATTTACACATTAATTACCAATGAATGGATTTTTAGATTTCTTAATCGATAGTCTGCATCTGAAGCCTAAACCAACTGGTTATCCATTATTTTGATTAATCAGCCCATCAATATATTTTTTCATCAAAGCTCGATATTTCAAATGGGTTAATAATTTTACAGTGAAGACCCTAGGTAATCCAAAAGAAAGGTCCCTGCTTACATTGCAGATCCAGATCAAAATGCTCCTAAATGAACATTTTAATCTGTGTTTGAATTATACGAAGTTGTGCACTAACAAAGTATCATTGGGACAAATTGTTATGTTTTAATACCACTCTCTAAGAATTTGAAACAAAAATTGACTAAAATACAAATCTTCAGGCATTTACAATACCAAAAATTATGACAAATATAAAATATTTCTTCTTTTTCCACATTTTCTATAGTATAAAGTCATAGGGATGGAAATTCCCAGCACTGATCAAGAGAGGGTAAACTACTCAGCACAGTGGACTTACTCCTTTTCTCCTTTCCTACGGAAACAAACCAGAATTGTCACAAAGCAGAATTATACAACCAACAAGTGCTGATCCATGATAAAATGCAGATTTATATCAAAAAGCCATAATTCTTAACCAAAGTGAATTGTAACCAAAATAGGACATGCACATCTCTGCTTGATACTGGTGACACTTTAAAGTCTGAATGAAATCTTTCCTGTAGTTGTCAAGAAAATGAGCAGACAAGAAAATATATAGAAGGAGGCTGGACAAGCAGACCGACCGACTGACAAGTTAACACCTATGTTCCTTCGAAAATAGTATAGGGAGATATCGATGGCTCAGCGTGAAACAGTTGTAACTCCCTATATGTTTATAGGGAGTTACAACTGTATTGCACTGAGCCAATGAAATAACCATAAAAATAACTTACTGGCATTTAAAGACATCAGCCAGAGATTCTAGGTATGGTATAAAGTAGCTATCAACAGCACTGAACAACTCTTCTTGTCCTTGGTCACAGGCCTCTTCTAATTCCATCACTATCAAAGAAAAATATCTGCATGTCTTTTCATTTATGATATCATTTCATTTTTGAATTGATGTGTCAATGAATAAAATTTGATGCAGTAGGAGTTATATGCAAAAGGTGAAATCTTAGGGCAGAGCCCTAGGATTTTGCTTTACAAATAACTCTTCCCCCTATCAGACTTTATTCATGGACACATCAACAGGAAAATGAAATTATGTCCATTATAACACGATCATAATTCTTAATTAGTTTTATTACCCTTTTCTGGGTGTAAAATCACATTTTTCTGGATGTAAAATTTATATATAAGTAATGATATGGCTTTGAGAATTTCACAAAAAACAAGGGGCATCATTTAGCAAATGGGTTATATGACATCAAAGGATCAACATTCATGCTAAAGAGGACATATGATGTCAGAAATGGACAGACTTATCAGTGTACACACTTAAACACATGAATTTTATTGCAAATAAAGATTTAATTCTTCTTAACCAAAATATGCATTTTATGCCATTGTATTATAATTTAGTCTTAACCATTCTCAGGCTGTTCATGGCATATCCCAGCTGCACCCAAAGCCTTGGCAGTATAGACTAGGATCAACCAGCACAGACATGTAATATGAACTTAGAATATATCATTACCCAATATCTTATATAAATGTTTATCAACTTTTCGACCTATTTCATAGTATATTACAATATCTCTCATGTGACCAGTCAACATTATGAACTGAATCTATGCAAAGTTAGCACTAAACTCTTGCCTGCTTGCAAAAAATGAAATCATTTTGTTACACATGCAATTTGCTTGCTGTATGTCTCTATTTAAAACAATTTTGTTTTTTGTAAAAATTTTTTTAGGCAATTCTTATCAGGTAATAAAACAGTTATTACACATATATTTGTGTAACAGCAAAAAACTATTGCCCTAAGTGTCGGGATGACAATATGAACTGTTGCACTCGGCCTTTGGCATTGGGCAACAGTTCAGAATGTCAACCCCACCATCTTGAGACAAAGTTTTCATTCTTAGATAAAACACCATGAAATAACTGTATACTGCCTGCTTTCTCCTGAAAGATTTATTGAAATATTGCTCAAGATTTTAATATGTTTGAAATAAAATTTAAATTCTGAAGTATACAGGTTAAAGGTTGTGACAATATAAAGGACAAAGAAATGAAACTTGGCTTCTTTGATGATGACAAAACACTTGCAACTGGTTCACTTATGATATCAGACTGTCACAAAAGTGATCAAGGGAAATAACCAATCATGTTTTGCATGTAAGCAAGTTTTGTTACAAGAACACTGCATGCCAAGGCTTATGCTCTTCTGTTCAGTAAAAAGTAGAAAGTAGTTAAAAGATCTAATAATAAATTCATACAATTATTCAGAGTTATACCCCTTCATAATTTATTAGGTTTTTTGATAAAAAACACAGGCCACTACGAGGGATTATTGCAAAATATCATAAATTCATAGACATTTACAATAGTTTAGAAATTGTCTGTCACTTATTTATCATTTTTTTTTTATTTTTTTTTAAGTTCTTTGTTCAATAACAGATTTTGCTTGGTTGTCTAAAAGTGGGGGATTGTATGGGACTGGTAATTTTGATATAAGAAATCCTTACCATTACCACAATGCATCAGGCATGACTCCTCAGTCGGGAATCTATTAGCATTGCCACCACAACCAGAGAAATTAAACTTGACACAATCTCCTTTTTCTACATCAAAATACCAGGCTGGCATATGTCCATTACAGTCGCCATAGGCCTTGGGTAAGTGACATGTTGGTTTACCTGAAATATCAGATGTTTCATTTTTTCCCTATTAACATTTGAAAATTTGCAGAAATCTGATTCCCAATATAATTCTGATCTTTCTATGAAATAATTCTGAATCCATTTGTAAATGTATTGTTTTTTACCAAAAAACAAACTGACTATTGCCTTTTAATTGACCCTGAATTCTATTATACAGAATAACTCTTTCAAACAGTACATCCCCTCAATGAAGTTAAATATGCATCCATAATTTTTATATCATTTCTTTTTTATTTCATTTATTTATTTCTTACTCCAGGATAACATTGTGATCCTAACTCATATCAGATCTTATCCTGCATATATAGAGAAAGGCAATGGATTTTAACCACTGCTACCCACTTTTACAGCTGGTAGGACTTGTGCCCTGTCTGTAAAATGTCCTGCCCAAATAAACTACCCCCTTTGGTGGGGTTTGAATTCCAGGTTATGAGTCAAGCACACTAACCACTCAACCAACGAGCCATGTAGGAGCTTTGGATGGAAGCCCTTGTCAAAACAATGCTTTGTAGACAGACAACACTGAATTGCATAAGGGATAAATACATGTTAAACTTTAACAGAACTTTATAGATAGACAGACAGATAGGGATATTTTGGATTTTAGATCAAAGTTTTCTAATAATGATAGTACAAAACCTATTTAGTTGGTACTCAATGGAATTGTCTCATCGAGATAATTCAAATGAATACCAACAACATAGGTTTTCACTGCCAAAACAGATCTTAGACTCACTTTACCCCGTCTTATCTGTACCTTTGTAAAACCATAAAGGCATAACAGAATAAAACCTACAAGTTTGATGACACTCCATTTTTGACTCAAATCTGTTGGAATTCCCGTCACATCCAGCGTATTCAAACACAATACATTGTCCACTTGTTTTATCGTAGTAATATTTCTTCCCAATATCCTGATCATCACAGGGTCCCTCTGTACCTTCAGATTTGTCTAACTCACATTCGGCAACAGGCTCTATAAACATTTTGAGGGTTTAAAGCAAAACTTATATAAGTGCCTATATATTTATAGGCATGCCTATATATTTATAGGCACTATATATGGTTTTGTACAGATTAATAAATGCAAACATTAACAGAAATTACATAGATTTAACATTTATAATGTAACACTTATAGGTTAAAATTTTTGAAAAATGTTTTTGAATAAACAGTTTATTCATCTTCAATGACTAGATCATTTTTTCAGGCTATCGACATGAAACATGTGCAAAGTCATATCTCTACAAGTTATGAGATAACTACCATAAGACAGACAGATGGGCAAAGAATATGTACAGTTAATTGTTTAAATTTGATTTATGTTTTATTCATTTTTTCTTTCTGTTTATAATAACCCGTTGTTTGAAATTTGATACTTTAGAAAAGAGTAAAATTTGAGATTGCTCCAATTAATTGGCATCTGCCAATCAAAACATCAATAGTGGAAACTAGAGCTGTCACAAAGCGGACTAATACCCCTACATTCTAGATTAAGAAAATTTGCCTGTGACTTAAAGTGTCAATCCTATTGCTCAGTCTAACTAGGGTCAACACTTTATGTATACTCAGATGGTCCCTTTTTGCCTGAAAGGTCACATATTTTTGGCACATGAGGATCCAATATCTGAAGGAAACTCTAATGGCAGAGGTAAAGGGGCAGTACCAACAATTGTTGAACTTAACAATTTTTTAACCGTATACACTCAACCCTGCTCAAGCGACCAGTTGTCTACTTAGTGACCATTTCTATGAAGCAATCGTTTTCAAAATCCCCTTCTTCCAACCAAAATAAAGCTGAAATTGTTGGTGTAAAACGTATTCTCTTTAAGGACCGCTTTCAAGTGGTCAAATAAGTGGTTTCCTAATACAGGTTTTACTCAAAACTCTATAATACTCACCAGGATCATTACATAGGTGTGTTACATCTAATCTGTCGGCAATGAATTGTGCATGACAACTTCCACAATATGCAGTCCTGAAATATACATATACTTTGAGGCTAGTGTAAAGTTTCTGTAACATCAAACCTTTCATATAAATGGTAACAAGAGGCCCACTATTTTGCTTGACTTACTTTAATATATCCATAAATGATCACGGTAACTGGCACAAATATATTTTTCATTGACATTTAAAGAGTGAGACATATTTCTGACAGTATCTTTACAATTGGACAACTACATGTTGTTTTTTTTCCAACACACAACGTAACATCATTAAACAGTCATACATGATTATTATCATGATCAGATAATAAGATTTAAGGAACATTTTGTGAATGTTTCATGAGATCAATGCATAAATGGCACAATAGCCTTATACAAGGAACATTCCTGCCATTTTCTAATCATATTCAATTATCAGTTTTTGAGAAAAAAGATTTTTTAACATTCCATTTAATGAAGACCCATTTTAGCCAACTCATTGGTCAATTACACTAGCAATTTTGGCCTGATCAGATGACATATGTGAGAGCAAATATCATTTGAGTCAAATTTTGTTGAATTCTGCACAGTGGTTTTTGAAAAGATCTTTGAAGAAAAGTTTACGGACAGAAAGACAAATGCAAGCATGCATGAACGACATATCACAAAAAAATATTTCATGATATTTGCCAGTAGAGATAATAATGGAACCATGTATTCTAAAATCATTGACAGAGTGATGCAGTTTTAAAATTGAGTAAGGCCCCAATATTAAGAATTGCAAAGTCTATTTCTAATTCAATGTTAAATCTAAAAAAACAGGTACAACAAACCTGCATTCAGCATTTTCATAATTAGGACAAGTCTGTACATCACAAGGGTTTGTCAAACATTGAGCTTCAGGAACCTTTTCACCACACTCCACTGAAATACAAAAACAGTTTATAGATGAAGAGATTATTTTTTTAATTCCATTGAAGAATGAAACTAAAAACCTAATCACACTGTATGAATACACGAAGTAGATTCATACATGAGTGTGATTAGGTTTTCAGTTTCATTCCTCCATGAAATTAAAAAAAAATCTCTTCATATCTTATAATCTAATACCATAAAGCCAAACTGGGAGAATGTCTCCATAAAAGACAGATTTCTTGTTGAAGTACTTTTCATGCAAGCATAAAAAATAGCTGCTTGCTCAAAATTGTTCTCATTGAGGAATAAAACCAAACTGACAGGTTCATTGATTTTGGATTGATTTAAGAATGAAATTTAATATGTGTTATGAGCAAGTATTGAATTAATTTCAAGGGAGGTAAAACATAAATAATTTGACAAAATTAGCGACAATTTTTTACCTCCTTTTAATAAAATCTACATACTTTTCTGATTTTGTGTTTTTTGCAAGCTTAAAAATAAAAACAATCTAGTAAAATAATAATCCAATTATTTGACCAATTGATTGAAATATTGATCATTGTAACAATTTCAAAGTGTTTTTGAACAATTTCAGAGCTTTTGTGAGTTACTTTAGTGATGGTTTTGAATAACTGATTGGAGCATTGAGTAAGTGATTTTGAATGGTTTTGATCAATGGAAAATATCCTTTCAAGCATCTCTACTCAAAGTGAGAAACAAGTGTGTGAAATTATTTTGAAATCCATCCATGAATGTACAAATTTTGCTCTGGACAAAAACAGATGGATGAACAAAGCCTTGACATCAACTTGTCATAGTAAAGACTATGTCTCTCTCACTATGGCTTCAGTTTCACATAGGCCAAAGTAGTCTAAATAATCTACAGTTATAGACTTTTTTGAAAAAAAATGAAATATAGGGGTTATTAGCCCTTGTCATGCAGTATCCCTTTTTCAAAATTGTATGAAATTTGAAGGACATAAAGTACCTGATGTTCTGGTTATTTACTTTTGGTTTAAACTAGAATTGTCGCAGAGCGACTGATACCCCCCACAAGCGCTTTGTCAGAATGTAAGTGCTATTAGTGCAGAATGTGTTTGTAAATAATATTGAGGTCATATGCAGCATTTGCATGAAGTGTCATGATTCTAGGTCGCTTGGTTTTTGAGTTAAGAGTCGAGAAATGAAAATTGAACAAAAATTGACTGTGACCTTGACCTTTGACGATATGACCCAAAAATGATAGGGCACTTCCTTGGATCATAAGCAACATTTGCATAAAGTTTCATTGATGTAGGTCACTTGGTTCTCGAGTTAGAGTCCGGAAACTAAAATTGAACGAAAATTTACTGTGACCTTGACCTTTGACCTATGTAACCCCAAAACAATAGGGCACTTCCTTGGGTCATTAGGAACATTTTTATAAAGTTTCATGATTGTAGGCCACTTGGTTCTTGAGTTAGAGTCCGGAAACGAAAATTGAACGAAGGCTGACTGTGACCTTGACCTTTGACCTATACGACCAAAAAAACAAAAGGGCACTTCCTTAGGTCATAAGGAACATTTGTATAAAGTTTCATGATTGTAGGTCATTTGGTTCTTGAGTTAGAGTCCGGAAACGAAAAGGTCTACGACGGACGGACGGACGGACAGACAGACATGGTGAAACCAATATACCCCCCTCTACTTTGTAGGTGGGGGGTATAATGACAAGTATGTAGTGTTGACTAACACCAGTCTGTACAAATGTATAGGCTGAACATAATTGTTTACATCTCCTTCCAAATATTTCAGGTTAAGAATGACAGATGTTAAATTGTACATTGTGGTAATAGTGGGAGGTGGGGCAAGTAGGTGAGGGGGGGGGGGGGGGGGGGGGGGGTAGGGGGAGGTTAGGGGAAAGTTCATACTTACAAGGTGGTAGAGGTTCTTCATCCAGAGCATCAGTACAAATTCCCCCACCACAGGCATTTGGGCAACATTTCTTCTCCCCTCCACACTGTTGGTCCACCTCACATTCTACTTGACATGTACTGAATGTACCTTTCCTAACAGTTGGACAGTAACCTGGTCGGGGTTCTACAGTATATGCAAATCCATTGGTAAATATCATGAATTAATAATGTGTGGAGTCAGTTGTCAAGGGGTCCTGAGTTTGATTCACGTGAGTAGCTATTGATTTTGCTTCTTTTCTTGGCCCACACTTTTGACACAAGTACATGTACTTGTTCATTGCAAGGAAGCAGAATCAAGATGGATTGATCCAAAGTGTATGAACTTGTTTCCTAATTAATACAAAGTGAATGTTTTGACTGTGGTGACTAGTAAGGTATAGAACCTTGTCCTTGATATAATTTTTTTGCTTCATTATGACAGATCAGTATAGATTCAACAACTAGCTATTGCAACAGCTCAGACTTGTATATTCAACTCTTTCCCCTTTCTGGAATATCAGACTTGTCTATACTAAAAGAGCATGCAGATAACAGTGAAAAGTGGTTGTCCTTTAAAATAAGTTTTCCTACCTTGAAAAAAAATATTGTGGGTAAATGAACAATATCTTGTTACAGGAAATGCCTTCTTTTTTCAGCAATATTTAAGTTTAAACTTAGAGAGACATAAAATCAGGAGAATGTGAAAAGAAGGGGATTTGCAGTCATCCAAGAGTATACCTTCTTTGGAGAAACATGGGGTGCCCTCATTTCAATAGCTCAGTGCAAAACAGTTGTAACTGCCTATATGTCTATAGGCAGTTATAATTCTTTGCGCTGAGCCATTAATTTATTTGGGTTTTCCTTCAATGATTTTCAAAATTATGCCTTCTCTCCCATTTTGTTTTTTTTTTTTTAATACTTATTACTTTGTATTTATTGTAAAATTTAGTTGTACCAATTCAGTTATCTAAGACTACACTCTATAAAGTTTCATAAGGAGGGTAATAATTTATTTTACCTTGTTTTCTAGGATCTTCCTCTAATGGTTCCACACAAGTCATACCACCACATCCATTAGGACAACATTTTGTTGTGTCGGTACAGTTATCTTGTGTATCACAATCACTCTCACAATCTAAACTAGTTGTGTATGATGTAGGAAAGGGACAGTATGATTCCTTTTCTGAAAAAAGATATACAAAAATCAAACAAGAATTAATTTGAGGGGTAGTCCAAAAGCATTGCAAGTGCCTTTATATTTATACACACTTAGAATAGATTTGGCTTGACCTGTCAAATAATCAAGTGCAACTAGTCAATTTTGAATGGTGTCAAAGATAGATTTTTCTCGACACAAAATGATGAAAATTAAACAAGAGCCATGTCAGACATAGCCATCCCCAACCATAGAAGCTTAATTGTAAACTGAAGCCTAATCAAAGGGCAATAACTCCAAAATTATGCAAGCCTGAGTTGAATTTCTTGTGTACTGCACTTCTCCTCCATGAGATCTATCCACTTATAAAGTTTCAAGTTGATAGCTTTTAGACTTTAGGAGATATGCTCCGGACAAGTTAAGTGATGGATTTTCGGAACAACGGAAGGACGGTATGACAGACAGAGACAATTACTATATCCCCATTGCTGAAAGGTAGGGGATTAATATAAAGGACATGTAATAACAAAATATTTTAACTGTTAACAAGGTGCCAAATTGTCACAAGATACACCCGTCACACTGCTTAGTATTAACTGGGGATTTGAATAGAACTGAGGTTATTTTGAATGCTCCGGACAAACTTCAAGTCTGAAAAACAACAAAGGGCAATAACTCACAAAGTAAGCTGGGTAGAGTTATCTTTCTTGTGCAATGCACTCCATATTCATAAGAAGAATATAACTACCAAGTTTAAAGTCAATCTGACTTAAGGTGACAGTTATACTCCGGACAAAGAAGTGGACGCCGTCCAAAAGTCCGGATGCCGAACATCACAGGTGATCTCAGAAAATAGGCCAGGTAGAGTTATGGTAGCACTGCACTCCCCCTTGTTGACATCTATACACCCATGAAGTTTCATGATCCTAGCTATTATACTTTTAGAGATATACTGCGGACAAGATTCTAGTATGAAAAAATAACAATGGGCAATAACTCAAAAAATAGGTCAGGTAGAATTATGGTTCTTGTACACTGCACTCCCCCTTGGTGAGATCTATACACCTATGAAGTTTCATGATTCTAGATATTATACTTTAAGAGATATACTCCGGACAAGATTCAAGTCTGAAAAACAACAAAGGGCAATAACTCAAAAAATAGGCCAGGTAGAGTTATGGTTCTTGTGCACTGCACTCCGTATTGATGATAAGAATACAATTGCCAAGTTTGAAGTACATCGGACTTCAAGTGACAGAGTTATGCTCCGGACAAAGAAGTGGACGCCGCCGGACGCCCGGACGCCACGGGTGATCCCATAATACGTCCCTTCGACGGGCGTATAAAAATTGTTTTTATTACTCAGCTGAGACTCTACTTAAGCTTAAACAAAAGAATTCAAATTAGAATAACAGTTCATTTACAATAAACCTTACTGAAAATGCAAAATTTTACTTGTTAGAAATAATACCTTTATATCTTAAGTTTCTCTTTAGTTTTCACAAAGAAATTAATCAATTAGTTAAAAAAGTTTTAAGACCACCAAAGTGCAGTGGTAGTGCACTGGACTATCATTCAATGGTCTCTGGTTCAATTCCAAACAGCAGCTTTCAATTCCAAACAGCAGCATTCATCCTATCTGACTTTTTGTCTTCCATAAATGGATAGATTAGTGTAGACCTATGTGGAATAGCAGCTGAAGGCTAGGAAAGGATGTAATGGTAGTACTTGTGTGAGCAATAGGTGTTAGGTGCACCAGCCACCACAATACAACTGACAGTTTTATAATCTTGGGCTCTGTAAAGGGGTAGACAGACAAACAATTGAACCTGTGTTTGACATTTCCAACAATTTCAAAAATGCTCCAAGCAAAGACTCTTGCCAGCCTGTGCATCTGCACAGTCTGACCAGAGTCTTCACTAGCACTTCGTAGATTGATAAGTACCCAAATTATCTTTAGACAATCAAACCATCTTCTACTTGCACATTATGGCTGTCTATGCAGCTCAATGTTTGAAATTCAAACACACGTCAAATTGTTGGAAATGTCACAAACTAGCTCAATTATTCAAACCTTCCAGCTCATGAAGCTTCAAGCAAACAGCAGACTGTGTAGACCAAAACAGTTTCAAGGTCGTTGAGACGTAAGTATGATCCGAGGGTAAACATTTATCATAGTCTGACTTCTTAACCATCTCATATACACTGCCAAAATGACTGAAATTGGAAATATATTAAATCTCCTATACTTTATATTTTACCATACAATTTCAACTATCGGAATTTATCTATGACCTTGAACTGGAAAAGGTAAATCTTCTCATGAAGGTAGAAAATCATGTCTGATTATTTGTGACCCATCACACGAAAACAGACCATCTGGGTAGTGTGTAAAGTGTGTACCCTAGTCAGACTGTGAAGTTTGCGCAGACTGACTAGGGTCCAAATATTTCAATATGGGATTATTATCTGAATCAAGAATGTTCAATCTACCTTCCAGTGAAAGAATTTTTCAATTTTTTCCTCTGGTTGACCCATGCTGGACCAAATCTCTTTTTCAAATATTCATTTTACAAAATTCCCAGATGTTCCCTTCTTGCATGACAGGTTACATTTATAAACTCATGCACAAATATTGTAATACTCTAGTCAAGGGCAAGTTTTCCTGAGATGACACATGTAGGTAGAGTAAGGAAAAATACCTACCTACAACTGACACCAGATTCAGTGTAAGGATTAAGATAGACATTATCAAGTCCTGTTACAGCATAACTACCACAATGACAGTCTCTAGGTCTAGTTAGACATGATCTACTTACCTACAACTGACACCAGATTCAGTGTAAGGATTTAGATAGACATTATCAAGTCCTGTTACAGCATAGCTACCACAATGACAGCCTCTTGGTTTGGTCAGACAGAGAGTCCATGATCTACTTACCTACAACTGACACCAGATTCGGTGTTAGGATTTAGATAGACATTATCCAGTCCTGTTACAGCCTAACTACCACAATTATAGTCTCTATGCTAGTTAGACAAGATCTACTTACCTACAACTGACACCAGATTCAGTGTAAGGATTTAGATAGACATTTTCAAGTCCTGTAACAGCATAGCTACCACAATGATAGTCTCTAGGTCTGGTCAGACAGTGGGTCCATGATCTACTTACCTACAACTGACACCAGATTCAGTGTAAGGATTTAGATAGACATTGTCCAGTCCTGTTACAGCATAGCTTCCACAATTACAGTCTCTAGGTCTGGTCAGACAGTGGTTCCATGATCTACTTTTCTTCATGTAATGAGTTATAGCCATAACTATTCTGGACATGTCATTTTGTTGGCATGTCTCTTCACGGTGAGTCATACATTCCATGGCTTCTGCGTACAACCTGAAATTTATGTATCACATTAAAAAGTAGACAGGAGGTCTGTATTGAAAGATTTTTGGATGGTTTTTAATTGAGAATGATTTTAAAGTCATTTCTTTAAAATCAAGGATAACATGACAAATGGTTAGAAGAATCATTCTTTTTTTTTTTACTTTTAACTCATTCCATGGCCCCAATGCTATTAAAAAATGTTCTAAACTGAGAATTTTCTCAAATATAGATTTTAAAGAAATGTACAAACATAGAAAATAATATTAATAAGTTGTTATTCATAACAACTTATTAGATAACATTAATAAGTTGTTATTCATAACAACTTATTTATATTATTTTCTATGTTCATACATTGATATAAGTAGTATTACAACAGATTTACAGCTTTTATCTAGAAGCAATATTTGAGAACATTTTGGGTTGAGAATCAGAAAGTTTTATAACCTCAAGCCCAGATTATACCATGCATATTAGAGAGAGAGGCAATGGTATCTAACCACTTATAGTTGGATGTACTGGGCTTTTTCTGTAAAGTATGAGGTCATTTTACATTGGGAATACATTACCCACCTCAAAAACATCTGGTTAGAACAAGCACGGCTAGCACTTGGTCCTGGTAAGAAACATTTTGGAAGAATAAAAAATTGCTTGTTTCAAGTTATTCTTAGCCTTCAAAAATGTTCGAAAACAGCTCTTCTTAAAATGTATATTGACCTTTACAAATGCTCCTAAACATGAAAAAAACAGAAAGATCTCAACAGAAACAAAATGATAGTGTAATACCAAGTGTAATACAAACCCTAACATTTGTAATATTTAACATGTAACCCATGTAAAAGTAGCAACCTTACCCTAAATTTTATGAAAGATTCTAAGCAGAATAATGTCATTATTTACTTACATACAATCCATATGGCCTTCCTTGATCAATGATGTTGCAAAGCTTAGAGCACAGTACGCTTGTGAGTTGATACTACACTGTTTGGGTGGATCTGTGGGGTGATATTTAAAGAAGAAAAAGAACAGTTAATAACATAATAAAATTGACACTTGTATAGACCAAATCTTTCAAAATCACTCATTCAGCACTCCAACCATTCATTCCAAACACTCACTTAAATCACTCAAAAACCCTCTGAAATGGCTAAAAAATACTTCGAATATGTTCAAAATTATAAAAATTTCAATTGAATCTATCAAATAATTGCATGATTATATTACTTGGTGTTGGTTTATATGTGTCTCATTTATCCCCAAAGACAGAAAAATTTGAACAGTATGTAGATTTTACTAAAGGGGAGGGTGTGTGTGTGTGTGTGTGTGTGTGTGTGTGTCACACCACCTTCAACTACAACTAGAACTGTCGCAGAGCAGACTTATACCTCCCACAAGCACTTTGTCAGAATGCAAGTGCTATGAGTGCAGGATGTCTTTGTTACAAATATTGAGGTCATATGAAGCATTTGCATGAAGTTTCATGATTTTTGGTCACTTGGTTCTTGAGTAAGGGTCCAGAAATGAAAATTGAAATAAGATGTGTTTGTGAAACACGAATGCCCCCGTAACGGCATTTTTTTCAAAGTTTGACCTTGACAGATGACCTTGACCTTGTCACATGACCTTGACTTTGGTACCAGCGGATGCGGATCATTGAGATGTATCATCATGCCAAATATTAGATTTGTATCTTGAATAGGCTTGAAGATATTGGCAAGGTTAAGTTTTGAGGTTAAGTTTTTTCAAAGTTTGACCTTGACAGATGACCTTGACCTTGTCACATGACCTTGACTTTGGTACTAGCGGATGCAGAACTTTGAGATGTATCATCATGCCAAATATTAGCTTTGTACCTTGAATAGGCTTGAAGATACTGGCAAGGTTAAGTTTTCTGGTTAAGTTTTTTCAAAGTTTGACCTTGACAGATGACCTTGACCTTGTCACATGACCTTGACTTTAGTACCAACAGATGCAGATCATTGAGATCTATCATCATGCCAAATATTAGCTTTGTACCTTGAAAAGGCTTGAAGATATTGGCAAGGTTAAGTTTTCGCACAGACAGACGGACGGACAGACAGACAGACAGACGGACGGACAGATAGACAGACAGACGGACAGACAGACAGACAGACCGACATGAGTAAAACAATATGCCCCCGCTCTCGATGCAGGGGCATAAAAACAAGATGTGTTTGTGAAACATGAATGCCCCCCCGTAACAGCATTTTTTTCAAAGTTTTACCTTCACAGATGACCTTGACCTTGTCACATGACCTTGACTTTGGTACCAGCGGATGTATCATCATGCCAAATATAAGCTTTGTATCTTGAATAGGCTTGAAGATATTGGCAAGGATAAGTTTTGCGGTTAAGTTTTTTCAAAGTTTAACCTTGACAGATGACCTTGACCTTGTCATATGACCTTGACTTTGGTACTAGCAGATGCAGAACTTTGAGATGTATCATCATGCCAAATATTAGCTTTGTACCTTGATTAGGCTTGAAGATATTGGCAAGGTTAAGTTTTCTGGTTTAGTTTTTTCAAAGTTTGACCTTGACAGATGACCTTGACCTTGTCACATGACCTTGACTTTAGTACCAACAGATGCAGATCATTGAGATCTATCATCATGCCAAATATTAGCTTTGTACCTTGAAAAGGCTTGAAGAAATTGGCAAGGTTAAGTTTTTGCACAGACGGACGGACGGACGGACAGACAGACAGACGGACGGACGGACAGACAGACAGACGGACAGACAGACAGACAGACAGACATGAGTAAAACAATATGCCCCCGATCTCTCGATGCGGGGCATAAAAACAAGATGTGTTTGTGAAACATGAATGCCCCCCGTAACAGCATTTTTTTCAAAGTTTTACCTTCACAGATGACCTTGACCTTGTCACATGACCTTGACTTTGGTACCAGCGGATGTATCATCATGCCAAATATAAGCTTTGTATCTTGAATAGGCTTGAAGATATTGGCAAGGATAAGTTTTGCGGTTAAGTTTTTTCAAAGTTTAACCTTGACAGATGACCTTGACCTTGTCATATGACCTTGACTTTGGTACTAGCGGATGCAGAACTTTGAGATGTATCATCATGCCAAATATTAGCTTTGTACCTTTATTAGGCTTGAAGATATTGGCAAGGTTAGGTTTTCTGGTTAAGTTTTTTCAAAGTTTGACCTTGACAGATGACCTTGACCTTGTCACATGACCTTGACTTTAGTACCAACAGATGCAGATCATTGAGATCTATCATCATGCCAAATATTAGCTTTGTACCTTGAAAAGGCTTGAAGATATTGGCAAGGTTAAGTTTTTGCACAGACGGACGGACGGACGGACGGACAGACAGACAGACGGACAGACAGACAGACGGACAGACAGACAGACAGACAGACATGAGTAAAACAATATGCCCCCGATCTCTCGATGCAGGGGCATAAAAACAAGATGTGTTTGTGAAACATGAATGCCCCCCGTAACGGCATTTTTTTCAAAGTTTTACCTTCACAGATGACCTTGACCTTGTCACATGACCTTGACTTTGGTACCAGCGGATGCGGATCATTGAGATCTATCATCATGCCAAATATTAGCTTTGTATCTTGAATAGGCTTGAAGATATTGGCAAGGTTAAGTTTTTCGGGTTAAGTTTTCGGACAGATGGACGGACAGACAGACAGACAGATAGACGGACAGACAGACGGACATGAGTAAAACAATATGCCCCCGATCTCTTGATGCGGGCATAAAAATGACTGTGACCTTGACCTTTGACCTATGTAACCTAAAAACAATAGGGCATGTCTTTGAGTCTTAAGCAACATTTGCCTAAATTTTCATGATTCTAGGTCACTTGGTTCTTGAGTTTAGAGTCCGAACACAAAAATTGAACAACATTTGACTGTGACCTTGACCTTTGACCTATGTGACCCTAAAATGATAGGGCACTTCCTTGCATCATAAGCAACATTTGCATAAATTTTCATGAATGTAAGTCACTTGGTTCTTGAATTAGAGTCTGGAAACGAAAATTGAACAAAGGCTTACTGTGACCTTGACCTTTGACCTATATGACCCAAAAACAATAGGGCATTTCCTTGGGTCCTTAGGAACATTTGTGTAAAGTTTCATGATTGTAGGTCACTTGGTTCTCGAGATAGAGTCCAGAAAGGAAAAGGTCTATGGATGGATGATGGACGGACAGATGGATGGACAGACAGACAGACATGGTGAAACCAATATATCCCCCTCTACTTCGTAGGTGGGGGGTATAATAACATCTTCATTGATAGTGGCAGCGTGATCACTATTTACTGGACTTCATATCCAATAACAATTGGTCTAAACATTTCAAAAACTTTTACCCACCTGAAGGGCCTTCACTGTCTGTATGTTTGTTACAAAGAGGCCCTTCACAACATTTCTCACATTTCTTCCCTTTACATTCATCTTTACATGATGATGGATTCACACAGCCTTTAGACACATAACCATTCTTCCCTGTTTTTGTGACAGTTTGACACATCTGTAAAGTAACAAGTCTATAAAACACTGTCTCGAAGATGATCTGTTGTCCAAGACATGGTTTTTAAGGTAGTGGACCCGTAATAGTACCGCAGCATTTCAGAAGTAATGAACTTTATCACAGTTTACCAAGGTTTCCTAATGGTTTCATTAGGAAACCTCGGTCAACATTGTTAAAGAACATGAGTTTCCAAAATGTTGCAGATCAATTACAGGTCCACTACCTTAATTGTCTTTAACTCAAATCAAACTTTTCAGGTCCTCAAAGAATCGAAAGAAATGACATTGGTTGCATGTGTTAAACATGACTTTCCATTGAAAACTTGAAAAGAGTCATACTTGTTATGATAAATTAAATTGAATTGATAGATGATTGCAAGTTATAGTTCTGGAAATTCTTGTCAGAAAGACTTACACAATACACACTTGTGAGAATAAATCTGATACAGTGGGGGATCCTGAGGGGATTTGGGGGTTCCTAAAGCCGAATTATTCAATTTTCATGAAGAATTTCGATTTACCCTGCTGTTTATATTTCTGTTGTAAACAAAGCTCTGGCAGACAGTGTAGACTAAGATCAGCCTGCGTAGTTATTCAATCTGATCCCAGCATTTACTGCCAGCCTTCTACCCGGTTTTTGTGTTAAGAATATGAGAGTCTTGTTGATATGACCATAAATAGGGAATTTGTTTATACAATATTCAAATTCGGAAGGAAAAGGGTTTAAAGTGTGAAAAACAAACCCCCTTTTGTATGTTCTGAACTGCCTTTAGAGAAATCCTGGATCTGCCACTTTGAATTATTCCCAATCCATGTTTTTAAATTTTCACAGAAGATACAGAAAAATAGAATTTCAAATATGACATTTTTTTAGAAAAGAAAATTTAATGTAGAGAATTGCAGATATCTTCTTTAAACAAATAAACTTACTTGTTGATAAGCAGAGCAAGTTTCTACAGGCTGAGCATCACACTCTTCTTCCGAGTCGGATTTATGACAGCTGTGACATTGTAGAGGAACAACTGCCAAATAAAAAGTCAGTCCTAACCCTTGTCATGCTGAATAAATTTTGGCTAAAAATTTTCATCAAAATCAAAGGACAAAAAGTACTGAAAGTATGAGTTGAAGGTCAAATTTTATTTGAAAAACTAAATCTAATGACAATGCTGGTTTGAAAAGGAGAAATAGGTGGTGAAGACTAACATCAGACTACATATATTTGCAGGCTGATGTTTGTCTTTAGCTCCTGCCAAAGCAGGAATATTCCGGGTTCAGCATGACAAGGGTTAAAAGCTGCATGTGTGGATAATGAAGAAATAACAGAAGATTTAACCTTGCCAGTGAAATTATCAAAAACTTATATCCCAATTTAGTTCTTTTCACCCTATCTTACATTACATGTTTTTTGCACAGCCATAAATAAATAATTATATAATAAATTATTGCATGCAAAATGACGCCTATTGAGGAAGTTTTCCTAGAATTTTTATTTTTAACTTATATTTCGCAGTAAAGAAATAGAATAATTGTTTGATTTATCAAGTATGATCAATTGATATTTCATTTCATAAACAAAAAAAGTTATAATTTTCTCTCATAGCTCTGCGACTTAAGAAAATTATAGCTTTTGTTGTTCACCAAATAAAAAATAAATCAATCTTTCACTGAAACAAAAGACTATACTCTATAGTAATACTTTCTTCAATACATTTTTGTAAATTTTATACCTCCTCTAAGAGGTCCTACTAAAAACAAGATGTCATGATGTTGCCAATAATCAAGTAAAATATGACACACTTTCAGAGACTTTCAAAGTTCATATTTCATCTCTTTTTGTATTTAAGAAATTGAAAACAAATGACATATTGATAAATCTTTAATTGTGTGAGCAAAAAAAGCTCAATCTTCAATCATGGCTCTCGAAAGATAGTGACCTGTAATAGTTCCACAACATTTGGGACTCATGAACTTTCACAATATTGACCAAGGTTTTCCTAATGATTTTCATTAGGAAAACCTTAGTCAACATTGTGAAAGTTCATGAGTCCCAAATGTTGTGGAACTATTACAGGTCCACTACCTTAAAGCCAGCCAAAGACTCACCATTACATTTCTGTTTAGCAGCCTGCATCACCATATATAAAGCAGTCTTCACAGGGTCAGATATGCTGTGATCCATCATAAAGGCATGAGACTCTAGACACTGCCAGGCCACATGGAGTTTGTAACACAGCCCATACAGATCTGGGTGCAGGGAAGCTGGTCTCTTCTTCATACAGATCTTGATTTTAGGTTTGGATTCTTTTGAACCACTCTTTCCAGACATTGACTTTTCACTCTTTGATTCTTTGCTTTTCTCTGATTTAGTAGTTGAATCTTTGGTCTTTTCAGTAGATTTAGTCTTTTCTTTGTCTGTTTTTGTACTCTTTGTATCTTTGTCTGTTTTTGTACTCTTTGTATCCTTTTCTGATTTCGCACTCTTCGTGTCCTCCTTATCTGTTTTGGCACTCTTCGTATCCTCCTTATCTGTTTTGGCACTTTTTGAATCCTTGTCTGTTTTGGTACTCTTTGTGTCCTCATCTGATTTTGTACTCTTTGTATCTTTGTCTGTTTTCTGACTACCAGTTTTCTCTGTAGAGTCATCATCACTATACGAATCTCCATCTGTCTCTTTAGAATCAGTGTCTGATTTCATGGATTTTTCATCATCTTTGCCTAACAGATTATGCAACATCTCCTCTATATCAAAATCTAGATCGCCATCCCAGGTCCATGGTTCATCCTCATAGTAATAAACATCACATTCTTCAATATTCCCTACACTTTCCTTTGTTTCTCCTGTTTTGGAATCTGTTTTTGGTGTACTTTTGTCACTATCTGTTTCCTTTGTCTTCTCTGTTGATTTTGTCTTTTCAGACTTCTTTGTTTCTGACTTTTTAGTTTCAGACTTTTTAGATTTCACTGTATAAGACTTTTTAGATTTCCTCGTGTCAGACTTAGTAGATTTTTCTGTGTCAGACTTTTTAGATTTTTCAGTTTCAGACTTTTTAGATTTCTCTGTTTCAGATTTTGTAGATTTCTCTGTGTCAGACTTTTCTGATTTCTCTGTGTCAGACTTTGTAGATTTCTCAGACTTTTTACTTTTGTCTGTATCTTTTGGAGTGTCTTTGTCTTCTGTTTTACCATCATCAACTTTGATAGTCGGGCCTGAATATGTCAGCAAACTGAAAGCTGAAAAAAAGTTTAAGTTTACATCATTTTTTTAACTAAAGTACTTAATCTATAAATCTTCAAATTTATGACTGGGAATGTTTTCACTTAATTGACAGAATAAATTACTGATGGGGTAATTGTCTTTATGATTTGAGCCTGTGTGTGACGTTTTTAAACAATTTCAAATATGCGCAAAGCAAAGACTCTGACCAGCCTGTGCATCCTATCAGTCTTGACCACAGACTTAACTGTGCCTGTAGTAGATGGATAAGGTCTCAAAGTATCTGTAGACCATCAGGTAAATTTTAATCTACAGTATGTGGGTGTCTTCCCAACTCAATGTCCGCCCCTCATTAACATTTCAAATTGTTGTAAATGTAACCCAGGGTCATTTTCTATATTCAAGTATAAACTGCAATTGTCTTAGCACATGGCAAGTAAGACCCCTGGGCATTCTCTTACACCTAAGAAACCATTATATAAAACAGCTCACTGGTAAAGCTTTGGGTCAACTTTCTCATGTTATTGCACCTAACAGCCACACTTTTGTAAGTGCCTATATATTTATGGGCACTTACAATAGTTTTGGTTTGACCCCTTGAAATGTTTGATTGTCTATGCGAAATGGTTTTTTGAGTACCTACAGCACTGGATTAGAAAGTTACTCCTCTAATTGCAGTTTGTTATAGAAGGCATGTGTGACTATGTGAGAAAATATTGCTTTTTTGTTCAATAACTAACATACCTGTATGTTTGAAGTCATCCAGACATGTGTAAACTCTCTCAGCACAGAACTCCTCCACCATGTGTGCCACATATCTAGCCTTTATCCACACTTGCCAGGCATGTTCTTCTCCACAATGGGCTGTCCTTTCTTTGACACACTGTTGTGCTTCCATGGCATACCTGTCAAAATTAAACCTTCTTTATTGTTTGTTTTGTTTGAATGGGTTTTACCCTGCTTTCAACAATTTTGCAGTTATATCGCGGCGGCCGGAGCACCTAACAATGGATTCCTGGTATTTCTTTCACCTGTACTACCATTAAACCCTTTCCTAGCCTCCGACTGCTATCTCACATAGGTTTACGATTATCTACCCATTGGTGAGAGACAAACATTGGAAAGGATATTTGCCGCCACCGGGGATCGAACCCACGACTTCCAGATTGGAAGTCTTATGCCTAACCAACTGCGCTATGGTGGCGGCTTAAACCTTCTTTATCAAGTAGAATCATAATCTAGGAATAAATTATGCCCAAAAAAACCTTAAATGACTAAAAGACTTCTTGTAAAGATCAATTTGATAAATTTGAGAAATCAACTATACAGATAGGTGTGTTTCAAGAACCAGACAAAATGTCAAAAGGGATCATCTTAGAACTCAGACACTAGCTTTCAGCGACACAGCCGCCTTCATCAGGTGAATCCTAGGAATTCATAGGATTTATAGGATTCACCTGATGAAGGCGGCTGTGCTGCTGAAAACTAGTGTATAAATATAATATAATTATTAAAAATATATATCTCAAGAAAAGAACTTTTTATTCGGATCAAACTCAGAAAAATAATAATTGAAACAAGATGTGTTTGTGAAACACGAATGCCCCCGGAACAGCATTCTTTTTTAAAGTTTGACCTTGACAGATGACCTTGACCTTGTCACATGACCTTGACCTTGGCACATGACTTTGACTTTGGTGTACAGCTTTGTATGTCAAATACTTTTGGAGAAAAGGCAAAGGTTAAGTTTTCGGGTTAAGTTTTTGGACAGGCGGATGGACAGATGGATGGACGGACGGACGGACAGACAGACGGACGGACAGACAGACAGACAGACATGAGTAAAACAATATGCCCCCAATCTCTCGATATGGGGGCATAAAAAGATGTTGGTTCTAGGATAACTGGAGGTGGAATCTGGAAAATTTTGAAAGGGAAGACAGAATTCAATGATCATTTCAAATTAGAAAATCTGTCAAGCATGAATCCATCAACCCTAGTCAGCCGGCACACACTGAGCAGTCCAACATTGATTGACACTTTATGCACACCTGTATAAGAGGGAAAACTGACAGAGCTTAATGACCTTGAAATATCGTAGCAGATATTTTCTCTTTAGAGAAACATCTTTAAGAATTCTACTTGAACAACCAAGGCAGTAGTCAACCATTCTATGTAAAACTAGATTGTTGCAAAGTGGACTACGAGGGTGGATCAAAAAATATGTGGACTTTTACTATAACTTTGGAATTTCCCGACAGAAATAAATGAAATTTTGTACACTTCTCAAACCATTTAATGTTGACATAATACTAAATGTTCAAGAGTTCCTATGACTATGATGTAAAAAATTCAACATTAGTATTTCCTGGGTAGGCGCCACCGGCGCAACCCATTTTGTAATAATACTTCCTAGTGTTACAACACGTAATTTTTCCATTAATTTGGACCAAACCCTTCCAAACTTCGCTTATTTACGTGTTGACGTTATGTGTTAGGATATTTAAAATTTTAGCGTAATCTATTTGAATTCAAACTTGTAAGATAAGGGTACGCGTCAATTTTTGAACTTCAAAATGACGGCACCGGCGCAGCCATAGACAACTGGACAATAATAAAGTTCTACAGGACCTATGGAAAACCTAATCGAGAGGTTAAAATGATAAAATATGCTAAAAGGTCTTCAAATGTAAGCAGATTCCTTCTTTTGAATGGTTTAAAAAGTTGGTTTTTTTTAGAATGGAGAGCGTTTCTGAAGGATGACTCTCGGAGAATGGAAAACGTCTCCTTGACGTTTGATCTATAATGGTCACAGAACAACATCAGTTAAGTATCGTTTAGACACATTATTCATTTAAGTTCATCATTCTGGATCAAATGCATATGATAAAAGTACTTATCCAATCCAATAGGCAAAGAAGAAATTGTGTTAATTGTTGACTTAAGTATTTTGAAAAGTGCTGACTTTCGACGGAATTTATCAATACCGTAGCGTCATGTTAACGTACCGTGCGCGGGTACCAAATGACTACATGTTTTAGAATGGTTGCTACAGGTGACCCACTAGTTGGATTACATCCAAATTTACATGACAAAAAGAAAAATGTCGCAATTTAATAATAGTGTAGTTTTCTTTTCAAAGTGTGTATAACTAAAATTTCTGCAACGCAAGTCTACGTAATTTTTTATTCACCCTCATAATATCCCCCTACAAGTGCTTGTCAATAATGAAAAGTCATTTTCCATGAGAGGGCCATAACTCTGTCAAAAGTCAAAGGACCATAACCAAAATTTCACTTGCACATCTCTGCTTGATACTGATAACATCTGTAAAGTTAGAAACAAATTCCCCCATTAATTGCTGAGAAGATGAATGGACACGAAAAAGCTACAGACCAACAGACAGACCAACAGACTGACTGACAAGCTGACTCCTATATAAGCTAAAACATTGATATGGGGGTATAAAAAACTGAGCAAAAACCTATGAAAAAGAGTGGAGTTAAGAAAGAGTGCCATAAGAGTCACAATTTTTTTTCACTAGCCATACAATATAACTATCATTTCAAATGAGTTTTTTAACCCATAATGATAGTCTCAGTCAAAGTTCATTCATGCAATAGATCAAGATGTGTTTGAGACATAAGTGATCTTTTTATTTATGCATCAACAATAGGAAGCAACTTTTAATATATCTTTGGAAAAATTATCTTACTTATTTTCCTTTGCATCATAATGATTTAATAAAAACAGAATATGTACAAGCATATTATTTTCCATCCCTTCAAGTTTAACCTGACACATAGCTGCCTCATATACATCATATTTGATCTCATTAAAGTGACCTTTGACCTTGACTATCACTTTGTCCTCATCTTTAGAGAAATAAAGCTACTTACCAGCAGAAGTCTTCATTGTTTTCCATATAAGCATATTATTTTCCATCCCTTCAAGTTTAACCAGACACATAGCTGCCTCATATACATCATATTTGATCTCATTAAAGTGACCTTTGACCTTGACTATCACTTTGTCCTCATCTTTAGAGAAATAAAGCTACTTGCCAGCAGAAGTCTTCATTGTTTTCCATCCCTTCAAGTTTGGATAAACACATCTCTGCCTCACATACATCACATTTGACCTCTGTACAGTGACCTTTGACCTTGTCCATCAGTGAGCCAGTTAATTTCTCAAACACATCAATTTCATCTCCATGACAACCAGAAAGATGTCTATAGGCACAGGATTTCACAAATGGTATAGACCTAATATAAGAAAAATAAATGAAATATAAGACTATGTTCAGCACAGTACTTTAAAGTAATTACAGAGATATTTGTTTGTTAGGATGTTAATTAATCCTGCTTTTATCAATTTTTGATAACATCACTTTAAATTTCACATAATCTAGGCCAAGACCTGTCTAATCTAAGTGCATAACAACCTAGTCAGCAGAACAATTAGGATAGAACTATAGACATCTCTTATTAAAACTCATTTGGCAACCCAAAATGCATTAGAGAAAAACATGATATTTGGAATAAATCTGGCCAAAACATATAGTTTATTAATTTGATAAATTTACTGATATATATCACTTTTTACTAGCCAGCACAAAGTTTTTTATAAACTTGTAATAATTGAATATTATACAAACTTTAAAACTTACGGACATATATCATCCCAGTCCGGCTGTTCACACATAAGGGAAGTCTGCAATTTAACAAGACACGATGCTGCTCCACTTAGGTCACAAGTTGCCTTATCTTTCTCTGCCACGCACACCATGTCTGGCTTGGGCTCGGGTTTAGGTGTGCATATAGCATAGGCAACAGACAAGACAGTGTGAGCTGTATGTTCAGTGTGGATTCTGGTCTTCCAATCACATCCTAGAGTGTTCATGTAGACACAGGACTCTACAGCAAGAATATTCCTATAACAGAGTATAATTGTTTGAAATAGAGCATAATTGTGTGTTTCAGTGTAAGGTCAATAAATCTTTCATTTTGTGATTAACAAAAGCTACATTTTTACAAATGACAAAGCCAAAAGCGGTGTTTGTTCTAGGAAAAGGGGATTGCCCCACTTTTTTCAAAGATCCCCCATATTTTCTAAATTTCTAAATTTGTGGGGATTTTTTTTTATGAACAAAGAGTATTGAATACCAGTTATTTCTCAATTGCTTTAATTTTGTGCTGAAATACCCACCAGTTTTGAAATCCTAGAATAAACACTCCCAAAAGTGGATACACTATATGGATGGCTCAACATGAAATAGTTGTAACTGCCTATATGATAATAGGCAGTTACAACTATTTCACGCTAAGCCATCGATATATCAGCACTGGAAAATCAAAACATGAAGGGCCCTTTTTCTGTGATGCAGCATATCACCAAATGGCAACAACATGGCCTGGTCAGATGATGGGAACATTTAGTGAATGTTTCATGAAAATATGTCCATAATTTAAAGAGGATATGTGTGATCAAGAATTTTTTTCTTGAAAATCACATCATCTATGACACAGTATGATGTCCCTGAATTCCGACAATATACACATGATGAGGAGCATTCTGTAAAAGTTTCATGCAATTACATCTATAATTGTATGAGAAGTTGTTTTAAAAATAATTGGACAGATGTACAAACAGATAGTAAGGATGGACAGACTGAGATGATACCAATATTGGTACATCTCTGGTGGAGTATAAAAATGCTGTGTGAAAAGGAGACATTTCTTCAACTCTATTTCATAGTTTTCTTCTACTTGCTTTATAAATTTCAAATGTAACCTATTTAAAAAAGTTGTATACAAAGTATTCAATATCACAAAATTATTCAGATTGGAATAGAAAAAAACATTTAATGAGAACACTGGATTTCAATACAGTGGTCTCGCGATAACTCGAACACACACGGGACCGACCGATTTGCTCGAGTCATCGCACGATTCGAGTTAATGCCAGTAAGCTAAATTATCATCTTTGAAGACGTTTCACTTCTTTTTTAAACATACCTTTGCATAGTTGGCCTTCAAAATATGCTGTACCTATGTAAATACTCCTCGAGGAATAGTTTTACGAAATATATTACTCTGATTTAAAACGATTTGTAAAATCAGGCGATATAATTTGGTCAAATCGTAAGGGTTCAAAAGAGAAAATATTACAAAAATCGATGAAGGCGTCGGCGTCAATGTTAGTAGTGTCTGTTCTCAGTACATATGCCATACAAATGACAAAATGTTAGTTTTTGCAATTTTAATGAGATGCACTATAACAAGCTTATAATTTCTTCCTTATTATATTTTTGTAGCTATCTTTGCTAAATGACAAAATTTTAGACCTTTTGTAAGTCAGAAGATAGGCGAGGTTGCAAGCAATTCCTTCTTTTCTCACAATGTTTTCCCAAGCTAACTTCCTCTGTACCTAATATAATTAAATTGTAAGGGTGTTTCCTTAAATGGCATCTTTTGAAAAAGAAAGAAGCTTACAAACTTTTAATATTTTTTTCTGGAATTTATCAAAAAAAAAAAAAGTTTTGTTCAGCAGATAACAAAATTAAAAGTGAAGCGGGATTCAAGACAATTTAAAAAACGCATTTTTCATTAACCACGTTTTGGTACCGAACATTGTCGATTGGCGACAGAAACATTGCAACTACAGATGAAAAAAATGTTGTTATGATGTTTCGTTGGGCAATCGTCAATATATTTCATTATAAAGATGAATACTTTGCTGAATTACTCACGAGGATGATAGTCTTTTAAAAATGATAATGAACATTTTTTCGAAAAAAAATGTACATTTAAATCATGATTGTTTCAAAGTCTCTTAATTATTTTCTGATTATTAAATTCCCGTCATTCCCACCCTAAATTGAATAAGTGTGGCATACAAAAAGGTGTGAAAACAAGTTGTCTGCCTCGGTGAGACCCTGTGAAAAGGCCTGAAGGTATTCTTTACGATGGGATGAAATAACAAATACGCACTGTAAGTTAATTTTGATGCAAAACAATAGATGTCAGATAGGTGCGAACCCCTTTGCTCGAGAGAATGCAGTAGAATTTGACTACGGGACTGAGATTGCTGTTCGAGCGATCGAGCAATCGCGCGTTCGAGTAAGTGCTGTAATTACCAACAAGAAAATAGAGAAAGACGCGTCGGGACCGGAAGGCGAGCTCGAACTTTCGCATGATTTCGAGATTTCGCCTTCTCGAGATAACGCGAGACCACTGTATTTCGGCAAACAAGAGGCCCAAGAGGGCCTGTATCGCTCCACTGGATTAAAAATCTCAAGATTTGAAAGAGAGATATTGAAAATAGAAGGTAATGAAAGTGAACAGCATTCAAAAGGAATTCTGACTTTTTCTAAGTTGAAACTAACTTATGAAGAAATGAAATTATTTAACTAATATGTAAAATTACAAGGAAGAAAACTATATAGATATCACTTTGAAACAAGAGGACCAGAATGGCCATAAACCGCTGACCTGAATTTTATTGATCCAGTGGATCTCATCCAATCCAAATTTCTTGAACAACTTAAGAAGAGGGTCACCAAAGGAACATTCTGGTAAAGTTTCATTGAAATAAGCCTAATGGTTCAGGAAGAGATGTCGTTCAAAGATTTCGGGGTCAAAAAAAGCCCCGCCCTGCCACGCCCATATTTGGGGGTCAATCCAAATTTCTAGAACAACTTTAGAAGAGGGTCACATAAGGAACATCTGGTAAAGTTTCATTAAAATTGGCCTAATGGTTCAGGAGGAGATGTCGTTCAAAGATTTTGGGGTCAAAATAAGCCCCTCCCTGCCACGCCCATATTTGGGGGTCAATCCAAATTTCTTGAACAACTTTAGAAGAGGGTCACCCAAGGAACATTCTGGTAAAGTTTCATTGAAATTGGCTCAATGGTTCAGGAGGAGATGTTGTTCAAAGATTTTGGGCTCAAAATATGCCCCGCCCTGCCACGCCCATATTTGGGGGTCAATCCTAATTTCTTGAACAACTTAAGAAGAGGGTCACCAAAGGAACATTCTGGTAAAGTTTCATTGAAATCGGCCTAATGGTTCAGGAGGAGATGAGGTTCAAAGATTTCAGGGTCAAAATAAGCCCCGCCCTGCCACGCCCATATTTGGGGGTCAATCCAAATTTTTTGAACAACTTTAGAAGAGGGTCACCCAAGGAATATTCTAGTCAAGTTTCATTGAAATCGGCTCAATGGTTCAGAAGGAGATGTCGTTCAAAGATTTTGGGGTCAAAATATGCCCCTCCCTGCCACGCCCATATTTGGGGGTCAATCCAAATTTCTTGAACAACTTTAGAAGAGGGTCACCCAAGGAATATTCTGGTAAAGTTTCATTGAAATCGGCTCAATGGTTCAGGAGGAGATGTCGTTCAAAGATTTTGGGGTCAATATATGCCCCGCCCTGCCACGCCCATATTTGGGGGTCAATCCAAATTTCTTGAACAACTTTAGAAGAGGGTCACCCAAGGAACATTCTGGTAAAGTTTCATCAAAATCCACCCAATGGTTCAGGAGGAGAAGATGTTTAAAGAAAAGTTTACGCACGGACGCACGGACGCACGCACGCACGCACGCACGCACGACGGACACCTCGCCATGACAATAGCTCGCTGGCCTTCGGCCAGTGGAGCTAAAAATTGTTTTTTTCAAGAAAAAGGCGATTTTTGTCGAAATATTGAAATCAAGTGTTCTTATTGAATAATTCAAACCAGGCTCAAACTATGTAATCTTGTAATGGCAAAACCCTTATCCTGCACGATTCTAATTTATATCAAACAGTTTTAGCCAGTGCGTGAGATTTCCAACCAGTCTAAATATGCGCAAAGCAAGGACTCTGACCAGCCTGTGCATCCACACAGTCTGACAAGAGTCTTCACTATGCGCTTAGTAGATAGATAAGGTCTCAAAGTTTATGTAGACAATCAGGTAACTTTATATTTACAGTTTCGGCTAGCTGGGCCTCTCAAATTTTACACATCACAAACATTTCAAATCGTTGGAAAAGTCACACACAGGCTCATTTCTCAATTTTTTGGATATTCCATCCAGCCTGGCTCAAGTTTTGGCCTCAGTGATTGAGTAGAAAGGAGTAAAGGCAAAGTAGGCTATGATCAGACTGCATGTCTGTGTAGGCTGAATATAGCCCATTCTGTCTGCCAAGGCTTTATGATTGAAGTAGGAATGTGCCCAGAGCAGCATGAGAAGGATAAAAAGGGATTAATATACGAGTCTGTGTGTAACATTTCTTAGTGTTTCAAAAGTGCTACAAGCAAAGACTCTAGCCAGCCTGTGCATTTGCACAGTCTGACCAGAGTCTTTGCACAGTCTTTGCTGGGCTCTTGTAGATAGATAAGGTCTCAAAGAACCTTCAGACAATCAGGCAATCTTCTATTTGTACTAAGTGGATTCATAGACTGCAAACTACTTGCAGCTCATGCAAATGTCAAATGTCAAGCACAGGCTCAAATAATAAATATTGTTCATAAGAAATGAAAAACTGTCAAAACTTACAAACAAGTATCCAAGATGTATTCATCATGATTGTCTACAATAGAGTGTGATATGTCGGTCAAACAGCTGAACGCCATGTCTGTGTTACATGTCCTTGGTACTGGGTCCATAGAACAGAAGCCAATTGTATCAACAAGCAGACCAATCAGGGATAAAACTTTGCTGAGTTCTTCAATTTCTTCATTATGACAGCTCTTGATGTGCTCTTCTGCCATGTTGTACATGTCAGTACCTCTGAAATAAAAACATGTTGGTATAGAAATTCTTTCATCAATAGCTGAAGTAAAGAAAACAATTTGGTAGGAAAAGTAGGGAGTTTTATAGGCTTCTAGTTTGATTGACATAGTCCATCAGTTAATTAGGCATGTACCCTAGTTTCTTTTGCTTTATTTAACAACATAGAAATTTCATACTACATGCATTTTTTTCAGAGGCCATTAATAAGACCCTTAACCTGAATATATTCATTTCAATTGGACAATATACTTGGATTACAAGGATATTGTAATTGAATAACCATAAGGCCCTTTATCCTGTGATACTTGGCTTTTTTCAAAAGGAACAATCTTTTTTTTAGGTACAATCATTACATGGAACATTGAAGCAAATTAGATGAAAGCTGTGAACTCCATTGCACTATTGAGAGAAAGTTAACAGACAGATGGAAGGAGGGGAAACACACCATCCCCTTTGGACGGTGGAGCTCAGAATTGATAGACCAATCAAATTACAGATGAGATGACTGCTAATGAAATGACTTAACATTTTCATGGATGGACTACATAAAGGTCACAACTACAACAAGCTGCAGTTAAGACATTTATTTTGCCTTCCAATGGTTTGCTGTTTGTTTCATTTCCATTAATCTAAATTTTGCTGATGAATAACATATTAATATATGAGATGGGTGTCATCATGGAGGTCAATTAGCGGGGTTCATAGCAATATTTCTGCAATATTTTCTTAAAATTAGAGGATTATTACTGTTAAGTCAACTGTCATAATTTAAGGTAGTGAACCCGTAATAGATTTGCAATGTTTCAGAGGTAATGAACTGCGTAACAGTGTTACCCATGGTTTCCCAATGATTTTCATTAGGAAACCTTTAACAGCATTGTGAATGTTCATGGGGTCTGAAGTGTTGCGGAATATTATGGGTCCACTTCCTAAAGAAGATATTTTGAATGTTTTAGAGGAAGCAACTATAAGAAATCATTAGTTTTAGAGAAATCTTTTTCTCACAAAGCTTCCTTTGTCTTCTCTAACTAACAGCCATCAGACAAATCCTTGTCTTACACATGTGTAAGATCACATTCTAAATAACATCATCATGATATCATCTAATGTATATTTTCAGCCATTTCTGTCATCCAAAAATTGGTTTAGATGTTCCATATTTCCCCTAATAATACCACCCTCCCTAGTAGTAGAACCCCTACATTTTTAATAGGATAGTCCACTTGAAATGCCTAAATTTTAAGAACTTGTAGAGACTTTTTCTTTAATTTGATGTGAATTTCCTCTAAACAATCATTTATATGATTGTTCAGGGGAAATTTACCCCAAATTAAAGGGAAAAGGACCTAAAAGATATAAGATTTTTTTTTTTAATCACAAAATGCATACTTAATAAAAGCTCTATGAACATGTTATGTATAGCTCCCAGTAGTGTTTATTAAGAGAAATACAGTACATAAATATTGTTAATGTGAGAAATAGAATCTGTTCCTCAATTTTATTTGAGACAAACTAATCTTTACCTCATCCAGATTATAAAAGTTATTACAGTTAGAAACATCATGAATTTGACAAAATGATTTTGAATGATTTTAGAATGAATTTGGAATGATACTGAATGGGTGTGTGGCGCTAGTAATGAAAAAAATTTAAGGGAGGTTATCCAATATAGATAATTTCGTTCAACATATAGGAAATTAGCAATACTTATATTTTTAAATTTGTGTGTCCAATCAGATGCTTAAAATCCACACCAGCCAAGTAATCGTGGAATAATTTGATGAATTGCAATGAAATGTTAATTGTTTTGATTGATTTCAAATTGTTTTTAACGATTTCGGAGCCGTTTTGAGTTATTTTAGAGAGTGTTTGGAATGAATGAATGGAGCACTGAGTAGGCAATTTTGAATGGTTTTGATTGACATGAATGTCAATTTGACGATGTAACTAACTGTAAGTTTCTTTAGGATCGTTTAGAAACAATTCTATTCTAAACTAAGTTAAGATCAGCTTGACTCAAATAGAATCTCATGACAGATCTTTTATATCTTTGTACTTACAATTTACACATATACATCCTGTCAGAGAAGGGTACCAAAGGCATCATAAGAGAAGCTTTAAGGACGTTTTTCATGTTTGTATATACCATCGTCAAGTCATTACATTTATCTGAAAAATATAGCCGTGTTACTGTATTAAACACTTGCTACCTACACACACTAAGTGACCATTAAAAAATGTACCTTTACACGGATAAAAACTCTACAAAAGTGAATATTATCAAATGCAATTGTGTCTTTTATTAAATCTTATGCTGTTGGGACCTATAAGAATTGTCTTAATGAGGGTTTGAACATCATGGGATTTAGTAAGGCTTATGGGAGAATCTATATATGCTATCAAAAAGACGTGTCTTATTTATCATGAAACTTTGAATAACCAACCATTCCAATAAGGGAACACCTTTTGGTGATGCCCTAATTGGATGCTTAACCCAAAGTATACTGTAGTTGAAATAGTACTATCAACAAAAGATTTAATTTACAGATACACTGCAACTCCATTAAAACCCTGTGGTCGGGGTCCAAGAAATGAAACAGCGGAAGAAGTGAATGTATCTGCTATAACGCTGTACCCCAGGGCCGCCGCCGACCCCCCCTTCCCGCCGTGAACAATAACGTACCGCAGAAACGTAAAAGACACAGGGTCAATATTGATATTGATAAAACTTGGCAATGAATTGAAGAACAAACACGGTTTATTACTTTGGTATTTTTTATTTTAAGATTGTTTTGTTGTCCCTAAGCTAAACAAAACTATCTTTGATAAAGTAATCTAGTTTGTAGGGTTAAACGATCGCAGACTCCTTTTAGTTCTCTGAATCCCGATTTCTCGGGCCTACCCGCCCGGCAGCTGAGAAACACTGTTAACGACGATCTCAAAAGGGTAAAGTTAGTAAAATCCATAAAGTTTCATAAGATCAACGAATTTCATATTTTAAATATTGTCTTCTGGAAAATAGGAGAAAAAAATTATCTACGCAATCAAAATAAACAATACCCAACGTCCAATCGAAACTATACCAAAGTAATCAAATCTCTCGGAGTGCAGGACCGCATTCTTCGATGAGCGAGAAAAAATGCCGTAAATTCAATTAAATGAATCTATAACTATGACATTTGGATCACCGGTTTGCAGAGATCAGCTAGATCTAATCCATTTAATACATCATCTAAACGAGTCAAGGGATATCAAAAGCTTCTTCTCGAAAACCGTATAAGTAAAATGTTCATAACCCTTGGTTTGACAAGATGTTAATTCACGGCTTTGATAATCAGATAGTTGATCGTCAGTAGAGAAAGTACAGATGAAAGCGAAGCGAGGCGGTCACCATCATTTTCCCACCATTTTTAGTTTCTTTGTTTGAAGCTCTCAAGCGGGAAATGTAGGTTTATATATAGCTTACTGTTTAAAACCGAATGAAGTTGTCTATTTAGTGTGAGATAGGAATCAACGATAATAATTCATTCGAGCTTTGAATTTTCAAACCCTGTATAGCATGACTATAATATGAATAAGGTTAATAAAAAAGAAACAAAATTTTTTCATATATTGACAAAAAACGTAATATGTATAAGAAGATTCAACGGGATTGGCAAAGAGAGGTAATAAACCAATAAATTGGGTAAGAGGCAAGTCGCTTTTTGAAACGTTTGTCAACAGCGGTAAATGTTCAAGATTTGAGAATATAAAAGGAGATTAGCTTATTCTGCGAAAGCACGGCTTCTTCGGAAATTTATTAACTTGGATTTAATTGCATGCGAGCTAGACTTTTCAATGTCCAATTGGGTCCCTGCCGTCGACAAAGCGCAGTTAGTAGCGCGCCGGACTATTCTGTGTAGCAGTTTGGGGTTAGGAAAGGATGTGATGGTTTTACTCGTGATCGAATTCCGTACTCCAGCGGTAGTGATATAACTATAGGCCTATGTCTGTCAGCCTGAGTAATCAAACTAGCCATTTCTCTCTGACCTGAGGCATTTATCGCCAACACTGCTCCGCGGGAGGTGTGAAAAACAGTTGTATTGATTTACCTGGCTTCGCTCAGTATCATTTTTTTCATCTCGGTGTTCTCACCCTTCAATCTAAAATCATGATGAAAACAGCGTTAACGGCGGATCGGGTAACTTCGCCGCAGCATCCCAAAAGGTCGACCCCCCAAAATTTCAGGAGCCAAGCGGACCCTGCGTTATAATGGATTTAGCGCCCTTACAGATTTTGTTATAATGGAGTTGCAGTGTAATTAGTCCATCTATAGTAAGTCAGTAAAAAGTCAAACTTTTATCTCTAGTTCAAATATTTCTCTCTCTTTCAAAGTTAAATTACAGATTTAATCCAGCCTAAAATTTACTTGATATTAAAAATTTCATCAAGATTTTTTTTTCTTCAGATTTTTTAAAGTTTTCAGTGTTTATGCAGTTATAAATTGATCATTCCAACTTAAAATTTGAGTTGACAACAAAATATAATCGGCCCTAACTCTTCTAAACAAATTGTTAGAGAACACATAAAATGAGTTTTTTAGTATGTTTATCTAAATTTTATTTTGAAATTAAAATCTTTCCCCCTAACACAAACTTTAGTACCTTCAGTATTATCTAAGGGAATCAATTTACTCAATTTTGAAGGATAAAAATTTGAATTTTATTTTTAAAATTATAAGCCCTCCCTCTATCACAAACTCTTATACCGTCAGTATTTTCTATGACCTCATCACCAGGTTGCTCTAGGCCAACCCCAGTGTCTCCTTCCTTGTCCCCTTCTGTGTCCCCTTCCTTTTCTCCTTCTTCCCCTGCTTCATCACCTTCCTTCTCTGTAAAAATATGGTTAAAAATGTGACCTGTCACGAGAAAAGGGACCATCTATGAATTAGTAAAAGTATATGAGCAAAAGAGAAATACTTTTCATAAGTAACTCACTTTTAGATGACTTTTTTGTCTTTATTTGGCATTATAAATACAGCTTAACATTTTTTATAGATAAACCTAATATATTCTTTAATTTGAAGTATATTTCATATACGTAAAGATGGAAACCAACACTATTGCATAAGACATAAACAATCAATCAAGTAGGATAGCAATTTAACCCTTGTCATTCTGAACCTGGAATATTCCTGTTTTGGTAAGAGATATAGGCAAAGATCAGTCTGCACTTATGTGCAGCCTGATCTTCATCAACTTCACATTATTTTACTTTTCAAAGCAGAAAAATTTAAAAGATTATATTTTCAAAATAAAATCTGAAAAACTTAAAGTGCAACTAGTGCTGCCAGCACTTTGACATCAATTTTGCAAATGATTTTATTCAGCTTGACAATGGTTAAAGTTTAAACCTTTCACAGAGCAGAAATCGTGCAAGAAGTTCTTATATAATCTGGTAGATACTTCTAGTCTCCCCATTTCTACAGCATCCAAATCATCTTTCATTTCAGCACTGAAAAATAATTTAACACGGGTTTATCCAGACATACAAAATCCAGCATCTTTACATTATTTTTTTTTCCAAATTAAAGCAAGCTAAACAAAATTACATCAAACATCAAGCACACATAAATCATCAATAATTCACTTAAAAGTTCTTAGACCTAGCTAGACTGAACTTTTTTAAAGTCTGTTAACCCCTGACCATTTTGCAAACAACATCTTTGATGCCATCTGTGACTACAATGTCTTGTATAGGCTAAACAACAAAGCTTTTTTGACAATGATATGTATCTTTTTGATGAATAATGTAATGTCTTATATGTCTTAAATTGTTAAGTCGGTATTAAAAGCTCATCAGAGCTTGTGATATCTGTTATGTACTTCCGACTTTCTGTAAATAAATTTTACTTGACTTGACTTGACAATAATTTTGAAGCCCGTACAATGGATATCGCTGCCTCATTAAATAAAGTTTCATTAACAATTTTGTTATTTTCAAGCAAATAAGTGAAATGAGGAAAGATTTTCATCCAGAAAGGATTTTCTATGTTTCCGACATCTTAGTAATGTTATAAAGGAACTTGTAGAAATACTACAGTCTCAGTTCATCCAAAGTTTGAAATGAAAGAAAACAGTCCTACCCTATACAGGTCATGAATGTTTCCATATTGGTACAAAAAGATTCCCGACCATCTAGCTCTGCATTCCTAAAGGTCTTAAGACAAGTATCAAATGTCCCAGCCTCCAGAACATTTAGTCATGTAAGAAGTAGGCCATAACTCTCCGAGTTTATTTCTTAAATCTTGTAACTACAGCTTGAACCAAGCTGTAATTACAAGATTTAAGAAATAAATCAAGAGAGGAATTTCTGTGTTTTGAATATGTCTCGGTTATGCAATGAAGAAACTTGTAAGAATACTGCAGTAACAGCTCATCAATTTTTTTGAAATGAAAGAAATCAGCCCTACCTTATACAGGTCATGAATGTCTCCATATTGGTACAAAAAGATTCCTGACCATTAAGGTCTGCATTCCCAAAGGTCTTGAGATAAGTATCAAACACCCCAGCCTCCAGGACATTTAGTCATGTAAGAAGTAGGCCATAACTTCTCCCAGTTTATTTCTAAATTCTTGTAACTACAGCTTGAACAAAGCTGTAATTACAAGATTTTAGAAATAAATCCAGAAAGGATTTTCTGTGTTTCAAACATGTTTTGGTTATGCAATATAGAAACTTGTAAGAATACTGTAGTAACAGCTCTTCCAACAGCCCTACCTTATACAGTTCAAGAATGTCTCCATATTGGTACAAAATGATTCCTGACCGTCTAGGTCAGCATTCCCAAAGGTCTTAAGACAAGTATCAAATGTCCCAGCCTCCAGGTCAGCCAATGATGTAGGAAGAAGGTCACAAGCATTTTCTTCTGTGGCCCTGGTGTTTTGATATTCTTCAATCTGGAGCTTCACAGCAAGTTTGATGTTTTCTGGACAGCTTGACACTTTTTCCTCAATGCAAGTTTTGGTTTCCCTGTAGGACAATATGATAAGTTGATGATTTACTGAATCTATCTTCAATTCTGCTTCTGAATTTAATTTTGAATGAGACTTAAGCCTATACAGCTCATAATTGTGTTTTGACCAATACTCATAAACATCAAAATTTGACATGTAGAATTTGTGTGGAAAAAAGCTATACAAGGCCCATAGATAAATGTTCGGTTTTATAAATTTGTTTTGTTTTAATGGTTCATTTTAATGGAAATTCAAATCAAAAAGGATATTATATTATAAATGCTATTTGAAACATAAATCAATTCTATCATTCATGTGCATTTGTACCTGTATCTGAGTACCAATTGCATGATGTAAAACAACAATAAAATGTGAATTAAGCGGCCACTTAAGGGACCATAAAAAAGCGGTCATTGAAGACTCTGGTCCCTTTGTACACATATTGTATACAAATAAGAAACATTTTTGATTGAATATGTATACTTTTGTGAATTCTCGATAATGCTATGTTGTTAAAACTGAAAAGAATCGTCTCAATGAGACGATTCTAATGAGTTTTAAAAACGTAGGATTTATTTACATTTATTTTTAGAAAAACATCTATATTCCTTTTCAAATATTTTAATTTAAAGAAATGGACTTCAAAACTATCGCTAAATGACAATGGTCGCTTAATAGACATGGTCGCTTGAGCAAGATTGACTATATAAAGTCTTACTGGCATGTCTTTTCTTCATCCACACAGTCCATCCATTGTATGGTACAAGTTGATGGGGCATCACAGAATGGAAGATCTTCTCCTGCTATAGGTATAATAGATAAAGAATTGTTGTGGAAAAACTTGTGCCTTTGTCGGGTTAGTGAAATGATTACAGAAGTAACAAATGTTACAGGTACAACCCTTTATTGGTCAATATTCAAGATCTATTCCATAAAAAAGTTGTTGCATAGAACAAAATCTTGTTAGATGAATTTTCTTCCTTCCTAACCAGTGGTGTTTATGGATTGTTTGTACACAAATTGGCTACATAATTGTTCAACCCTGTTTGTGACAGAAACATTCTGCGAGCCCCAATGCCTGGCTGGCTAGGGCTTAATAATGTGGATAACATATCAATTTAGTCAAACACAGGCAGTGATAATGGTCAGATGCAGGTGCTGGATAGTACAAAAGAATCAATGTAATAAGGGAGATTAACTATTATAAAAGAGATATCTCCCTTGATAGTCTGGACAGCTTGTGTGATGATGACACTCATGCCAAGTTTCATGAAAATATGTAAAATAAGAACAAAGATATGAACAAGGTTTAAGTTTGTCATACCAAATCCATAACAAGGCCAACACAAATGACACCAAGGTGATGACAACACCTCAGGTTTCCTCTAAAAGCACATTATTTGCAAAATAAAATGTAATTAGAATAATCCTCCAATTCAGAATATCTTAAATTACAATTTGTTTATTATGGATTTACAGGGGTTCTTATTCATGACTTTGTAAAAACTGACTCTGACCATTAGCTTCCCCTTCAGTGTCCTCAACAGCTCCCCCTTCTGTGTCAACATCACTGTCAGCCTCACACCAAGATGGCCGCCCACATCTCACATTACCCACAATGCTGTGTAAGTACATCACTTCCTTCTCCACTTCCTGTTTCTTCTCAGTATCACAGTCCACAGAGAATTCAGAAATACACTTGAAACTGGATTCTAGTTCACTGAAATAGTATTTTGGCCAATGTTGAGGTACAGATGAGACAGGGTTATACCAGCCTTTAATCTTTATTTTACATTGAAATCCTTTTTTGTGGGTACCCATTTCAACAATCTCAACAAGATTATTAAAATAAGTACCCACAATATAGGATTTGTGCAAATGTAGTTGAAAGAATATTTGAAACCCAAAATACCCCTCTACCTGTAGCTCTGATGCTGTGTTACACAGAATCAGATATCACAATCACATCACAATGTTATACAATAACATTCAAACTCCTTGTATTATCATAAAAATGTTTATAGAAATGAACTTGACTGAACATTTATTATGATAACTCCCTTTTATGTTGAGGTCTTGAAACCTCATTGAAAACAAGAAATGCCAAAGACATGGATGCTCTCGAAAATATTCCTATCTACACAAACTAACTTTTCAGATGACAAGAGAACTTATCAAGTGGAAATATTGCCAAAATTATTTTTAATTCAATGAATGTAGAAAATATGCCCCAGACAAGACCAGTTGTATTGCTTGACAGTAAACAGTGACCTTCACCTTAAAGGTACCCAAACAAATTATTCACATGATGCTTAAACTCAACAAGGAGAACAGCTGAAATCCATCCAAAAATGAAGGAGATATGCTCCAGACAAGACTGAATTTATTTTTCACCTTCACCTGTGACCTTAAAAGGTTTGACTTTTTATGACTTTTTCTTTTTAATTGATCTTATAACTATACAAATATCCATGTGATAACATCCTGTATGATGTTTTTTATGACATCACAAAGTAATTTGTAGAACAATGATATAATGCCGTTTTTTTTAGAGACTTGCATTTCTGTTAGAATTATCTACAAAAACAATGCAATTAGATATATATAAGATAATACTTACTTAGGGTATTGTATGAAAAAATATCTAACTCTGTTGTATGGAATAGTTAAAAGTCTCAGCAGAGACAATGATCAATTCCCTCAGCCTTGTTAGATATTTTTTCTCATACAAAACACTAAGTATGTACAATATATATAAATGATAAATACCTGCAGATATCACCATAAGGTGAAGCTGTTCCCATGTACATCCCAAACTTGCTGACACACTTTTTAACTTCATCCACATAACAAGAACCAGGTTTGGAGGCAGGTGTAAAGGGGCAGTACTCTTGTTGCATTGATTCCAGGAAAGGGAGAGAATCTTTAATCAGGGCACCAGCCTCTGGTGTACAGGACTGTGCTAAAGTTGTGATTGATTCTTCTATCTTGGTGTAGAGTGTTCCACTGCAGAAGAAGGCTTGGGATTAAATAAAAGATACATGTACTTGTTTGTTTCAGAGTAAGATTGATTTATATGTCATTGAGTGAACAACGAATTGCTATATTTTCACAAGAGGCAAAGCCTCAGGTGAAAATTAAGCTTTTGTTGTTCATGAAATAATATATCAATCATTCTTACTCAAGGACCATTAAAGAATAAATACACCTATAAGGTTTAATGATAAAATATCAAAGTGTATCAAAGGTTGTTTTTTTTGCAAAATGACTAAGACCAGGACAAAGACGCTAGGAACTACACCAAGCCTCTAAAAATATCTTTATTTGAAAACAGCCAAGGTTAAAAAGTCAGTCATGATAACCAAGATGGGGATAAACCCCAACCAGCACAGAAGCTATGGTTAAGTTAAGCCTTTGTTGTATAGACTGGTTAACCTGTCCCAATCTACGCTACCCTCCGATACTGGGACAGGAAAAACCTAATTTTTACCATGCAGGTTTCTGCATGGTAACAATTGCGCATGCGCAAGGATGGGCGAAGTTTATTGGAAGGAAATATCTTGTCGAACCAAGGGTTATGAACGCTTTACTATTGATTTGATATCCCTTGACTCATGAAGATGGGAATGGAAATGACTTTATGATATAATACTCTACCGCTTTTTGTTCACTTATAGACCTTTTTATTTATATGATCAATCTTATTCATCATTGACGAGAAAAGAAATTTAAATATGATAAAGTTGATGTTTAGAAAAACTTCTGTTTACACAATTTCTTTATAATGTGACATTAGCATTCGTTTGCAACGGAAAACGCTTAGACCACTGATTGAATAATTTTTTGTTTCCCGTATTCGGTTACCTGAAAGAGTTTTTTGTTCTTTTTCCGATTGTAATGTTTGTGGTTAATAAGCACAGAAAGATGAGAAATCCATTTTGCATGGAAAGCATAAAATTTTCATAAATACAAAACTTTATCACGCTTCACCATTAAACATTTTTACAGAAAAAAAATCCAAGCAAAGTCAATTTCTTGTATTTTCTTCCGACAAACACTTATCTACTTTTTATCTACTTTTATACGGCATGACATTGTTTACTTTCTCTACATGTATGTATTGTTTATTTATTTCTCTATTAATATTAATTAATCTTATGTGATTATTTTGGTAATTTAAATTGCTAAATCAGTGGCTTTCACAGAAGAAATCCTATAACTTCAAAAAAATAAGAGTTAATTTTTGTAAATTAAATCTTTAAATAACAACATATTTCAGACGCATCGTGACATTAAAGAGTTTTTCACTGACTGTCGAAAAATGAGAGTAGTATAGTACCGGAAATTTAATGGACAATGAGGAATTTTCGAGAATATTCTACAAATTTTCTGTTTTGTTGCTTGTGTTGCGATATAGGGAAATTCATAATTACTTATCAGACAGCGCGAGACGCGAATGACTTAGAGAAACGAGTCAAAACTTTTTATTTACACAAAAAATAATCTTCATGTCACGTTCGTTTAAACATGCAATTACGAGGGTTGTCCCAGAAATTCGGGAACTTTTTCAATTATTCAAAAACCTAGCGTCCGATTTAAGTAAAACTCTTGAGTTGATAACTCACGTTAATTTGCAACAAATTGGTAAAGGTTTTACGTTTTTGATATGTTCATGTTCAGAAATACAGCTATAAAAGACAGGCTCGGCAGGGGCGGTCGGCGCACTCCAAATTTGTTACTTACAAATTTTAAATGGTTGATGTTTGAACTTCATTTATTTCAATAATCATGAAGAGTTTGGTATAAAACTGACATTGTTGAAAGCAGTGAGCTAAGGAGATCACACAAGTGCATTTTCATACAAATGACATTACGCAGTGTGCAGTTTTGAAGTTTTGTTATATCCGAATGTTATTCAAACGGCGTGCAAATGGCGACGTCAACTGAACGCTCGGCGCAAAAAATTGTACATTACTAGGTGTAGATCGCGAAATAAGACATATACAGACCATAAAATAATTCGAAATGAGGAGTGACCATAACCTTATGTGGTCTACACTCATTTATCACAGATATTAGAGATATTGAATTGATACTGACTTAAGGACAGTAGGGGAAAAAGGTTAGAAAGAACCAATGCGAGGAGCGTCGATAAGGGAATGAAAGACGTTTTCGACCGACGCCAATAAGAACGCTTGGTGGGATAAACAATACTAAGAATGAAAATAAATCAGCAGTGTATAGTTTGATATGACTTGATCATGAGTCGCGCCAGTAAATGATAGGTATCGAGGCTTTAAAGAAATATGCATTTTTTTCGGCATCAACAGAGATTAGGACCGGTACCAATGAATTCTCAGATTTCTTTGGTCTATCTCGATGAAAAAAGGTAGCGGTAGTGTAATATTTGGATATTTTTTTTAAAAGATAATGATTATTTCCTGCGAGTATAATACAGTAAATGTTCCTTTTGTGAAATGTCTTAAAATATAATGATAGATTATGAAAAAAATAACATTCACTTTACTCACCCTATCTTGGGTTTAAAAAATACTATATCAGGTATCTATGCAAAAAAATGAGAGAAAGATTTTTTTAATCAAATACTCTCTTCAATGCACAACAAAATTTCTATATCAACATTGCTTTGAGATATCTTTTCGTTACAAAAGGTTCCCCGTAACAAGTCCATAGGGCCTTTGAAGATGCTACTTTGAGAAGAAGTGAATCAGTTTTGAAACGACGTTTCGTGAATTATAAAACAACGTTGATAGCGTGCGCCGACACCCATTTACTAGTGTTACGTTTTTATTTATATCTCCGCGAGTATTGGAAATAGCCCTCTGTTATTACACCAGAATAAAGAAAAATGATCAATACGAATTAGTCGTAAGTTTCAGTTTCATAGGACGTTTGATGTAAAATTTATCGCAAAAGTTCACGAATTCCTGGGACAACCCTCGTAAAGTATGTTTTCTGTCATAAGGTTCATGTTCCATTTTTTTGTAATGCAAAAACATTAAAATTGAAATGTAAGATAATTAAGATAGTGAAAATTTCTCTTGTGCAAATACCGGTTAGTTTTCATAAGAAAAGAATTTGGATAATTAATCGTTGATGTGCAACCAAAGCCGCGCAACTACAGTTTTATTCTAGCTATACTTGCGTGATTTTATTGGCCCATCGAAAACTTAAAAAAATCTTAGTAATCATTTTAACAAAATAGAGTTAAGAGAAAGAGAGAATTTGAATATTTATCTTATACATGTCTCGGAAAGAAGGGATGTTTCAACGCTGAATATACATGACACCCAATTCCAAGACCGCGGTCTCGTTCATCTACATATTGAAATCGGGAATTTAACTGTAATTAACCCTTAATTCTGTCTGCGTTATTATATCGTTTTGTACACGGCTTTTGTCAACAAGCCACGCCCATATACAAAACGGCCAATCAGAATCATCGATGTATTTTGGCCAATGAAACAAATGGATACAACTGACCAATGATATCCATGCTAACATTAGGTTTTACCTGTCTCAATATCGACAGATTGAGACAGGCTCGCCAGTCAATTTGTTGTACAGCTGAGGGATTTTACCTTCCTGTCATCTTATACTTGGTAAAAAAAAATTTGAAAAGAAGAAATTGCTTGACATGAGAATTTCTCCTTTCCCATACAAGTGGGGGCACAAAATACAAACTCATTACCTACCTACAAGTATCAGCATACTCTGTTGTATGGGCAGATATACCATAACTACTACCCATCTCTCCCATAGCATGTACAAACTCATTACCTACCTACAAGTATCAGCATACTCTGTTGTATGGGCAGATATACCATAACTACTACCTATCTCTCCCAAAGCATGTACAAACTCATTACCTACCTACAAGTATCAGCATACTTTGTTGTATGGGCAGATATACCATAACTACTACCTATCTCTCCCATAGCATGTACAAACTCATTACCTACCTACAAGTATCAGCATACTCTGTTGTATGGGCAGATATACCATAACTACTACCCATCTCTCCCATAGCATGTACAAACTCATTACCTACCTACAAGTATCAGCATACTCTGTTGTATGGGAAGATATACCATAACTACTACCTATCTCTCCCATAGCATGTACAAACTCATTACCTACCTACAAGTATCAGCATACTCTGTTGTATGGGCAGATATACCATAACTACTACCTATCTCTCCCATGGCATGTACAAACTCATTACCTACCTACAAGTATCAGCATACTCTGTTGTATGGGCAGATATACCATAACTACTACCTATCTCTCCCATAGCATATACAAATGTGACAACTGCTGCTGATGTGGGACAATCTGTAAAATCTATAAAAAAAATAAATTTTTCATGAGATGAAGAATTATTTTTTAATTCCTTGAGGTATGATACTAAAGAACCTAATCACACTGTATGAGAAGCGTTTTCATACATCAGTGATTGGGTTTTAAGTATCATACCCCAAGGGGTTAAACAAATATTTTTCATATCTAATGATTCAACATTATCAAGCTTGAAAGATTTTGCCAATATGTAGCAGAATTCTTTTGTTTGCAAGCTTACAAAATAGCTGCATACTTAGAATAACTTTCATAGAGATATTTTATAAAAAGCATTTTTTCAGTCATTGAATCAGAATGCACAAATATTTATGAACAACTCTAAAATTATTTTATTTTTTACTGCTACTTGTGCTGTCCAGGACATATTCCAACTGTAGACAGCATAGACTAAAATAAGCCTGCACAGACCATCTGCCTTATTTTTTTCAGAAATGGTTGAAGAAAACTAGTTGAAATGTCCCCAAATTTGATACTTGTTTGAACAATATGTTGATATCAGCAGGATATATATATAATACGTACTTAGTGTTTTGTATGGAAAAAAATATCTAACGAGGTTGGGAGAATTGATCATTGTCGAGGCTCTGCCGAGACAATTACCAATTCTCACAACCGAGTTAGATATTTTTTCATACAATACACTTAGTACGTATTATATTTATCTTATAACCTCTTTTTGTCTTGTTTTAGTCGATGTTTCTAACTTAAATGCTAGTTTCTAAAAATAACTGTATGATATTATTGTTCTAAAAATAACTATGTGATATCATAAAAAATATCATACGGGTTGTTATCATACGGATACTTGTATAGTTATAAGATAATATAAGTTTTAATATTTGTACCTGGTAGGTCCTCAGTGTTTGTGCCGTCTTCTGTTTCCCCTTCACAATTAGCTGACCAGAAATCTGTATAAAACTTTTCATGCTTGCCAGCAAACACCTTCACTATGTATGGATACTCTTGGGTGATTTCACACATATAGCTGGCAGTGAAAGCTTCACAAAGTGCTGCATTAAAACTTGAATGTTTAGGCAAACTCTTCATCAATGCCTGAGTAAATTCCACGCCACATTCAGTTTCCGGTCTTGTAACATCGTCAGGTATAATGTCCGTTGGTATCTCACATTCTCCGAGCCTGTCTGCCAACTTCTCCAAATACTCGTTAATGACTGCTTGAACTAAGGTGTATTCCACTGCATATTCACAAGCCTCCATTTTGCTTGTAACACATGGTACAACTTTACCCTGGATATAGCTGACAAACAAATGTGAAGATAATGAGTAAAAAAATTGATCTCTTCAAGATATTTTTTTTGTAATGACATTTTTTTAATAAATTTCAGTACATTGCTTCAAAATTTAACATCTTTCTTTTTGATCAATTCTTCCATGATTATATTTCAAAATTGATCCAACTTTGAATGTGCTAGGTTACAGTTATAGTCTTAAAATTTTGCTTTTAGTGGTTGCTTCATCCTGATATATTATTTTCATTATAACACAATGGCATAAAATGCATTTATGAAATAAGAAGAAATTAAATAGAACTTAATTTGCAAAAAAAAATCATATTTCATGCATTGTGTTCTACTGTGTACACAGATAGCCCATTCATTTTACTTATCATCATTTTTAGCGGGAACATTGATACTTTAGACGTCATATAACCCACATGCTAAATGACCAGCTTGGCTTTCTGTGAAATTCTCCCAACATCAATATCATTACTAATTGGTTAAATTTACATCCAGAAAAGTTTTTGAAACTTTTTAACAGGTTAATAATAATTATTTCAGAATCGTAATCATGTTATAATGGATAGAATTTCGATTTGGCATTGATGTGTCTGAATAAAGTCGGATTTGGGAGGAGTTATATGCAAAGCAAAATCCTCAGGCTCCCGCCCCTCATTTTACCTTTTGCATATAACTCCTCCTCCATCAGAATTATTTAATCATTACAATTCATCAATGTTGTTATATATAAATAATCGTAATGGTTTTTACCGTGTGTATTTTTAGAATTAGTCTGGTAATTTTCTAATCTCTTGACACTGTTAGGTAAATAGGTTATGTATGTAGAATATTTTAGATCTTTCTAGAAAGGACTTCTAGAAAGTGATTCAAACTCTAGAGTCTTCTAATGTTCTATGCTATGTTCTAGATTATTCTATGGTATTATATAAAGGGGTTCCTACAGCATTCTTAGTTCACTTGGTTTAGACTAATGGTTTCATTTAGTAGTACTGTGTTAAACTAAAAGGAGATTTCTCGTTATCTTAAAATTGTGTTTAAAAGTGTGTTTAATTTTGATTTGGATATTATTGGACTTATTATTTGTGGACCAGGAACTTAATTCAATTGAATCTAAAATTAAAAACTTTAGGATCTAATATTCAAGATATTGTAATTTGTTTTTGTATTAATTTCATATTGTCAATAATTCTGGTATTATTGTCAATAAATATTGTTAATTGTAAAGTTTGTTGCTGGCTTCTTTATTCTTGTTACATTTACACGTAACAATGTCTCCTGTGTAAAGAAATAAATAGAGCAAATGGCTTACAGACAAACATCAGCAAATTCATCCGGCACAGTAAAACACTCAAGGGCAGCATCCAAGGGGGAGCACTCCGGTTCAGGTTCACAGATTTTCACCTCGGGAAGTTTGAAGTCACACTCGAAATACGCTGGGACCATACGCTTCACACGCTCCGACATCTGTTCAACCTCAAATGGAACCTCTTCACAGCCTTTGATCTGATCAGCGATGCAGATAAGTAGATCTCTAGCAGTTCTTAAAACAGTAAAAGAATAAATATTGTAACAAGAGTGCCATCGTCACAAAATACGCCGCCACTTTGCTGCTGTTTCACGAAAATAATTGTAGACACTACTTATTTTGACAGAACCAAATTCAAAATGACCAAGTTTCATTTAAAACAAGACAAAAAGTTAGGAGGAGTTGCCTTCACAAGGCTGCAATTTCAATAAGCCCCAGACACTAGGTTTTAAGGGGGCATAATTCTGGGAAATAAATGAGCCATAAAATCCTTGATCCATGTACATCTACAAATTATGGTGATGACATTAACCAAGTTTCATTTAAATAAAGACACAAAGTAAGGAGGAGCTGCGTTCAAAAGGCTGCAATTTCAATAAGCCCTAGATACTAAGTTTTTAGGGGGCATAGTTTAGGGTAAAATTAATGAACCATAAAATCCTTATTTCATGCTCATCTACCAATTTCGGTTTTTAACATCCACCAAGTTTCATTTAGATCCAGCCAGAAACTAAGGAAGAGTTGCATTTACAAGGCTGCAATTTCAATAAGCCCCTGAGACTAAATTTTTCAGGGGGCATAACTGAGGCAATAAGCCCCAGAGACTAAGTTTTTAAGGGGCATAACTCAGGCAAAAATCAACGAACCATAAAATCTTTCCTTCATGCACATCTACCAATTGAGGTGATAACATTGACCAAGTTTCAAGAAGATCCAGCCAGAAACTTAGGAGGAGTGACGTTGACAAGAAAAGTGGACCCAGAGACTTAGTTTTTAAGGGGCATAACTCAGGCAAAAATCAAAAAACCATAAAATCCTTCCTTGATGCACATCTACCAATTGAGTTGATAACATTGACCAAGTTTCAAGAAGATCCAGCCAGAAACTTAGGAGGAGTTGCGTTGACAAGAAAAGTGGACCCAGAGACTAAGTTTTTAAGGGGCATAACTCAGGCAAAAATCAACGAACCATAAAATCCTTCCTTCATGCACATCTACCAATTGAGGTGATAACATTGACCAAGTTTCAAGAAGATCCAGCCAGAAACTTAGGAGGAGTGACGTTGACAAGAAAAGTGGACCCAGAGACTTAGCTTTTAAGGGGCATAACTCAGGCAAAAATCAAAAAGTGGACGGACGGATGTACGAACGTACATACGGACATATGGATTGACTGACAGATGGATGGACGGACAGACAGATGGACAGATGGACAGACGGAGAAGATGACGCCAATATATGTCCGCCTCGGGCGGCGTATTAAAAGTATAATTGTTTGTTTCAAAGAAAGATCAATTCATATTTGAGCCTATGCGTGACATTTCCAATAATTTTGAAACATGTATGAGGTGAAACATCGAGTAGCGTTGACAGCCACATATTGTAAATATCAAGTTACCTGATGGTCTACTGATACTTTGATACCATATCTATCTACTTTACACATAGTGAAGACTCTGGTCAGACTGTGCGGATGCACAGGCTGGTCAGAGTCTTTGTTTTGAGCATATTTGAAATTGTTGGAAATCTCATGCACAGGCTCATTTCACCAAATGAACAACAAAAGCCATGTTTTACAATTGGCATCATAGCTCTTTTTGTTTATAAATGATTTATCAATTTTACGAAATAAACAATTATTCTATTTTTTTTAGTGCAAAAAAATAAGACAAAATTGAAATATGAAAGGACATAATATTTTCAAAGCATGTCATTTTGCATGTGATTTTTATGCAATCTTTTCAACTTGCTTCTTACACTCAAGCAGGACTAAGGTCTTCATTCAATCAAAGGACTTCTATGAGCTTGCTTTGTAAATCTGAACTGATACTCTTAATAAAACCCAGTGTATAACAGGCAGGGGCACACAATGATTCTCTAAATCGTCATCATTGAAACAAACTGGACACATTATTCTATACTTAAAAAAATATTGTTAAAAAAAAAGAATTTGCTTTTAATAAGCTATTTCCTCTTTTTCTACATTAATTTCTATCACATAGGATGATTTTGTGTTTTTGTTTTTTCAACTATGACCCACTTTTCTTTCATCATAACAACCACTTACAATTTAGACCAGTCTAAAATTTCCAAAAACAGGAAAAAGGTTAAGTTGACAAATCTATTTCATCCTTACCCACAAGCCAGACTAGGGTCCTCGTTCAATCCTCCATATTGTACATCTTGTATCAGCTTACTAAGTTTATCTGAACTGACACACTGAATAACACCCATGGTATTACAGACGGGCTCCTCATCCGTCGGCGGAACACAATCCTCGTCACCATCACCGCCATCTTCCTTCTTATCGTCGTCATAACAGACTGGGTGCACGATCATGTCAATGTAGTCCAGTGAGTTGACTACTGATCTGGTGTGCATGTCATATTCTTGAGATGATTTTGGATCTTTTTCTGCTTCTGATAGTGACATCTTCACAGTCTCAATGAGCCTGAAATGACACGATTGAATGTTGCATAAAAATTGCATAAAAACAAGGGCCCCGTTTATTAAAATTCTTACGAAATAAATAATCGCAAGTCAAATCATACTTGATGCTTTAATCTATTGTTAGATTCTGCTTTGCATTATCTCATTGGAATCGTCTTAAAAAGATGACTCCAATGAGATAATGCATTGCAGAATTCTCTATTTAGTTACTACTGTAGAAGCAAAAAATTATCATAAGATGTTTAGTAAAACAGACCCCTGAGCACTTGATCTGCAATTGGCTATGCATTCTAGACAAAAACTTGGTGTTATTCTTACAGAAACTAAATTAAACCTCTTCAGTAGCATGAATTTCTAATTTGAACACAAAAACTATGTTTTTAGCCTTAGCTTAACCTTATTTGGGCGTCAATCAAAAATTTCTTGAACAACCGAAGGATTACCCAAGGAACATTTTTGCCATGTCTCTAAAAGCTAAAAGCAATCCTAAATTCAATGCTTTCCTTGCAACTAATCACAGGATGGACATAGTTTGTGATCAAATGCAAAACTTCTATCTCCAAAATCTCCTCATCTGTAGAAAAAAAATCTAAGTCAAATCTATCCCAATAATTGTTTAAAAAAATGACAGTTTTCGAGGTTAAATGAAATCATGCAAGTTAATCAACATCACAATTTTAAATATAATGTCATCAGTCATGTACTACTTCATCAATGTAGTTGCAATTCCATTCATGAAAAATATGGGAATGGAGTGAAATATTTCAAACAGATATTGAAATGAAAATGTTTAAGAAAAAAAATGTGTTAGGAAAGACTCATTTTTAAATGTAACAACTGCAAAGGAATTTCTAGCAGTCCAGGTGACCAAGTAACATGATGAACATGTCATGTGATCAAATGACCTGATATCAAGATAACAAGTTTATCATTCTCCCATTTATCAGGCAATATTTATAGTAAGTAACATACACTGCAACTCCATTAAAACGCTGTGGTCGGGGTCCAAGAAATGAAACAGCGGAAGAAGTGGATGAGAAACACCGATAACGACGATCTCAAAAGGGTAAAGTTAGTAAAATCCATAAAGTTTCATAAGATCAACGAATTTCATATTTTAAATATTGTCTTCTGGAAAATAGGAGAAAATAATTATCTACGCAATCAAAATAAACAATATCCTACGTCCGATCGAAAATATACCAAAGTAATCGAATCTCTCGGAGTGCAGGACCGCATTCTTCGATGAGCGAGAAAAAATGCCGTAAATTCAATTAAATGAATCTGTAGCTACGACATTTGGATCGCCGGTTTGCGGAGATAAGCTAATCCATTGAATACATCATCTTCACGAGTCAAGGGATATCGAAAGCTTCTTCTCGAAAACCGTCTGAGTAAAATGTTCGTAATACAAGATGTTAATTCACGGCTTTGATTATTAGATAGTAGATTGTCAAAAGATAAAATCTAGACGAAAGCGAAAGCGACGCGGTCACCATCAGTTTCGCGCCATATGTAGTTTCTTTGTTTGATGCTCTAAAGCGGGAAATGTAGGTTTATATATAGCTTCATGTTTAAATCTGAATGAAGTTGTCTATTTAGTGAGAGATAGGAATCAACGATAATTATACATTTGGGCTTTCAATTTTCAAACCCTGACTATAATATGAATAAGTTCAATAAAAAAGAAAGAAAATTTTATCATATATTGACAAAAAAAGTAATATTTATAAGAAAATTCAACAGGAGTGGCAAAGGGAGGTAATAAACCAATAAGTTGGGTAAGGGGCGAGTCGCTTTTTGAAACGTTTGTCAACAGCGGTAAATGTTCAAGATTTGAGAATATAATACGAGATGAGCTTTTTTGCGAAAGCACGGCTTCTGATGAAATTTATTAACTTCGATTTAATCGCACGCGAGTATGACTTTTCGGTGTCTAATTGCGTCCCTGCCGCCGACAAAGCGCAGTTAGTACCCCGCAGGACTGTCAATATTGGGATTCTGTGTTTCTCCGACGGTTTTCTGACTTTAAGTCACTCATCCATGGGTTACTAATCGTAGACCTATGTGAGATAGCAGTTTTGGGTTAGGAAAGGATGTGAGGGTTTTACTCGTGATCGAATTCGGTACTCCAGCGGTAGTGATATAACTAGCCTATAGGCCTACGTCTTTCAGTAACCAAACTAGCCATTTCTCTCTGACTTGAGGCATTTATCGCCACCACTGCACCGCGGGAGGTGTGAAAAACAATTGTATTGATTTACCTGGCTTCGCTCAGTATCGATTTTTATCTCGATGTTTTAACCCTTCGATCTAAAATCGCGATGAAAACAGCGTTAACGGTGGATCGAGTAACATCGCCGCAGCATCCCGAAATGGTCGACCCCCCCAAATTTCGGGAGCCAAGCGGACCCCGCGTTATAATGGATTTAGCGCTCTAACAGATTTCGTTATAATGGAGTTACAGTGTATTTAACATAATATAACCTACGTCGCAGGAGTGAAATAACCCTATTGAATATTTTTGATATTACACATGGGTTAGAACACTAGTGGAATAACTAATGCAAATGAGCTCAGATCCAAAAGCAACGCTATTTTGTAACCGCGAAATGACATCATAATGTATTTATTGTGACGTCAGTTTTAAACGGCGTTAGTTTCGCGGAAAATTGAAATGTTGTTATTCAAAAATTTATTGCAAAAATTTGGGTCAAATTATATAGAATATAAAATTTGTGCTCATAAAATACAGAATTTATTAAACTTGTCATCTTAAACAGATAAAAACTCGGGGAAGCTTCGTTTTTAACTGTTTATAGATGACTCAATTAATAAATTCGGTATTCCATGACCACTCATTCAATATCCTCTATATCTGACGAAAAATGGTAATACAAACCTGCAGAGTTTCTTGCCATCAGTGAATGGACTCAAAATCAAAGTACCAATGACATCCAGTAATTGATACGACAATGGACGTCCCATCATACTGTTATTCAAGACAACACCGACACAGACATTCTCCAGTCTACCGTGTAAGAACATCATTGAGTCTCTAATCTTATCAAGTCTGGATTTAACCCTTTGCTGTTTAATCCCTGCTTTTTACGTGCCTGTGATTTTATGATTGAGAAAACATTGTGAAAAAAGAAGAAATTGCTTCTGACAAGCATTTCTTCTTTTTCCACACTATTTTCTATCCTACTGAATGGTTATTTGTCAAATTAAATCCACTTTAAATTTTAGTCTGCAAAATCTTTGAATTTGGACAGGTCCAAAATTTTGTAAAACAGGAAAGGGTTAATGCTACCCATCAAATTTCGCGGAAAATTGAAATGTTGAAATTCATGAATTTAGACGATTGATCGCATTGGGTCATATTATAAATTGAATAAAAAATTTGTGTTCATAAAATACAGAATTTATTAAACTTGTCATCTAAATCAGATAAAAACTCGGCTTAGCCTCATTTTTATCTGTTTATAGATGGCCTGTTTAATAAATTCGGTATTCCTTGACCACTCATTCAATATCCTCTATATCTGATGAAAAATGGTAATACAAACCTGCAGAGTTTCTTGCCATCAGTGAATGGACTCATAATCAAAGTACCAATGACATCCAGTAATTGATACGACAATGGACGTCCGATCATACTATTATTCAAGTCGACACCAACACAGACGTTCTCCAATCTACTGTGTAAGAACATCATCGAGTCTCTAATCTTATCAAGTCTGGATTTAATACTACCCATTTCCTCTTCCACATGTTTTAAAACACTATCTTTAAGAGCTTCAATATGAGTTTTAATTTCATCTAATTGATCCAGATTCATATCAGACTCTTCCAACTTTTCAGATAATTCTTCAACCTTTCTCCTGATAATACCCAATCTTTTTGCATTCATCTGAACATCAAGACCAGTTTCTTCACTGTCTTTGTCACCTGTAATATACTGAACTTCTTCCATAAGTCTCTCAGTCATTTCTTTAAGACCTTCAGATTCTGTATCAGTCCTGCCTTCAAGTTTATCAACAAGCACCCTGACTCTTTGATCAACTTCCTTAAAGTGTTCTTGAAGTCTCTCCTTGCCATCATCTCTGGATTTTGTGTCATCATTATCAGTCATTGGTTTGTCTGAATCTTCCTTTTCCTTTTCCATATCTTGCTTGTCCATATCCCTTGTCTTTTCTTCTATAGATTGAACAAGCTCAAAGTAATGATCTAGGACATCTCCATATTTACTGAAAAGTAATACAAAAATGAAACAAATTTTCATTTTTTCAAAAAAATAGATATATAGAATAAGAAAAAAGAGCACCTCATGTAGGTGCAAATGCTTGGCTGCTGGTGAAGAATAATGCAATAAATCTGAGTGGCTAAACAGGACATAATTCTCACATATCTTCCAGAGTTAGCCCTTTTGATAGTCTGTATAGCTTGTGATGGTGAATAAACATACCAAGTTTTTAGAAGATATCTCTTTCTTTTTCTACATGAGATATGAGACCAAGGTAAATGTTAGTCAAGCCAATGCCAATTATCAGAGTTTTTAAATGCTTTCTGATATATTACTAAATTGCATGGACTTGAGAATGCACCGAAAAGCATCAAAATAAACCTGATATAAGCCAGACAGAACTTTGATGGTTTCATGAAAATATCCTTAGTAACTGTTTCTCTAACAGACATTCAGTGTAAATGTATGCAGAGATAATAATATTATTCAATCTCAAGTTGATTAATTTGATTGGTTTATTGACATTTATCACCATCAAACCTTAATTCAATTCTGTAATCAGCAGCACACTGAAATTCAGTTTGAAGTTAAAATTTTGCACATAACTGACCTTGAAAAAAATGACCTTGACATTGTTACCAACAGAATGCAACCATAAGCATTACACAATAATACTTTTGTTCAAAACAGTTGTAACTGCCTATAGACATATAGGCAGTTACAACTGTTTCATGCTGAGCCATCAACATATGAAATATAAAGGGTCTTTCAATAGCCAATCAACAATTATGGTTAATGTTTATATTTTGAGGGAGAAATGGACATGGATAATCAGACAAACACACAAGGCAAAAAAATGTGCCCCTACCCAGCTATTGATGCAAGGGCATAAAAATTCAATATCAACTGTCCATTATTCTATATTACATGTACCTGTGTTCCTCTAACTGATCTTTATCCATATCCTCATCTCTATCAGTCTGATCCTTGACTTCATCTTCATCCTCTAACAGATCAATACCTTCATACTGAAGGGCACAGGGCATTACATGGCTGGCAGCACATGTTAGGGCCTCAGCTATCCATCTGGAAATAGGACATTTTTTTGGCTAAAGTTTTGTTTTTTGATTATGAAATAATTTAGATTCAATCGCATTTATTGAAGGCTAAATTCTATGACAATTTCTTCTACAAAATATTTAAGACAAGAACTTTGTGTAATTGTCAATAAAATCAACGATATGCTTTGAATCAATTTTATCCAACATGATGCACAATAACAATCACAGTCTCTGTCATTTTCTAGACACTTTGCAGATATTCAGAGCTTACTAGTAAAGAAAATTCACATTCTTTCTCCTAGTAAACATTGAGCATAACTTCTTCTCTAAACATACAAAGGACAAGATCATAGCTATGGTGTTGTCCATTAATGACAACAAAACCCTCTTTAATAAACTGTTTTGCCATACAATGTTACATATTATCTGCTCTACATATGGAGGTCAAGGTCATTGCTATATAGGGATGAGTGTCTTTTTCACTGCGTTTATTGAGGTATAAAGTGCAATTGCCTTAGCACATGGCAAATAACGCCCGTTATGTTTAAGCCATGTGCTAAGGCAATTGCACTTTTTACCCCAATAAATGCAGTGAAAAAGACACTCGTCCCTTATAATTGCAATTCTTTAGATCAAAGAAACTATTAAAATACTCGGCCAAACATTAAAGCTTCAAGTCTACTTTCTGCACGTAAAAAATTACATGGTCTATTTTTAGATTGTGTATTGTTTATCTCGCTATCAAAGTGAAATGTCATAAAGTAAAACAAATGTTACACATATAAACAACAACATTAACATTCGTAGAGGTACTTATGACAAACAAGATGTGTTTGTGAAACACGAATGCCCCTGGAACGGCATTTTTTTTCAAAGTTTGACCTTGACAGATGACCTTGACCTTGTCACATGACCTTGACTTTGGTACCAGCGGATGCGGATCATTGAGATCTATCATCATGCCAAATATTAGCTTTGTATCTTGAATAGGCTTGAAGATATTGTCAAGGTTAAGTATTCGGGTTAAGTTTTCGGACAGACGGACGGACAGATGGACGGACGGACAGACAGACAGACAGACAGACAGACAGACGGACACGAGTAAAACAATATGCCCCCGATCTCTCGATACGGGGGCATAAAAAGCTTTTTTCTGCCAAGTTAGTCTGTATTTTTTAAAACGAAAACGGCGTGGTCGGTCTTAGTTGAGACGGTTGCTTGAAGGTCTTTGTCGACTTGCAATTTTCTAAGTTTACGTCGGCTCAGAAACAGAACTGCATGATTGTAATCGTAAATTCTTTCGAAAATATCTTAATTTATAATAGATTGAATAGAAACGTTGCGTTGATGATCGGGGACTAGGTTAATTCGAGTTCCTACAACACAGGACTTGCAGATCGAAGTTCTGGGGTTTCCCGAAAGACCTATTGCATTTTATACAGAAATAAAGTGCAATGGATTTCCCCATGTGATGCGATTTAAACCAATCAGAATTCTTTATTTTATTGGATTGCAATTATTGGTATCTGTTACCATGTAAATCTAGTTTTACATCTGTACATACCCACAGGAAAATAATGATCCATGTTCCCTGTATAGTTGTCCACCGTTGACAGCAAAACCCTCCTTAATACATTGTTCAGCCATTCCAAGGTTACATGTATCCGCTTTACATATAGAGGTCAAGGTCATCCCTATGGTATCTGTTACCATGGAAAACATGTTTTTTTCTTGATCTGAACAACTGTGTGTGGCTTCCTCAACACATCTCATAGTTACCTTCCCTTGTCTGTAAGTACATGTATACAGATGCTATTAAGAAACATGGTTTGGTTTACTAGCTGTTATCTTCTGTGCCTTTTTTTCTTTTTCCTTCTATTCTTTCTCAATTAAAATAACAAAGCTTTACTAAAACTGTTAGTAATTGATATAAAAGTAGAATTTCCCCTTGTATAAAATATATTAACTACAAAGTCCACTTACTTGCAAATGCCAATAGCTGACCCATGTACACCAACTTTAGCAAAGTCCACCAAACATTTACTGGCTTGTCTTATACCATCTAAGTCCTGTCTTTTGTCAAACATATCTGAAATGAATCACATCCAGGGGTCGACACAAACCAGTCATCAGGCGCAAGGCCATTGATTTTTAGGGAGGACTGGCACTTCATTCTATGATGCAGGTCCTTCTAGCTAGTGAATTTCATCAGTAAATAACTTCAGTTTTTTCAAAACTGTGTATGTCAAATTTTAAGTTGTGAGTATAAACCTCAGAGAAAAAAATACTGCGGTATAAGAAGAAATTGTTTGTAATAAACAATTTCTTCTTATACCGCAGTAATTTTTTTTTTCATGCCTAAAATTACCTCATGTACATTATTATACTTATTACTTTAGTAATACATTGAGTCTGAATATGGCTAAGAAAGATCTAGAGGACCTGTACTCCAAAAGGAGCACTTGTTAAAGCGTAAATTGCCTCGTCTTGTTAGTGTCAAACCCTGACATCTCTATCTAGTAATAAATAAAATTGTATACCTTTCAAAATCATATTATTACATGTAGTTTGACTTTGATAATGACCTTGACCTTGTCACATGACCTTGACCTTTACATCAACAGATCCACATTATTGAGATCTATTAACATGCCAATTATGAGGCTTGCACCTTGTATAGGCTTTAATATATTTGACCTTGACATATGACCTTCACCTTGTCACATCATGTTGACTTTGGCATTAGCAGATGCATATCATTGAGATCTATGCCAAATAAGAGGCTTGTATCTTGAATAGGCTTTAAAATATTGTTTATGTTATGTTTTTTTGGTTTTGATTTGCAGACAGACAGACAGACAAAGGTAAAACAATGTGCCCCTGACCTTTCAATGGTCGGGCATTAAAATGGATCAAAAGATTAAATTTTATTTTTGCTCTAGAGGTCAAAGTTTTGGCCCAATTGTCTACTCAAAGAAAAATCCCTATTGATTTTGGTGGCGTACTGACTTATGTCACAGAAAATTGAGCCTTTTACACAAGTTTCTTGCAATCACTCTAGAGGTCACGATTTTGGCTCAATCTTTCTCAAACATTTTCAGGGTGTTTGTCTTGTCACAAGGAAGAACCCTGTTGATATTGATTGCATTTGGACGTATGTCACGGGAAAATAAGCCTTATAGACAAAATCCTTATTACCATTCTAGAGGTTTACTTAATCTCTCTCTGCTGGCCCAGGATATTTGTCTGGTCATAAGGAAGGACCCTATTTCATTTTGGATGCATTCAAAGTAGTTCATGAAAAAAAGAACCTAATAGACAATTTCTTTTTGCCATTCTAGAGGTCACAAAATTGAGCCCAATCTCTCTAAAACTGTACTGAAAATTTTTGTCTATTTATACTGAAGTACCCTATTGATCTTGGTTGCATTCCCAGATATGTCACCGGGAAAAAAAACTATAACATTTTCAGAGGTTTTTCAAAAACATATTTTTTATAAATTTGACCTGGAAACCAAGTTTTGATCCCACTGTGTCTGCATTTTTTGTAATGACACAATTTTCAATTACTTGAACAATTTTGGTAGAGCTTCAACAAAGGAACATTTCTGCCAAGTATCATCATATTGATCAACCGGTAAAGGAGTAGATGTATAAAGAAATTGTGGATGTCAAATGACAGACGGGGGACATTGGACTATCATAATAGCTCCACTTGAGCACTTTGTGCTCAGATGAGCTAAAAATAGTGGCATACTAAGACCTTATATTCAATATTAACCATTATAACAGATATATAGCCAATGGTTAGTACTTCAACTATGCTTAGACAACAGTGTTTTAAAAAAAAAACTTGACTTTTTGTTTAAAAAAATCCATGCTAAAAATTGCCTAGCAAATAAAAATCTATACAACATCTAAAAGTAAAGCTTAAAGCCAAAGTATTCAATGACCAAAGAAATATAATTCAACATACCGTCAGAGAAATCTGAAATTTCAGAACATAGATTTAGTTTAATATAATGTTCTAAAGTATAATTCTTTGCATTGTAAAATATCTAAACTATTTAAATGATCTTGCAATAGATTTAACATCATGAAAATCAGAAGGTGAATTTGGAATGAAATTGAATTATCATGATGAGAGAGATTTAAGTGAAATTAAAGAGAGGTAATCCAATATTGCTAATTTTGTCCAAGATGATTGATTTTTAATTTTGATTTGATTTTATGTGTTTTGAGCGTTTTTTTAATGGTTTGAGTGAGTTTTTGGAATGAATGACTGGCTCCCAGGGTGAGCGATTAGATTAAGCATGGTTTTGACTGGAAAATTGGGATCTCAAGAGTCCTTTCTAAAGGTTTCGGGAATCCATGTGTTATGCGTGTCAATGGTTTCCTTTCCTGGTTTAAGTATAAAAAAATGTGGGGTGGTTTAAGTATAAAAAAATGTGGGGCATATATTAACTTTTGGAGCTCAACTTGAGGAAAGAATTGAAGACTTATTTTCACTTCATGCACAACCCAGATAGTCCATTTTTTGCCTGATGGGCCACATTTATCCATTATAAGTCTAACATACCTGAGTGACAATATGTTCCGGAAATGGCTCCTAACACTGCTGGATAAGGATGTAAAAGTGACATCACAATATCTCCTGTGACATCACTACAGCTCTCCATATACTTGTGGACACATTGCTCTACCCTAGTCCTAGCTCTGTAAAATATATTTAATAAACTGGATAAGGATGTAAAAGTGACATCACAATATCACCAGTGACATCACTGTAGCTCTCCATATACTTGTAGACACATTGCTCTACCCTAGTCCTAGCTCTGTAAAATATATTTAATAAACTGGAAAAGGTTGTAAAAGTGACATCACAATATCTCCAGTGACATCACTGCAGCTCTCCATATACTTGTAGACACATTGCTCTACCCTAGTCCTAGCTCTGTAAAATATATTTAATAAACTGGAAAAGGTTGTAAAAGTGACATCACAATATCTCCAGTGACATCACTGCAGCTCTCCATATACTTGTAGACACATTGCTCTACCCTGGTTCTAGCTCTGTAAAATATATATAATAAACTGGTTGTAAAAGTGACATCACAATATCACCAGTGACATCACTGCAGCTCTCCATATACTTGTGGACACATTGCTCTACCCTGGTTCTAGCTCTGTAAAATATATATAATAAACTGGATAAGGATGTAAAAGTGACATCACAATATCTCCAGTGACATCACTGCAGCTCTCCATATACTTGTGGACACATTGCTCTGCCCTAGTCCTAGCTCTGTAAAATATATATAACAAACTGGAAAAGGTTGTAAAAGTGACATCACAATATCACCAGTGACATCACTGCAGCTCTCCATATACTTGTGGACACATTGCTCTGCCCTAGTCCTAGCTCTGTAAAATATATATAATAAACTGGAAAAGGTTGTAAAAGTGACATCACAATATCACCAGTGACATCACTGCAGCTCTCCATATACTTGTGGACACATTGCTCTACCCTAGTTCTAGCTCTGTAAAATATATATAATAAACTGGAAAAGGTTGTAAAAGTGACATCACAATATCTCCAGTGACATCACTGCAGCTCTCCATATACTTGTAGACACATTGCTCTACCCTAGTCCTAGCTCTGTAAAATATAAAAACTTGTAAGCATGCATACAAACTACCACAATAATCTTGTTATCAATGTAAATCTGAAAATACAAAACAAATTATAAGAAAGAAATATAAACAGGCACTCCACAGTCCGTCTGTATTAACCATAGCGTTGATAGAAATCTCAACATACTCCTCAAATTATAACATAAACATACAAACCTGCACATCCATAGTCTGTTTGTATTAACCAAAGTGTTGATTGAAATCTCAACATACTCCTCAAAACATAACATAAACATACAAACCTGCACATCCATAGTCTGTTTGTATTAACCAAAGTGTTGATTGAAATCTCAACATACTCCACAAATTATAGCATAAACATACAAACCTGCACATCCATAGTCTGTTTGTATTAACCATAGTGTTGATAGAAATCTCAACATACTCAACAAAACACGGCATAAACATACAAACCTGCACATCCATAGTCTGTCTGTATTAACCATAGTGTTGATAGAAATCTCAACATACTCAACAAAACATTCTCGAAATCTCTCCATAGAACATTCATCTTTGTCATCATCTGAAAATAGAACAATAGTACAACATGATTTTGGGTGCAGGGCTCCAGAAAAAGAGAGTGTAAAATTTAAATTTGAAATTTCTCTTCCAAACCCTATGTTGTGGGTACTCATTGGAATTGTCTTGATGAGACAATTCCAATGAGTACCAGCAACACAGGATATAATTGCTTGACAATGTATCTTTTTTTTTTCAAAAGCAAAATCACTTCCTCTACATTGAGTCCTTAGGGTTCCTTTAAGAAATCTGGACTGTGTATTCAGTGGTGATGTTCTTTAAATGACTCTTTCTTTCCTATGAAGTCCAAGAGGGGTAATTGAACAAGATTTGATACACAAATGCCCCCACATCAGATTTTTTTTTCCAAAATGTTGACCTTGAAAGATGATCTTGACCTTGTATTGTGACCTTTACCTTGATACCTACAGATGTACATCACTGTGATCTTTAATCACACTAATTATAAGAAAATCATATGAAGTTAATCTTATAGTCTGTTTCCATGGAAGTTCATTTATCTCAAGGACTTTTCAACAATCAACCTTTAGTTCCAAAATGGCTGTTGACAGATGGGGTAAGTGCAGCCACAGCATCTTTGGCTTATAACCCTCATGTGATCCAATTCATACACCTTGGTGAAAAAAGCAATATGGAGTGAATTTTTGCTCAGAATAAATTTCCAAGGTCTGGTCTTCAATACCAGGATCCTCTGTCCCAAAGCCACAATCTTCACCAGTTGACCATAACAAGAGGACCAAGATGGTCCTAGATCGCTCACCTGAGTCTCTTTAACCCCTGGGTCATCACATGGATTAGATAGGCAGATGTCAAAAAGAAGATATTTGGCTAAGATCAATACCATGGAACCTTTTCAGCGAAGAGCTGCCAGATATGCCTTTTTGCTCTTTGATTCTATGTAAAAAGGGATGCACCAGGGTGGACCCTAAATGTGACCCCAGGGTCTTGATATGAACAAACTTGGAAGAGGTCCATAAGATGATGCTATATTCTAAATATGAAAGCTATCTGCCTTCTGGTTTCAGAGAAGAAGATTTTTGAAGATTTTCCTATTTTCACCCATCATACTCAGATGAGCTGAAAGGGATGGGCCCGGGTGGAGCCCAAATATGACCCAAGGGTCGTGATATGAATAAACTTGGTAGGGGCCCACTAGATGATGCTACATACCAAAAATGAAAGCAGTGTGCTCTCTGGTTTCGATTAGAGAAAATCTTTAAAAGATTTTTGCTCTTTGATTCTATGTAAAAAGGGTTGCGCCCGGGTGGAGCCCTAATATGATCCTAGGGTCTTGATATGAACAAACTTGGTAGAGGTCCACTAGATGATGCTACATACCAAATATGGAAGCTGTCTGCCTTCTGGTTTCATAGAAGAAGATTTTCATTTTTTTACCCTTCGTGCTCATAAGAGATAAAGGGATGCACCCGTGCAAAGCCCAAATATGACCCAAGGGCCTTGATATGAACAAACTTTGTAGAGGCCCACTAGATAATGCTACATACCAAAAATGAAAGCAGTGTGCCCTCTGGTTTCGATTTAAGAAGATTTTTAAAGATTTTCACTGTCTGCCTTCTGGTTTCATAGAAGATTTTTGAAGATTTTCATTTTTTTACCCTTCTTGCTCATAAGAGATAAAGGGATGCACCTGTGCAAAGCCCAAATATGACCCAAAGGTCTTGATATGAACAAACTTTGTAGAGGCCCACTAGGTGATGCTACATACCAAATATGAAAGCTGTCTGCCATCTGGTTTCAGAGAAGTAGATTTTTAAAGATTTTTGCTCTTTGATTCTATGTAAAAAGGGTTTGGCCCGGCCAAAGCCCAAATATGACCCCAGGGTCTTGATATGAATAAACGGAAATGTTTGAAGAAATTGTGGACGACAGACGACTGACGACAGACATTGTACGATCACAATGGCTCACCTTGAGCACTTTGTGCTCAGGTAAGCTAAAAAATGTATGAAAGGTTTTGTGTATTTTAATTTTTGTCAAACTGTTTTGCTTATTGTTCCTTAATTTTTTTTTTCTTCATATTCTTTTTTTTTACATGGCAGACAGAGAATTCCTAGATTTTGTTCTTTCAAACCATTCTCAAAGTTATCCATTTTAGAGATATTTGCGACAAAATCGGTTGAAATCTGGATTTGAAAAACACCAGGGCCGGAGACTATAAAACTTTTCTCAGAGTTAATTGAAAATTTTCTTAAATTTTAAATTTAAATAAATGTATATAAATAAAAGATAATACTAATAAGTTGTTATTTATAACAACTTGATAATATTATCTTTTATTTACATATATTAAAATGAGTATTAAAACAGAGTTACAGCTTGTATATCAAAGAGAAATTAGAGAACATTTTGAATTTAGAATGAGAAAAGTTTTATAACCTCAGGCCCTGATCTCAACAGAATGTCAAACTAACTTAACTGTCTTAATCTTGTAGAGATTATTGTTAATTTGCTTAATAAATCATAAAAAGTATCAAAATTACAAATACAGTGTGTTAGCTTCACTTTCATACATTTTGCTTCACTGAACCTTAACTTTAAGATAATTCTAAGATCATTTTAACTTTAAGTATTATGAAATAATCGTAAAATATATGAGGCATTTTATTGATCTTTTATATTTGAAATTAAAATTATGTCACTTTTGCTCTATAGATCTTAACACAAGCAACTACGCTTGGCTGTTGAGTACTGGATGGTGGAAAAAATCTAAGTTGAAAGAGGGGCATAAATTGCACAAAATGCACCTAGAGTTTTCCCCTTGACAATATGGGTTACTCTTCCTTTGGTGAAAATAGGTGCCAAGTTTCAAGTGAATACCTTCAAAAGATTTTCAAACTTTTTGCATGACGAGGGTGGTCCCTTATTGAAATGGATGCTTAGTACAATAGTTCAAGACAGGCCATTTTGATAGCATTCAATAATTATCACAAAATTCTTACTGAATCCTATTCCGTTCAAACCCATAAAAATCCTCTCATTTAGACGATTGATCGTTTAAGAATATCCACTTTTCTAAGATTTTGCCTAGGATGAACAGACATTAAATGATGGTTGCTGAATAAAAGTTGTCATTCAATAGAGGTGGTTGGTCGACCAATATGGACTGTACAAATTAACCATACTTAACAGAACAAGTTCTCTATGGGCTAAACAAAAAAGAGACCAGAATCCGAGCTTTTATTATGTTTCATTTACTGAGGAAAAAAAGCTATCAATGTTTCATTTTTTCCCTTTTTCCCTTTTAATTTTAGATTAAGATCCTCTAAACAATCCTTTAATTAAGAGATAAATAGAATATTTGTTGATTTCATTGAAATATGAAACTAAAAACCTTATCACACTGTATGAATACACAAAGCAGATTTATATAGTTAGGAACAGAATGATAATTGACAAGATGAATGATTTGCAATGAAATTGAAGGAGTGCATTGAGTGAATTTTGAGAGGTAATCCAATGTTGCTAATTTTGTTCAACATGATATTCATTACCTCCTTTTCATAAAATATGCATACAGATTCTATGAATAGCTTTCTCTATTCTCACGAAGCCATCATATGCTCACAAAATTCAATTGTTTCAGTGAAATCATAAATTTTATCTACTAATTTTTATTTTGAATGCAAATGTTGATCATATCTTTTTTAGTGACTTTGGAGTGTTTTTGAATGGTTTGAGTGAGAGTTTGAAATAAATGAATGAAGCCCTAAATGAGCAATTTAGCATATTTTGATTTGAATGACATTTAATTTCACAATGTTACAATCTGTACATGAGTGTGATTAGGTGTTTTGTTTCATACCTCAATGGAATCAACAAATATTGCCTTCATATCCTATAATTTGAGCCTGTGCGTGACATTTCCAACAATTTCATGTCTGCGTGATGGACAGACGTTGAATAGCCTAGAAATCACACCATGTATTAAAATTATTCATAGGTTGTGAACAGAGACTTTTAAGTCCATAGTCATCTATTGATAGAATAGTGAAGACTGATCAGATTGGTGGCTGCACAGACTGATCCGAGTCTTAACAGTGCGCACAAATGAACTTGTTTGAAATGTCACACACAGCCTCATTTAAATCATGAAGCAAAAATGTAATGATTTATAAGTAACCAAACAGATTTCTTCTGGGACTACCTTTTCACGGAAGCTAACATAACAGCTGTGTATTCAAAACTGTTTTCATTGGGGAATCACCAAATTTTTAGCCAATCAGAATGCACAAATATTGATGAACATGACTAAAATTAAATTATATAATTATATAAATGAAATTTGCCTTAAATTTGAGAAAAGGTCCCTCCAAATTCTTAAAATTCATGTGTTTTCGTTCAAAATAGTAGATTTCCGATTAAATACTGCAAAGGGGTGGTCTCATATTACAAGAAAAATCAAAAGGTTCAGAGCAAATACAGTTGTAACTTCCTATAAAGAGCTCAGCATTTCATCAAGTCATACAATTTGATGGCTCAGCAGGAAACAGTTGTTACTGCCTATAAAGATAAAGGCTGTTATAACTGTTTCAAGCTAAGCCATCAATATGGTAGACATTAAGTCTTTATTGGACATTTAAAGGAGCTCTGCAGGCTTTGCAATTGTCCATTACCTGCCAAAATGTGGAAAAAAATCAAATTCATGAATTGGCAAAAAAAAGGCATAATTAATAAAAAAATGTATTTAATTTCATCCCCACTTTACAGTCAATACTATAGCATAATTTTTTTCAAAACAGCAAAGATAAGATGATACAAAATTTCATTTTTTCAAGTCGATGTGTACATGAATAAAGTCTGATGGAGAATGAGTTATATGCAACCCGTAAAAAGGTGATTTGATTTATTTAAATGGGGTTCAACACCACTTTCAACAATCTTCCAGTTACATTGCCGCAGCTGGAGCACCTTTCAAAGGATTACGGGTAATTCTCACACAACTATCCTTTCCTAGCCTCAAGCTGCTATCTCACATAGGTCTCTGATATTCAACTCAATGGTGAATGACAAAAAGTCACAAAGGGTGAGTGCTGCCGTCAGGAATGCACCCAGGACCTCTAGAAATAAAGTCTGACAAGCTACAAAACTGCACTATGACAGCAGCTGTCAGGTAGATATATGCATTTAACCTGATCGTGTTATTACATAATTCAAACATCTGAAATGCAAAAGCTTTTCAAATTGTAAAACATTTGTTGATTTTAATACCTCTTTTATCTATTTCATCAAAAGATAAGTAGAGCATGCATTTGTTTAACACGCCTTAAAATGAAGTTAAACCATGAAACTGATAACTCTCTCAAATATCATTCATTGAAAATGTTTTGTAACTTCTATGATATTAATACATTTCATTTATTTATATATATTTAATTTACATTGATATTTATACATTTAAGGTATTCCCCTAATGAATGATGTTGAAATGGGCATGAGTTGTTTTTTATCATGCAATGAAGCCTGTATTGACCTGCTATCACCAGTCTGATAACGTAATGATATCAGACAGTATATTTTTAGAAACAATTTGCATACAGTTTTATCTGAATTTCTTTGATTTTTGTTATGATTAAGCCCAAAACAATAGATTGCGTGATAAATAGAATAACATGCAAGTGTCTTAATAATCGATGTTATCTGGTCTGGGCAATGAGAAAAAATGTCATGACTCGGCAAAGCCTTGTCATGATCAATATTCGATTCAAACCTCGACCAGATAACATTGGTATTTTAAGACACTAACACATTATTCTCTATTTCTCAGATGAATTATCCTTTTAGATTGCTATTGGAAGATAATAACATGGTGATTTCGTCATTAACCCTTTCCTGTTTTACAAAATTTTGGACCTGTCCAAATTCAAAGGCTTTGAAGATGAAAATTAAAAGTGGATTTAATTTGAAAAATAACCATTCAGTAGGGTAGAAAATAGTGTGGAAAAAGAAGAAATTGCTTGTCAGAAGCAATTTCTTCTTTTTTCACAATGTTTTCTCAATCATAAAATCACAGGCAAGTAAAAAGCAGGGATTAAACAGCAAAGGGTTAATTATATTACTGTAGTGATTAAAGGTATTAAGTGTCTATACAATATATAGGCACTTACGACATTTGAGAACTGCTACAACCATGATGTAAAAAAAACACAAAATTTGTTTTAAACTAAAATATAACAATGTCTTCAGAAGCCTTCCAACATTGGACTATTCTAGTTTCACAATATCCATATAAGAGTAAAATCTAAATTCAAACAAGAAATGTTTGTTAACACAAGTGCCATCATTTTTCAAAATTGACCAAAACAGAGCGCTCGCCACCATTGCATAAAAAGGAAGTTCAAATGAATCCCCGTGACAGATCACAAAATGATATTGAGGGGGTCTGTGTCAAACTTTAACAAGCAGGGTTAATAACAAACTTCTAAGATTTAAAGGGGCCAAGACTGGACTCCTTACTTATGAAATCAAGGAGTCCAACCTTGAATAAGGAGTCTGAATTTATATATATTGGGAGAACAGTATGGAAAAGAAGAAATTGCTTGTAAAAAGAATTGCCTCACAATAGTTTTCCCCAAAATATAAATAATTAGTAGATAAAAGCAAAAGTTATATGCAAAAACTTTTAAATCAAAGAAATCTGAACTTTGGACAAATATGAAATGGTTGTAACTACGGTAACATCTCTGACCTTCTATGACCAGGGAGTCTATTCGACTTCTAACTTGAAAAATAAAGGAGTCCTGCGCACAAAATAAGAAGTCTCTGACAAAGTCCAATATTTGTCTGTATAGGTGTATTTTGTAAACTGAGCTCTGACGTAGGCGCTGAGTCCATTATCATAGGTAAATCGGGTATAATTTAAAAGCGAATGATAGGAATTTAACCTGACCCCTTCACTGCAATTATGAAAGTACATGTTTGGGTGAATCTTATGTTTTATGACAAGCAATAATGTTGGTTTACATGGTTAATTGTAAACTTTCTTAATGCGCATTTAAACTTGTTTTATCTATTACAAACAAATGGCACGAGAACCTAACAGTAAAAAGTTGATTTGACAGCTCACTGCGCAAAATCTACCTATAGTTTATACATAGGCGTTTTCAAAAGTTTTGTAAGCAAGTCAAAAACAAGTTCACTAGCCCCCTGTAAATTGTAAGGGTTTGTTTTTTGTTGTTTTTTTTTTAGAAAGTGACAAAATAGATTAGCCCCATATTTAGGATAAAAGGATTGCAAAGAGTTTATGATACTGTATCCTATCTTGCATCTGATTGTAATGTGCAAAGCTTTTTTTCCCAGTTTTTGCATCTTGAAGGCAGAGCAGGGGGCCACTAAAAAACTAAAAAAATACTAAATGTATCTTTGCAATGATTTTTTCTAAAACAGACACAAATGAAGTGACAGGTTCAAGTGTAAAATCAAAAGAAGTATTGTTTTCAATCTATTTTTTAAAAGGCATATCTTGCCAGTAAATACCAATTATTTAAAAGCCAAAAAATAAAATCCCTCATTTTATGACAGTAAATAAAAAATATATAAAAGCCAAAAAGAAAATCTTCTAGTTTTTGACTGTCGGGTAAGAGCAATTTTTTTTATCACTGTCACGCCTACCCGAACATTTAAATTTATAGAAAAATTATATAATTTTCGACTAACCATTCAAATACTTCAGTTATCTCATTTCAATAAAAAGACAAACTAGAGAACCAAGGGCTCAGCACAAAACTATTGTAAATGCCTATATATTTATAGGCATTTACAATAGTTTTGTGCTGACCCCCAAACATGCAATTATTCAATCACGCCTACATCATTGTAAATCTCAAGGATATCCTTATAATAATTCTTTTGATAAATGACATGGATCATAAATACTTAAAAACATATTTATAATGGTAACCAACCAGTTATGAGCACAGGTTCATAGCTTTTTATGTCCATACTCAAATATTTCAGCAATTTACAAATATAGAATTTAGCGAATTTAAAATGCAATATTATTATGAAAAGTGAGTACTGAGTATATACACATTTCCTTATATTTCTGAACATATTTTAAGTATTATTGCCACTAACTTACAACTATGTAGAAATTTGAGATACCTTAAAACCTCTAATTCAAGTCTGGGGGTGGGGGTGGTATTACTATCATCATATTTCGATAAGAAGGGGTTGGGGCTTTATCACAGGTAATAGTTGAGACGTGGAAAATGGCCAAAAATGCCACTGCCACTTCTCAAATGTTAATCTGTGGTAGATCAATGATACAATTCGAGCAAATCATTAATTTAAGCATAGAATTAACACAACAGCTTAACATTTGTTCGGAAAAAGTTAAATTTACTCTCCTTTGAAATCACTGTGATATCAATTTGGTCAGGGTGAGGGTTTATTAGAGACTAAAAGTTTTCCAAAAAAGTCATGCAAACAATGGTTGATCTTGTGGTCCGAAGAAGGGGATGGGGTTATATAAGAGCATCAAGCTCTATTAGAACTTTTACGGTAAATTCCCCTTTTTAAATACTGTAAACGGCTTTATATTGACGTGTCCATATTTGGCGGTTTTTCGATTACAATTTATTGGCGGTGATTTATTTTGGCGAATCTTACTTAACGCCAAAATAAAACTCTTTATCTATATTCCTTTTTTTTTTTGTCCTTCAAGACAATGTAAGTAAAAGAAAGCAATTTCTAGAGTAATGTCGACTTTCTACCAACTTGTCAATAGTTTATATTCACGCCTTTTGTTATAGTTATAACACTTGTATAAGTTTTTTACACTTTTTCTCTGTGATTTTCATTACAATGTATCAACCAACATGGATCTGGAATCTTGAAATTGAGGGATCAGTGCAATACCATTGTAAGTGCCTATAATTTATAGGCACTTACAATTGTAATGCGCTGGCCCGTCGAAATGTCAACGTTGTCAGCAGATTTTCTTATTCCAATTTGAATAAGTATGGTCTGCAAATCTTTGATATAAATTTAATCAACATTGACTAAAATGTAAAGATTTCGTATCTATCATAATAAAGATTTTTTTTTTAATTTAATAATGACAAATTTTCGCGTTTGATTAATTTTGGCGCATTTGAGCTTGACCGCCAATATAGCCAAAAATAAACCACCGCCAAATTACCCCGTTTACAGTAAAGCAAAACCACCACAATAATAGACAGGTACCACCTTAAGAATTATATTTGAAAGACTTGAGAGAAGATTGACTAAAATAAGCAACTCATGCTATGGTAACCCTTTCCTGTTTTACAAAATTTTGGACCTGTCCAAATTCAAAGGTTTTGCAGACAAAAATTTAAAGTAGATTTAATTTGAAAAATAATCATTCAGTAGGGTAGAAAATAGTGTGGAAAAAAGAAGAAATTGCTTGTCAGGAGCAATTTCTTCTTTTTTCACAATGTTTTCTCAATCATAAAATCACAAGCACATAAAAAGCAGGGATTAAACAGCAAAGGGTTAAGGAGATTAATCTGAGATGTATTTCTTCAGATAAAGAATTTAAAGATTACTTATTGGGATATTTAGCGCTGCAAAGTAGAATTGTAGAACTGAATTGGGCGAGATAGCTAAAATCAGCAATACTTTTAATCTAATTAAAATCCAGCCCATTAGTTTAGAAGATGTTTAAAGAAGAGTTTACCAACACATGGACAGGCAGATCCACAATGGACTCATGGCCATGACGATACCTTGCCTATCTTCAAAGTACCTTTCTGTATCAAATGCATAAGCAGCCTAAAAAATATTTTTTCAAATTACTTTCAATGGTAGCAATCTTTTATATTATTTTATCGTTTAACCATTTTGTCATCGGGTAATGGTTAAATGTTAACTCAGTGATATTAATTTTGAACTTGTTCACACAATTCAAATATTCCGACCTTAAATATGTCAAGGCAAAATGTTGAAAAGAAACTCTTTTCCTAAAAAGAAATTATAATTAAAACTGCCACTGATTTATATAACAACTATAACCTTGTAACTATATAGTACACAAAAATTTCAATAAAATGAATTTTGAAGCTATACCAACTTAACAAAGAGATGAAGAAAAATATTGTTGTTTTCCTTTTTTTTTTTATATATGACCTATGCTTATTTTTAACCCTTGCCATGCTGAATAAAATCCGTGGCGAAATTACATTAAATACCAAAGTACTGAAAGACCTGTATGCAATTTTTGTAATTCAGTATCTAATTTGAAAATAAAATTTGTAAACTTTTCTGGATAAAGTAGGAAAATCAGTTGGTAAAGACTTAGATCAGACTGCACATTTGTGCAAGCTGAATTTTGTCTATACCCACAGCAGAAGCTGGAATATTATGATTTCAGCATGACATGGGTTAAGACAACATTCAATTAGTTCAAGTCAGTAGCTATCTTTCTTGTAAAGGTAATGATCAGGGCCCAAGGTTATAAAACTTTTCTCAGGCTCAGGCTCAATTTTCTCAAATTTTGAATTAAAATAAATGTATGAAAATAAAAGATAACATTAATAAGTTGTTATTTATAACAAATTATTAATATCATCTTTTATTTGGTAATACCTTAAAATGAATAATAAAACAGAATTACAGTTTTAATCTCAAATTGAAATTTGAGAAAATTTTGAATTGAGCCTGAGAAAAGTTTTTTAACCTCGGGCCCTGATTGTGCTTGTGCATAAGCTGATCTATGTCTTTGTAAATAAATTATGGGAATTGGTAATAAAGTCATACATCAAATCATAAAACACCTTAAAGTAAACATTTCATCTAAGAGGGAAATGTCATTATTAAATCCATAACCATACAAATTTACAACCAAAACGACTATTCATCAAAATGCTAAGTATATATATTTCTTTTCAAAATCTTGAGACTTCATTCATAAACAAGTATTTACTCAATTCTCCTTCAATCTTTTTTACAACCATTACATAAATTAAAGGCATTCTTACAAAGTAATTTACCATCTCATAATCCAAAAATAGTTTTTTCAATCTATAACCAGGCTACAAAACTTACCGGTAGTTCTAGAAAGTGCATATCAGCAAGTAAACCAGATTTTTGTTATTTTTCTTTTGAAAGTAAATGTTTGATCTTTAACCTGTATGCTCCATAATTATCGACTTTTTATCATCAACTTATTTTTGGCACCTTGACCTTAATGCTTGACCTTGACCGATAATCTTGACTTTTACTTGAAATCATGTGCATTGGTAAGTTGTACCTTTATGCCCTATATGAACATTAACTCCCATCTATTCATACAGAGCTTTATAAAGCCTATTTCATTTTCAATCAATGGGCGTTCCAACCGATTTTTCTTTTTTTTTGTCTTTTAATTTGATGTTTTATATGTACACAGAAATATAAAACACAAAGAATGTTTTGATCCACAAGTAAGGACTTACTAGTACAATTTAAGATTCAAAATCTTTGTGAATGGTGATTTTATACATGTATCTCATTATTCTTAAAAAAATACATACACATTTAAATTCAACATATTCAAAGATATAGTGGTGCTCTTTGCTTACATAATATCAAACCATAGAGTAAGCTTTTAGGGATGATAGTTTATTTATTTATACAATAAATGGAATAAAAATACATACAAAAGTGAATAACTTGACAGGTTAATTAGCACTTTAATATTTTAAATAGATATCATTTATAAGGTTGATCTGGAATCTGATATCTTATGTACAATGCTGTGTCACTGTACTCAACAACCTGAAGGCACTACTTTTAGACTTCAAATATTTTTTTCTTATTCATTATCATAATTTTGTTATTACAGTCGAACCTAATTTTATCCAGAAAGGGGAAAAATCTCAAGTTAACAGTGAAGCCCATGTTTGTTTGACCATGGGTATTGAAATTCTTATTTTTGTATTTTTCTTTCTTATCTTTTGGAATTTGATATCAAAATACATTATTGCATCTTATTTTGAAAGTCATATTAACCCTTATTCTGCTTATTTTGAATATTATTCCAAACGAATTGCATATTTTTGTGACAATTCAGCCAGACTGACATTTTTTCCACAATAATTTAGTAAAAAGCAGCCTGAGATCAGATTGCATGTCTATCTTTGTTGTCTGTTTGTTTATATTGGGTTTTATTACGCTATTTTCAACATTGATGCAGTTGTATCAAGATGTCTGGTGACATACCAAACATTTGATCTGAACCACTCGAAATTTTGACAACAGTCTGAAACGAAAATCAATGAATAATTACTTTCAAGAGAGATGTATTGGTGGCTGTAAATCAACCGATTTTTGGAACACTATCAAACCTTATTTATCTAAAAAATCCAACTCTGCATCATCAAATATAATTCTGTCAGAAAATGATAAATTAATTACTGACACAAAAGAGGTTGCACATATTTTCAATAATTTCTATGTAAATGTAGCAGAAGAAATAGGTAAAGACTATGAGTTTGATCCCCGTGACCATCCTAGCATACAGAGGATTTCTGAAAAGGATATCAGTGCTCCATCTACCTTTCAATTTAGATTAACTAACAGAATAGAAGTCTCAAAAATAATTGATAACTTGGGTGTAAATAAAGCCACTGGCATTGATAGAATACCTGCTAAACTAATTAAAATGAGTAAACCACTAATCATTGATCCCATTACGGAACTAATTAACTCCTCTATTGCATGTAAAAATTCCCTTATAGAATGAAAGAAGCTCAAGTTATACCGCTTCACAAAAAGAATGATGTAATGCAAAAATCCAACTATAGACCTGTAAGCATCTTACCTATGACATCGAAGATCTTTGAAAAGGTGTTACCCCAACAGCTATACGACTATTTTTCAAATATTTTTCATGATTATCTGTGTGCTTTTAGGAAGGGTCATGGGTGTCAAACCACCATGTTGAAACTTCTGGAGGATTGGAAGGAAGCGCTCGACAAAAATCAATATGTTGCGGCTATACTAAAGGATCTCTCAAAAGCGTTTGACTGTCTCCCTCATGATATTCTGTTATGCAAATTGTCAGCTTATGGTCTCTCCGAATCAGCAGTCAAACTTCTAAAATCATATTTAAGCCAAAGAAAGCAACAGGTTAAAATTGGAAACGTTGTTAGCTCTTTTACAGAAATAAAGAAGGGTGTTCCTCAAGGTTCTATCCTAGGCCCCTTATTATTTAACATTTTTATTAATGACATATTCTATTTTATCCACAGAAGCACTCTGTACAATTATGCTGATGACAACACCTTGTCTTACTCCTCTTCAAACTAGCATGACTTAATAAAAACTTTGTAAAATGAAAGCAGGACTCTTATAGACTGGTTCAGATTTAACAAGATGCAGGCAAATCCTGAGAAATTTCGAGCAATTGCTGTTGGTAAAAAATCCCAAACTAAGTCTCCTGTTTTCAGTGTTGGTAACGCAAATATTTCATGTGATGAGGTCGTAAAATTATTAGGGATTGATATTGACTTCAGACTCTCCTTTGACCAACACATTTCAAATCTATGTAAAAAAGCAGCGCGTCAGTTAAAAATTCTAAAGAGAATAGGGAGTAAGCTAGACAGACTTAATAAGCTCACTATCTTTTATTCATTTATAATGTCAAATTTTAACTTTTGTCCTTTGTCATGGCACTTTTGTTCAGTAAGAAACACCAACAAAATTGAGAAAATTCAAGAAAGGGCTTTACGATTTGTCTACAATGACTATACCACAAAATATGAAGATCTTCTTGATAGGGCGAAGCTTCAAAGCCTCCATATCAGACGAATGAGAACTATGGCACTTGAAACATTTAAAATCTTTCATAATTTGGCTCCACCCGTTCTAGAAAATCTTATTCAAAAAAAGGATGTCGTTAAAAATTGTTGTTATAATTTTAGATACTCTAATCTTTTACAGGTTCCCCGCATAAATACAAGTAAAGCAGGTAAAAGTTCTTTTCGTTATGCTGCTCCTGTTCTTTGGAATTGTCTGCCAGAACAATATAGACAGGCAAGCAGTTTTGGCCAATTCAAGGCTCTAATGTCCAATTGGAATGGCCAAGACTGCCGATGCAATGCCTGCTCAGACTGACATTGAGTAGGATCAGCAACTACTATTTCCGTGTGTCTCGTTTCCTGTTCTGTGCCCAGCTCTGTGTTGTCTCAATATATTCAGACCTTTTCATTGTAGTCTGCTTTACTTATATCTGCTGCATATGTGTGTATGTGTATTTGCGTATTTTTGTTGCAATTTTGGTTATTCACTTAATTTTGTATAATCCTTTATAGTTTTAATTAGATAATGACTACTTTTATATCTAATTAGAAATGGGAATTGGGCCCCTCTTGATGAAAGTACACCTCTGTATTATTTCATCGAGGGTTTGTTTCCTGCTGGTATGATACTTGATACTACCCAGGAAAAGGGAAGGGGGTGGTATAACTTATTCCTTCATTTATTTACCATTTTAAAATTTCAGGTGATTCTAATGTATCTTATATCTCCATTTTACTAGTAAACTTATTTGTGATTATTTAATATTTATAACCTGTTTTCTATTCATTTAAATTTCATTACCTTCTTGTAAGTTGAAATTGTTTTATATGTATGCTTTTAACTATATGTCATATATGATTTTACTAACCCATGTATGCTTAATATATTATGTTAACCTTAGAATGCTTTATATGTTAGTCGGTTCAAAAGCTATTGTTAGCTTATGTTTGTTGTTATGCTGTCTTGCCGACTTTAAATAAATCTTATCTTATCTTATCTTATCTTAACCACTAGCAACTCATCCCACTAAGGCTAACTACTTATCATACACCCATTGTTGAGTGACAAATGACCCATATCACAGGTGAAAGGACGGGGCACAGTCCTATATTGTGGGTTTGGTGCAAGACTGTGATAAGTGTATATACAATGTATATACACTTACCACAGTCTTGCACCATACCCACAATATTGTCTGTGATAGCTTTGTATACAGTAGGAAAATGCCATGAACAGTAACAGAACTTGGGTTTTTTCTTTGATTTATTGACTGGTTATAAACTTCTTTCACTATAAGTACTGTGAGTTAAGAACATCATGAAATGGACACATTCTTCCTGCCCAAAATCAAACTAATTGACTCATTCAAGGCTCTGTTCATGACATTCCAAAAACTGACTCATAACACTCAGAATTATTCAAAATGTCAAGCTTACAATTTTGCTGTATACTAGTGATGGGCAGATAAATCAATTATAATCAATTGGTTTTGGCTTCAGATTGCGATAATCGACTAAGAAATTTTATAATTGATTAATTAGTTTACATAAATGAAAGCAATTGTGTTTTGTTTTAGAAATTGACATCATTTTGATGGCTCAGCATGAAACAGTTGTAACTTCCCATATGTTTATAGGCAATTACAACTGTTCCAAGCTTAACCCTGAAATTGGTAGAAAAATCTGCAGAAAGAGTCTTTAGGTCATGGGTTTTAACAAAACACATTAAATTCTTCAAAGGATGACACTTATTTTAAATTTTCAAGAAAACAATTTTTACAATCGATCATTAGTTTGACTTTTAGACTTCCATCTTAAAAACGAATATCAATTGTGATTTGAAACCAATTGCTCAACACTACTGCATACTCACAATTGGTTTTCATTGAGATATAAAATAGACTTTTTAGCCAATTAAACAGCATAAATCTTGATGGACACAAAAAACATCTAAATATGAAGATGAACACAAATTTCTTTTATACTTTTAGAATTCCAACAGTTGCCCTATTAAATCATCATATTGCTAGCATTTATCAGCAGTCATCTTTTGAAAGATGTTGCCCACAACAAAAATTGCTTCTGTCATTGATCATCTAAATATTTTTATGTTTTGATGATTTTACATTTCAACAAGACCACCGCCTATTGAAAACTACGCTCAGCAGTTGAGAACTGGATGGAGAAAAAAATCTAAGTAAAAAAGGGCATAACTTGCACAACATGTGTGCCAAGTTTCAAGCAAAAGCCTTCGATAGAACCAGAGATATCACAAAATGTCAAAAGTTTTGCACAACAACAACAACAACGACATCAAGACTATAGCAATACCTTGGATTTCTCCGAAAACAGCCGAGCTAAAAATGCAGGACAATTTACTAGCTAAAAATGTAGGACATTTACTAGCTAAAAATGTAGGACAATTTACAAGCTTAAAATGTAGGACAATTTACTAGCTTAAAATGTAGGACAATTTACTAGCTAATGATGTAAGACAATTTACTATCAGATTCTTTGACATAAAGGCACATACATATAGACTTGCACTGAACCCACAAAATTTTAACTATTATTATTACAAAAAAAGAATTGCATAACCACCTCCACAATTAGTTTGAGAAAGATTGTAAAAATGGCTGATTTTATCTGAAAATGTCACCATGACGTTATTTCAAAGCCTTCTCAAATGAAAATAGACATTACTTCTACATTGGCCCATTCAAACGATGAAAATTACATGAGTATATAATGCATCCATTTTAATTAATGACATCCCATCTGTCATTTTAAATACATTTTTACGGCTTGAAAAACTATCTACCCATTTCATCAAATGTGTATATTATGCAAAACATGTTAAAAAATGAAATCTGGGTATTTTCTAATTCTTTACAAAGCATCCTCCGTATAAACAAAAGTGAAGATGTAACGCATAATGCAAATTTAGTGGTTTTACAGCAAATTGCTGGCTTATTGCAAAACAGTTGTAACCGTCAGTATCATGTAGGCAGTTACAACTGTTTTGCACTCAGGCATCGATATATCTACTCTTGGTGGGCAGTCAGGTCACTCCTCCAAACAAAAAATGTTCTTAGGTTTTAAGGCAGTGGACCCGTAAAAGTTCCACAACATTTCGGACCCAATGAACTTTAACAATGTTGACCAAGGTTTCCTAATGAAAATCATTCAAAAAGCTTGGTTAGAATTGAATAAATCAATTACTTCCTACACATTTCAAAACCACTACCTTAAAGGTCTATTTTTCTGTAAGAGTTTTACCTTGGTGACTTTCACAATGTCAGATGACCTTGACCCTTGTATGTGCCGATGTTATCAATAAAATTTATCAATCTGCCATATAAGAGTACTGTACCATGAACATCCTCAAGAAATTACCAATATTAAGTGTTTTGGTTACAGGCAGAGAATTCTACAGGCAGACTGGTAGATAGAAAGACAGACAAGCAGATTGATTCAGATAAAATAATATACCCCTGAATCTTATGCTGTAGGTGTATATAATTTACATCTATATATTAAAAGGATCTGTTAAGCATGATCACCTGCCTAAAATGGCAATAAAACTGACAAAAGACAATAAACTGCAAATCTGAAAAAATGCAAAATTTGTATTTCAGAAAACAAGTAAAAGTATGTTATTTCCAAAAAGAATTAGATTCTTGTACCCTTATATATATGCACTGTTCCAGAAACTAATTTTTTTATGTACTGAATTTAAAATAGTAAGAGGCAAAAAGAGATTGCTAGCATCAAGTATTCTCTCTTTATCGATGTTTCTACAATATTTTGCCATCTATTTTCATTTCAATGCACATTGAATTAACAATCTTTCAGCCAATGATGATTTCAAAAAGTTTAATTAAGGTAAGCATCTCTGCTCAATGATATTTGATTAAAGTATGTCAAAAGACAGGACAATTTTTGAGGATCTTCATTTATTTTTTGACAAAGATAAACGATTCATGATATATTATATATAGCCCAGCTCATATTTCTTTTTCAAAGACTCTGTTCCTTTCTGTGTCACTATGTTTTTATCTCGTAAATCATATTTAACTAGCTTTTGTTAAGGCTACAAGGCTATCACGACATAATTGTATACCCAGTTTGAATTCACTTAAATTGCCTTAAAACCTTAAACTCAACAGTCACATTAAAGAATTAGAATGTCATTGAAATTTGGTAATATATGATTTTGACAACATTAAGGTCCCTGCTTTAAATGTAGACTATTTGTTTTTAGACAAGCTGATCTTAACCTCATCTAGAATAGATAAGTTATTAAGCTTGCCAAAGCTGGCTTAATAACATTTCAATTCTAGATGAGGTTAGATCAGCATGTCTAACAAGGTGCCAAATTGTCACAAGATACGCCCGTCACACTGCTTTGTATAAACTGGGGGTTTGATTAGAACTGAGGTTATTTTGAATGAATGTTTTTTGAACCCATGAAGTTTCATGATCCTAGCTGTTATACTTTTAGTGATATACTCCGGACAAGTTTCTTGTATGAAAAACAACAAAGGGCAATAACTCAAAAAATAGGCCAGGTAGAATTCTGGTTCTTGTACACTGCACTCCCCCTTGATGACATCTATACACCGATAAAGTTTCATGATCCTAGCTATTATACTTTTACAGATATACTCCGGACAAGATTCAAGTCTGAAAATCAACAAAGGGCAATAACTCAAAAAATAGGCCAGGTAGAGTTATGGTTCTTGTGCACTGTACTCCCCCTTGATGAGATCTATACACCCATGTAGTTTCATGATCCTAGCTATTATACTTTAAGAGATATACTCCGGACAAGATTCAAGTCTGAAAAACAACAAAGGGCAATAACTCAAAAAATAGGCCAGGTAGAGTTATGGTTCTTGTGCACTGCACTCCCCCTTGGTGAGATCTATACACCCATGAAGTTTCATGATCCTAGCTATTATACTTTTAGAGATATACTCCGGACAAGATTCAAGTCTGAAAAACAACAAAGGGCAATAACTCAAAAATTAGGCCAGGTAGAGTTATGGTTCTTGTGTACTGCACTCCCCCTTGGTGAGATCTATACACCCATGAAGTTTCATGATCCTAGCTATTATACTTTAAGAGATATACTCCGGACAAGATTCAAGTCTGAAAATCAACAAAGGGCAATAACTCAAAAAATAGGCCAGGTAGAGTTATGGTTCTTGTGCACTGCACTCCCCCTTGGTGAGATCTATACACCCATGAAGTTTCATGATCCTAGCTATTATACTTTAAGAGATATACTCCGGACAAGATTCAAGTCTGAAAAACAACAAAGGGCAATAACTCAAAAAATAAGCCAGGTAGAGTTATGGTTCTTGTGCACTGCACTCCCCCTTGGTGAGATCTATACACCCATGAAGTTTCATGATCCTAGCTATTATACTTTTAGAGATATACTCCGGACAAGATTCAAGTCTGAAAAACAACAAAGGGCAATAACTCAAAAAATAGGCTAGGTAGAGTTATGGTTCTTGTGCACTGCACTCCCCCTTGGTGAGATCTATACACCCATGAAGTTTCATGATCCTAGCTATTATACTTTTAGAGATATACTCCGGACAAGATTCTAGTATGAAAAAAAACAAAGGGCAATAACTCAAAAAATAGGCCAGGTAGAGTTATGGTTCTTGTGCACTGCACTCCGTAATGATGAGAAGAACACAATTGCCAAGTTTGAAGTCGATCGGACTTCAAGTGACAGAGTTATGCTCCGGACAAAGAAGTGGAAGCCGCCGGACGCCCAGACGCCCGGACGCCCGGACGCCACGGGTGATCCCATAATACGTCCCGTCTTCGACGGGCGTATAAAAACAAATAGTCTACATTTAAAGCAGGGAACTTGAAATTTAAGAAAATACCTATGTTATACCTTAGCTGTTTAATCGCTGCTTTTTATGTGCCTGTGATTTTATGATTGAGAAAATATTGTGAAAAAAAAAAGAAATTGATTCCAACAAGCAATTTCTTCTTTTTCCACACACTTTTTCTACCCTACTGAATGGTTATTTTTCAAATTAAATCCACATCAAATTTTTGTCTGCAAAACCTTTGAATTTGGACAGGTCCAAAATTTTGTAAAACAGGAAAGGGTTAACCATACTCTTGGCCCATAGATCACCATCTTGGACAGGAAGATTGAGACAAAACAGATTTTATGTGTTCCCTATTTTTGGCACAAAAACAACCTTCCATAACATCAAACAAACTTCTATCTTTTTGAGTCCCCCCAAAAAATCCTATAAAAGCAAACAAGCCAAGAGGTAAGAGGCAATGATAAGGGACTTTACTTTCACTTATTTTTTAACATAAAAAATAATGACACCTTCTATGCACAGCAAGAGGTTTTATAATTTGGTCACCGTGCATGTCAAATCCCTGTAGGAATTTCATTCAAAGGTAAAATAAGTCATTACATTATAGTAAATATTATTTTGTAATTCTCTGCAGCTGAAAAGGGACTCATTCAGATAAACTTTATGTTAATTTTTAAGTTATAACAATTTGATCTCATCTAACAGAATGGAAGAATTTGACTATTTTAGAACAGCTGTAGGTAGGGTCCAAGAAATGAAACAGCAGAAGAAGTGGATTTTTTGCTAACGCAGTTACCGACAGTTGCTGACACACCCACCCACCCCCCTAAAAAAAGGAGCTAACAGTCAGGCACCTGAGAAGCACCAAATACAATCTCAAAAAGGTGCAAGAAATTGCATGAAGATTCATTAGATCAACGAATTTCGAATTCTGAATATTGGGAATTATTGGGAAAATAAGAGAAGTAATTTTCAACGACTTGATGAATCTCTGGAGTGCAGGACTGCGTTACCAGAGTTTGTCTATGAACGAGTGAAATAAGGTAAATATAATTGAATTAATCTGTATTTATGACTTCATGATCGCCGGTTTGCAAAGTTAAGCAAAATTAATTTTAAACATGTGCTATGAACAACATTTGATCAGCATAAAGAAAAGGTCCTGACAAATCTGGAGCGATGCAAACATTGAACTAATTTTAAGTATCATTTGAAGAAGCAATCAAGTGGGAAATTTAGACAAATAAAGGGCTTCCAGTTATTATCAGGGTAACCTTGTCTCATAAGCATACAATAAAAAATTTTTAGTTAGAGATGAAGTTCACCAATAATAATTCATTTAAGCTTTAAATTTTCAAACCCTTTTGGACTTACCTATAATATGAATAAGTTTAATTAAAACACATTTCATCATCAACTGACCTTTTTCAAAAAAACTTAAGATTTGACAAAAAATACAACAGGTCTTTTGTCGAAGGGAGATAATAAAAACATAATACACATTTGTCAACCCCAGTACATGTTTAAAATTTGAAAATGAAAAAAGGGTGACGGGCTCATTTAGTGAATGTAGGTCTTTTTATGAAGTTAATCAATGTGGATTTAAACACATTCTTTTAAAACTTTTTGTTGTTCATTAGTGTTCCTCTGTAAAACATAGCCTGATCCTGGTGAACTTGATCAATCCATCCCTATCGTTATACAGAATGAAGATCATTGTCTATTAGCTATACAACCATTTTAGGCTACAGTTACAAGTTTTTGGTACGGTAAATGAACTTACAGGCCCTTATTTGAGAATGTTTGAGTCTTATTGCATAAGTCTGGTGTACGAATAGTTTGACAACTAGGTAGACCAATCAAAAATTATGTCACTTTTCATCAATCAATAAAATCAATTAATGCTATTCCCAGGCATTACTTGTCCGAACCATCAATAAAAAGGTGTGAGTCTACTTACCTGGCTTTATGTCATTATCAACTTATACATGAATGGTCCCAACCTCAGATTTCAATTTGAAACTGACTGTTACTAACCAGCATAATACAATTTATTGTTTCAGCAACCTTTATTGCAGCAGCCAAAATTCCCCCCCCCCTGCCCCAATAGCCAATCAGTAGCCAATCAGACCCCACGTTTTAATGGAATTTGCATTATATGGAGAGGTTTGTAATGGAGTTACAGTGTACCCTCATGCATCAATTAGTATTAAGTCATTGACCCTTTAGGTTTGACAGGCCAGTCTATTCTAATATTAAATTGAATTATTTAACCACATTCATGTGACCTCTAACACACATTTAAAAAAACATCATTTTACAATGTATTCAAATAAAGTAAAACATCAACAGTATTCTCAAGTCTTTTTATATGTTCATATAGGCAGAATGACGTTAATTTATATCTCAGAATCTGGAGCACCTAACCATGGATTCCAAGTATTTCAGTCAAAAGTACTACAGCACCATCCCTTCTGAGCTTCCAGTTGCTCATCCCACATAGGTTTATAATTATCCACTCATTTGTGGGACAAAAACTTCTGAAAAAATGTGCGCTATTGGAAATTAGACTTTTGAGTAGATCTCAATTTGTACATCCACATTAGTTTAATCAATCAGACAATCACATGCATTGACAAACAAAGAAACCTACCATCACTACAAGCCATTTTAGTACAGGCCAGTTTGCCATTTGTACATATACATGTGTTACACCCATCATCTGAAGGCACTGAAGTTCCTGCCCCTATCTCTGTACCATCAGCTAGTTTACAGGTACTGGTATCTGATAGAAAGAAGGATCAACAGTTACAAAACAAAATGCTCTTTGTTTTGCCAATTTACCACTGTATAGGTCTAGGCCATTTGTGACTTTTTCCATTAGACGCACTTACACTAACTCTCTTTCTAGAAATATATAAAGCCTTTTTTTTTCAAGGTAAGGTAAATCAATACATTAGCACGAAAAGATACACTTTTAGGCAGGTTTGTAGGCACAAACAGTAAAACTTGCATTAAGGGACCACTTAAGGGACCACCAAGAGGCGGACTTTAAAGGGAATGGTCGCTCAGTACATGGTTTGTCTAATAATAACGATAATAATTTTGATTGAATATGTATGTAAATGGATTTCTCAATTATCTTCTGATGTTAAAAACCAAAGAGAATCGTCTCACTGAGACGATTCTAATGAGTTTTAACAACAAAGGACACATTTAATATTAATTTTTAGACCAGTGATATCTACTTTTAGAAATATTTCAATTGAAAGAAGGGGATTTTAAAAAACGGTCGCTTAATGAAAATGGTTGCTTAATGGGCGTGGTTGCTAGAGCAAGATTACCTGTATAACTTTCTATAAAAACAACATGTGTTTGTGAAACACTAATGCCCCCGTCACAGCATTTTTTTTCAAAGTTTGACCTTGACAGATGACCTTGGCCTTGTCACATGACCTTGACTTTGGTATCAGCAGATGCGGATCATTGAGATCTATCATTGTGCCAAATATGAGCCTTGTATCTTGAATAGGCTTGAAGATATTGGCAAAGGTTAAGTTTGGTGAAGTTTTTGGACAGACGGACAGACAGACAGGTGGACGGACAGACGGACAGGCGGACAGACAGACAGACAGACATGAGTAAAACAATATGCCCCTGATCTCTTGATACAGGGGCATAACAAGCCCTTTCAATCATATAAACAAAAGCACCGCCTACAAGTTCCTAAGCTCGACAGTTTGGTGCTAGATAGTGGATAGAAAATCAAAGTAAAAAAGGGTAATTATTGTCAAAAAATGCATTTTGAGTTATCCCCTTTGATAGTGAAGGTTACTCTTTTGAAAAGTGACCATGCGTTCCCAGTTTCAAGTGAATGTCTTCTGTAGAACCAGAGGTATCACAAAATGTCAGATACTTTGAAGGTCCTGGCCACTTATTTGTGAGTCTCAGTCATGAAACCTGCGTCCCTTAAAACCCTATTAAATACCTATGTGTATGAACTCACAAAAGTACTTGCAATCAAAACAAGAGCCATGTCAGACATGGCCATCCCCCGCCGGGGAAGCTTGATTGTAAACTGAAGTCTAATAGATTAAGGGTTCTACTTTAAGAAATTAAGCCCCTACAAAATCTAAGTCTTTAAAATAACAAAGGGCAATAACTCCAAAATTATGCAAGCAAGAGTTATAGTTCTTGTGCAGTGCACTCCTCTTCCATGAGATCTATCCACCCATAAAGTTTAAAGTTGATAGCTAAAATACTTTAAGAGATATACTCCGGACAAAATTTAAGTCTTAAAAATAACAAAGGGCAATAACTCCAAAATTATACGAGCCAGAGTTATAGTTCTTGTGTAATGCACTTCTCTTCCATGATATCTATCCTCCCATCCAGTTTCAAGTTGATAGCTTTAATACTTTAGGAGATATGCTCTCCGGAAAAAATCTAAGTCTTAAAAATAACAAAGGGCAATGACTCCAAAATTATGCAAGCAAGAGTTGTAGTTCTTGTGCACTGCACTTTTCCTCCATGAGATCTAACCACACATAAAGTTTCAAGTTGATAGCTATTATACTTTAGGAGATATGCTCCGGACAAAATCTAAGTCTTTAAAATAACAAAGGGTAATAACTCCAAAATTATGCAAGCAAGAGTTGTAGTTCTTGTGCACTGCACTTCTCCTATATAAGATCTATCCACCCATAAAGTTTCAAGTTGATAGCTATTATACTTTAGGAGATATGCTCCGGACAAAATCTAAGTCTTAAAAATAACAAAGGGCAATAACTCAAAAATTATGCAAGCAAGAGTTGTAGTTCTTGTGCACTGCACTTCTCCTCCATGTGATCTATCCACCCATAAAGTTTCAAGTTGATAGCTATTATACTTTAGGAGATATGCTCCCGACAAGTTTAGTGACGGAAAGACGGAATGACGGAATCGGAATGACGAAATGACAGAATGACGGACGGAGAGCATTACTATATCCCCTCGCCGAAAACGGCGGGGGATTAAACGGCGGGGATAACAAGCTTATTCTGTACAAGCCAAACCATCATCAGCACATTTACATGTATTACACCCATCTTCTATCAATGTTTAAAGTGACTTGCCCCATACATGCACTTATAATGGCGTACTGAACACCATCACAAGCCTTTTGTGTAAAAGCAAATCCACCACCAGTACAGGTATATTTTATATAATATAGTCATCTGCTGTGATAGAGACTTAAACAATAAGAATTTTTTGTTATATGTGCCATGTTTGTACATTTATAATGGTGTACTTACCATCAGTACAAACTGTACAAGTAATCTCCTCATCGGCACATGTACACCTATTTCATGGCTCATCTGACGTGACAGACTTGTACAATAGGAAACATATTTTATATGTGCTATGTGTGTCCAGATACAACAGTGTACTAACCATCACTACAAGCCATTTCTGTACATTAGTACATGTACAAGTATTACATCCATCATCTGCTGGGACAGAGACTACTTTCGATATCACTGTACCATTAGATAGGGTACTTACCATCAATACAAGCCATTTCTGTACAAGCAAACTCCCCATCATTACATGTACAAGTATTACATCCATCATCTGCTGGGACAGAGACTCCATTGGATATCACTGTACCATTAGATAGGGTACAGTCAGAGTTACCTAGAAAATAAAGGTTAAAGGGTTCTTTTGGAAGAAAGAGGCTCACAAGAGCTTAAGAGACACTCTACTGAATTCTTTTTTTTCCCTGAAAGCTTATCTGATATAAAATTTTGATGCTTTAAGAGTCACCTAGAAAAAGAATAAGCTTTAGTCATACTTAGAACCAGAAATAGTCCTGCTTTAGCAGAAGGTCAAGACAAATATCAGCCTGCACATATGTGCAGTCTATTCTTAGTCTTTACAACGTACCAGTTTGTCTTGGAAAGTCAGAATAATGAAGTAATACCTTTTAAAAGGAAAAAGTGAGCATGACAAGGGTTAAAGTGTCCTTTTAGAAGATAGATATTACAATATACCAGTAATTTTTTACATTAAAATAGATGCACGTATTTTGTATTATCATTTTTCATTAGAATTATTCATGAGCAACAGTTTGTGTACAATACTAAGTTCATCTCAGCAGTGTTCCCCTGCTTTTTAAATCTGGGGGTAAAAATGGGTATTTTACAGCGTGCATGTACCCCCTCTATATAATGCAAAGAAGGCTGGTTGCAAAGATGGGGGTACAAGCTTTAATTTATTGGTAAATCACCCCCATTTGGGGGTTTAGGGGAACACTGTGACATCAATGAGGAGGGAAATTTACCATACATAGGTTGTACTGAAAAATAACAGTATCTCATTCAATTAAAATCTTAAACTGATTCTATTAATGAACAAACTTAGAGCAAAAATAACAAACTCAATTTTGAATCTAGGGAGTAAGTTGAATCTATGAGGTGTGGCTTTTATGAACTGGCCTACCCTAATCAATAGAATCTGTCCTCATATAAAATTTCACAATCATTACCACATGCAGTTAATGCAGGGATTAAAACTAACTTCTTCAAGTAAGGAGTTTTGAGATCCTTTCAACGAACAAGAAATTAATAGTCAGCTTATTCATTGCCAGAATGTTTGCATAGCTTTCAATCTAAATGTCTTGCAAATATTTATATTATCTATAGATACTCCCAAACCAGTTCTTGTAACTAAATTTATTAAAGCCATGTTAGTTGAAGTACTATGATTATATTGTTAAATTGTACTTTTGTAATATACATGTGTTACTGTTTTTAGAGGCCCATGTTGGAAGATAGGCTTTCCCAAATGTGTAGCCTCAATAATTAAAGTTGTTATTTTTTATAATCATATGGAGTCGATTGGACTCCAAACTAATGAAATCAAGGTGCCCAAGTCAGAGTAAGGAGTATGAATTTTCATAATGGAAGTACATTGTTGAAAAGAAGAAAAAACTTGTTACAAGCAAGTTTTTCTTCTCCACAAGTTTCTTAGATGCAAATAAAAAAACTTCCAACATCATTTGAAGTGAATAGATCTTAATTTTTGACAAACAGACATGAGTTGAAAAGGAAAAATGATTTATTATAATTAAACTTTTCATTTGTTTGTTGAAATAATCTACTGTAATCAAGGGAATCCATCAAAGTCCTTAATTGAAAAACAAACAAATCCCTACTGGAAAACATGGAGGATCAGTCTCCACGACTCCCCTCAGTGTCAAGCCAAGCCCTGATTTCAGGATGATAAAAACATGCAAACTGTTTGCAAATTATACCCCACTTTGCATGCATGTACACATGCAAAGCGGGGTATAATTTGCATAAAGTTCACACCATTTTGCCACCCTGAATGCAGGGCTAGTCTATGTATTGAAATATACCTTGGGTGTCACAGTCATCAGATGAACAGCTCAATCCTTCTTGTAAGCAAGTACACAATGTGCAGCCATCTTCTCTAAGCACCTCCTGTTCAGGCCCTATCCTGGTCCCATCAGCCAGTTCACAATCTGAAGTCAAGGTGTGAATGTGTCTCAAAATGTGACCCGTCACGCAAAAAAGGACCATCTGGGTAGCATGTAAAGTGTTGACCCTAGTCAGACTGCGGGGATGGCGTAGACTGACTAGAGTCAAAACTTTTTACACTTCATTAATTTTCTGAATCTAAATTAATCAATCTACCTTCCTATGAAAGAATTTTTGTAATGTGACCTCTGGTTGTCCTGTCCTAGAATCACCTTTTTTTAAAGTAACTATTCTACAGAGCTACCACATGGTTTCTTTGCATGTGACGGGTCACAAATATTAAATTAGCCCAGGCATGTCTTTTTAGGCTTTATCCTGCTGAGTTTAAATTTTGAATAAAACAAGTTGAGCCTGTGTGTGACATTTCCAACAGTTTTAAATTGCTTGTGAGGTGCAAACACTGAGAGTCGTAGACAGCCACATACTGTAAATATATAGCCACCTGCTGGGTACAGATTTTTTGAGACCTTTTAAATGTACTAAGCGCATAGTGAAGACTCTGGTCAGTCTGTGCAGATGCACAGGCTGGTCAGAGTCTTTGCTTTGCGCATATTTGAAATTGTTCGAAATCTTACACACAGGCTCAATTATCATTTGAGGCTAAGATCAGACTGCTGAACATGGTAAAAGCTGTCTGCAAAGGCTTTGTTTACAGGGGTAATATGCTGTGAATATCATTTGAAATATCAACCTATTTCCTTTTTTTAATGTCCCTCTAGAAACGACAGGAAGACATTGTGGAAAATGAAGAAATCATCAACATTGTTGCCTTATTTTTGCATTGCATGAATTGAACATATTCAATGAATAACAATATTTTTTTTATACCAGTATTGTTGTTGTTTTATCAGTAGATCCATATCACATGTTACTACTTATATTGAAAAATGTAAACGGAAGGAAAAGTTTGCAACACAAAATGGAAGTTTATACGCATAAACGGGAAAATAATATTTAAGTTCAAAGGGAGATCATTCTTGAACCAGGGGGAGCTGAGTGTCCACAATTGTGACTTGCAAAACTTTATCATGTGATCAATGTTTTTTAACAGTTTCACCGTTATACTAGGGGGAGTTGAGAGTCTAAAATTGTGGACCATCAATTAACTATTTTCCAATAATATGGCACACTTCTGATAATACTTAATGCATGGCTGCTTATTTTCAAAACAACGCACCAGCTAAAATTTCAAAGAATCGAAATTGCATCATTCTGGTTTTCTGAGCCTCAAAACCCAGGGTCTAGGGTCAAAGGAAGACCCTGATTAATGTTTACAAACTTTGTAAGTTATTGCTGGTTTCTGATTTTTCTTACTGTTTGGGACAATTTTGTTGTTTTAGTCACAGTTGAAAAAAATCAAAATACAGTTATCTAGCAGAGAAAAGTCATGAAAAAGAGTAGATTGAACCTTACTGGACACTACTTTTTTTTTAAAGCTATTATTAGATCTGACTGGATTGTTCGCACTTAGTATTATCCATTATTAATGCCCTGGAAGGGCGGAGCCTAAGTAACGGGTCGTTGCACTTAAAGTTAAGGGAAATCAGCTTTTATCTAAAATAACCTACATCTAAAGAAAGTCTACATTAAAACCCGAGACCTTAAAACACAGATTGGTAACCAAATCCTCATAACTTCAGCTTAATTAAGCTGAAGTAACGAGGCATTGGTAACCAAACGATGAAAAGTGTTCACTCTCTCAAAGCACGTGAATCCTTTGGGATTAGGATACAGTTATTTGCACGCGTAAACGATGATTACCGACTAACATTTGAAAGAACCCAAACTATTGAAAAGTAAACTCGCCAAATTATGTCACGGTTAAGCCCCCCCCCCTGCCAGTTCATTAATAACGCAGAATAATACCAGTGAATGTAAACGTCCACAGCACAAATTATGAATACATGTATGTCTAAGTAATGTGCATGCACCTTTTGAAAATTAAGATCAGCAAATCCACCAGACAAGAGATTTATGAGATTTCATAGCCACAGTTAAGGAACTGGATCAATAATAGTTCCGAAAACTTTTCGGAATTCATAATCTTTTTCAATGACTGTTGACCTAGGTTTCCTAAATGAAATCATTAAGAGACCTTGATTAACACTGTAAAAATTGATTTCTTTGGAAGCGTTGTAGAACAATTACAGGTCCACTACCTTAAAGGAAACTTACAGTTTGAGGTAAACAAGCCATTACTAGAGCTTGTCACAGGATCCAACTAATACCCTACTAATACCCCCCCCCCTCCCCCACTTTCCTTTCATCTCAAATGTACAATTTGTGCTGTGAGAAAATTTTACAATAAGGTCACTTTTTTCATGACAGAGAACAGTTCACTATAGGTGTATTTTCAAAACTGAGCTCTGACCTAGATGTTGAGTCCATTACCATAGGTTTATGAGTAAACCTTAAGATCTAAGACAAGCACTAGGTTTCATTTGAAAGGTAATTTGTATCTTTATTATGTCTGTTTTATCTATTTTGAAAGAATAGCACGGAATTTAACCGTTAAATGTAGATTTCACAGCTCACCGCTCAAAATCTACCTATAATTCAGGATAATAAACAAAAATAAAAGGGCCATTACTCAGTAAAAAAAAATAATAGACCATAGCAAAAAACGTTGCAAATGGGACTACCTGGAATATGAAGACTGGCTCCCATCCCACTGATCTGAAGAATTTAAGAAATGATCAATTCAATAAGACAAATTATGATTTCTTATCAGCTTATATTTCTCTGACTGGCCGATCAGTGTCAGTTTTTGAGAATATGGAAGGTAACGTCATGGTATATGTTTTCGTCCGTCATATATTTTCGACCTATTTCAATTTTTATTTATTTCATGCATATTTGATGTATTGGTATATCAATTTAGGTGTCAAAATTTAGTTTAAAATCATAGCTCTTAAACCCAAATTATAAAACATGTCCATGATAAACCTAAATAGCTAAAATATTTTTTGGAAGTAAGCACCTCCCTTTTCATGAGATTTTCTTAAGTCACTTTTATTAGTTTTGTAAATCTTCAATATGAGAAAATTTAGAAGGGCCAAGTAAAAACAAAGCATGTCATGTGGTGATTTGATATCTGATTTCATTGCCAAGTGACTGTTATGTGGTTGTTGCTATTGTATAAACACTTAAATTTTCAGTTTGAAAATTGCATGCTTCTTATATTTTTCAATTAGTCTTTTCTAAGTAGACTAAATTAAGCAAATATTTGTAGCAAGCATATTTTAACTTTTACAATTTTTGACCACTGAAGCTTGTGATAGATAAATATTTGTGTTATTATGAGTTTTTATAAGTTCTAAAATATATGGATAAACTAAATATTACTATCTAATAAAGTGGTTTTGTACTTGTACTATATGATTAGCTGAATTTCAGGTACATGAATATTAAACTTCCATAGCATTTTTTAATCTGTAACTGTAAACTTGTAATCTGTCTAGATAAGGAGAACTATAGATAGACTATGAGTTCAGAAATCTGATTTCAAAAAAGCTGATTTGCGCTGTTTATTCTTGTGTCCTTCTTCATCAGTGGCTTATTTCTTAAATAGGTCGAAAACATATGACGCTAATTTGCGTAAACAAAATTCTTGTAAAAATTCAAATAGGATAAAAACCTATCATACTAAATAAATTGAATCAAGAAACATGAGAATCATAAAAAAAGATAATGTTTTAAATATTTATGCACGAATAATCTTATTTATAAAAGTTTGAATAAAAATGCTTATGAAAAATTGTTATTAGGACGAAAACCCATACCACGAGGATAATTTGAAATAGTAAAACATGAGTGGTGTACCTTATTTAACACTGACAGCCAAGGAGCTAGGCTAGGAATATAAAAAATGATTTTTTTTAATATTTAGTTCACGATAAAGCCGATAATACTATCTTGTATTAAAATCGAAGGATGTCGATTTAAGGAGGGCGAAGAGTCTTAGGGACGAAACTCCATCTAGAATTTCTGCTTGGAAGAATACTTCCGCACGGCGCATTGGTAATGGCAATAAAACAGCATGAATAAAGAAATCTTTTGGATTATGACTTTCACTGGACTTTTAAGGACTAAAACACGCCCTTACCAAAAATTGAGAATTACAAAACCGCTAACCGCGCAGAAAAGTTGCTGAAGCTGATTCATAGACTGGAAGTTTCAATATAGCATATATTTCATAGACAAGAGCTTTCTGAATGTTTGTAATTTTAACTTTGAACTACTAACAGAAACAATAAAATAGAAACCCGAAATTTCACATACTGTAAAACGCAAAATCGACCGTTTCGTTTACCATAAACTAGGGACTTAGGGTCCGTGAAAAACGTATCTGACTGACCGAAAGTTTCTTTTATCTATGATTCCATATTCCAAGGTTTGAACTTTGAGAAAGCATCTTTTAGGAAACAAACCTCGGTTAACATTGTTAAAGTTCATTTCTTCCGAAACGTTGCGGAACTATTACGCCTCCTCTACCTTAACTGAACGTCGGAACCACCCTTCCACCAGCCTTCCACTTTGCCGATTTTTTTAAACTGCTTTATGCAAATAAAGCTTGCATTGACTTATGTGTATAGGTACTGGTTTGAGGACAGAATACTAATTAAGTCTGTGCAAATGTTTGAACGAATAGTATTGTTAACATAAGGAGAGCGTATACCGTCGGATTTAATCGATCAAACTTTTTGCCTCTGTAAATTTGTTACTCAGATTTATGCAAATACGGCCGTTTTACTTTTTAGGGACTCTAAAACCATTTCGTTCAAGAATGAAAATAACTTTAAAACTTTAACAGAGCCGAGCGATCAGAAATCGAACGAAGACAAGCAAATTTTCAAACAGGTAGTGACGGAGTGAAAGAGAGAGAAAGAGAAAGAGAGAGAGAGAGAGAGAGAGAGAGAGAGAGAGAGAGAGAGAGAGAGAGAGAAACAGACAGACAGACAGACAGACGGACAGACAGACAGACAGACAAAGAAAGAGACAGACAGAGAAAGAGACAGAGAGAGACAGACAGAGAGATTTGTATTCGCGTATTTGCAAAACTCACCTACTGCATTTGACTTACTTTTTTAATTGCTACAGGATTGCAAACTCGTCACTATCCGTGCATGGCGAATCTTTGAAGAGAATCTATTTTACTACCAGTTCTATTTGACACATTTCACATGGGGTATTTGGTGCTATTTTGAAGATTTCTATTGGAAAAATTATCTTTATCTTTGGCAAAAAACTCATCTTACGCACATTTTATCTAATTTCAAATTGATACATTTTCCTTATTCAGCGATTAAGAAATAGAGATCTATTTGTACATTGTGCAAATCTAAGAAAGGGGGTTAGGAATAAAAAAAATAACGGTCTTCAAAGTGAAAAATTAATAATCAAAGTGCTGTAAGCACTGTAATTGTGCGGTACTGAATGACTGAACTGCTTATTGTTGTTTCAGCATTTTATGTAGATCTATATATAGCATTGAAACAAAAAATAAATAAATAGACAAAAAATCCAAACCAAGTTATTGTTGCAGATATAGTCAAACCATACATGCCATTTTTTAAAGTTAGCCCAAAAACTTGTGGGAAACGTTCATTAGACAAATATTCTATCACGGACGTTTTCAAAATTAATTTAACATCTAACTGCCAAATATAAGAAATGGAATTTGTTTCATTCATAGTTTTAGGTTTGAATATACACGGGAATATATCTCCATTCTTTTGATGCTAAAAAGCTCCCCGTAAAACACGCCAAGCACTCAGTATTGTAGGTCTTTGGAAAATTTATCTCGTGCCACCTCCTGAAGGGTTGTAGTAACAAGTTTTCAGAAATGTACATGTAGATAAATCACAGGCAGACATAGACAAATACACCAAGATAAAGCTATAGAGTGAAGAGTGACACAATGCACTTACACTTTGTAAATAGTAAAGAGGTTAATAGGTGAATTATAAGGGGTTATTCCAAAGAGAGGGTATTAGGTAATTCATCCCAGAATCCATCTCTGTAGCTTTTTCCCCCATAGGTACGAAGTGCAACTTTACAACTGCATTTTAGTAAACTAATGTTAATATTCTATTATTAAGCTAAATTAATGAACTATTAATTCCTTCATGGAATGCACTGTACATAAAACACTTATTAACAGCCAGAGAAAATAAGAAGCTCAATTTATGCCAGCAATTTTCGAAACAAACTGTTTACAAAATTGATATGAGTTGGAAAAAAGGTTATTTTGTAATTTTTTCATTAGATACAACCCGGGCAGAACCACTCTAATTGTGCTTCCGCACAATTAAAAAGTAATGGATAATCCATAGGGTAGGAGATAATTTAGACGCTGTCGCAAAACCTTTTCTTCAAACCCGTCCTCGGTTCAACTAGCCTCCCCTCCCCTGAAACAAAAAAAAAGGAGGGGGGAAAAGGACCCCCCCCCACACACACACATACACGCGCGCGCGCGCAAGGGACTTAACAGACCAGACCAGCGGAAATCTTCCTATTTTCAAAAGAAGAACCGATTAATTAGGAATTTTTATATTAAGCAGCCATATTTTAACTAATTTTATTTATTTAGCAGCCGCATTTTAACTTTTATTTTTATTTATTTAGCAGCCACATTTTAACACAATCCAACACTGTCCAACTATTATGCGCACAGAGAAAAAAAAGTTTCGGAAACTTTTGTGAAAAACTAAGTACATGTATTATTTGGTACAAGCAATTATTCGTTGTCAACAATATTTCTTTCAAAGAGACAAAAAATGCTCGAATTCTTTTAACCGAAACTTGACGTCTTCAACTACTTTGAAAGTAAACCGGACTGTGGTTAAGGTAGTGGACCCGTAATAGTTCCGCAACGTTTTGGAAGTTTTCAACTTTAAACAGTGTTAACCGAGGTTTCCTAATGGCGTTCAAAAGCAACCTCTTTCTCAGTTCTTCTGGATCCAACCTCTTTTTCAAATATGTTACCCGTGACGCAAAATGAGACCATCTGGGAGCTCTTAAATATTTGAAAGAGAGATCCAGTGAAACTCCACCACAGGTCGCCTTTCGAAATAATTGCACGGGAAGGTAGAATAACCTACAAATATACAGGAAATTGAAAAAAGCCCCCAAAAAACGTCACTCTTCAGCCCCCGCATTCTGGCCAGGTCGATACTCTTTGCACTTCCAAATAGCCCCTTTTCGCGTGACGAGTCACATATTCATGTAACAGAGTTCCAAGATGGTCCCTTTTCGAGAGACGGGTCACATATAAAAAAACAACGTCGGACGTCGGACGTTGAACAAATGAAGAGCTAGGCGACACATGGGTTGAAATCCCACCAGAACCGCCGTCAAAGCGCAGTTGATAGCGCGTCGGACTGTCAATCTAGAGGTCCCGGTTTCAATCTGCAAGGACGATAATCTTCCTTTCTGACTATGTGTCTCTTACCAGTGGATTGATTTTCGTAAACTTATGTGAGATAGCAACTGGAGGCTAGGAAAGGACGTAATGGCAGTACTGGTGAGAGAAATTCCAGGAACCCATTGTTAGAAGCTCCAGCCGCTGTGATTTAATTCAGATCGTTGAAAGTGGAGTAAAACCCCATTCAAACAAACAAAAAACAACCAAATCCCATCAGGAAAAAGAAATATTATTTCTCAATTATGGTTAAAAAAGACAGTAGTCGCTTCCATCGATGAGTGATTCGAATGTATTAACCGTTTTAAAAAAAATCGTCGATTTAAAGCAAGACCTCGTAACCAAAACTTAAAAACCCAAGTAGTTTCGAGGTTTTATTCTCCCACTTAGTTGTAACTGTGGGTACACTTAAGAAAAATTGACAAGATGAATGGTTTTTGAATGATTTCGGTATGAATTTGAATTAGTGTGTAGAGCGAGTTTTGAGTGAAATTACAGGAATTGAATCCAATATCGGTAATTTTGTTCATCATGAACAAAATAGCGTTATTATTACCTCCCTTTAAAAAATATGCATACAAGTTCTATAAATAACATCCTATTTTTTCAAGAACTTATAAGACGCTTGCAATTTCAATTATGCAAGTAAAATATCGCGATTTTTTTTCTAGCTTTATTTATTCTGAATAACGTTGTTGGTTATCTTTTTCAGTGAGTTTGGAGCGTTTTTGAATGGTTTGAACGAGTGTTTGGAATGAATGGATGGAGCGCTGAGCGAGTGATTGGAATGGTTTTGATCGAAATGGATGTCAATTTCACGATGTTATTAACACATTACACTAACAATAGTAACTATAAGAGTACATAAACTCTAACCTTGACAAAGCGCCGGTTTCCAAAGAAGTCCAAGAATCACCAGGGTAAACAGCCCCCAAAGCCGTTCCATTCTAGTCTAAAAGACTCCGAAATTCACCCCAGACTTTTAGTCCCGACTATATTTGACAAAGTACACAAATTAATTCTATACAGCCGAGTTCTTTTTAATTAAACAAATTTGAACGAAATGCTGTCCCTTACCAGCGCTCCTTTGGACTGTGAACAACGGGTGGATAAATCAACTCTTATACAAAATGCTTTACGAGTTTATCAGGGCGTGACAAAAGACGTAATCACCCGAAATTCGTTTTCATCACGACCGCCACCAATGAATTTTATGATGCGGTTCACATCGAAAAAGTAAAAAAAAAAATGTAGATGGGTAAAAAAATCTTTAAAGGTTTCCATGAACACGATTTAGCTTCTCTAGCTTTACATTGAGAGTGAGCGCAACACTATTGTAAGTGTCTATCATTTTTTTTTCTAGTTTGAATACTCGTTTATACCATAATTTAAGTTAAAACGGTCAAAAAATTTCAGAAATATTTATATAATAATTAAGATAGTGATAATAATACAAAGCTATACAGAAGTGGAAAAATATGTGTATTTCCGTTTATATATCGTCGCTACCGTAGCGCATGCCCATAGGAGCGACGCCCCCAGAGGACGGTTTGTTGTTACGGGGGATAGTGCAAGGATACATGACGAAACTACTGCTGAGCTTTAATGTGCTTGGTGTAAAGCATCGTCTCACGGTACCTCTGTTTTATGTCTCATCCGAAAGACAATTAATTTGTTAGTGTGCCAGTCCAGAAATCGAACCCGGTCGAAACTCAATCGGCAGTGGATTTGAAGTCCGGTGCTCTACCAACTGAGCTAATCGGGCTGACAAATGGAAAAATATAAAAGTGTCTCGAACCGCTTTATCCTTACTTTATGTACACGTATATTTTATCACATCGTGAAATTAACATTAATCTATTACAAAATCATTTTAAATCGCTCACCCAGTAATCCATTCATTCACTCCAAACACTCACCCAAACCGCTGAAAAACGTTCCAAAATCACAAAGAAATGATTACATACATCAACAAATAAGTATAGATAGAAATAGACTGAAATAATTGAAATGACAGCTTCTGATGGGTTCTTGAAGATATTGGAAGCTATCTATAGAATTTGTATGCATAATCTATTAGAGGAAGATAATAAATATATTGGATTACCTCCCTTTAATTTTACCAAAAAAACCCCACTCATTCAATTTCATTCAGTAACCATTCCAAAATCATTCACCTTGTCAATTTCACGATGTTGTGAACAGGACAAATACGCATGTATGGGTTTACGAGCATATTTAGTTCACCACTCGAGTGGTAAAATAGAGTTGATAAAAACCTGCCATACAGAAAAGGAATAAGTCTCTATTGTGATTTGGAATGGTTTTCATCGAAATGAATGTCAATTTCACGATGTTTTTAACTGTACATGAGAATTTCAACTAGGAAAAATGTGAACTATTCTGACGGAGAAACATCGATCCTGCATTTCGCGCGAAACCTCGCTTTGCCGAACGGTTGTGTCGGATTTGCAAGCAAGGTCTAAGTTAGGGTTTACTTTGCACAATATTTTACGCTTAGGTGTGATTGTTTTTGATGCAGTAGGGCGTATTTTATTTATTTTATGTCTCAAGAGCGTTTCTCTTCACTACCTTTTCATATAATTACAAAATATTATCGGGGTTTCTATGCGCATTCACTTTGGATAAAAATAAATAGATTCAAGGTTATCCTATTCATATGATTGTTTGAGAAAAAAATCTTTTGTAGATTTGAATGAAAAGAAAAAAAAAATCTGTCACGCTTTTAGGTACAAATTCGGGTCTTCAATAAATCTCGAGCCGCCGTAAAAGCGCAGTTGGAAGCGCGTCGGATTGTCTGTCAATCTAGAGTTCCCGGGTTCGATTCCCGACGGCGGTACTCTTTCTTTCCGACTAATTGTCTCTCACCAATAGGTTGATAATCGTAGACCTATGTGAGATAGCAGCTGGAGGCTAGGAAAGGATGTGATGGAAGTAGAGGTGAGAGAAATGCCAGGAATCCATTGTTAGGTGCTCACGCCTCCGAAATTAAACTGAAAGATTGTTGAAAGCGGCTTAAAACTCCATTTAAACAAACAAATAAAAAATCTCGTAAATTTAATGTATTGCTCATTGCTAGGGCAGAGTAGCCAAAGTCGCTGCAATGATCCCAAATAATTGTGACCCAAACGGATCAATTCGTACTAGCTCTCCAAATTTTCGAATATAAAATCGAATCAAGCACAGGTGAAGTTTGTTTTGTTTGTTTGTTTTTTTTTTGTTTCTACAAATTAATTAGCCTTAATTGTGACCCATCACGCGAAAAGGGACCATCCGAGAATTCTGTTAAATGAATTATTGAAAAAGAGATTTGATCCAGCATTTGTCAACCAGAAGACAAATTTCAAAACTTCTTTCACCGGAAGGTAGATTGAACATTTTAGATTCAGTCCGCGCAGTCTGACTAGGCTCGACACTTTACGCACCACCCATATGGTCCCTTTTCACGTGACGGGTCACATATGTATCCATTACAAGAAGGTCATTGACTGTAAGCGCTTACTTACTCATCATTTTTAGAGAAGAAATCTGACCAAGTTTCAAGACATATCAGCTAAAAGGCGGCATTCATAGTTTTTCCACAATTTGCTTCCATTTTTTCTTGCCCTGGCTCAATTTGTTCGGGATATAAAGTGGATTTATATCCCCCCCCCCAACAAAAAAAAAATAAATAAGAAAAAACGGTAAAGCGAAAAAATGCCCCACTAACCCCTTTTCCGGATTCGACATGCGCCAATCAACTCCCCAAAAATAACAAGCTGACAAGCATTTTGATAAATTTCGAAACATTAGGAGCGAAAATAAAACAAGTAGTCCATGCGCAAACATTTTTCGGATGCCAATCAATTGGTTTTTGCCAACACCTATCGGATTCCTCCCCCCCCCCCCTCCCCTCAAAGCTTGGCTCAATTTAATTCAAGCATAAACACACCATTTAGGTTAAAACTAATTTCTATAAATTTAGAATGCTATACTTCATGTTTAAATCCAATCCATTATCAATTATCAGACGATCATTTCTTTGGAGGGCTGGTTTTCAATGTAGTATTTCAGTCATTTTGTGGCCAAAACGGCACCTTAAATTGGGTTCCTAGTAAAGTTAGCAACATTTTGAAATTCCCATTCATATCGATCAAAATATCATCAAACAATTCGCTCATGGCTCCATTTATTCCAAACAGTCACTCACACTATTCAAATAAACACACCAAAATCATTCAAGACATATTGAAATCGTTTAAAACACCAAAACTGCATTCAAATCGACCAAATTACTCCAATTTTTTATTCGATTGCGTTGATTGAAACCGTCAGATTGGTCCGAGAACCCAAGCAAATGGAAAAGTAAGCAGATTTTTAAAGGGAGGTAAAACAATATCGCTTATTTCGTCCACGTGGACGAAATAAGCATTATCATATTACCTCCCTTCATTTTCGTTTAAAACTCACTCCTCACACTCCACTCACTCAATTTTATTTCATTAACATCCCAAAATTATTCACCTTGCCAATTTCAATATGTCACCAGCTGTATGTTATACACGTGTGCGAAAGAAAAGGAAAATCGGAGAGAGAGAACGAAAACGGTTTAAATTTGGGGACCGTTTAGAAATAAAACATTTCTTTAATAAAAAGGTTTCTGGGCTATTAGAGAATTCTTACTGGTGTATGTGTATGGTTTTTGCTTGATAACTAAAAAAGAAGAAAAAGGGGGTTATTTAGGTAAGATTGCAGTATTACCTTATAAGGTTCCAAGCTTCTAGAAACAGATTACACAATCTTTACTAGTAATAAATATTGTTTAAACATCGTGAATTTGACACCTCGATCAAATCCACATTCGGAACATCGCTCGGACTTTTCCGTAACTTGAAAAGTACCTCGGACGTAAGTGTAGTAATTTTGGGTCATTTTGTAGGTAATGCGGCTCCTGGTGGTACTTCGGTTAATACGCATGAAGAAAATCACATATTGTTAATTCTTTCCGATCGTCTTTCGAGATATTTTAGGCATATTATAATTTGATGACAAAACGCAGTAAAACACTGCGTTTTGTTATCAAATTATGATATGCCTATTTTTTTCTTTCGTTGATTTTGTTTTATGCAACGTCATCCTCAGCGGGATCGTTTATGTTTGTGACGTCATATAAACCCGCGTGCGAAATGACGCGCTTTCATGGCTGCGCCCGTATTATTCCCGAGGTCTATTCCGTAGAATCGCCGAAGGTTCCCGATTGTCAAATCCATTCTAAATCGTTCACTCATCGCTCCATTTAACCAGCCCAAATACCAATTCGAGTCAATCAAAACGCTCCGAAAAAGTTAAAAACATTCCGAAATCGATCAAATATTTAAAGAAAAAAATAACAAAAAAAAAAAACGTCTGAAGACACAAAATTGGAAAGAAATAAGGTTTTCTGAAATCGAGGTAATAAAATTAATCCAATTTGAACGAAATTAGTGATAATGTATCATCTCTCTTAAATTTCATTAAAAACTCGCTCCACTATGGCGTGTAATTGGTTGCAAAATTATATGAAAAAAATAATTGTTCTATAATACGAATATTTATTCCAAAAATAAATAAATTATGGTAAAAAAAATTATATTCAATAAATAAAATTATTTGTTCTATAGTTAATTATATTTATTCAATAATGATAAATATTTTTTCTATAATTATGATTATTTTTAAAAAAAAATAAATAATTTATTCAATAATCAAAAATATTTATTCTATAATTGTAAATATTTGTTGTATAATTTAAAATATTTATTGTATAATTTAAAATATTTATTGTATAATTTAAAATATTTGTTCAAAGATTGAACATAAATAATAATTTCTATAATTTAAAATAATTTATTCAATACCTCACACAAAATATTTATTCAATAATTAGCATTCTGGGAAGGAAGTGGCTAGCCATAGACTGGGAACATGATCGACTTTCACGATAGACTGGCAAATCTCCCCAATCTACGTTACTTCCCGGAAGATTTTAACAGGCTCAATTACGAAGTTGACTGTGTTAATATTTTCAAAGAGTGAAAAAATGACGAAATTCGTGTGGCCTTCAATTGTATTTAACCGATTTATTGATTTTCGGCGGCACTCCCCTTTGGCTGGCCAGTTGTTAAGAAAAGTCAGTTTGGCGAAATCGTTTAACTTAAAACAGTTCCTAAATGAAAGCCTTTTTGAGCAAATTCATATGTCAGTCCTTGAGTTGCGAGAGACAATGTGATGATTTGAACAAGAGGACCATAATGGTCCTATATCGCTCACCTTCATCTTTTTGACTCCCCACTTAGCATAATTAAATGCTTTAGAAATCATAAAATGATCATTAATTTTTCTTAAAGAAAGACATTATTCTGTTCCCATGATCCCTGCATAATTTTCTAGCCACTTTTAAACAAGTTTTTTCTTGGAGGGGGGGAGGGGGGGGCGGGCGGGGGCGGGGGAATGCAATGTTTGACAAGATAAACATATTGAAATACTGATAACCCCTAGAGTTGATAAGAGAATAAAGGCTATTTTTCCTGTATTTTCTCATATGACAATACATTTCTCAAAAGGGATTATCATTTTGACTATATACTGCGGTATACATTCTGACCAAATTTTATGAAAATTCGGCCATATGTGTGGCCTCTAGAGTGAAAACAAGAAAGTTGTCATTAAGGCTCCTTTTCACGTGATATGGCATGGATTCTTCCCCATTTTCATAGGGTCCATTCTTGTGACCTGACCAATATTTTGACCAACGTCATAAAGATTGGGCCATAATTATGGCTTCTAGAGTGTAAACAAGAAAATTTTTATTAAGACCCCTTTCCCCGTGATATGACATGGATTCTCCCAATTTTCAATGGGGTTCATTCTTGTGACCTGACCATTATTCTGACCAACATTCATTAAGATTGGGTCATAAATATGGCTTCTAGAGTGTAAACAGGAACATTGTCAACAAGGCCCCATTCCTCTTGATATGGCATAGATCCCTCCCATTTTCAATAGGGTCATTTTTGTGACCTGGCCAAAATTCTGACCAAGTTTCATGAAGATTGGGTCATATATGTGGCCTCTTGAGTGTAAACACTTTAATTGTTGATGCCGGACGACACACAATGCACGACGGACATTTATTGGTCACAAAAGCTCACCTTTCCTCAAAAAGACTTTCATTTAGGGACAGTTTTAAGTTATACGATTTCGCCAAACTAATTTTTCTTAACAACTGGCCAGCCAAAGGGGAGTACCGCCGAAAATCAATAAATCGGTTAAATTTAATTGAAGGCCACACGAATTTCGCCATTTTTTCACCCTTTGAAAGTATTAACACAGTCAACTTCGTAATTGAGCCTGTTAAAATCTTCCTGGAAGTAACGTAGATTGGGGAGATTTGCCAGTCTATCGTGATAGTCGACCATGTTCCTAATCTATGGCTAGCCACTTCCTTCCCAGAATGCTAATTATAAAATAAATATTTTGTGTGAGGTATTGAATAAATTATCTTGAATTATAGAAATTATTATTTATGTTCAATCTTTGAACAAATATTTTAAATTATACAATAAATATTTTAAATTATACAATAAATATTTTAAATAATACAACAAATATTTAAAATTATAGAATAAATATTTTTGATTATTGAATAAATTATTTATTTTTTTTAAAAAATAATCATAATTATAGAATAAATATTTATCATTATTGAATAAATATAATTAACTATAGAATAAATAATTTTATTTATTGAATATAATTTTTTTTACCATAATTTATTTATTTTTGGAATAAATATTCGTATTATAGAACAATTATTTTTTTCATATAATTTTGCAACCGATTACACGCCATACTCCACAAACTCAATCAATATAATTCCTAAATCTCTCCACGATTATTCAAAGCATGAATTTCACGATGTTTTTAATAATAACATGGCTAAATTATTACAGAGGTAGCAGCCCGGTTAGCTCAGTCGGTAGAGCATCAGACTTTTAAGCCTGACAAGAATTCAGATATCTGAGGGTCATGGGTTCGAGTCCCATATTGGGCGCTTACATTTTAAGTTTTTTGTGTGTATTTATTCGTATTACAAACTTATTTTCACCACCACCCCCTCAAAAAAACCCCCAAAAAAACACACACACACACAAAGAGAGAGAGAGAGAGGGAGAAAGAGAGATGCTCTTACGTGAAAGAAAAAAAGGCCGTAGAAGATATTTTCATTCTTGCCACGGTGAAGAATTTTGATGTTACTGTTGATAAAAATGTTGGACTTAGAGCGGAAACAATGGGATCTTCCTTTGAAAAAAGAAAAATTAAAATTCTTCTCGGGGAAAATTTTGATCTCATCGAGAAGAACAATTTGGATGTCGCTGTGGGGGGAAATGTACTTGCTGTTGAGAAAAATTTTAATCTTGCAGCAGTGATTTTTTTATTTCACCGCCGTAGATTTTTTTCTGTATCAGAAAAAAAAATAATCTTGCTTCACAGGAAAGGATTATCTCATTGAAGAGGAAAAAGTTTTTGTTTCTGTGAAAAAAGGAGAAAAAAATGATGTTTAAATACCGAGACAAATTTTAATCTCATTGCGTAGAAAACAACTTGTTGTGGATAATATTTTGATCTTGCCGCGGAGGAAAAATTGATCTTGGTGGGAAAAACAGTTTTTAACTTGCTTCGACAGAGAAAAAAACAAAACAACATGATCATGCTGTGGATGAAAAAAAAGATCTTGCTTGGAGGAAAAATCTTTATCTCGCAATAGGAAAGATTTTGATCCCGCTTGGAAATTCCTTTTTATCTCGTTGTAGAGAAAAATGTACTTGCTGCGGGAAAATATCTGGATCTTCTTAATGAGAAAATCTAAGGCTGTGAAGAATGATTTTCATCGTGGTGCCAAGAAATGAGATTGAATCTGCGGAGGGAAAAATAGTCCCCCCCCCCCCCGGTTAAAAATTGTGATCTCGCTCCGGATAAGATTACGGAAGCCGCTATTGAGAAAATTTATGTTCTTTCCGAGGAGATAAAAGATGGATCTTGCCTCGGAAAAATGATATTTTTGTAGAGAAAAGTGAAATGTTTTGATCTTTATACTTAGAAAAAAAAAAGATATTGACGAAGACAAAGTCTTGCTGTGAAAAAAATGTTCATCTTGCTGCATAGGTTGTTTTTTTAAACCCCTCAGAAAAATGATGATGTTACTGTTATGAAAAAATGGACTTTTTGCCGAGAAAAGGTTTTCTGAAATCGAGGTAATAAAATTAATCCAATTTGAACGAAATTAGTGATAATGTATCATCTCTCTTAAATTTCATTAAAAACTCGCTCCACAAACTCAATCAATATAATTCCTAAATCTCTCCACGATTATTCAAAGCATGAATTTCACGATGTTTTTAATAATAACATGGCTAAATTATTACAGAGGTAGCAGCCCGGTTAGCTCAGTCGGTAGAGCATCAGACTTTTAAGCCTGACAAGAATTCAGATATCTGAGGGTCATGGGTTCGAGTCCCATATTGGGCGCTTACATTTTAAGTTTTTTGTGTGTATTTATTCGTATTACAAACTTATTTTCACCACCACCCCCTCAAAAAAACCCCAAAAAACACACACACACACACAAAGAGAGAGGGAGAGGGAGAAAGAGAGATGCTCTTACGTGAAAGAAAAAAAGGCCGTAGAAGATATTTTCATTCTTGCCACGGTGAAGAATTTTGATGTTACTGTTGATAAAAATGTTGGACTTAGAGCGGAAACAATGGAATCTTGCTGTGAAAAAAGAAAAATTAAAATTCTTCTCGGGGAAAATTTTGATCTCATCGAGAAGAACAATTTGGATGTCGCTGTGGGGGGAAATGTACTTGCTGTTGAGAAAAATTTTAATCTTGCAGCAGTGATTTTTTTATTTCACCGCCGTAGATTTTTTTCTGTATCAGAAAAAAAAATAATCTTGCTTCACAGGAAAGGATTATCTCATTGAAGAGGAAAAAGTTTTTGTTTCTGTGAAAAAAGGAGAAAAAAATGATGTTTAAATACCGAGACAAATTTTAATCTCATTGCGTAGAAAACAACTTGTTGTGGATAATATTTTGATCTTGCCGCGGAGGAAAAATTGATCTTGGTGGGAAAAACAGTTTTTAACTTGCTTCGACAGAGAAAAAAACAAAACAACATGATCATGCTGTGGATGAAAAAAAAGATCTTGCTTGGAGGAAAAATCTTTATCTCGCATTAGGAAAGATTTTGATCCCGCTTGGAAATTCCTTTTTATCTCGTTGTAGAGAAAAATGTACTTGCTGCGGGAAAATATCTGGATCTTCTTAATGAGAAAATCTAAGGCTGTGAAGAATGATTTTCATCGTGGTGCCAAGAAATGAGATTGAATCTGCGGAGGGAAAAATAGTCCCCCCCCCGGTTAAAAATTGTGATCTCGCTCCGGATAAGATTATGGAAGCCGCTATTGAGAAAATTTATGTTCTTTCCGAGGAGATAAAAGATGGATCTTGCCTCGGAAAAATGATATTTTTGTAGAGAAAAGTGAAATGTTTTGATCTTTATACTTAGAAAAAAAAAGATATTGACGAAGACAAAGTCTTGCTGTGAAAAAAATGATCATCTTGCTGCATAGGTTGTTTTTTTTTAAACCCCTCAGAAAAATGATGATGTTACTGTTATGAAAAAATGGACTTTTTGCCGAGAAAAGTTTTTATTATCTTCCAATGGAGGAAAAGAATTGATCTGGCTACGGAGTTGAAGCATCTATTGTTGTTTGACTTCGATGTGAAGCAAAAAAAAGGGTTTTAAGATTGGGAGAAATATTTTGATCTTGCTGTTGAAACAAATTCATCATAATTAGGATTTCTTTTATCTTACTTCAAAGTAAAAAATTTTTTCCTGCTGCATTGCATATTGACCTTGTTGCAGAGGATTTTTTTATGTGGGATCTTGCTGAGAAGAAGAATTGTGATATTAAAAGGGGGGAATTTTTTTATCTTGCTGGAGAAAGAAATCTTCCCGTGGAAAAACATTTTGATCTTGCTGCATTTTTTTTCTTTGATCTAACTGCATATTATTTCTAATTCATTCCACGGCAATTTCTGTTCTCGCTGCATACTAGGACTTTGGCTTCATGTTGAGATGAAATAGAACTGCGGATTTTACTGCAAAAGAAATTTAGTTTCGCGAAAAAAAATCGCTGCAGAGGAAAAAATTGACCTTGCTGTAAAGAAAAAATATGTACTTGCTGCGTAGAAAAATCAGGACCTTGCTTTCGAGAAAAACTTACAAAGGTACAACTGTAAACAAAGTTTATAAGGCTATGGACAAAAAAAATTGGTACAATGAAAAATTTGATACATGCTGCGGTAGAAATATCGGGGTTTAGCTGCGGAGAATGTCATTGATATTACTTTTGAGAAAATTATGTTAACTTTACTAAGAACCTTGCTGCTGAGTGAAAGTTTCTTCTCCTCGTGTAAAAAAAAATAATACATTGACTATGAAGAAAAAATTGCAATATTTTCTTTGATCTTACTTCAATATAATTTATATTCATCGGCAAATTTTTGATCTCGCTGGACCTTATGTTGACAAATTTTATTTATTTTTTTTAATTTGGCATGGAAAAAGATTGTAATCTTGCTGCGTTGTATTTGAATAAATCATACTGGAAAGAAAAAAAATATCTTCCTGGGCAGAAAGATTTTGATCACGCTAGAGGAAAGGTTTGATAGCACTGGTGAAAGATCAATTTATCTCGCTGTGAAAGAAAAAAGTTTTACTTGCTACGGAGAAAATCTAAATTTTGCTCTCGAGTAAAACCTAAAAAGGTCTGCCTGGAAACAAAGTTTTTATCGCTATGACCATTATAAATATCTCGCTGTTGTAAACGACAGCGTCCATTCAATGGAGAACATTATTGATATTTATTTGGGGAATATTTGTTATCTTCGCCGAGAATCTTGCTGTAGAGGAAAAATATGATCTTGCTGTTTTCTCGGCAAAAAGTCCATTTTTTCATAACAGTAACATCATCATTTTTCTGAGGGGTTTAAAAAAAACAACCTATGTAGCAAGATGAACATTTTTTTCACAGCAAGACTTTGTCTTCGTCAATATCTTTTTTTTTCTAAGTATAAAGATCAAAACATTTCACTTTTCTCTACAAAAATATCATTTTTCCGAGGCAAGATCCATCTTTTATCTCCTCGGAAAGAACATAAATTTTCTCAATAGCGGCTTCCATAATCTTATCCGGAGCGAGATCACAATTTTTAACCGGGGGGGGGGGGGGACTATTTTTCCCTCCGCAGATTCAATCTCATTTCTTGGCACCACGATGAAAATCATTCTTCACAGCCTTAGATTTTCTCATTAAGAAGATCCAGATATTTTCCCGCAGCAAGTACATTTTTCTCTACAACGAGATAAAAAGGAATTTCCAAGCGGGATCAAAATCTTTCCTATTGCGAGATAAAGATTTTTCCTCCAAGCAAGATCTTTTTTTTCATCCACAGCATGATCATGTTGTTTTGTTTTTTTCTCTGTCGAAGCAAGTTAAAAACTGTTTTTCCCACTAAGATCAATTTTTCCTCCGCGGCAAGATCAAAATATTATCCACAACAAGTTGTTTTCTACGCAATGAGATTAAAATTTGTCTCGGTATTTAAACATCATTTTTGTCTCCTTTTTTCACAGAAACAAAAACTTTTTCCTCTTCAATGAGATAATCCTTTCCTGTGAAGCAAGATTTTTTTTTTTCTGATACAGAAAAAAATCTACGGCGGTGAAATAAAAAAATCACTGCTGCAAGATTAAAATTTTTCTGCGAGAAAACAATCGAATGTCATTAATGAGAATTTTTTTTTAAAACCTGCTGCAGTGAATATCTTTAATATTAATGAAAAAAGAAATTTTGTTTTCAAAAAATTAAAAATATCGCTGCAGATGGAAATTTGAACTTTCTGTAGAAAAAAGTTTTACTTGCTGCAGAGAAAAATCTGAATCTTGCTGTCGAGTTAAACTTAAAAAGTTTATCTTGCTGTAGAGAAAACCTTGACCATGTTTCGTGGGAAAAAATGATCTTGCTGTGAAGAAAACTTTGATCTTGATGAAAAAAAAGTTAAAGAAGAGATATTTCGATCTTGCTGTGTAGATTGCTCTTAACTACCAACAGAGAAAAATTATGATCTCGCTGTGTAGAAAAAAGACCTTGATGCGGTAGTTAATTTTCGGCTAGCTGCGGACAAAAGTTTTTACCCTTTGCTTTCGAGGAAAAACTTTGATCTGCCTGCGGAGTGAAAAATAAATATGTTTTGATCTAGTTGTGGAGAATATCTGAATCTTGCTACGGAGAAAATTCGAATTTTTGCCCTGGGTGAGAAACATGATCTTACTGTTGGGAAATGTTTTTCTATTTGCAGAGATTTTTTTTTTATCTAACTACAAAGGAAATTTTTATCCTAATCCATGGACATTTTGATCCTGCTGCGGATATTTTTTCTCACTGTGGGAAAAAAAGAACAAGCCACAAAAAATGGGTCTTGCTGGGAAGAAAACAAATGACATTGCTAGGGATGAAAACAATTGAATTTCCTGGAAAATTGATCTTTCCGGAGAAAATCTTACTGTGGAGAAATGTTGATCTAGATGCAAAAGCAAATCTTGACCTTGCTGTATTGATTTTTTTAACTTCCCACAGAGAAATAGTTTTGATAGTAGTTAGTCTAGCTCTAAGAAAAAATCTTTGGAAAATTGCTGAGAAAAGAAGTAGCTTTGCTATGTAGATAGAATTATGACTTTTTGGAAAGGAAAAGCTTGTGCTTGGTGGTAGAAAGTTTTGATCTAACTCCGTTCTCCTATCTCCCTTTGGTTAAATGGCTGGATCTTCCTGCGAAGAAAATTTTCCATCCTGCTACCGAGAAAATTATTTGATCTTTCGGGAGAGAGGAAAAAGTATGAACCTGCGGCGGCGGTAGCCCACTTGTTGTGGAGAAAATTCTGGATTTTGCTGTAAAAAATAATCTTTAAATCCTAAGTTAGAGAAAATTTTGTTACCTTTGCTTAGAAAATTCAAATCTTGCTGAAGAGGAACAGTTTGACCTCGATCTCGCTTAAAAGAAAAAAAATATCGTTTGCTAAAGATTTTTTTGTTCTTGCTGTGGGACAAACTGATTTTGCTAGAAAGGAAATTTTTGATCTCGCTCCGGGAAAATTATTGATTTTGATGGACGATTTTTTTCTCTGCGAATAAAAAAAACCCTCGGTCTGTTGAATCTGGATCTTTCTTCTGGAAAAATCGTTGATCTTACCACAGAGAAATTGTTATCTTGCTGACAAGAAAATTTAAATGGAGCTGTAGTGAAAAAAACCCATGATTCTACTCGGTAGATAGAATTTGATGTTAATGCAGAGCATTATTTTCATCTTGTTTTAAAATACAAGCTTGAACTTTCTGTAGAGAATTTTTAAATTTACTGTCATGAAATATTTTAAACTTGCTGTGGAAAAAAATCTGGATGTTGCTCTGGAGCAAATCTTTGAACTTGCTTTGGAGAAAAAAATAATTATATTGATACATGCAGAAAGAAATGGTCGATCTCGTTGTTGATAGAAGTTTGAATTTGCTCTATCGGAGAAAATTTGGATCTTGCTGTAGAGAAATTGTTCATATTTCGCTGGAGCGATTTTATTTATCTCGATGCGGAGAGAAATTAATGCGAAGAAAACATTTCTTCTTATTAAAAGGCTAAATTTTGATCCTGCTGTAGGGATGTTTTGATGATGGGGATTTTTTTAAATCTGACTGTAGAGATAAGAATTTAATTTAGTGTAAGGAAAGATTTAGGTTTTGCTGGGGAGAAATATTTTGACTTTATTAAGAAAGAAAAATTTGGATTTTGTCGGAGAAAAAAATTATCTAGCCGAGGAAAAAAATATTTCTTTGTAAGAAATTTAATCTCGTAGGGAACTTGTGACTTTGCTACATAGTTTTTTTTTTTAAATTCCCGCAAAAAATTGTAATCCCGCTGTGTTGATTTTTGATTAGCTGGGAAGACAAGTTTAATCTTGCTATGTAGAAAAAAATGATCTCGCTGCGAAGGTGAAAAATAACTTAACTAGGGAGAATTTTTTAACCTGCTGCGGCTAAGTAAAATCCATGCTATAAAGGAAAGATTAATCTCACTGAGGAGGAAAGTTTTACATCTTGTTAGAGGAAAGATTTTTGTCTCGCTTGGAGTAAAATATCTCTATGGGGCAAGTATTTGTTCCTGCGAAGGTTAAAACCTGGACCTTGCCACGGAGGAAAACCTTTGAACTTATTGCAGAGAATTTATTTCGTCTTGTTGCAAAAGATATTTAAATATTGTTGCAGTGGTTTTGCTGTAGAGAAAATGTTTGATTTTGCTTCGGCTAGAAATTTTGACATTGCTGTGGAGAAAGAAATTCATTTTAAAGATGGGAATATTTTGATCTTGTTGCGTAATATTGCTGTAACTCCCTGTAGGAAGAAATCGATTTCACTGAGAAAAGAAAATTGGTCTTTCTGTTGAGAATAATTTTTGACTAGGTATGGAGAATAGATTTTATATGGCTGTGGATAGAAAAAAATTATCTGGCTGCAGGAAAATTTTATCTTGCTGCTGAAATATTGATCTAACTGTGGAAATATCTTAAACATATTTAGAAAAAAATTGATATTGTTATGAAAAGTTTTGATCATGCTATGGAATAATATTTCTTATTTGGGGAAATTTTTTGATCTTGCTATAGAATGAGGAGTTTTTATCTCGCTGCGTAAAAGGCTAGCCGTGGCGAAAACCCTTACTAGCTGCGGAGACAAAAGATTCATCTTGCTGAAAGAAATATATAATATGTACTTAGTGTTTTGTATGAAAAATATATCTTACGAGGTTGGGAGAATTGATAATCGTCGAGGCTTTGCCGAGACAATTATCAATTTTCATAACCGAGTTAGATATTTTTTCATACAAAACACTAAGTGCGTATTATGTTTATCTTATAACCTCCATTTGTCTAGTTTTTGATGATGGTTCTAATTGAAAAGCAAGTTTCTAGAAATAACTGTATTATATCATTGTTCTAAAAATAACTATGTGATATCATAAAAAAATATGATACGGGATGTTTAATACGGGTAATTGTATAGTTATAAAATAAAAACAATTGAGCTTGCGAAAAATCTAGAAATTGCTAAAGAGAAAAAATCGTTTATTTTCCTGCGATTAAAAAATGCCATTTTTTCTGTGCAGGAAAAATATATCTCGGTGTAGAAAGTGAGAGAAAAAATCTACGATGAAAAAGTTTGACTTTACTGTAGATTTTGCTCAGATGAAAGGTATCGATCTTGCTTGGGAGAAAATTAATTATCTTGCTGGAAGAAAAGTTTTGATCTTGCTGGGGTGAATAATATTATCTCGCTGTTGTGAATCACTTTGATTTCACTGAGGAGATTTTTTTTATATCTTGTTGCCAAGAAGAATATAAATTTCATTGCAGAGGAAAAAGTGATTTCGTTGTACTGAAAAAAATACTGTAGAGAAAAGGTTTGATCTTGCTTTGTAGACAATTTTTGGTTCATGCTATAGGAAAAATAGATTTTGATGAAGAAAAAGTCTTACTTTTGGAAAAATTGATATCTGCAAAAGAGTAATTTGAACTTATGAATGATCAGATTTTTATTAAGTATTTTGAAAATATTCAGTATGAGAAAGTTAGAAAGACCATGTAAAGACAAGCCATGCCATTTGGTGATTTGATATCTGATTTTAATGCCATGTGACTGACATGTGGTTGCTTCTGGTATAAATTGTTAAATTTTCGGTTTGAAAATGACGCGTTTCTAATATTTTTATCTTATAACTATACAAATATCCGTGTGATAACAACCCGTATGATATTTTTTTATGATATCACATAGTTATTTTTAGAACAATGATATCACATAGTTATTTTTAGAAACTCGCATTTCAGTTAGAAACATCGACGAAAACGAAGTCAAATAGAGGTTATAAGATAAATATAATACGTACTTAGCGTATTGTATGAAAAAAATATCTAACTTGGTAGTGAGAATTGATAATTGTCTCGGCGGAGCCTCGACAATGATCAATTCTCCCAACCTCGTTAGATATTTTTATTCATGAATACAAAACACTTAGTATATAAATCTTTATTAGAGTCTCATTCATGTACATATATTTAAAACAAACAATAAAACAGTAGAATATACATGACCATTCAAATATGAATTATAAGAGACTTTAAGTAAAATATCACACTATCAATTCAGTATCATAAACATGAGTTAGTAGTGTTAGTAAAAAAGAATCAATTACTAATGATTAAACCACAAGCAAATTAGTAAGACATTATAAATTATAAACATTTTTTAAATGGAATTATCATAGGAGGTGTTGTATGGACTTCAGTTTGTCCAGAACATTTCCTGATTTTTTTGATTTTTTTATTAAATTGAATGAATGATTTATCAAAAAATGCTTGTTAGTTTTCAATTACCAACTGATACTTGCAATTAATTATGCATTTAAATTAAGACATGAGAAATATAAACATAATGATTAAACAGTTTGAGATAGAATATTAGCAAAAAATCTTTTTCATTTACACATAAGAAGAAGTCGTTTTTGTAATATAAGGTAGCAGGTTTTTGCAATAGTTCTTATTAATTTTGGTTCTGTAAAGAGTACTTTTAACTTTTCTTGATCAGTCATGTTAGAAAAATTTGGGTATTCACAAGAAGCCTTTGTGAAAAGGTCTTGTCTAAATTCTTTATAGGTGTTACAATGAAAAAGAACATGGTACTCATCTTCTAAGGCGTCACAAAAAGAGCATTTTCTATCAACTAAATTAAGGTTTTCGTATCTGCCTGTTTCAATTCTTAAAGGTGCAACACCACAACGAAATTTGCTTAGAGCTGAACGATGGCCGATAGGTAAAATTATCTTACAATAATTCTCGGGACAAAGTTAGATTTGAAGAGTGCATAATTCCTTAACTTATTTCTTCCAATATTGTTCCGGCCATTTTGCCTAGAAAGGGATAAATTCCATTCTATTAAAAATTCCTCGACCAACTTTTTTTTCAAAATATTATATAACTTGAATTTGTCACACACTGTATCTATAGACTGAAATTCAGAACAGTTGGAATTTAAAAGCTTTTCTTTTACTGTAAAAAAACAAGTTTTACATTTAGAATCAGCCAATTGTTGAGCCCAAATACCTATTCGTTTGTTTATTCTTTCACATGAAAGGGTGGATAGTCGACACCATAAATTAACAACCGATTTCCATTGTCGGATAGTAGGAGGATACCAACCCATTTCTCCTGCTATCGCAGCATTTGGTGTGTATTTGCCAACTCCTAGAAAAAACCTCATAGCTTTGTTTTGAATTGCATTAATGCAAGAAAAAGATTTTATTCCCCATATAGCTGAACCGTATTCAATCACTGGCCAAACCATTGTATCATACAGTTTCGTAAAGACGTCGTAACTAAGACCACCAATACTTTTACATTTAGCTATCAGAAGGCCAAGAGCACGGTTAGCTTTCAAAGCGACTGCTTTAGCCGTAATATTGAAATCAAGATGTTCATGTAAGACCAGGCCTAGGTAAGTATATCGATCTATACAGTTCAAAACAGATTCTCCACACGTAAAAATAATATCAGTTTTAGATATATTATTTGGTCTAAAATGCACAATATTACTTTTCTTAGGATTTATTTTCATTTGGTTTTACTCACACCAAGAATTCAACTCGTTTAGTAGTATTTGTAAATCTATTGGATTATCAGCTAGTAAAACAATATCATCGGCATACATTAAAATACAGACGTTATCATTACCAAGATCAATTCCACATCCAAACGATTTAAGATAAGTTGCTAAATCGTTTATGAACATATTGAAGAGTAGGGGAGATAAACCACATCCTTGTCTAAGACCACGATTTACTTCAAACCAATCAGTAAGGATCCCATTAATTCTTACACAGGCTGAGATATGATTATATAAAGATTTGACAGCTTGAAACAATTTACCCGAAACCCCAATAGTCTGTAATTTATTCCATAGATTAGCCCTGTCGATAGAATCATATGCTTTCTTAAAATCAATAAAAGCGCAGAAGGTAGACTTTTTTACCATTTTTCTAGACTCTATGATACTTGTAAGTGAAGCCAAATGATCAATCGTATTACGACCCTTCCTAAAACCGTTCTGTTCGTCAACAAGCTTTGAATTTTCCTCAGTCCATTTTGACAGCCTATTATTCAAAACATTACAATACAATTTATACATTGAGTTTGACAACGAAATTCCCCTATAAGATAGTGGGTTTCTTGGGTCATCTGACGAAGATTTTGGTATTGGGTTGATAATACATTTTTCCCATTTCGAAGGCACTAAACCTTTATTAAAACATACATTAAAGAGTGAGTGTAAAAATAAAACAGAAGTGTCATTTTTCAATATCTCCACTGGTATCCCATCAATACCGCTTGCTTTACCAATTTGTGCCTGATCAATTGCAGTTTTTACTTCAAAAATAGTAAAATTATCATTGAATAAAGAACTATCAATAATATTTGCAGACTCTGCTATTTTAACTTCAACAGTACCAGCATTTTCTACTGGACCAACGTTATATAATGTTTGAAAATCTAATTTCCATTTATTTAAAACATCATTAGGTTTGGATGATACTGTTCCATCTTCTAGAACAAACTCAAATGGTATTGACATTTTCTTATTGCTGTTGATACCAATCTTTCCTAAAGATTTCCAGAAATCCGGTTTACCTGTAGTACACTCATTTAATAAGTCTTTTTGGAAATCAAACCAAAATAATCGTTTGAATTTCTGTACACTTTTATCAAAAGCCTTACGCGCTTTAATAAAATCTACATGCAACTGTTTTTTAAGACCGAAAAATTTACAAGAAACCCATGAACGTTCTGCAGCGCAGACATCAGACCAAAGCTGTGTAAGTTCGTCGTTCCACCAGGGTTTTCCAGGTTTTCGACGTTTATTATTAGAGAAACCATGCGGAATATTTCGGTAGGGAAGTCTAGACTTTATATTGTCATTTAATGTATTAACCCACTCTTCATAGATTGCATCAATATTATCCTGTGTTTGGTGGTTTTGTTCTAAATTATCAATAAAACCATTTACTTCCGATAAAATATCATTTGTTTCAAGAAAATCATGTGGTACATTATTAAAGTCATACTTTCGTTTGACTTCATAACAGTTTTCAGACGGTATATCTGTTATACAACAAGGCAACTGAATAGTCCAGGAGAGCAGAGAATGGTCAGGCACACTTGCATCGGCAAAGGTGTCTATATCTGAACACTCCTGTAGTAAAATTAAAGGTCTTTTAACACAAAATTGACTATGTTTATCAAGATCATCTTGAGAGGTAATACAGAGGTAATACAGTAGTCAACTACAGACAAACCTTTAGTTGAAACCGATGTAAAATCATTTAAAGTGTTATATCTGCCATTTAACATGCATAAATTTGTACTAGTCAGGAATTCAATAAGCAATTCACCATATTTGTTTATCTTAAAATCTTTGACATCTCTGTGAGCGATATTATCAACTCCGCATATAAAGTCTTCTAAGAATCCACATCGGCTATTAAAATCCCCACATAGGAATATAAGACCATCATTTTGAAACTTATAAATATCTGTAGTCAAAGCTTCATAAAAATTATTCACATCGAATGCCCTTGACGAATTTTCCGGTGGTAAATAGCAAACACAGCCCATGATAACAAAATTATCGTTCTTGTGCGTTAACTTTAACCATAAAATGCCTTCTGAAGATTTATCTAAAATAGTAATATTAAAATCATTATATAAATCATTCTTGACAAAGAACCCAACTCCACCGGAGCCAGTTTTAGCTTTTTTATGTATGTTTAGGCGGTTGTGGCCTATCCACTTATAACCTGTCAATTATATCGTTTCATCACATTTGAGATGAGTTTCTGCAATTCCTATAATGTCAAAGTTATTTTTTTGGACGCAAGTTGAACGAAAAATGCTATTTGAATGTTCAGAGTTAGTACTCCAACCACGGACGTTCCAAAAACCCACATAGATTTAACTTCTACGTTGAGCGGCACCTCCACCACGACCTCGACCCTGGCCTCGGGCTTGACCTCTACCTTGACCTAGTACGTATTATATATTTCCAATAGACGTAAACCCATACCATGAGGATACATGACGTCATGTATCATCATCGTACCCGAAACCTGAATGATGCTGTTGTGTAAATCAAAATCAAGAAAATATATATATATTTAAAAAAAAAAAAAAAACAAAAAACAAAAACAAAAAAACATCATGGTAAGAATACATGTAATTTGAAAAAAAAAAAGATGATAATCGTTTATTGCAGTGTAAGATCGATTTATTTTTCATTGAGCGGACAACATAGTCTGCGATATCACGAGATGCAGAGCCACGAGTAAAAATATAGCTTTTGTTGTTCACGCAATGAAATATTAATCGATCTTACGCGAAGACAAATTGATAATGCAGAAATGATGCAACGTATATATAAATTTTGATTTTTTCTTGAATCGATCATTTTGCACTCGAATGCTACGCAACGCTACGCAAAACATTTTTTTAAAAAAAAGACGGATGTTAACTCCTTTCGAAAACACCACCTTTTTTTTCAAACATTTACTTTTACGAAATTACCAGAAGCACGGTCATGAATGGTCAAAGAAAATCTTAGGGTTCATAGAGAAAAATATCATTCTTTGGGAAATAAGATAGAATTGCAATTTAAGAATTGGCAAAAGACCAATACAGCATAGTTTTACATTATAGCTAGGGTTAGGGTTAGGGTTGATTTAACGAAGTTTTGTCATTGATATTGTTGCAGGGAAACAACTGCAATCGTATTAATTTTACAAGAGCTGACAGAAGTTCTTTCCCCTAGACCGTGTTTAAGCGTTGTGTCCCTTAACCTTTGTTTAACCTGGCGGAACGTTGTATCGGATTTTGTATAAATTATGTACTGATAGCGTAATTGTTGATAGCCCGGTTAGCTCAGTCGGTAGAGCATCAGACTTTTAAGCCTGGTAAAAACTCAGATATCTGAGGGTCATGGGTTCGAGTCCCATATTGGGCGCTTACTTTTTTTATTAAATTAGGAAATTTTTTCTTTATACAAACACGTATCAAAAATTTAACTAACTCATATTGAACTCACATTTTGCTTAGCTTTTATTTATCATTTATAAAAGTACTTCGTTTCGCTTCTCAGTTCAAGTTCAGACAAATATTGTTATGTAAAGTCGATGGGCCGCCAAAATATCATTTGGTCGCCAAACTTCGCTGTGTCTTTGGTTTAGTTCCGAAAGGTAGATCCCTTGTTGAATATATTTGGTACTGGTCAATCGAAAAGGGACTATTTGGCGAAAGGGGTTTAGAAAATAAGCTAAGATAGATAAATTTCGACCCTTGTCAGACTGCGATGGAGTAGACACTTTTTGAAAGCAATAACCAGATAAACCCCTTTCGCTGGTGATAAACTGCTTTGTTAATTCGTTTTATTTGTGAGAAAATACACATGAAAATCAAGCGAGTCATCGAACTCCCTACTTGCTAAAAAAAAGGGGGGTCTAACTAAGACAGTAAGGGTATGGGACTCCCCGAATCCACTTAAGTGTGGGACTCTGCTAACAGGTTATTGAAACACTCAAATTGGGTTGAAATAAGAAACGCCGAGCCCAGCTTGCTCAGCGGTGACGTACTGAGCTGTCAATCCTGGGTCGTGAGTTTGAACATCGACTCGGCCAATTTATTTCGGCATTTTACAAAGATCAATGCGACACGAATCATTTGACTCAAATCCATGGGCGTATGTTAAGAAGTACGCCTGAATGGGATTGGAAGGGGTGGCTTGGGTGAAATCTTGTGGTTGTACTGGTGTAAGAAACGAGAGGAAGACATGACTAGGTGCACCAGCCGCCGTGATATTACTGCAATATTAGTTGCTGTTGCGTTAAATCCTATGCAAACAATCAAATAGGAAACCAGCCAAGCGTTCAGGTTGACAAAACGGTGCAAACTGTTTGCGAACTTTACTAGGCTTTGCACGAGCACTTGCGTGCAAAGCGTTGTATAATATGCAAACATTTTGTACTGTTTTGTAATTCTGATCGCGGTGCAGGGAATTAAATTACGGCCAATGTATAGGAATTTAACCATCCAAAAGTGAGAACAACAGACCATCACAGTCGAATAGAAACTATGCTAGACGTTCTAAATGCAATTTACATTAAAATACATACAACCGAATTACTGATGAAATTGCAGATAAATCCCTTATCAAGTGTAACACGCTGTAATTTGTTGAAAGTGGTAATTTGTGATACAAGATAATTGCGTTATAATGTATCCAATTATCGCACCCTGGTATCGAAATGATAACGATAATGATAATAATCTACAATATTGGTCACAAAAGGGGTGTGATGTTTTTATCGAATACCATCTGTGTATTTTCTTCGTGAATGGGTCGAAATTGATATTTGCGGAATTGAACCAGCTTTGCGTTCAGGACGCATACATGTTTTAAAACGTTTAGGAATGGTTCCCCGTTTTGCACGTAAATACACGTGCAAAACGGGGTACTATTTCTAAAGCGATTCTCAAATGTCTTCATCTTGAATCCAGGACAGCTCTTTACTTGTCTGCTAGCCATATTCTGTTCATGGCCATTTTTGTGAAGTTGTCGAAAAACGTTTGTTCAATCACGGACCCTAAGAGTCCCTGGTTCAACCTATAGACATGATCAGAGTGCCCTAGCATCGAAACAGCAGCTTACAGAAATCTGGATTATATGTTCAGAACAGCACAAAATCGATTGTCGAATGCGTTCAGCAGAAAATATTTTGGCTTATTTTCTCCCAGACCTATAACGAGGGGCAGGACCTAAAACCTTTGACAAGTGCCTATAGATATATTTATAAAACTTGCAAGAGTTTTTTCGGGTTCGAAGAAAGACTAATTTCACTGTTCAATTGTAGAATTTTTGCGCTGCCCATTAGTATATAAATTTCCTAACCAGGATTCAAAATGTAAAATTCCATGTAAATGTGTAAAGTGGTCATGTTCTGGATATCAAACACTTCAAAAAGGGATTAATCACGACCATGTTTTAGGTACCTCGATCAATATTATTTTTCCATTTCCGAGGAGACCCCGGGGTCTGTGTCACGTGACGTAACATGTTACGTCATCTAAATTAGAGATCGCAGTGCGAGATTACCGCAAGGTAGATCAGTTGATATCTAGCAATTATCCCCGTCCCTCATTTATACAGATTGGGTGCTGACAAGCGTTTATCATGGGTTGTTTCTGAATCCGAGGTTATAGAACTTTTCTCATTCTCAAATCAGAATTAACTCCAATTTCAAATTTAGTTTAAAGCTGCAATTCTGTGTCAATACTGTAATAAATTTATCGAGGGATCAGTGCAATACTAGTGTAAGTACCTAAAAATATATATAGGACAGAACAAAACATATTCCGCTCCTATAAATATATAGGCACTTACAATAGTATTGCACTGACCCCTCGGCATGAATATAAAAGATAATATTGATAAGCTGTTATCGGAAATGACTCGCTTCGTGCAGAATTCGTGAATCCTAAAAGGAACGGCAAGGAAATTCTGTCAAGTTTTCACCAAATGTTTTTGTTGGTGGTGGTGGTGTTTTTTGGTTTTTTTTTTTGGGGGGGGGGGGGGGATCAGTCATTCCAGGGCGGAGAATGTTGTAACATGCAATTGCACATTAATGGATATTAATTTTCACCTAGGGGGAGGCTACTATGTATTACGTCAACATAAGTAGTTAGATCATGGTAACGGGCCTTGTTATCTGAAGTTATGATCGAAAGTGGTTAAGCTTTGTTCGCGATCATAAAATTTCGTAACTTTCACGTATGGAAATGTTTCAACATGCAATTATAAACATAAATAGCTAGTAATTTCCACCTAGGGCGAGGTTGCCTAATGTTACGTCAGCATAACAAGTAAGATTACTGTAAAATATCGTGTTATCTGGGTTTATGATCGAAACTGGTCATAATTTGTTCGTAATCATAAAAGTTCGAACCATTTTCTCATGGAAACGATTCTTTCGCCAGCAGGTATGATAAAAGATCATTTAATTAAAATGGGAAAAAATATGGGTAAAAAGATAAACTAAATACGCGTTATATAATTTCTTGTCTTGATCTCGGTAGGGTGCTATAAAGAAAACGTTTAGAAAAAAAGTTGATTAGATATTGAATGAGAGGACATGAAATATTATTAAAAATATCATTATCAACATTATCAAAAATCTTCGAACGACATTTGGCAAACCAGTTAAACTCTTTTTTAAGCAAATTTAACATCTTAGAAACTTTACAGTCTGGGTTTAGGGGAAAACATTCATGTCAAACTGCGCTCATTCGATTAATTGATAAATGGCTAAACGACATTGATTCAGGAAAAATAATTGGTTCTATCTTTGTAGACCTTCAAAAGGCGTTCGACTTGGTTGATCACGAAATTCTATTGCATAAATTAAAATTACATAACTTTTCTAAAACGTCATTGGCCCTTTTTAAATCTTACCTGAATGAAAGAACACAGTGTATACGACATAAAACTATGTTTTCATCTCCTAAAACATTAGTAAGCGGTGTCCCTCAAGGGTCTATTTTAGGCCCAATATTATTCTTAATTTATATCAATGATCTAAGCTTAGTCATCAAAAACTCTAATCTTGATCTTTATGCTGATGATTCAACGCTTCACACTTCCGGAAATGAATTGGCACAGGTTCAAACTAATCTTCAGAACAGTTTGAATTGTATTCTCGATTGGTGCATAAAAAATAATATGCTCGTTAATCCAAATAAAACAAAATGCATGCTTATAGGACCTAGAAGTATTTGTTCATCTTCTAAGCTTGATTTACGTATCAATAATTTCCCTATAGAGAACGTTGAGTCGCATAAGATTTTAGGTGTAAGTGTAGACAAGCACTTATCATGGACGGATCATATTAATAAAACATATATAAAAGTAAACAGCAAAATTGCTTTGCTAAAACGAATTTCTATATATCTTACATTTGAAATGAAACAACTCTTTTATTCCTCCTATATACTCCCGTGTTTAGATTACTGTTGCCCTGTTTGGGGAAAGAACAGCAAACGAAATTTGTCAAAAATTAACATGCTTCAGAAAAGGACTGCTCGCATTATTCTCGGGGCTTCACTAAGAACGCCATCTAAAACCCTCTTTACCAAATTGAAATGGTTGAGTTTTGAGAACAGGTGCAATTATCACACCGCGTTACTAATATTCAAATCTCTAAATAATCTAACGCCTAAATACATAACAGACATAATATCTTTCTCCAGTAATTCTACCTATAACTTAAGGTCTGCAACCCGTCATGATATTACACACACAAGGTATAAGACATCCTTTAAGAAAAAAGCGTTCTCTTATGCCAGTATGGAAGTATGGAATAAAATTCCTATTTTCATTAGAGAAGCGAAGACAATTTACAGTTTCAAAAAGAGAATAAAGAGTTATTTACTTGACCAACAAAATATATAATTATATCGTTATTGAACCGTCCAGCAATAGGTGCATTCAAATTTCATGTGTGTCTGTCCGTACGAGATTGTATCAATAGTATATCATACTCTATTTACTGTTAGAAAAATTCCATGATTATTGTTTTATTATAATGATAGTGATTAAGTGAGTAAGCGAGTGAGTGAATGAGTGAGCGATTAAGTGATCGAGAATGTGAGAAGGGGTCGATGGGTGTGCTTGAGTAATGGAAAGGGTGGGAGTTTGGGATTGAAAGAAGGCAACATTGTAAAAAAGACACTTTTCTATCTCATTGTTGGTTGAATTTGATGTCTTTATGTTTTACCTTCTCAAAATAAAGATATTATTATTATTATTATTATTATAAATACCTAATTTATTAGACGAGTAATCTACAAACAGAAAAAAAGAGACTTTGTCGAATTGATATCTTTTATATGTTGTCGAGCTTAGTAATTTTGGTATTTCATGAATACAAAGTTGATATTCTATATATAATACGACACGAATTTCTGCGAAAACCCGACAAAATTATTCCCGTTTCCATTATGGCGCCATTTTCAGAATAACAGAATAACGGTATATACGCTCATAAGCAAAGTTATAAAAAACACTAGTGTAATAAAACCCGTGAAAAATCAAAAATATTCAACGGGGTTATTTCATTCCGTTGACGTAGGCCATATAATAAAACTATGTTCTCTGTCTATAGATTGAAAAGTAAAAAAAGGTTCGCAAAAACGGAACGCTGTAACAGTCTTCCATCTCGTGCTACGTGCTGCTGAAAGAATGTGGGCTTATGTGAAAAAATAAAGCTGAACATGTTTTTTTCTACGCACGAATCCTGATACATTAAGGCGGGTCCATGCTACATTTTGATGAAACAATTTGCACACACTGCACGTTTTTATAGCACGAACGCTTAGATTAATCTGCCCTGCGTATAGAATGGAGAAAAGGTTCAAACGGTTTGCCAATTTTAACTCGCTTTGTACGCAAATGCGCGTGCAAAGCGAGCTAAAATAGGCAAACAGTTTTTACCGTTTTGTCATCCTGAACACATGGATGTAGAACAAACTGACCAAAACGTTATGAAATACTCAGACTCATTGTCTTAACTCTGAGTTACAAATGTATACGTGTCGATCTGCTTTGCTTTCTGGACGTAAAAACGTTTATGAACGTTTAGAAATTCACACGGCTTTGCACGCGAAAACAGCTCTCAAACGTTTCGCGTACGCTTATCATCTTGAACACAGGATTTGTTTTACAATGCACGTTTTACAACGTTTTACAGCAAAGAGTGCATATTGTTTACTTCCATGCTAAAATAAGCTTTTGCAAGAATGGCGATATGATGCTGTGGGTAATAACGTAGCCCTCATTCAGTAAGTTCTACAGAGTAGATGTTATTTACGTCGTCACTCGGAAACTTTCGGCAATTCTACGGAATAGACCTCGGGAATAATGAGGGCGCAGACATTAAAGCGCGTCATATCGCACGTGGGTTTATGTGACGTCACAAACATTACTGAAGATGACGTTGCGAAATCAACGCAAGGTTAAAACGGGACATTTTAAAATTTGACGACAAAACGCAGTGATTTACTGCGTTTTGTCGTCAAATTATAAAATGCCAAAAAGATCACCAACAGACGAACGGAAAGTATTAAAGAATTGTGCTTTATATCAAGCGCATTAACCATAGTACCCCCAGGAGCCGAATCACCTAAAAATGACCAAAATTTACTACACTTACGTCCGAGGTACTTTCCTGTTTACGGAAAAGTCCTAGCGATGTTCAGAATGTTACATCGTATGTTTCTTATTTGGGGTTTCAGACATTCACATTTGATTGTCCTTTTCCAGCATCAGACATTCGTGGAAAAATATTGTGTTTAAACTTTAATGCTCTGTTAACTTCACCCGCCTTATTTGACGAGCAACAAATTGGAATTCAATAAGAGGTCACAATATGGTTAACTCGAAATTATCAATATTAAACTAAAAAGTACGTTCATTTCAATTTAAAGTTTGGTAATCATTTGTGTCGTATATTTTCAGTAGCAACTGTTTTTTCGTTTGTTTTTTTTTTTTTTTTTTTTTTTTTTTATCTTTTCAATGTTTAGATTCCACAAAGCAAAGGTTAGTCATGGATTATAAAATTCTACGTAAATCTATTTAACATTGTTATTCAATTGATCGGAAACATTCGAACATATTTCAAAATTTTAAAGATGACGAATTTAACATTAATTACCGAAATTTTAGCTCGGTGAGCCTCGGGATATGCGCCTTCTCTTTGATGTCAATCACCGGAGATTTTCCGAAAATTAACGAGCGTCTGTCACTTGTCTCGTGTAATATGACATAGACGGACGTGAAACGTCGAAAATTTATTATCCAAACGTAATTCTTGATCTATATTGTCCTGTCATTGAAATTGACAAATATATCCCCTATGTGCACCATTAAAAGTATTTGATTTGTTTGAATGGGTTTTAAGGTAGTGGTCCCGTAATAGTTCCACAACTTTTCGGAACCCATGATCTTTCACGATGTTGACCGAGGTTTCCAAATGAAAATCATTTGGAAACCTCGGTTAACACTGTTAAAGTTCATTACTTCCAAAATGTTGCAGAACTATTACGGATCCACTTCCCTAAGGCCGCTTTCAAAAATCGTTCAGTTAGGCCTATATTGCGACGGCTGAAGCACCTTACAATGGATTCCTAGCTTTCTAAAACAAGTTCTACCATCACATTCTTTCATAGACTCCATCTGTTATCCCACATACGTCTAAGATTATCGACCCATTGGTGGGAGACAAGGGTCGGGAAGAACGAACAACAATGTTAATCGAGATTCTATTCAGTCAGACCTGCGCTGCATTCAAGATACAGTTAACAACATCGTGAACTTGACTAGATGAATGATTTTGGAATGATTTTAGAATGGAATTGAATGAGTGCGATGAGTGAGTTTTGAGGGATATTCGATGAAGGTAATACAACATCACTAACTTCGTCCAAATTGGACGAAATTGGTGAAATTTTACCTTCCTTAACCCTTTGCTGTTTAATCCCTGCTTTTTACGTGCCTGTGATTTTATGATTGAGAAAACATTGTGAAAAAAGAAGAAATTGCTCCTGACAAGCAATTTCTTCTTTTTCCACACTATTTTCTACCCTACTGAATGGTTATTTTTCAAATTAAATCCACTTTAAATTTTCGGCTGCAAAACCTTTGAATTTGGACAGGTCCAAAATTTTGTAAAACAGGAAAGGGTTAAATAAAATTATGTTTCTTTCTGTTTGTGAATCTTCAAGGAAAGGTTCCAGCTTTGAAATTAAGTCATCACCAGCAAAACAAAATCGTGAAAAATTTCGATCAGTCTTAATAGTATGGTAATCGGTTTTAACAAATTCGAAGCGTTTTCGAAAGATTCGAAAGCGTTTTTGATTTATTTGAGTGAGTGAGTGGAATAAATGTATGCAGCGCTAAGTAAATGCATTAAATTGATTTTGGTTGGAATGAGTGTCAATTTCGAGATGCACTAAAATATAACAAAGCGTTCGCGAGCTTCATCAGTTTTGAAACACGCATTGAATATGCTTCTATGTATAATGCTGCGTAGCCTGTCTACCCGCGTACGAACTATTCGTTATTCTGAAAACATGGCTACTTTTATAGACGCACATAGGCTCATGCATCCTGAAAAGGTCGCTAAAATCGTCACACCGGCAAATAACTAATAGAACGAATAAATGTTGAACTGATGCAAGAACTTAAGCCGAGAAAAAAACTCAAATCTTATCGCCATATCGGCATGCTTCAAAGAATCATCTAGGAAATTCATAAAATAAGTACAGAAGATATTGGATCAAGCATAGGTCGAGCAGATGTCGCATTTTGAAAATGATTATATTGGATGAATTTTGTCACGTGAAAAACTCTTAAAAAGTTGAAAAACTATATGAACATCCAATCGGTACTATCTTATTACTATAAAAAATCGATTTATTTGTCTAAATTCCATAACCAATTAAAACCAGATGTACATTAATACAAGATACGTCAAAAGGTCATCGCTAACTATTGTAAGTCCCTATAAATATATAGGCACTTACAATTGTTCTGCACTGACCCTTTGATGTGTGAAAATCCTTTAAGTCAAGCTCCTGTCAGTTCGGGTGTTCATGGTTGGCACATCAGCTCGTGTTTTGTAAACATGTCATCAAAAAGTTTGGATTACTTAATTAACACAAACAAAAACATATCAACACCACGTCAGATGTGCTTTCTTAGTTTGCATCTTTGACATACATACATGCTACCCTTCGAGCGAAAAAAGGGAAATTTTGGATGCTCCGCAAGAATAGATCCTTATTTGACTGCACAAGCATAGCTAGATTAAATTGTAAACTTACAGTAAGGAACATCGTGAAATTGACATTCATCTCAATCAAAAACATTCTAAACCGCTCAAACAGCGCCCCAGTCATTCATCCCACACACTCACTCATACAATTCAAAACGCTGCAAAATGACTACAAAGATCAGATCAACAACCTCACTGAAAATAAATACTGCTAGACGAGGATCGAAATTTCACTGACAAAACTGAAATTGTACGAGTCTAATTTGTTATTGAGGAAAAAAAGAAGCTATATATATAACTTGTATGTATATTTTATTAAAGGGGGCTAATGAAAATCGCTAATTTTGATCATTTCGAAAAAAAAATCGATATTGAATTACCCCCTTTTAATTTCACACAAAAACTCACTCCTCTCGTTCATTCAATTTCATTCTAAAATCATTCCAATTTCATTCATCTTGTCAATTTCATGATGTTCTTAAAGGTATAATCGTTAGACTTTTTCTTGATCTAAGAGTGAAGATTTAAGTTATTTTCAATAAATCAGGCCAAATGAGAAGCACTCGCAATAATTTTAAATATATAGTTGTCTATATAGAGGATAACATGTTAGTGTCTTAAAATATTAGTGTCATATGGTCGAGGTTGGTAGAATTTATCATAACGAGGCTGTGTCGAGTTATGATAATTTCTCGCAGCCGAGGCAAGATAACATTTATATTTTAAGACACTTACATGCTATTCTATTTATCATGCAATCATTTTTCAGTGCCTTTTCATAATAAACCCTTTAAAATTAAAGAAATTCAAGTGAAAGCCCATGCAAATTGTTTCTAAAGATAGACTGCCTGATATCATGTTACTGTTATCAGACAGGCGATATCAGGTCAATACAGGTGACATTGCATGATAGAAAAAAAACAAACGTCAAAGTTTCGAACCAAGAAATCTGCTAAATGGCGAGGAATTCTTGTAAGAGTTGGGACCTTGTGGAGTGAAACCTTTCCCAGGGGATGACAGAAGATTTTTGTGTGGATTAACACACATTCTTCCTATACCAGAATCACCTTGGGCTGTTTAAAAGATAGAACAAAACACACCAGAAGGTCGCTTGGGAAAGAAATATCAAACACACGTTTATGGGATTAAGCAAATGCCAACAAAGGAAACAGCGAAACACCCATCAGATGCGAGATTGGATAAGAACAAACAAACCCGTGCCAGAAAATAGGATGACAATAGGCAGCAATCATTGAACGCGCAAAACTGCAAATGCCAAAATTGTACTTTAGGATAATCCTTGAAAAAGGCGTGAGCACCTAACGTAACGGGCTATCTCTCAAAATGCAGATGTCCCTTCCTTTAACCCTTTGCTGTTTTATCCCTACTTTTTACGTGCCCGTGATTTAATGATTGAGGAAACATTGTGAAAAAAGAAGAAATTGCTCCTGACAAGCAATTTCTTCTTTTTCCACACTATTTCCTACCCTACTGAATGGTTATTTTTCAAATTAAATTCACTTTTAATTTTCGTCTGCAAAACCTTTGAATTTGGACAGGTCTAAAATTTTGTAAAACAGGAAAGGGTTAATTGCAGGTGTCCTTGTCATCCAAGTTTCAGGCTTTTCGTATAAAAAACATATGAAAAAAAAAAATTGGCAATGCATTTTTGTGCATTATTTTTGGGACGCGCTTTAAGCTCTTAGAAGGCTAAGATAAGCACCTGACTCGAAATGAATACTTGGCGATTACTAAATGACCGGTTAAACATACGACGTCCAAAGGTCAAAACTATATAAGGCCAAATCTGTGTAATTAAGAATCCCATCTACCCAAAGCACGTTGTCATTTGTGTATGGTGCATTTTGAATAATTTCTTTGAAAAAGTTTGTAAACTTATTCAGTTTTTATATTATCTATCAAGTTTCAATTATTCGACGTATTATATGAGCCCGTGTATGACATTTCCAACAATTTGACGTGTGCGTTAGGAACAAACATTGAGAAGCATAGATAGCTAAATAGCGTAATTAGAAGATTGCTTAAATGTCTCCAGATACTTTGAGACCTTATCCATCTAAAAAACGCAAAGTAAAGACTCTGGTCAGACTGTGCGCATGAACAGACTAGCCAGAGTCTTTGCTTAGCGTACAATTAAAATTGTTGGAAATGTCACGCACAGGCTCATATAATTATCTTGACGATCGACAGGATAAATCTGTAACGTGGACCTTAATGAGACAACCACCTCTATAAGGAAACATGCCCTGCGTTTAGGACGAAAACTTTCGCGGAACGGTTTACAAATGGTATCCCGATTTGCACGTATAGATACGTGCAAAGCGGGGTATCATTTTGTAACGTTAGCAAACATTTTTGTATCCTGAACGTTGAAATCTTTTGATGCGTTCAAGTGGTGGTTGTCTTCTACAAACCACATTCGTGTACAAAGATTCACAAGATTTAGGGTTTGCGTGTTTGGATCGAAATTGTTTCCCACGTTTTAGGTGGAGCTTCTTCCACGATTTACGTGTTAATCCGACTTTTCCTTAATCTGTTTGTATTACATAACAATGACAAAAATCTGGGGAAAATCCCATTGTTGTTGAATAGGATCGGATAAACCTGCAAGTTAAATAACACCTTACACTATTTGATTTTGTCATGAGAGTGATAGAGGTCGTTTGATTGAAATTAAGAAAATGTAGGTTCGAATCTCTAATCCATCGAATGACCGGGGATGCGCATCGTTCAAAATATTGGTATTACCAAAATTGTCAATGGCGATCAAAACCTTTATTCGAACTGTAGGTACGATGTATTGGGCGACTATCAACAACATAATAACCAGAAAAAATCTAAACTGCTAAAATCGGGCTAAAAAAATAATTAAGTCCTAGGGTTCTAGTTCATTTCATTCTTACAATTGCGAGGGTCAAATGTGCAAGAAGAACCGAACTGTCAATACCTTATTTTAAATCGTCACTATGAATCCAGAGCTTATCTAAACTTAATTCTTAATTCTGTTAAACTTTCTATTCTATTTTTTTTTCATATAATAGGAAAAACAATACTGCTATTTCGATAACCCGGGAGGTTTTCACAATAAAAAAACCCAAATGTGAACCGGCATGCGAAAAAGGGACATCTTGGAACTCCGTACAATAAGAATTTGAAAAAGAGATTGGCTCCACTTTAGGTCAACCGAAAGTTGAATCTAAAAAGATCTTTCAGAGGGAGATGGAGTGATCATTCTAGATCAGAAAATGGTCCAAGTGCGAAAAGTGTCGACTCTAGCCAGCCTGCGCAATTTGCGCAGACTGGCTAGGGTCGACATTTTACGCAAAACCCAAATGGCCCCTTTTCGCTTGTCGGTTCACAAATTTAAAATGACATGTGTCATGCAGTACGAGTCACACAAGCCACAAAGAAACCTTGTAGATGTCAGAAGAGATCTTGGGACTCCCTACCTTTTGAAATTGACAGAATTCGTGATTAATACAAATTGAAAGTGAAATGTCAAATTGGTCGGTTAACGTCAATCACGAACATCGAAATTTTTTTGCCTGAAATTAAAACAAATAGTCATAAGAAATAAAACCTAGTAACAACGCAAAGACCCAGAAAAACAACCTTGAACAAGTAGATGTATCAATGATCCTGTCTTATATAAATGTTATTTTCAAATTATTATGTAGATCTAATTAAGTTACATTTGGAAATAAGGTCGATTCAAGCTAAGGTCAATTAAAGTTTGAAATAAGATCGAACGTTGAATAGGTAGAGTGACTCACTCATTTTTTCGAGAAGAAAAAATGAATAAATCCAACACCCAAATTTGATGCACTTACAACTAGAATCAAGGTATAGCTTACTAAATGTACATCTTGGACGGATTCAATCGAAATGTAACTAACGCAATTGGACAAGCGCACTGAATAGTTATATAGTTTTGTTTAAGTTCTGCACGTATAATTTTTGGCGAGCACAACTATAATTTACGGGTGCATGTCCAAAAGGGAGCCGCTGTCATAACGCAGTTGGTAGCGCGTCGGACTTTCAATCTAGAGGTCCCGGGTTCGATCCCCGACGACGGCACTCATACTTTCCGACAATTTGTCTCTCACCAATGGCTTTACAATCATAGACCTATGTGAAATAGATGCTATGAAAGGGTGTGATGGTTGTACTGGTGAGAGAAATACCAGGAATCCATTGTTAGGTAATCAAGCCGCCGCGAAATAAATGAAAAAATGTTGGAAGCGGCGATTAACTCCATTCAATCAATCAACCAAAAAGGGAGGTGCACAGGCACAGGACATAGCGCTAAATTCATCCGTGTACGTACAAAATAAGTTTTCATCCATTTAAGTTTTTCATTAAAATGAAATTGACCAAAATTAATGTCGCATGGCAATATTCTCGAACATTCGAAAATGATTTCGTTTTATAATGAACGTGCACACCAAATATGTACGGATACACCTATATTATGTGCGGTTGCACGGGTTTTTATACGTACACATCTTTTTTTTTATAGTCTTTCGACCCTTACGTTACACCATACAAAGGTTTATTAAGATGTCATCCTTCCTGAATCATGGAGCAATTAAGGAGGTTAATTGTTGTTTAAATGTAAAATGTTTAGGTGCGCCATTAAGTCATTATGATAATGATAAACATTAAAAGAAATTCTATCCTTATTTATGTCTTTTAAAGTGTCTTGAGTTACGACAAGTACCTCTAGGAAAACAAGGATTGTTTTATTCTCATTAAGTCCAAGCGTTAATGCAAAATCGTTAATATCTGTTCCAATACACCATGTCAAATCTTTATAGCTGACGACTTAAACATAGTAACTCAAGCTTGTGCAGTCTGACTAGGATCGAAACTTTTCGATCTTTGCTTATTGTCTGGATCTAGAATGTTCAACCTACCTTCCCGTGAAGGATTTTTTTGAAAAGCTACCCCTGGTTGACATAGACTGTTCAAAAAAATATTTTAAAAGCGTTCCCAGATAGTCCCTTGTCGCGAGACAGGTCACAAATATAAAAAAACCCTCATGGTGACGTAAATAACCGACACAACAAAGTGTGGCGAATAGCTATGAGATACTCGAGCGGTAAACAAAAAAATAAGTCGATTAATACCTATTCCTTTTTTTGTCTAAAGTACGCGCTCGCCAGCGCTACTAACTGAACTTCGTTTACGTTAAGAAAAATAATGCAGGTCTTTCCTTCTAAAGCAAGCTCTTATCCATCCCGAAAACATATTTTTTTCTAAGACACGGATAACGACAAAGGGTTAAAATACCAATTTTTTGATATGAGAAAAAATTCTCTGTCAACAATAGAATGAAATAATTCCAATTCACTTAACTTAAGTATTTCATCCCTAAAACATAAAACATGTAGATAGCTATCAACTTTTAAGTACGGATTTTCTATTTTATTGTCAAACAAACGGCAGATTATCGTTCACATGTTTTATATATTTTTGATTGATCATTTACGATAATCCGTACCCGTGTTTAAGTCCCACGCGAATCGATTAAGGACACTGTAGGCCCTGGATACCCTTATTCAACCGAATTGAACCTTTGGACTGATTTTGATATTTTATATGCCACGCTAAGTAAAAAAGGGACTGTCTGGGGTTACCTAGACTGGCCGCAGCCGTTTTTGTTAGCATTTTCAGAATCTTTTTTTGTAGTTCTATTACAAGTCTCTTTATTTTAAGATTTGTAATGATTTATTTCCCCTTGAAAAACCACTGTAAAGAAGAGTCTGGCGGCCAGGCTAGGGGTTACCAAAAAGTTTGTATTTCGACGGTCTGCGGGATATCCAAGGTCGTGTCTCTACAAATGCTTCTTTACTGAATTAAGGTCGTAGACCCGTAATAGTTCCGCAACATTTCAGCTCATGATCTTTCACAATGTTAACCGAGGTTTCCTAATGAAATCATAAGGAAACCTCGGTTAACACTGTTTAAGTTCATAACCTCCGAAACGTTGCGGAACCATTACAGGTTCTCTACCATAAATACGGACATATTTCCTATTTAACATGCAACTGGAAAAATTGATGAAACAATTAACCCTTGGTGATTTGCACGATATCAAATTTCTTTTTATAATTTCCATTTTGCGACATTCATATCATCCAGGCTTTTCTTTCTCATTTGTAGGTTGTAAAAATCATTTTCGTATGATTTCATATAATTTCGGTGAAAGCTATTCTGTACAATATAGTTACTTCCTTTCTTTTCACAACCTTAAGTAGCGAATTATAGTATATCTTCATTCGGAAAGGAATCATCTGGGACCTTCCAAAATATTTAGGTAAAACATTTGACTGATACATCAGTAATTAACCAAAGGTCATCTATCACATATTTTTGCACTGGAAGGTAGAATGACGTGGGTCTATATTATTCGAACATGTAACCAAGATTGTACTTTTGTGCGTGACGGGTCACATATGTATACCCGTTCATCTTGTTCCTAGCCGCCGTCATAACGCAGTTTCTAGCGCGTCGGACTGACAATCTAGAGGTCCCGGGTTCGATCCCCGACGGCGGCACTCATTGTTTCTGACTATTTGTCTCTCACCAATGGGTTGATGATCGTAGATCTATGTGAGATAGAAGCTGAAAGCTAGGAAAGGTTGTGATGGTTGTACTGGTGAGAGAAATACCAGGAATCCATTGTTTGGTGCTCCTGCCTCGGCGATATAACTGAAAAAATGTTGAAAGCGGAGTAAAACTCCATTCAATCAATCATCTTGTTCCTCTTCGAGGAAATCTTACAAAATCGTGACGATCAGTGTCATCTGAAAGGTTGAAAAACGTATTTTGACACGCTGATCGTTTTGATGTGATTATAATTCTATTTTGTTATTAGCATGGGAACATTCGAAATATCAACCCCGCTGCGTAAAACAGCTTACTTACGTACTATGCGAAGAAGAACACTCGAGTTTGTACATGTTATGCTTGACAAACGTCCTTGGGGAGATTCACTTTTTCAAAAATTAAAGACAATAAGATTTCCCTTTCATTTTTATTTCCTTTTACTGGCAAATGTGTGGTGCGTCACGCGAAATAGGGCCATCTCGGTAGTGCGAAAAGTTTCGACCCTAGTCAGACTGTGCGAATAGCGCAGACTGACTAGGGTCGAAACTTTTCGTGCTTTGCACATTTTCTTAATCTGGAAAGATCAATCTACCTTCCTTCCTGTGACATGTTTTATTTAAAGCGACCTCTGGTTGACATGTATTGGATCCAATCTCTTTTTCAAATAGTTATACTTAAGATTTCCCAGATGGTCCCTTTTTGCCTGACGGGTCACATATTTAAAAACAACACGCTTTCGCTTGTCCTAAGCATGTCAAGGCATTTCGTGTACTAACATAGTAAGCGGAAAACAATTCGTAAACGTTCACAAATGTTTTCGTATTTTAAACGCAGGGCAGGTTTTACAATTTAGGCTACTGTAAATAGAGTAAAGAGTAGATATATTAGTGCAGGGCAATGTGAAAGAGAGTTGAGATGTCAAAATGATGAAGCATGAAGCATGCAGAATCACCCAAATTGAGACCAATTTTGCTGTGAAATGAGATACGAAAGATAAACGAGATACGATGCAGATTCGTGGCTGTGTCCCGCCCTGCATCCTTTTGTAGGATTGTAAACAAATAACATTTTTATAGCTTTAATTATACTCGGCCTTGCTTTTTTTCTACTTTTATATGATTTTAATTAAGTTGTGTCCATGAAGTTTCGATGGTTCTGATTGGCTAAAAAAATAGTTTTATTCCTCCATGAAAACAATTCTGAGTAAGCAGATATTCTTTATGCCTGCGCGAAAAATAAGTCCCATAAGAAATCTGTCTTATTATGGATAAATTATACCAATGTGGCTTCATTGCATTAAATTATTAGATATGAAGAGAGTTTATTTTATAATTTCATGGAGGTATAATAATAATAATAATAATAATAATAATAAAATCTTTATTTAAAGAAGGTAACATGTTAAGATACGTATAACAACATCTTATATTCTACATGGCCTTCTAACATTGAAAGAACATTAGAAAATTAAATCATACATGAATTATCTATCTCACACATACACACGCATACCAACACAACCGCACACATTTCTCATCCGTTTCATTAACATATGCAAGAAATTAATTGAAAACATTGATACAATATATATAATCATACATCTGACAGATACTTATTTTAATTCATTTTTTTAAGCATTCATTGGTTATCAAGATAATACTTAGTAAGCCTCTTTTTAAATATTTTAAGTTTTGTTTCATTTCTTATGTCAAGTGGGATGTTGTTCCAAACTTGGACACTGTTATAATTGAAGCTATTTTTGTATATATTTGTTCTTGGAATTTTATTCAGAGTAAGATTTGTTCGCGTCTCAGATCGCAGCACATAGTTATCATTCTTAGAAAAAAGAATTAAATCCAACATGTAATCAGGTGCTTCATGACTTAATGTTTTATGGATAAGCACAGCAATATGGTAATTACAGCGATTTGTAAAAGATAGCCAACATAGTTCTTTGAATAATTCATGTGAGGGTGTTCTAATTGGCTTTCCAAGAATTAATTTCGCCACTCGTTTTTGAAGTGTATATATCTTATTTATGTTATGATTGTCTATTTTACCCCATATTATGCTGCAATAATCAAAAATGGGCAAAATGTAAGAGTTGTAGAAAAGCATTTTCATTTCTTTTGTTAAGTAGTACAATATAGACTTGAAAAGAGATATTTTCTTCTTTAGTCCAGAACACACATAATCTATTTGAGTATGCCACTTTAGTTGATTATCAATGTAGATTCCTAGAACTTTTTGAGAGTCAACATTTTCTAAAGCTACACCATTAATACTCAAAACTAGAGGTCCATGGTTTGAATTTTTCTGTTTTGATCCAATTAGCATGCATTTCGTTTTGGTCGGATGTAAAGACATGTTATTAAGAACACACCAATCTTGCACAATGGAAAGACTGTCTTGAAGCTTATTTTGTATTGTAACTATGTCAGTGCCTGACTTGTACATTGTAGAGTCATCTGCGTAAAGATCAATGTCTACCTCTGAACAATTAAATGGTAAATCATTGATATATAGAAGAAATAAAAGGGGTCCTAGGATAGATCCCTGAGGGACCCCAGATCTAAGTTTCAGTGACTCAGATCTATAATTTCCAACTTTGACAAGTTGTCTTCTCTCAGATAAATAAGACTCAATCAGAGTTAGAGCACTATCTGAAAAGTGGTATAGTTTAAGTTTGTGTAAAAGAATTTGATGATCAACAAGATCGAACGCTTTTCGTAAGTCTAAGAAAACCGATCCTATCAATTTTCCATCATCCATATCACGAAGCCATGTATCTATCATTTTTGATAATGCTGTCGCACAAGAATGATTTTCTCGGAACCCAGACTGAGATCGATTTAAAATGTTAGTCTTTTTAAAGAATAATTGCAATTGAGAAGCAATGTGTTGTTCAAATATTTTTGAGATTGTTGGTAAAATCGAGATGGGTCTGTAGTTGCTTGGGTCATTTTTGTCACCTGTTTTAAATACGGGAATGACTCGCGCCAATTTCATCTCATTGGGATAAATTCCAGAGGAGATACTCCTATTTATTATGGATGCTATTATTGGAGTTATAGCATCTCCGCATTGTTTCAGAATTTTTGCACTCAGTAAATCTAACCCTGTCGCTTTGTTTAAGTCAAGACTTTTGATGATACAGTGTACCTCATAGGCAGAAATAAAGTTAATTGAGAATGTAGTCTGACGCAATTTTTCATCGAGAATATCTCTAAGATACTTAAATCTGTCTTTTGAAAATTGGGTTTTTGAAGTAATATCAGAAACATTTACAAAATGTCTGTTTAATTCGTTTACTATGTTTTGAATTTCCTCAATATCAGAACCAGATTTGGCTATTTTTTGGGGAATTGTAATCTCTTTAGACTGATTCACGTTTGAAATATCTTTAAGATTATTCCATAGAATTTTCGAGTTTTCTTTGTTTTTTACAGCTTTGTTGAAATAATTTTTCTTGCTTTTTCTGATCATGCACGTAACTGTATTTCTAAGCATTTTGTAAGTATCATGATTGCCATTTTTACGTGCTTTATCTCGTTTCAAAATCATTTCCTTTATCTCTTCATTAAACCAATCAGGCTGGCGAACTCTTCTTATTCGTTTTTCCTTCATTGGTGCGTGAATAGACAAAATTGCATTTAGGATATTGTAAAATTCAGCCAAAGCTTCATTAGGATCAGCTATCATTTCCACCAATTCTATGCCAGAATGTATTAAATCATACATAAACTTTTCACTATCAAATTTTTTATAACATCTATACTCAATGTTGTTATGATTTTGAAGTAACTGATTTTTATTTGTATGAGACGATATCCGGGTACAACAAACTGGGAAGTGATCACTTAAAGATAAAGCTGATACAAACGTTTCGCCTATGTTACTCGGATAATTTGAATAAATATGATCGATTATAGTGGAGCTTGTTTTCGACACTCGTGTTGGATTTTTTACAAGTTGTCTTAAATCGAAGTTGGAAACTAAATTGTCCCATTTAACATTTTTAAATTGTCTTGTGGAATTATCACCCTCAAAGTGGACATTAAAGTCACCAAGAATATGGTATTCAACATTAAGTAAGTCCACCCTTTCAATTTGTTCACAATATAAATCTATCCAATATTGCAGCGAGCTGGGTGGTCGATAAACAAAATTAAGAAGATATGGTACACATTTGTTGTTCGAAACTTCGATCCACACCGACTCAACTTCGGGCGATTCAAGGTCTATGCGTCTCTTATATTTTATTTTATTAGAAATGTATACTAGTATACCGCCCCCTTGTTTGTCTTTCCTATCTTTCCGTTCAAAAACAAAGTTTGCTATGTGTAAAGATTGGTCATCTATACTGTCATGTAAATATGTTTCACACAGTCCCAGAATATCTAATTGATAATTTGTATTTAAATGGAATTTTATTTCATCTAATTTTGGTAAAAGATGTCGAATATTTAAGTTTGATATATGAGTCCCTTTTAGTGTGAATTTGAACGCACTTTCGGCATTTTTATAAGTTTGATTGTTAGATACGGGAGAATTCTTGGGAAAATTAATTGGCCTTTGTTTCTCTTCTGTTTGATCGTGATGATTATGTATGTTTTTAAAGTCATTTAACTTTATATTTGCGCTAACCTCACAATCTTGTTGTGGGTAAAAGCTACAGCGACATGGAAACTCATCGCAATATGAACATATTAACTGAAGAGCTTGATAACTGTTTGTTTTAGAGAGGTTGGAATTATTTGTTGGGTGAGATAAGCATTGTTGAGACTTGTTTGTATTTTTGAAATAAGAGACATGTTTATCTAGTATTGGGTATCTGTCAGATGTATCCTAATCACTACTAACCCTTAAGTGGGTATCAGAGCTTTGATATTGCCTATACCTACAACGATATGTTGTATGTGTGTTATTTCGACAGATATGACAATATTGTCTGTATCTGTCGACAAACACCCACGATCCTGCTCTCTTCGGCCTAGTTTGGACTCTTTCATTGTAAGGCCGTCTTAAATAATCACTTTTATCCCGACGAGCTGTATTATGTTTTAACACTGGGATTATTTCATTTATAAGTGATAATAAGGTACTTGTGCCCCTTGGTGAAAGGTGAATCCCGTCACGGTGGTATAGACTCGATACAACACTCCCACTGCCATACACAAATGATTGATAGCAGTTAATTAATTTCACATTTGATTGTTCACTTTTCCTTTTGATTATATCATTCAATGATATCACGTCTGTGTCTCGTCTAGGACACGCTGTACATAGATAAAGATCGCAAAGCGGCGATACAAGGTCAACCAGTTTGTTAAGATCCGTTTTGATATTTTCAACAGACGCTTGACCAGCAACATCATTTCCACCAGCGTATATGATTATAGACTGGAATTTGGTCAAATCCATGGTTTGTAATTTGTCTGTGATTTCTGAAATTTTCCGTCCCCTGCACGTTTTAACATGGACATTTTTTCCAAGTCCCCTGGGGTTGATACCCTTTAAGATTGAATCTCCGATTAATAAAACTTTCTTCTGGCTGATTTCATTATATCTCTCCTTCACATAGGTTCTGTCGCTACTTTGACTTCTTGATGTCTTTCGAATTAATTGGGGTCTACTTTGCTCTCCGAATACTCCCTGTTTGTTTGATTTTTCTTCTCCGTCACGTTTCGCTCTTTGTAATTCTTGATCAAAACCGTCACTTCTGTAAATTCGTTTCTCATTTATTTCAGATGTCCCTGCTTCTTGTGGAGGTTCTCGAAATGTTTGACAATTTTTCTTAGTCGAAACGCTGTTTGTACACTCATTTGTCTCAGTATCTCTTACGCAAGAATATTTGTTCATTGGTTTATCCTGACTCATTACAGCTGATTTTTGACTTTTCAAAGTGTCCGATACTGACTGCAAACGCCTCAATATACCTGCATTTACTGATTGAATCGTATTATTTATCGATTCTGTTTTCTGGTTAATATCCTCTACTTCTTTGTGTAATTCTTGAGTGTAAACCTGGTATGTTTTATTAAGACTAGTAATGGCATCTTTTATTTCTCCGAATTGTGAAGAAGACGTAGCTATATGGTTTTGTATCTGAGAGGATAAAGATTGAACGATTTCCGTCAGGTCATTTATTCTTCTATTTACACTGTTCAAACAATCACAGGTCAGTCTGTTACAATCCTTCTTTTCCTTGTTTTCCTTGTGCTTAATTTTTCTAACTTCTTCCACTTTTGCGTGAAGAGACTCTAATTCGGTCTCGTTACAAAATCTTGACCTTATGTCATCACTTTGAGGCTCGGAAACTTGCGGTTTCAATATTTTTCTGAATGATTCATTTAATTGATGTATTGATATTCCGTTATCTTCAACCTTTGATTCAATAATTTCAAGAATTCCAGGCATATCTTTCTGTGTAAAATAGTTCAGTCCCTTTCCATTTACAAGACAATTACTGGTAGTATGGTACATGTTAAGCGTGTATAATCTGTCGCTCCCATTTGATATTTTGTATTTAGATTCTACCAAGTGACCATTTCCGTCATGTACTGGTATTACCTCACATTTATACCGAAAATCTTTTGATGTGAAATACTTATCAACAGTTAATCTTAACAGTTCGTACATACCGGTATTTAATTCAATTTTGAGGCCTCCTCCAGTTGTATGTATAGTAATTTCATCCTTTTCTGTTGATGACAGCTTTTTTCGTAAGGATTTATCTTTGTTCAGTTCATATTTCCTTTTCTCTGAATGTTTAATGTCTTCTTGGCCGCCATTTTTATTTCCATCGCGAATATTGGAAATTTCGTTTCCGCTCATAATTCAAGATATATTTATTCGAAAATCACAAAAAATATACCAACTTGTTCACGTTTTTAAACTTCATCACTTTTACCGCTTTCTCTATCAAACGTTTGAAATTTAAACGTCTTTAACGGCAAAAAAAAAAAAAAAAAAAAAAAAAAAAAAAAAAAAAAAAACTGAAAACCAAAACACATTCAAGCGGATTCATACAGTGAGATTAGAGTTGAGTTCACATCAAGTTACGTGTGTAGCGATATGCATTTTCGGTGCATTTTGATACAGCTTATCTAGAGTAGCGAAGAGTATAGCCGGCGAGAGCCCCTATCTCTAATTCCCCAAATGCAGCCATGCTGAGCTGGCTCTAATTTGATTGTCACGTCTCGGAAATGTCGCCACAGTGTGTTTGATTAATGTAAATTAACTCCCATTTCTGTGTGGGAACTTTGTTCTGCAGTTGGCTTCAAAAGCAAGTTATCCTCTATATGGAGGGATCGACCAAAGACTGTTGTAAATGTTTTCGTATTGTTTACCTACTAAATTGTTGTGTTAAATGACTTTGATTTGTTATTGATTATCTAGGGTCTTGGAAATGCCCGTCTATATCTTTTTCAGCTTTCGCCCATTTACACATAAACACAAAATCATTTCTAAATGGATTGTAAAATAAGCAAAAAGCCGTCATTTGGGTTTGTTCGCTAGCTTTGTTTGATAATATTCAGTACAAGCCTTAGAAAATTCTTTATAAAATTAGCTTGAGCGAATTTATTATATCGGTTCGTTGAAAAAATAGATTAATCTGTATTTCAAATAATGCATCAAACGAAATCTAAATTCTTTATCAATTATAAATTCTAAAAATGCACACCTAAGAAAATTATCTTATTTCTTAAGAGGTATTTAAACAATACTTCAAGGTTATTATGTTAACTGATTCTAATCTTGATTAAAATGCATTTTAAGCGCGTGTCATGTTTTACAGCATATTAATAGAAAGTGATACTCCGTTTCTAATTCACATTGAATTAAGAACAATTCGGATTAAACTTTAAAGCGAAAGATTTCTTGATAATTCGTAAATAAACAAAATCGTCAAACGTCTTAAGAAAAGATAAACAAAAAATTTAATCATTAAAGAATGCATGTAAGTGGTTTTAAATTTATCTTGTTAAAACGCTTTAAAAACCTGTATTATCTGACACCTTTAGTACTTTGATTTGCATCGCCATTGCCGCGTCGCCATTTTCAAGATAAAGAGTTGCCTAAAGCCATTTGATGTTTAAACAATTGTTAAGATAATAATAACCTTTATCCATTGTAAATTTGTTTACCAATTAATTTATTTTTTTTATATAAATTACGATTGGCCAGTGCGCATCCTATTGCAAAGTGGGCCCCGAGCTTGGCATTTGTAACAAATTAATTAACTATTAGCAAAATGATAGATCATAAAGAATAATCATATATCAACTGATGGCGGATGCCCTGTATGATTTCGAAATTTCTTTTGCGATAAGCGAATTTTCTTAACGCTCTTGGTGTATTAATCAAGGATGCTAATTTTTTCTCCATGATCACCCAAAAAATGTTGAGAACTGTCACGCATAGGTTCAAGCGTACGTTTTTCTCCCCTCCTCATTTCACTTAACTTTTATCTTAAAAGGTAAACTTGAACGAAATATAAGTGCACGGACAAAGGTTATTATGTAAAGGCTGAGAACATTGTGTTTGTCGTTTCTATTTACATTCATTAAAAAGCAAACAGTTCGATTTAACTATTGAAATGTCATTGCACTTAAAAAACAAATAAGGCTGAGAGTAAGCGAAATTATCTTCGATGGTGATCTAAATTGATCTTATAGAAAAACACTCGTACAAGTTTAACAAATTGATTTTTTTTTAAATGCTAGAATAATCTTTTTTTGCGATTAAATTTCCGTAACTACATTTTGATTTAGTCTGAAGGCATTTCTGATACCCATCGACGAAAATTTGGAACATTTGAAGGTTCCCACATCGGTCACAAATCAGAGATTTTCTTTATATTGTGTCGGTTATATGGTGTATGTCTTGGATGCGATCGTGTCATATTTTTCTTGAAATTTTATGCAATAAGATCTGTCTATCCCAGATGCTGTCGAAAATTTAAAGTTGGTGAAATGATTGATACTTTCATATGGTAGAAAACATTGTGAAGATGCAGAAATTGCTTGTTACAAGCAATTTCATTCTCTTTTACTATGTTTTCCTTACGCTCTTGCTCGAGAGGCGAAAAAGAGACATTGCGTGGGAATGGACCAAATCAATGAATTAACCAAATCATTAAGTTTGATCGAATATCGTATGTGATATACATAAAAGCAAAAAAGCTATTTTACAGAAATAAGAACCCATTTTATACACGCCCTAGAAAGATCGAAGAATCATTTATTGCGGTTTTCAATTATGGACCCATAATTAATTGTCATCGTGGATATTTTTCCTGCATGTCATTTTATTTGATTTATGATAGAGAAGCTAGGAATTAGAGCAAATAGCGGTTACAGCCGACCCTTTGCAGAAATCATATGGAATTTTAACAGGGGATCTTGTTTAGTTTTAAATAGCAGAAATCTGTGATTTTTATGGGTAATTGTTTAGCGGGGTTGATTCGAAAATACGCGAACGTTTTCTTAAGTCCGTCCGCGTTTTGGAGAAACAACCCCACAATGACGAGCCACTTCTCGTAGAACGCCACATTCCCTTCAAAATGTGTGTTATTTCATGTGCAATGTTTATGTTAAGGCTATGAATATGTTGTAAAACTATTTAATGCCAAATAAAGTAAATAAAGTATATAAAGGTATTTCATCGTTGTTTATTTTCAAGCCAACCAACAATAAACATATATCAAATTTTATCATTTGTGGACAATTATGATATAATTATCCACAAATAATATGATTTTAACTGATTCCATGAATTTCCGTGCACTCGGACAAGCCAAGTTTTATTTCATGCATTCTGATAGGCTAATTTTTTTTTTCATGCATTGTGATAGGCTAAAATTTATTTCATGCATTGTGATAGGCTAAAATTTATTTCATGCCACTATGAGTAATATTTTGTACATTGCTATTTTGTAGGCAAAGCATGTGTGCAAATTAGTCCCATCAGAAGATTGCCTGTTAATTGACGAATCTTTACATTTTAGATTTATGATATTAAACAAACGGATAAAAAGAAAATAGTTTTTAATTCATGAAGGTATGAAGCTTAAAATCTTATTATCCTTATGTATGAATCCGGATTCATTCTCTCTTTTTCTGTTACACGCTACTTCACGTTTACGTTCTGTCATAAGTGTTTACAGATGACAAGTCCTAATTTGAAGATAGATATCACGTTGAGAAAAGAGTTTATAAATTTATGACCCCATCAAGCTGCCATATTTAAAATGATCTATCACTTCAAATTGATAGGAAAATAGATCTCTCACACGGTTCAAATTTAAACAATCTCGAACCTAAACCACCCTCGCATGGATATTTTTTATTTCTTAAAATCTTTACATTAAAATAAACAGACAAAATAAATAAAACAAAGAAATTCAGAAAGAATTAATATAAAATCATTATTAATGAATTTGACAATATTTCGACATATATCTCGGGCCTGAGACCATACAAAGTATTACATGATATCTAAATAAGGAGTTTCAAAATCAATATCAATAAAATTATCATTTAATCAAAATAACTATAAGTGAAGGCAAAATAAATTATTAAACAGTTTCCATCTGATTAGCTGGTGAAAATTTTGGTCGCTTTTATAAGGAACAAAATATACTTTCTAGTAACTTAACCCTTTGCTGTTAAATCCATGCTTATTACATGCCTATGATTTTATGATTGAGAAAACGTTGTGAAAAAAGAAGAAATTGCTCCTGACAAGCAATTTCTTATTTTTCCACATCTTTTTCTACCCAACTGAATGCTTGTTTTTCAAATTAAATCCACTTTAAATTTTCGTCTGCAAAACCTTTGAATTTGAACTGGTCCAAAATTTTGAAAAACAGGGAAATGTTATATAAATAAATGATAACTAAGCTGTGTAAAGAATAGCTGCTATTTTTTCACAACAGTTTTATTGGAAACTAACGAAAAACTTCTTTCAATACATTATTGACAGGCGGACCCGGTAGAGTGCGCGCGCATCTCCGGTTTTTCCTCTATATCTCGGTTTATCTCTCGGCATTCAATACATGTACGGCGTAGAGTACGAAACACATGAAGTATACATGTATACTTTAACTGGAGCGCTCTGAATTTTATGGATATAATTTGTTTATAGCGATATTTAAATGCATCAATTGGTTTGAATAGTGAATAAATACTCGCAATATATGAACTTTTTGTGTTTAAAGTATTTTTCGTTTAACAATAATGAAGAAAACATGGATTTAGTACAAGTATTATTGGATTTTTACCACGAAGTAGGGTGATGGCTTGGATGTTATTTGGTGTTAGTGCTATTAGAGAGAATTCCCAGCTTCCTTGATACAAAAATCAAAATGGTGTGATATAGAAAAAATATATTTTACAAAAAAACATGGCCGCTTTGGATCCGCTATCAAGCGGCCGCTTTATGCCGTTGATCTGGATTTACAGTGTATGTTTATTAGTGCTAGAACTGGCCGTGAATAAAGGAATCGCATCGACGTGCCCCGCGGTTTGTTTCTGTCCCTCAATTTCCAGAATTGTTTACTGTCCCCGAAAGGGGCTGCCATTTATCCCAAATGGGATCTCACCAGAAACAGTACAGCTCAATCTAAACGACAACACATTCATTAATCCAGTGATCAGTCGAGCTAATTTTACTCGGTACGTGAATCTCGAGCAGTTATATTTAACGGGATGTGGAATAGAGCATATTCAAGTGGATACTTTTATAGATAATAAAAAACTCAAGTGGTTAGATATCGGGAAGAATAAAATCAAGACAATCGCGGACTATACATTCCGAGATCTCACACTGGACCATTTATTTCTCAATGATAACCCAGGGATGACCATAAAAACAATGGCGTTCGGTGGTCTTAAAACTACGGGGCTTTACATTCAGAATAACTTCATAGATAAACTGTCTCTCGAGGTGCTGCGACCCCTGAATGGCACCCTCAAAACTTTATGGCTGGACGGAAACAAATTTGATAAGTTCAAGGCGGAGTGGATGTATCTTTTCAAAACACTCAGCCACTTGAGGATCGGAGATAACCCACTTCACTGTAATTGCGAGTCCAGGTGGCTGTTCCAGTTTTACTCCGCGACCTCAAGGATTTTTGAAGGGGGTTCGGCACCCTCGTGCAGATCCCCAGGACGTCTCCGGGGCAAGACGTTTAAAACAATCCAAGTGGACGATTTCAAGTGTCAGTTGCCAGTATTCAGAAACGTTGACGTCATCTTTGACGAAAACATTGCGAAGATGTCGTGTCTCGCGAGTGGGGATCCCGTTCCGTCAATCTATTGGATAAAACCGGATGGGGATTCCCAAGTGTTCATTTCAAAATCTGATGACATCACAAAAGACATGGAGGGCGTCATGTACGTCCCGAATCCACGAACAGTTTCTAAAAATAGATATCAATGCGTTGCCAACAATCCAGCGGGGAACGTAACGTTCTCAATTAACGTCGCGTGGCCGACGCCACCGGTATATGAATCTAACGTAGCAGACGACAACGATGTTGAAAACATTATGAAAGACGCATCGACGATCGAAAAAACTGACGTCAAAGTTCACGATAAGAAAGAAGACATTAAAAAGCCAAATTATAGCGTCAAAGATAATCACTCAAAAGAAAGCATAATGAAAGCAAATAACAGTGGTCAGACGGGTTCTGAAATATTAACAGTGACTCCGCAGAATACCAGTCTGCAATTCACCGTTGGTGACATCATCGGTGCCGTCATCGGTACGTTCTTATTGACGCTATTAGCGTGTATACTCATTTTTCATTTGTACCAAAGAAAGACCCCTTATCCAGTGTTAAACGGGATCTATGGGACCCACGAGACCAAAAAGGGACCCCCGAGTAGACTAGAACTTGACGAGGTAGAACATAGCTTAAAAATGCTTGACAAACCAAATACAGACATCCGTGTGTGAATGGAATAAAATAGGGCAATGGGAGAATAACGGGGTTGTGAAATCGATTATTTATTTATTATTAATGTCTCGGGATTCGTGTAAAACAATTTAACCCTTTCCTGTTTTACAAAATTTAGACCTTTCCAAATTCAAAGGTTTTGCAGACAAAAATTTATAGTGGATTTAATTTGAAAAATAACCATTCAATAGGGTAGAAAATGGTGTGGAAAAAGAAGAAATTGCTTGTAAGAAGCAATTTCTTCTTTTTTTCACAATGTTTTCTCAATCATAAAATCGCAGGCACGTAAAAAGCAGGGATTAAACAGCAATGGGTTAACTAATTTGGCACTAACTGGCCAAATAAAAATTTAAATACGCAACAAAAATATAACAGTATCCATATGTCAAACGACTGTTTACATTAAAAATGTAATTTCGCAGGATTACAAACCAGTGTGAAATATTTCGATCTTTTCCTTCCTATCGTATGTAGGTGCCTAATTTGTCGTAACTACAGTTTTATGAAAACTGTAGTTATTACGGTTGGGCCGCCAACTGACGATACATTTAAGGCAATAAATTAAATTAAATTTCGAAAATTATCCTTATTAGATGCATATTTTGTCAAATGTCCAAATTGACAAAAAAAGTATTACTCTCCTTTGAAATTAAATGAAATGCACGATCGTAGAAAAAAAATGTTGAAAAGAGAGAAATGTTTGTGAAATATTTCCCATTTTCCTCGAATGTTTGCACCTTCGGAGAATTCAATTCTGTCTCGAGAAAGATACATGATTAAGGTAGTTTACCCGTAATTGTTCCGCAATTTTCAAGAAATAATAAACTTTAACAGTGTTAACAGAGGTTTCCTAATGACTTTCATTAGGAAATCTCGGTCAACATTGTGAAAGATAATGTGTTCCCAAATGTTGCGGAACTATTACGGGCCCACTTCATTAAAGGTTGAATTTTAAATCCTCGTAACTACAACTTGACCAAAACTGTAATTACGAGGTATCAGAAAAAAAGACAATTAGAGAAAAAAAAATCTAATCACCCTAGCATGCAATTTTGGTCCATTCCAAAATAAAAGAAATGAAGAAGTGTGTTTAGATTAAAGGATGAATTCTAAAAATTGTAAGGATAGAAATGTCAACCTCTCTCGCAATATTTTTCCGTTTTGATTTTTAACCAGCCCCACTTTCAGGATGCGAAAACGTTTGCGATCGCTTAGAAATTTACTTTGCTTTGCACGTAAGTAAGTGCTCGTGCAAATAGGGATATATTTCTCAAACGTTTCGAAAAAAGTTTAATCTTAAACACAGGTTAGGTCTAAATATGGGATTATCTGGTGATTTGTCGAGATAAAAAACCCAGATTTTGCTCTCCATTGATGTGAATCCAATTTCATTTTCATGGCGGTTTTTAATGCCAAATCCGGTCATTAAACGATAAATAGTACTGAAATATTGCTGATGAAAGTCGCGATCACCGTCAGTTGACGTTTGTACTAATGTATGCATTAATCCCCACCTGCTACAAAAATTTAGTTACTTAGCTAAGTTTAATACCAAAATCTAGGACCTGACACAAAACGAATTTCTTTATTTCTATTAGCCTATTAGCACTCGTAAATGTACATCAAATGAAACTTCTATAACCCATCACCACCTAACTCCGCATTTTGATAATCTGCAAAATACCGATTTGGTATACGCTTTGCGTATTCATACAGTGTGATAAGGTTTTTAGTTTCATTCATGCCTCAATGAAATAAAAAAAACTCTCTTCATCTCTTAAGTGAATGTCAATATCATGATAATCTGAAAAAAATCGCCAGATAAATTATAATGCATGTTCTTTTTTAGATATTCTTTAATTAACGCTTAGATTCAACAATCAAATTTTGGTTAAATTTTTTTACGACATTTTTCGACTTGGAAGCATAACCGCGCGTTCTCTGCGTACACCTAAGCAACTTATTTTGGTCGAGTTCTAGGTTGACTGGATGATTGAGTAAGAATGTTGGCAAAAACAATAAAATACTCGAGTATTTGTGTTTATGACAGAAATATTCAATACACGTCAAATAAGGTAATAACTAATACATCTTCATTGTTTATTTGTTAGCCCTTCATATGGCATGGCGCGGCAAGTTTCAAAACAATTCGCTGTTCGTCGACCAAAACGTCGAAAATACAGCTTTGATAAAGCTGTATTCACTACGCTTTGAACGCCCAACGACGAGTTTCAGGTTTTAGTGATTCTTACACAAAAATGTATCGATGGCTCAGCACGAAAGAGCCGTAACTGCGTCTTAAAATATAGGCAGTTACAACTGTTTCACGCTGAGCATTCGATATCGGAAAACATGACACAAATATTCAGTTCCTCATCATTTTCTTTTCCATTTTTCTACGATTATTACTTTTGATTTAGTCGAAATCGATTTGACGTAGTCTAAATTTTGTCATCTTGTCCATATGCAATTGTTCCATTTTCATTTTTTGTAGTATGTGTTATTACATAAGACATAACGTAGCCTATATGACAAAATTTCGGATTATGAAACAATTGTCTGTGATTTTGTCGAATGTTTTTAATGATAAGAGAGGGTTTTTAATGACAATTTTAGGAGTATCACATTTTAAAAAATGCGGTTCGAGTATTATTCATCAAAATCATTCATTATCATGCACATAATATCACTAATCTTCTTGCTGAGTGAGTGATTGCATTTAAAGTGTATCTCAATATCTTCAACTATTCACCAAACCACAGGCAATTGTTTCACAATCTCATTTTTTTGTAATATAGGTTAATGTATAAGACTTATGAGTCTCATATAATAAACTGTATTTTTTTTTTTAAAATAGGAGTATGTTACAATTTCATGTGGCCAAATTCTCTATTGTGGTTGATATAGAGAATCCATAGATTCTAATAAAAAGACAAAATGGAATATTTTGAAACGTTTAAGATTTTATTTCGACTCAATTCTATGATGTGGGTACTCATTAGAATCGTCTCGGTGAGACGATTCTTATGAGTATCCATAACATAGGACTATAGAAAAATACACGCAATTAGATCGGGACTTGAAAAATACTTCGACGTAGGGATTACTTCGTGTTATGGACATTCGAGGTAAAGATATTGACTGTATTTAGAATAATCAAATTTTACATATTCCATTTCATCTGTAATTCTAAGAAACGTCGAAATTCAACAACCCTATCAAGAACCTACAATAAATGTTTTGAAATAAAAATAATCAGTCATCAGCTACCCTTTTCTTATGATGCTAATCGATTTGATTGATTATGCTGATGTATGCATTTTGTAACTTTGATCTGTTTTTAAAGCTTTTCAAACACAATATTGTCTTTCGGACTATATAATTTGAATGAAAATGAAGTCGACACTTTGAAATGAATACGAACGTGAAAGTATCAAAGCATTCCACTGGATAGCAAAGGTTGTGAGAAAAAAAGAAATTGCTTTGAAAATTGCTTTGAAAACATTTTCTTATTTTCTACAATATTTTTTTTAAAGATAAAACGCCTGTGTCATTAATATTCTGGAATGTCCCGAAAAGAAGCCATACTTTTCAAGTGTAAGCAGTCTTTTAAAGTGAAGTCTGAATTTGTTACAAGTCAATTTTGTATTTTATTGTTTTATTTGTACAATTGTATTTCATGTATCATTTTGTCATGAAGAAAATGTTTGAAAATACGATTAAATTGTTAATGTTTTGAAAAAAAAGAAAGAGTCATTGTTTAAATATTTTTATAGCCCTGTCTGTGTGTTTTAGTTAGGTCGGATTGAATAATTCAATATTTACAAACAAACCGTCAAATGACAATATTTTAAAAGGATCCTAGGCGAGGTTCGTTTCAAGACATTTTTAATGGTTATAGACAGTGTTTTTGATGGAAACAACTGATTGATAAAAAAGTAGCAAAATTGAAATTAAGAAATTCGTCGTACATACCTTTAACATCTCTTATTTTTTAGAAACCTACAATGTGCTTCCATATTCCGATCAAACCAAAAATATTGTATTGCATCAATCAGTACAGTTAACAACATCGTGAAATTGACAAGGTGAATAATTTGGAATGGTTTCAGAATGAAATTGATTGAGTATGTGGAGCGAGTTTTGAGTGAAATTGAATGGCGGTAATCCAATATCGTTAATTTTGTTCAGTATGAACAAAATAGCGATATTGATTACCCCCCTTTAATAGAATATGCATACAAGTTCTATAAATAGTTTCCTTTCTTTTCAAGAACCTATCAGACGCTTACAATTTAAATTATTTCAGTGGAATCGCGATTTTTTCTAGCTTTATTTATTTTGAACGTCGCTGTTGATTCAATCCTTTTCAGTGAGTTTGCAGCGTTTTTGAATGGTTTGAGTGAGTGTTTGGAATCAATGAATGGAGCGCTGAGCGAGTGGTTTGGAATGGTTTTGATCGAGATGAATGTCAATCTCACGATCACGGTTGTTACCTGTTTGTTGAAGCTGTACGTCGACGTCATTCTAAAACCTCGTAACTACAGCTTTAATTAAGCTGTAATTACGATGTTTTAGAATGACGCCGACGTGTAATAACGCCACTTTGGTCGTCCTCCGACGATCTGACACTTCGATTTCTATTTTATCCAAACCGGATTTATCCGAAATTCCAGGCGCGACAGGGACTTCCCCACCTCTGGATCCGCGCATGTAGTTTATTGAGGACTACAAGAGTTCGATGTTGCAATTTTTCGTGCTCGACCAGTTTAGCCTAAAAGGTTCATGAGTACAATACAATTACTATGTTTCTGTTGTTTTGCGCCGTAAAATATTATTTAAAACATAATTCTTAATCAACTGGTTTAGAAGAAATGTCTATGCGATCTTGTTAAAAAATTGCTGGAAACTAAGAATTCCATTAATATGACATGCGTGCATATGTGCATGTATCTTATCAAAAATTGTAATGACATATGCCATTTGTTCATTCCGTTGTACAAAGTGGCTAGGAAGAAAAGTAATTTGGGTATCTATAAGACAAATTGTTATATGAAAATTCAGTCTAAAAAAGACACCACCCAATTCGACATACATGTACGTCTCTGGTAAAGGGACAGTATTTTGATGGCCCGCCCGTGTGTTGATAGCTAGAACGGATTGAATAATTTCTTTATTTTCGATTACCTCAAAATCTGATTGATCGGCCCTAATCGCCCGTGAGAGTGGAGAAATTAAATCGGGTCGCTTTCAGCCCCACAGAGAGCTATAACAATGGTACCCTTTCATTTTCCCGAGATTTCCAAAAAAAGGCGATTTTCCGCAATTCTGGATTATCTCCAAAAACGATCTAAATGAAAAGATTTGGTCCTTTTATTCGGAACATGGAACTTGTAACATTGTGATCGCACCGAGATGGTCGCTAAGACCTTTTTTCACACGCTTTTTGAATGAACCCTCCAGTACCCTTTAGATAGATTCGGTCAAAGCTGTATTGCCATGAACGCATAAATACTTCTAGTGAATTCGTACAGTAAAATTCCCATAAAAATATGAGATTTCAAGGAAATGTTACTTGAAGTAAATTTTGTGAAGTTGGGAGAAATACTTCGTTACAATAGCTTCTCTGCGATCACGTTTACATTTTACTTATTTTTCAATCATTCATTTAAGGTTGATTCCGTCATTTTCCCTTCATTTTGATAGATAGATAAATAAAATGGATTTTATTCGGTAAAAGATGTTGACAATACATGATAAAATGTTATTTTAGTACATTTCGATAAAAATATTTATCACAGTATGTTGCATAAATCACGTCAAACCAAACCTGGGTTAACGGAAAAAAGAGATCTTGATCTCATTTTTCCATTACGGACCCCTGATAGGCTGAAAATGTTTTTTGTATTTCTCAATGAAACCATTTTGAGGACGCAGCTATTCGAAACCTTCCGTAAAAAGAGGACCCATAAGAAATATGTTACATTATTGACAAATCTTTATATTTTTTGTTTCATGATTTTGAATTTTAAGACGTGAAAAGAGTATCTGTCGCTTTCACGGATTCATACAGTGTGATTAGGTTTTTAGTTTCTTGCCTACACGAAATCAACAAAATTCTTTTCATCTCTCAAATATCGTTTACGAAGGTGTTCAAGTCCCCATCGACGAATCGTCATATCATTTCATTGATAGAAGTGGGAGGTGGTTTTGTATTATGCCGATCTCCAAGTTCTTATCTCAACCAAGTGTTGAGGCATTGTGTTTTGCTGGATCACCCAAGTCACACTGAATTTCAATTCTCAACTCCTCTTTCATTGTGTTGTATTCTTGAAGCTTGACCATGGAGAATACATAATGCTTTGAACACCTTCAAATGATGAAAGAAGGGAGGCTAGAATATTCGGACACTGTTCAAGTTATTTTCATTCAACATAAGTGTTTCGCTATTCATGTATTATATCTTTTCAAAAATCCCACAAGAGAGTTTAAATTCAAAATGTTCAGGTAACAACGGACGTTGTACGAAGTTCTGTCCGGATTGACCAACGACCGTACAGCATTCTTTATACCATTGTTTGGATAAAACTGGGACACTTTCGATGATATCATTTTCGGAGAAGTGAATATCATTGGTGCGGATGCACTCGGGAACCCCCGGTATGATTCTACTGGACAGACCTCGTGTAATAAGTGTGCAGTTATGAAAGCGATTCGTTTCGCACGTCAGTCTATCACATTAGTCAACAGCATCATCGTTCCCGCTAAGGATGCCGTTTATTACTATAAAATCTACGAAAACTTAATTAAAACTGCGTTTTGTAATCGAATTATTGTATGCGAATTGAAAGTATTAGAGAAAGTATTAGAGAAATATGATGATCCAAATGGCGTGAATGAATATCCGTAGTTACGCTCATAACTCATTCATTCAAACTAACAATTGGACTTAACACTGTTTTCATAACTCGTGAATGAAGTTGGAAAGTTTCGTATATACTCTCTTCGACAAACTAAGGACGTTTGACTTTTTCCGAAATAGTAACCGCAAAACATGTTGTGGTTTGGTAAAGAGCAAATAACGCAGCAGAAACATCACCGTTTCAATTACATTAATTGTGCCTAACGAGCTACGTATACAATGTCAAGATCTTACACTGTGATAACGTCAAAACCTCGCTCCCCTGAAGGGCCGTTTTGGTCCAGTGACATCCAGCAAGTCATACATCATTGCCTAGTTAGGAAGCTCATAAACTTGACATAAAACCTTTTTAACGACCCTCGCGTTTCTAATACTTAAGTATATAAAGATGTGAAGTCGGTGAAATGGCTTTATAAGTTGTCATAAAATTGTTTTTTACGACCCCTAGAATTTATTTTGCTTTATTAAGTATTAAACTATGGTAAATTCCTTTTTAAATTTGAATGAATCAAATGTTTTTTGACTGGTAAAATATAAAAGCCCTAAGGATTGCGGTGCATAAAATATAGAATGTAAATGCGATTTGATTGCTATCCTTTTTTCAAGCTCAAGGACGACCCGAGCGCATAAATAGCAGTGAGATAAGGCTCGAATTCTGTCCCCGTTTTAGATTTTCTCTGTAAAAGATAGCCATTCTGCCTTTCAATTTTTAGTTAAATCCTTTAATTTACATTGCATAGATTAAATTGAAAAATATATGAATATAACATTGCCAGGATAAAAAACACGTAAAACCATTTCTTCTTTATGCAATGTAAAATAAATCCATGTACTTCTTTGAAAAATAGGATTTTAAAATACTTTGGTTTAAAGGCTATGCAATACGAACTTGTTACAACACGCTGAAAAGGATATAATCCGATCCGTAATTTTAAAAGCTTTTATGGTATTTTGTTTAACATTATATATATTAGGTGTAGGAAATCTGAGATGAGCGCTAGAAATATAAATTACTAAAATGTCTCAGTTTTTATGTAAAGTAAGTTTCAAATTTTGGCCCCCTATATAACTAAATACGTCCCTTTTTTTCAACAGCAATTGTTACATGGTTCAGTTTCAACTCAGAACTTTTAAGCTCATAAACATCGTAAAACTGCAGAGATTTTCTGTACAATCTTGCGTGAAAGAATCTATATGTATAAAAATTATAAAATGCGAAAAAAGAAAAAGAAGACGAGAACTAGTAACAATGAATGATATGAATAGATATCCATAATCATATCACGGACATTGTCTGTTGCACTGGAAAGGTTGCTACTTAAGTTGTTGCTAAAGACAGATGACTCGAAATGCAACTCGACATTTCACTACCTTATCTTTAGCACCCCAATTGTTCCACAAATTGTCTGCTTATTCCTTTTAAAGAAATATATTTGATTTGTTTTTCTTTTTTTCTTTTCGTGCTTTTAAATTTCTTTGAATATCAATTATAAATATAAAGAAAAACGCATTTATGTATTTCATACTTAAAAGGGAGTATTATTTATAGGCCATATATTTGAAAATATCATGAAATCGATTGTGATGTGATAAAAAGGAAAAAGTCTATTTAATGATGACTAAAACCAACCATGATTCATCAAAATCCCAATATCTATCATTTATTTTAAGACAAAGAAAAAAAGCATTTTATAGTGCACATTTAATCAGCAAGACTACACTATCATTGCCATATTCCATGCAAAGTTGCATCATTTTTGCATCTAGTATTTAGGTATATTTATCATACGTTCTTTGTGCGTGTGCAACACCTATTAAATGAATTTGTTATTATTTCGTCGCAAATTTACAACCTTATAATGTCATCATTTACGCTTTGAACAAAAGTTACGATTTCCCTACTTAACACAATAATGCTTTCATTTACGCCATATAGATGTGTTATAATTTACGTACAATAGGTTATAATGAACGGCGTAAGCGTTTTCGTTACAAAAAGAGCCATCTGTTTCTATCGACATTCAGTGGCTTCATTTTAGGATGTATTCTGTCCTATGTTCATGATGTAAAAGCGTTTCGCGAGCGCTTTGAGATGATACCCCGCTTTGCACGTGCACATACGTGCAAAGCGGGATATCATTTTGAAAGCGCTTCGTTAACGTTTTCATCCTGAACGCAGGGCTGTTGTCGTAGTTATCGACAACCGTTTGATGGCTTTTTTTCGAGGACGAAAGAATTTTGAGATGACGGAATCAGTAAACCAATTTTTGTTTTTCAAAACAGTTTATCATTTAAGAATGATGTTTTCTATCCATAAAACTTTAAGGTTGTCTTCAAATTCGACAAAAAGATAATTTTTACATATTTCTTCCACAGAATACTATTTTATTTTCTCATTTTAATTTGTAGATTTTACTGTTTAATTCAATCATAAGTCTTATTTTAAAAAAAGTTTACCAAATTGTCTTGGCTACAGCTTAATTAATTCACAACGAATTTTCACCACCACAACATTAAATTTCGTCGGAAATTTGACTTTTTGCAGGACTAAAAGAAGATTCCCAATATAAGGCTGGTCTTTTTGGCGCAAAACTTAGTGTATGTTCTTATAAGCCCAATTCATGAATTGTAAGTCGTCCGTTGACTCAGCACACATGTACCCAATGCTCACATAATCTACGTCTTTCAATTCTAAACTGTCTCGTTATGAAGGTCCCACCAAGCGTTCGAGGTGACAAAACGGTGCAAACGATTTGCAAATTACACCCGCTTTGCACATAGACTTGCATGCAAAGCGGGCTGTAATTTGCAAATAGTAAGCACCGTTTTCTTATCCTGAACGCAGGGTATGATTTTTGTACCTGCACTGGTTTTCTTCTTGTCATGCCTTAAGGTAGTGGACTCGTAATATATTTACAACATCTCAAAAGTAATGAACTTTAACAATGTTAACCGAGGTTTCCTAATGATTATCATTAGGAAACCTCGATTAAAATGGTGAAAAGAATATGTGGTCCGGAATTTTGCATAACTATTACTGGTCCACGACCTTAATCTTGAGTAAGAAGTTCGTGTAAACAATGTAAGAACGGCGATGAAGCAATTCTTTCGTAATTATCGTTTGACGTGTTTTATACTGACACGTCCTATGTAATAACAATGTAAGTGGACATTGTCCGGATTCCCTATTATTTCGGACATTAGGTTAAAAGTCCGGTCAACATAGGTGTTAATTAACGACAGATGTGGGTTTATTGGGAATACTATCTGGAAAGGATACTTCAAACACACTAAGATATTTTCCTCTTTATATATTTTATAATATAAAACTAAACAACTGCTAGTTAAGTATAATACAAAATAGTTGTAGTTGCTTAGATTCATGCAGTTTTTAATGATTAAATAACTGGTGGTGTAATTGCAAAATATCGTAACTACACCTTTAAACAAGCTGTAGTGGCGAGCTTTTTGTTGTAACAGTTGGTCCAAATAACCAAGTCTCCTTAAAGTACACAGATTAGGGCGTGCAGACCCCTATCCGGCTTATACAGTTAGTAATATCGTGAAATTGTCATTTATCTCGGGCAAAAGCATTCAATATCGCTCGCTTCACTCAAACCATTCAAAAACGATCCAAAATTTTCAAAAACACTTAAAAATCTTTTAAAACGATCGACATTTCATACAAAGCGGTTAAATTTTTCATGATTTGGCGACTTGTGAGGATTTAAAGTGTAAATGGCCTGTGAAGACGCGTTAACACAAAAATTCGTAGATTTGGATAAAGGGAGGTAATAAGTACCACTTATTTCGTCCAATTAGACGAAATTAGCGATATCGGCTTACCTCCCTTTAAAGCATTCAAAAGCGTCTTTCCCACGCATTCACTTTCATTCCAAAATCATTCCATAATCATTCATCGTGTCAATTTAACGTGAAATTGACAGGGTGAATGATTTTGAAATGATTTTGGAATAAAATTGATCGAGTGTGTGGAGCGAGTTTTCGGTGAAATATAAGGAAGGGAGTCCAATATCGCTAATTTTGTCCAATAAGAACAAAATTAGCGATATTTATTACCTCCCTTTAGTAAAATATGCACTCAAATACTGTAAATATCTTTATATTTTTTCAGAAACCTATCAGACGCTTACAATTTCAACTGTATCAGTGAAATCGTGATTTTTTTGTAGCTTTTTCGGTGAGTTTGGAGCGTTTTTGAATGGTTTGAGTGAGTGTTTAGAATGAATGAATGGAGTGTTGAGCGAGTGATTTGGAATGGTTTTGATCGAGGTGAATGTCAATTTCACGACGATGTTAACTGTATACATGCACAGAAGAATATGCAGCTTGTCTTTTAATCAATTGATTTTATCTGAACTTGATCTATGAATCTTAGTCATTTGCAGACAGAGTAGATCTCAAGTAGTCTGAAAGCAAATCTCAAATCTTTTCATCTTGTCTTGATTTAATCTATGATTATCAACACATCGCATACAAAATACAGAATCAGTAAAGAGCTATTTTGTGTACAGGTGGAATTCATATATCTATTGTAGATACAACAAATTCTAATTTTCTCCCAATTATCGAACACACTAGGTACCATGGAAACCGATTCGAGAGTAATGAATTTTCAGCAAGATTTTGTATTTTGCGTAGAAAAGGTTTAGCGGTTGGCCTTTTGTTTGTGAAGTTTTTATGTGTTCTTTATGTGTATATAGAAATCGTTTTATATTTTCAAATCGATATTATGCATTATCAGTTTTATCAATTGCAAGACTAAACTTGCGAAAGATTAATTGTCACCAGAAATAAGGCGATCTGGGTATTACAAGTACGTAAAATGTCGATGCTAGTTAGAATGTGCGGATTGTGCAGATTCACTGGGATCGAAACTTTTCGTAATTGGTTTAATTTCTGGATTAAGGACGATCATATTACCTTCCTCTACAAGATTTTTTGAAATACGACATCCGGTTGTCCTCTAGTTTTACGAATCTCATTTTCAAATATCTATTTTACGGAGATCCAAGAATATCCGTTTTAACGTGACGTGACACAATTAAGTAAAACCGAAGACAGTTGCTTGCTAAAATTCTGCTTTTTATCTCAGACGGCCCTTGGTATCTCAAATATTAAAATATATATTCCCTCGAATCGTGCAGAATAACTCGTATTTAGTTCCTGAATTTAATCAAGTATTTTACGAACTTATTGTTGGTGAATATTTCTTTCTCAAAGCGTTTTGAGCCTGAGCGTGACGTTTCCAACAATTTGCATGTGTATTAGACAAAAACATTGAGTAGTCCATAAAGACACCCAAACTAATAAGAAAAGTGACTGACCATATGAGGAGGGCTTAAGACCCTATCTATCAACAGACCGCATAGAGCAGACTTTTGACAGTCTGTACGGATGCACAGGTAGGTAAGAGGAGGCTTTTTATTGCGCTCATATGAAATTATAGGCAATGTCTCGCACAGGCTTTAAAAAAAAAACTACTCTGGCTAAAAAGGCTCGTGTCGTTATATACTTTTTTTGCACGATCGACATCTTTAAACTGTGTACGACTTTTACATGCTTATTTGCTTTTACATGTCCAAAAGCGCCACTAAATATACGTGTATCTTTTACAATTAACTTGTTTATTTCACAAAGGAAAATTCATTTACCACGTACGTAGGCAAGTTTCTCATGAAAGATGATACTACATAAACGTTTAAACATTTGAATTATCATTTTGTATGACCAAAGGCGGGGGCCAAATGCAAATGACCGAACAAAAGGTCGATTGACGAGATAAACATCTAGGTTTTGAATGGAGAACATGTAACGTAAAACGTAATTACACACTTGGCACTGATGTTGATTAAAAAACATGGGGGATTGAGGGTTATTAAATTACAACTGCCGCAAGGAAATAGGTTGATTATTATTGAGATATTTTCAAAATTTGCTCTGCAACAGGGAAAAAACAACAACAAAAGATAACTATGATACATTTTCTTGTTTACCTGAGATCGAAGGACGAGATGAGTTACTATGTTCGATAAATCAGGTAATTGTCCGTCTGTCTGTCCGTCCACGGTTGTTCTTAAAAAAAGATCTGTACTGTAGATGCATTCCTTGTATAAAATAATTAAGTCTACCACATACGTTATTAAAAGAATATAATTCCTCCAAAAACCATCGTAACTAAAAGACTGACACTATTCAAAATTAAGCGAATTTGGAAAAAAATTAAAAAGAAAATGTTCTCCTGACAAACTAAAATGCTTAGATGTTTTGTATTTTATATGAGCTATAACATAATGACTTTCTAAAATTGTTAGAATAATGGCTCCAACCTAGTATCACAATTTATTGAAGAGAACCATTTTTCTTCCAAACGTCCTTTACTTGGTGAACGTTTTTTCCGTATACATGTACGCTCACAAAGCGAGAGAGAAAAACCCCGAAATACCACACAAAACGTTTCTGTCATCCGTACATCGTATTTTGTGGAGATAATTCGAAAGAACTCATTTTCTATTCTAATTCATTGACATTTGCCACTGAAAAATTCATGGCGAAATGTCAGGTATGTTTAAAACCAGATAAATCGCTTTCTGACGCATAAAACACGCATATGTTTACTATTTGAGTGTAATCCTTGTTTTAGATATTTCTCTTTATTTTCTTTAGACCTATTTGATTTAAATTTGATGATCAATCACCTTATACAAACGTGGTTCTTGAACATATATAGCTAATGAAATCATTAGGAAATATTGGTTAACATTGTAAAAGATCATATGTTTCGAAATGTTGCGGAGCAGTACTGTTTTGGGTCCACTACCTTAAAAAACTGAAATCGCTACAGAACTGTTCTTTGACAGTAAGCCGATTTTGACAGAGCCGTTTAAATATATAGACAATAGACAATATTTTATTGACTTAAACTTTACAGTTTCTCGTCATCTAAATCCAAACAGTAATGAAATGTTCTCTGAAGTCAAACAAACCACAGGTAGCTGTATCACAATCCATTTGTCTATACGAAATTGCAATTTGTTTTTTTTTTCAATTTTAAAAATTATTAGATTAACCGATTTGATAAAAGAAAAGAAAAACCGGATACTCAAATCCACAAGAACACTTTTATATGTATAAGCATATCGTTGTTTTATAAAACAAGCATCGTAACTGTAGTTAACTAAAAAGGAGAAAAATATAGTGTTACGATATTTTGCCCCAAAACGTCATTTTACATGTAGGTCTACTTCATCAATTACCGAAACAATTTTCATTATACCGATCATATTTTTTTCCTACCACATTTAGTCAATTTTATTCCTCATTCGTCTATACGTCGACCGTGCGATGACAGTACAAAATACCACCCAACATAAACCGAAAAGGTCACGTAGTTTCACGCTGTCTCGACGAACATTTTGAAGAGATTTCATTCAATTTTTGTGACAAAAACAAACAAAACATCCTGTCAACCCACACCGCTACTGCAGCTGGCCCCAGCTAGATTGTTGGGGAAATTAGAAGTTACTGATTCTATTGAGACGAAGCTGTCAAGATTTCGTTGGTGTGAGATCAAAACATCGTAACTACAGCTTAGTTAAGCTGTAGTTACGATATTTTGATTTCACATCGACGTTTTTCTTCCTTCCTTTTTTAGTTACTGTGTAATAAGGATGTCTGATAACCACAGTTACACTGAGAATCATGAAACAATATCTATCTATATATACTGCCTAACTCCCCTTTCGGGTATTACTGGCAGGTAATAAAGTACTTTCATCAAATTGTCATATTATTCGGAAAATTTCAAGTTGTGTTGTTTTTTATATATAAGTTTGGAGTTATATGAGGTACTTGTTAAAATGTGTTGCGTTACATCGACTTTTGAGTGTTGTTCAAAGGACCATTTTCATGAAAACGATTTGAGACTTTTGAAGCCATGAGGTACTTATAAAAAGAGTACCATGCCGATAAGCATAGTCTTGAATACGATTGGTAAAGTTCGAATTCGCTAGAACTTTGGTACTTATAAACAAGAAATGTACCGTTTTTTTTTTTTTGTTTTGTTTTATTTTTTTTTTTATGAAAGACGGTAGTCCTTTTAAAACCATAATGGTTATGTCTGAATTAGTTTAAAAGTTAGTTTAAATCCAAAATTTATATGCTATTACACGATTTAGTATTGCATTCCGTGCATAGCATATTACTTGTCTTTGAAAGTGTTCGAGGAGCTAAGCGCGTACTAAAGTTATTAGAATATATTGTTGCTTCAAACACCGTTCATAATGTACCGATTTCTTTGCAGCAATTCATTGATAGCATTTGTACGAGTATTTGAATAGCAATTTGGTTAATTTCCAGCGTCGAAATATTAGAAGATACCTTTTACACACAACACAAAAAGTACGAAAAATTCAAATGTCAAAGCAATCATAAATATTCAGACAACAGGCACGAAAATAAATGGCACGAATAAATCCGGAATATATGTAGAGATGTTATCATCGTCTCAATAATAGCTTCATTATCAGTGCCATTCTGTTACGTTCTCGGCTAATTAATAAACAATTTTACACGAGTTATTGTTTCCTTAACACTGACGCAGTTTGTGTGAATTGCTTTTTGGCTCGAAACTTCCCACAAAACTTATTCCTATGGATGATCGCAAAACATAGGATAACGGTGAATGAGCTTTTACTCTTGAAATGAAAGTGTTAGTATTTTTTTTTTACTATATTTAATCTTTGAACATGTGCATTTCATCCGAGCATTAATTCTGCCACGGGAAGCTGCCAAAGTCAATTTATATACACACGGATGATTTTTAAAAAAAAAATAAAAATGATGTAATGATGATAAGAAGTACGCATCCTTGGTAACCAAGTGTTGCTCCATTCCGTGAAATACAATTATCGACCCTCGGACAACTTGTAAGCATAAACATGTTCTCTTGAATAATTCATAAAATGAAGCATTTTGATAGGTGATCTCGTTTTTTGTGAGAAAATTGACCTAATTTCTGTCTGAAATTTCTATTTTCAAACATATTCAAATTGCCCTATGGAAGCTTTCCTATCTTACAGGCACGACAGCCACGCCACAGCTTACGTTATTGGAAACATTTCGCTAGCCTATTCTCATAACGCAAGACAAGTTTTTTCAAACTCTTACTGATATATTATTTCCCTTTTTGGGAGGGCAACATTTTGTCATAGTAATTTTGATTGGCTAATCAGTATGTATATACACACAATTATCATGAATATTCATAAAAACGCCGTTTCGCTAGCGTATTGTCCCAGGGTTAATGAATGGAGAGTAACATTTTTTATTTTTTTTCCTTCACTTTTTTTTAAACATTTTATTCGTTTTCTATTTTACATAAGGTTTATGTCATAGGTTTAAATAAGTAATCATTTTATATATATCGTAACTCGTCAAAGACGATGTGTCACCTGCTTCGCGTCTTCAGCCTCATAATTTAAAAAGCATATTATATAACTAGATAAGTTTAGCTATATGTATTGATAAAAAAAAGGGTGTACCAGGCAAACACTGCTTGATAAAATAGTCCTTTTTGTAATAAATATTTTTGGCTTTATAAGATGTTTATATTGTAAAGCGAATGACACATCATGAATGGCGTAAAATGTACATATGAAACATGCCTTAAGCATCTTTGACTTGACTGGCTCTGACCCACAATAACTTCTGTTTACCATTACATATAGATGCATTACAAAACCGATTATAATAAATCATTTTTGAACAATTGTACGCAAAAAGATGGTGGTTTCTTTACATACCATATGACTTAGTTGATATTAATTATACATAAGGTTTTAAATAAAAGTATTTTCTCGTGTTTCTTAGATTTTTTTATGTATCATACTCAAGAATCATTATTTAATGATGCTTTTACTTCAAGCGTATATTAGAAGTTCGATTTGATATTTTGTATTTGGTATCTTACTTTTGTTAATTCTTTGTAAATAATTGTAAGCAATTGTTCATATACATGTATGTATTTATACACCTATACACATATACTGGTATATATATACATACACATCGAGGGCCCAGCGCAAGACTGCCCCAACTGTACATACACTGTATATACACCTAGTACAGTCCCGCGCCAAAACCCCGACATGCACATGTCTACATTATTTTTTACGCGATCTATTGTGGATCATTACCTTTTTCATTAAATGTAGAATAAAATGTATATACTGAACAAATAAACAAAAACAGTAATGGAAGAAAAAACGTAACAAAAAATTGAAGGCGGCATTTGAAGAAGGAAAAAAAACAAAGATTTTACACAAATAATCGTTGGAAAAAAAAGGTAAAATGAGAGGGAAAAAAATATTCAAGAAGAAAACTTTTAATGATGATTTTGTTTTGAATTGTAAAAAATAATATTAGCACACACAAATAATGAAAAAAAAGTTTATAAAGTGTAGATTTCTTTCAAATCTTAGAAAAAAACTGTTTTCGATATTTGATATTTCGAAGCTCACAAAAGATTCAAATATATGATAAATAGAAAAAATTAGCGATGTTGTACCAATCTAGTTACAATTGCCCAGTTCTTCCTACGTTTTTCTTTAGCCCTTGTTTTTTCAAATACATTTGAAGCAAGTATTAAATGATTTTTAAATCCATATATTGTTGGTATAACAGGGTTTGATCTACAGCTGTAGATATATCTTTTCATTTCTAGACATAAAATGTCTATATCTGGTTTATCTTCACATCCTAGTAAAATATCAAGGCTTGATAATTCAAAATTCGGGTAAAAGATTTGCAGGTTTAAATTGATGTGTCGTATAATTGGTTTTATCTTTTCACATTCAAAAAATAAATGAATTAAATTTTCTTCATGTGCGTTACAGAAACTACATAGATTATCTTCTTTTATATTCATTTTTTGCAATAAAGAATTTGTTGGCAATATTCTATGTACTATTCTTGTTTGTAGCCACTGGGTATATGTATCATTTGTTAATTGAAAAACACTGGAATGAATAGTTGTCCAACTTTTTTTAAATTGTCCATATAGATTGAGCCATTTATTTTGGCATGTAGGGGTTTCTCTATTTTTTATTAATACTGAATATGAAAATTTATTAACGTTGACATTTGTAATTAGAGGAAATGTAGTATAACTCATGGACGGATTATGAATCTTTTGTAACAATGAGTTATCAATTTGGATGCTCAAACTTTGAGTATGCATGTAGGACTTTACTGCATTACGTATACTATAGAAGTCTAAAAAGTTTAAACGCTCTTTAAGCAGATCTTTGAAATATTCGTATGTTTTGAAGCTCCCGTCTTCTTTAAGAAGATCCTTTATAAGGATAATCCCATTGTTAAAAAGTGTTTTATTAAAGAAATATTTTGTGTTTATTTTTATGTTTTCATTAAAGAATATTGGTGAGTGGAGCACTTGATTCCAATTTTCGAGCGGCAGTCTTCTGCTATATGATACATACGACTTTAGAACATCGACCCAAAACATGTTTTTTATTTTTTTCTCGCTTGTGCGGTGCACAGAAATGGAGAGTAACATAATGCTTTATTCCTGGACTCCGGGGATGTACGAGACAATGATGATAATATATTGACAAAACAAGAAAAACCAACAACATTTCCCAAAGTTATAGTACACTCCATCTTCGTAAGCTGAAGGTTCTATCGCGTATAGTGGGGTTACATCGTGAAATTGACATTTATCTCAAAACCATTCTAATTCGCTCGCTCTTTGCTCCATTCATTCATTCCAAACACTCACTCAAACCATTCGAAAACGCTCCAAAATAACTAAAAAGATATGATCATCAGCTACATTCAAAATGAATTTAGCTAGAAATAAATCGCGATTTCACATTAATAATTAAAATGTTATGCGTCTGATTAGTGCTTTGAGAAATAGGAAGCTATTCATAGACCTTGTATGCATATTTTATTAAAGGGAGGTAATGAATATCGCTAATTTTGTTCATCCTGAACAAAATTAGCGATATTGGATTTCCTCCCTTAAATTTCACTCAAAACTTGCTACTCTCACTTATTAACTGTATATTGATCCGGGTTGTTAAGATGGAGAATATCTTAAGTCTAGGAATTGTTGATTTGTACATAAGATTATTCAAATAACTTTCTACATCAGTTTGCTAAAGTTAAGACAAAGTCTCATATCTTTCAGCTCCTAAACGTAACATAGGAAAGTTCTGTACTGTGTATCGATCTGCCCTGTTATTTGTATAATGATGGCAAATGCAGGCTGTTTGATATCAAAAGAAGTATTTGTGTACAGTCGCTTGCCAGAATCGAGTTATTTTAGTCCTTATCAAATACTAATTTTGTTAAGCATATGCATTCGATAGGAATTATTTATCTTGATATCCTTATTTCTTTTAATATGATAATATGACCGGCCATCCAAAAAGACCACCCAGAATTCCATCGAAAAGAACACATGAAAGGGAACTTGAATCCAGATGAGGTCATGGATAGATTTCTCCTCGTAAAAAGACTCGTATACCTTGTTGAAATTATATATTCATATCCGTGTAGTTCGAAAAGTGTTAGGTTTTGGGTCAGCCTGCCTTGATTGCGAAGACAGGTCATGATCGACACTTTACATACTTTGAAAATGGTCCTTTTTCATGTGACAGGCATGATCTTATTGTAGTCTGAGTGTAGTATAATACTTTCTGCATAAGTTATTTGTTTTTTCCAATCAAGTTTCACGAGTTGTTTATCCTTTTGGCCTGAGTAATGATAATGACCATCTGACAAAATTGCTGTTCTTAAGCGGAACTTAAGGAATTGCCATTACGAGCGCATTTTCTGTCTTTCTAATGGCACGATACACTTTCCAAAGGGTTCATTCTTGTGATATGACAAACATTCTGGCCATCGTTCTTGAAGATTAAACCATATTTGTAGCCCCTAGAGCGCTAAAACCATATTTGTGGCCTCAAGAGCGCTAAAACCATATTTGTGGCCTCTAGAGCGTTAAAGAAATTGTCAACACTGCACCTCTTCCCGTGATTACGAATAGATCCTTCACAATTTCAATAGGCTTCCTCCTTGCGACGTGGCAAACATTTTAACTCATTCGGAACACCACTCGGCCAATCTCACGATCAACCTCGGATGTACATAGCCGGACTATTTTTAAAAATTACGGGAAAACATTGGAAAAACTCGATGACGTCAGTTAAAATGGCGTACGCCCTGGAAACATTGAGTGAAAACATTCGACGTCGTCAACGCTACTCGTTTAAGTCACTGACGTGAAACTATCGCATCCCTATATAAATATCTTTAGATTCTTAAATAACTGCTGAAAATCTTAATTTTTGAGAATGATTCGTCATTCTCAAAAATTAAGATTTTTCAGCCATTATTTACTGTAAAAGATACAGTGCTAGTTTTTCATACATTGTTTCCGCCTGACAAAATGCACGGTTTTGTAACATACCCATCCGCCTTACATACATCCGAGGTCTGTTGCAGTTCACGGAAATGACCGAGTGATGTTCCGAATGATTTTAACTAAGACCTACGAAAATTGAGACATGAGTGTAGTCTCTAGAGTGTAAGAACTGAAGTTGTTCACGACGAAAAATAGAAATTGAATGATCACAAGAGTTCGCTGTGTTCAAGGAACCATTTTGCTAAACTTCTTACGAAACAGATAAACAATCGTAAGTCAAAATGAAAAAAAATCTTACTTGGTGTTTTTGTTTCTTGTTAATTCTTCAAAAAACGATTCCAATGAGATAATGCATGTCAGAATTCCATATAATGGCAACTTTAATTTTTGAATTACGCAAAAAATGATCGTAATATGTTTAGTAAAACGGGCCCCTGGTGAGGTTATAAACTTTCGCAGTCGTTTTTTATATTTCATATTGTTACGCAGTGTATAATTTTATTCATAATCAAACGCTGTATACTAGAAGTGCTTGAACAAAAATTTTGAACACACACGAAATTTCTAGTATTAAAATGTAATTATCTTCGAAATAAATCATAATCCTTGACTATTTTATACCCTACCGGAAGTGCGTAATGCAAACTTCAAGTTTATTTTCCGGATTCCCGGAACGAAATGTTTGAAGGCGCGTGACGTGAGCAACATAAATTCTTCGATCAATCCGTTAATCTCAAAGCATCTCAACAGACATGTTTTTATGATAAGAAATTCTTCCGGGAAATCTCGTCTCTAAATAAATAAAATCGCTGAGAAAGAAAGAATTTGAAATACTGCGAAAAAATTAAATGATTTGTTAGATTCTGACATCTAATTGCACTAAGAGCATTCAATTTTCGAATGATTTTCGAATGATATAGAGGATAAACGTTTGTTTCAGTGTAAGATAGATTTATATTTCATTGAGTGAACAACAAAAGCTTTATTTTCATGAGTTGCAGAGCCACGAATGAAAATATAGCTTTTGTTTTTCACAAAATGAAATATTAATCGATCTTACTCGAAAAACAAACGATTATTCCATTTATTTTATGCAAATATGAGACAAAATGTGAAATTTCTAGGACATATTTTCGTAAAGCGCGTCATTTTGGACGTGATTGCTATGCAACGTTCATTGTGACGTCACTTATTTCGCCCCGCATAGATGACGTCAGATAGGATGAAATGTACAAAAACAGGGTATAAGTTTTTTTATAATTTCACTGCTTTTGCGGTGAGTTTATCAAGTGATAATCTACCGTTATTTCTCGATAAACCACCGAAAAGCATTAAAGAAAATATTCAGATATGTTCTCTGAATAGCTTTCTATGTCTGTAAGGACGCACATTCGCTAACACAGTTGAATTAAGTCAGTAAAATCGTGGATTCTTTCTATCGATTTTCATTTTGAATGAAATTGTTGATTTAACCATTTTCGGTGACTTGGATCGTTTTTTAATGGTTTGAGTGAGTTTTTGGAATGAATGAATGGAGCGCTGAGTGAGCGACTTAGAATGGCTATGATCGGAATGACAGTCAATTTCACGATGTTATTAACTGTACCTCCAATATTGAGACGGCGGGTTATTTTCTTGTTATTTAGTTGGTTGAATCCGAAAGTCTCTACGAATCGTCACTCAGGTTTTTTTTTAACAGTGTCTGTATCAATGTGAAACATAATAATCATACGGTTTCATTGTTCAATTTTCACAGATAATCCAAAAACGGCATATGAACGGTTTCCATAGAAACCTTTTAATTACCATGACAATTAGACAGTCTTTTTGTCATCTATTCCACTTTTTTTCTCACAGACTTTGTAATTCCCAGCGCATCTCCAATTACTGAACTGACCCTAGGGCTTTGTGGGAGTAGTCTGAAAATACTGGCATCAAGAAAAAACGCCATGAAAATTTGGAATTTCTTTTCTGTTCGGCATCCAACATCGAAATAAAACATAGGTTAGCTTTTTATAAAACTCTCTCTTTACCTTTCAAAATGAAAATATTTCGATTTCAAGTTGTTTTATGCCTAAACTTGAGTAGCGGTCATTAAGTTTTGAGCATCACAAGCGCCTTCTAAACACTGTTGCCCAGAACAAAATGTCACGCGTGCCTTTACATGTACCATTTGATGTGTCAGTGATCAACGCAAGAAGTGTTGGAAAATGCCTACACGTTTTGTTACTTAATCGAAAAAATACGATTATTCACATTGTAATATTGACCTCTTGAAATGGCGTCGGATCCAGACAAAAAAAAATGTTTTAAAATTATAAATTGAGTCAGGTCTGCCAATTGTTAACACAGTGCGTCTAGTAAACGTAAGTAGGAGATAATATGATAGACTTTGTCAAGGTAGGTCGCTTGTAACGTCTGTACCATACGACAACCGCGTCGGACAACGCCATTGACGTAATCTGTATTTTATATCCAAATCTTTGACAGAAAGAGATCTTTAAAATGCCTAGTTGACAACCATGAAGCCATTATCCATGGCTCAGATTTGGGAAAGGACTCTTACAGCTTTTAAATTTTCTCGTCAAAAATACTTGGATAGAATAAAAAAATCAGTAACTTATCTTTAGTGGTCAACCAAATTAAAACTTCGAACTTGAAAAGGGACACAAAAACTTTGAACATGAAACAAAGCGACCCGGTTCTGTGAGGCCGATTTGTTTTCTTTGACAGGCGTACTCCGTAACGAGCGTGCGTTCATTGATTCCACGAGTCATAAATATTTCAGGCCATTCTAAGGCAGACACGCGTGCTTATCAATTCAGAACAACTATTTCCATTTTCTTATCCCCAATTGGAATAACTGGCTCAGAATATTTAATAAGAAATCGTAAATAACGTAACAGGCGACAATAAAATCATGAATTTGCAGGGCTAGTTTCAAAAATTCGGTTGTTATTAATTCGTTTAAATTGAAGCTATAAAGGCCAAAATTGTTTTCTCATGATTCCAAACTATCTAGCGAGTAAAATATCGGCAGGGGTTTTAAATATTAAATATCAACAGACAATTTCTTGAAACTGCTGTATGACTTTTAAATCATCTCCTTTATATCTTTATTAGAGATTCATATGAAATATGAATCTCTAATAAAAATATGCAGGAGACAATAAATTGTGATTAAAGAATCTTTTAAAGTGATTCGAAGCTTTCCTGAAAATATCGATGGTATTATTTAACCACTAGAAAGAAATATCTGAGTGTCAAAACAGGGTAATTTTGTATCTATTTAATGCCAAACGAGGCAAAAATACCCTGGGCATGATTTTATTAAAATGTAAAACACATAGAATACAGTTTAAAAACATCGAAAAATTGACATTCATTCCGATCAAAATCATTCCAAAACTTTCACTCCATTCATTCATTCATAACACTCACTCAAATCGATCAAAAAAGTTCCGAAATCATAAGAAAGCATTTCGAAATCGTTCAAGACAATTGATATTTAATTAAAATCGATCAAATTATTCCATAATTGGCTGGTGAGGTGTTTAACGTGTCCGCGGGGACACACAAACAGAAAAGTACTTATATTTTATCAAAGGGGGTTAATAAATATCGCAAATTTTATTCATCTTGAACCAAATTAGCGATATTGGATTACATCCCTTTAACTTCACTCAAAACTCGCTCCTCACACTTATTCAATTTCATTCCAAGATTATTTCAAAACCATTCATCTTGACAATTTCACGATGTTCTTAGCTGTACCCGTTGAAAAGAATAATCGTCAATTTTCTCCGAATACGATGCTAGTCATTTTCTTGTAAGGGTCAAAGTAGCACAATGGCTGGCTATCTATGTAGTTCGCGTGCTTTGAACTGTATTTTAATTGGTTTAGCGTCTGCAATACGAAATAATCGGCTTTTCAGTGCGACCGGAAGTAATAAAACGGAAGTGAAATGAAGCATTCTATTCCATATTAATAATCTACTTCCTAGACATCTTCCTTAGACTATTTGGACCAGCATTGTAAAAAATGTAGTTAATTGATAGTAAACTATGATTTATGAAGATAGTTCGACAGTTACTTCAGTTTCAACTTTTGCTTAATTGTCCATATAGCAGTCTAATAGATTTATATGCTAAATCAACTTAACAACCATCTCTTCCCGTTGCTACCTTTCTAAATTTGAACTTTTTCGCAGCACGTTTCAAAGATTTGATAAATAGGTTTCATTTCCTCAGGAACATTTAAATGAAATGAGATGTTATATATAAAGGTCGAAACACTGAAAACAATTAAGCGGTCGCTATACATATGGTAACTGAAACAGCGCCGTTGATTTCAAAACCGATTTTTAAGTTTGATCACCGGCATCGGAAAATATCTTTTCCGATACTTGTCCCCAACCAGTTGGTAGGTTCAACCAGTCCTGACCACGGGGCAATTTCAAAATTTGATCGGGATGCTTTTCATTCAGTTCTTAAAAAGTGTCAGGCAAATTTTATTAGCCAAATGTAATAAAATAAATTAATAATCGAAAACTGTTAGTTTTAACATTTTATTACCATAAATCAGATATACATAGAACATATCGAATATAGTATATATAAAATAGTTATTTTGGCTTTAAGTTCTTACAACTTAGATTCGGCCATTCCCTTCTGTAAACTTACACAAGGTAATGCCTTGAAATTGTACTCAATGTCGAAATTTAGAAACGAATGCTATTCTAAGGCAAAGCTATTCATAGAAAATATTGGCTATAACCTGTTTCAACTTGACCGTGTCTATTCTGTTGTTGTGTTGTCTCCTGAACAAGAAATAAGGCGCCAGGTGGGAAAACAAAGGATCAATGAATTCCAAAGAGTTCTTGAAAAATGTTCAAGAGTTCACAAGTATTGAACTGAACCGTTGAATCGATAAGTGCATGAATGGGTTTCTTTTAAGTTCTTTGAATTGTCGACCGGATCAGCCGTGAGCTTCGAATAACACCACGATTGCAAACGTGTACATGAATGGCTTTTTAAGTTCTTGTTAATGTCGCCAGTTCAAAGTATTGAAGATGCGTGCCGCGCGTCGCGCTTCTATATAATGCTCGATTGAATTCCTGTAAAGCTCGCTTCAAAGGAGTCTAGTTTATTAGCTTGAATTCATGTAGACAAGGTGCTTTGTAACGTTGTATATAGAATTTAAAATTCGTAATCAAATTTCTCCGCATTCTATTATACGTTCACGGCGTAGTAGAGCATGCAAACGCCTTTATCAAATGTATTTTTTCAAAAATTTTAAGGTTCTTTGAAAATGACCTTTGAATGAAACTATGAATTCAAAGATAAGAATACACATGAACCATTCTGCAAAGTCTGGCCGAGTAGACAACGGATCGATCCCTTTCGACTTGACAGATCAAGGTGTAAACTAGTCATTATATACACAAGCGATTGTTTCATAATCTGATATCTTAAAATAAAAATCTGATTATGAAACAATCGCCTCGGAAAATGCATTCTGTAAGACATTTAATTGATTGAAGTCCGAGTGAAAAAGTAACTTCAGGCCAGTTCTCTGTGATAATCTGACGCTCGCAACAGAACTAAGGTTACTTTTACCGACTAATGACAAAAAAGAAATGTTGTCTTGATACTGTGTATACTGATAAAACAACTGTACCATACAAGGGTGTTGCTTCCATTACGCACATTACGCAAGTGCGTAATGGAAATAGATTCTCCTTTGAAAATATTTTAAAGATATGATCATAACATCCTAACTACAGCTTATTTAAGCTGTAGTTACGATGTTTTGATCAATCACCAACGCTAAAATCAAAGAAAAGATGAGCAAGCGGAGGGCATTCACAGTCCACATATCGCCTGTATCTTATAAATTCTATGTTGGTCGACGTCTGAGTGCGTATAATTTTCAAAATCCTAGTTACGCCTATGCCGTATACCATAAATAAATGGTTATCCCTATGTATAATTGAAAAAAAATACTGGGTGTATAAATGATATATTATGTTATTTTATGATTATACCACAATTCTCTTTAAATTTTGAAATCGTTATCCTTATTGGTCATATTTTTCATGCCTGTTTAAACCGTGGTGACTCAAGTTTCGATAGTTTCGGTTCATCATGTTCAAAGACAAGTGTTGAATTAAATCATTAAGGAGGTTGGAGCTAAGTTACACGTGACCTTAAGGGCGATTGCATCAATTATTCAGAGTCACACTAATTGCATGTACATTAACGTAGTAACTATAGTACACAGTGATTAGTCACGTATCAAATCCATTGAGGAAAATCGTTAAAATTTTGCGCGTACCATGATCAAAGTGAAGGAATTCTAAATCCTTTCGTTGATTACAAAATTCGATCACGCGAAAATACGCACGTAAAATGGTATCAATATTCATTGATTTAGAAATCAAAGTTTATGTATCTGATTGCATGATAATGTTGTTGTTGTTGTTGTTGTTGTTTCTTTGTTTGTTAGTTTGTTTGTTTATGGTACAGGAAACATATATCATTTCAAACATTCATATTTCACAAATAGGTGTATAATCGTAAAGTAAGATGAGGAACTGATGGAATGAAAGGATGTGTTAGTACTTCGGATGAATAATATTCCAGGAATAATGGTTTGTTGGGTCAAATTTGTAACAAATCATATATGTAACATATTTGTTACGTACATAATCACATTCGTAACAGATAAAGTGTGTTACAAATGTGTTTGTCCGAAATGGAGGTTGACATTAGAAGCATATATGTAACAGGTTTAGTTGTCTATTTGTAGTCAAACAATTAACAGCAATAGCAACATCATTATATTCTTTACACTATTGATTTTATTCTCGATTGCAAAACAATAGTTAACACATTAGAGCGACTGAGACTCACTCCAACTTGAATCAACCTCAGAGAGAGAGAGAGAGAGAGAGAGACAGAGAGAGAGAGATAGAGAGAGAGAGAGAGAGAGAGAGAGAGAGAGAGAGAGAGAGAGAGAGAGAGAGAGAGAGAGAGAGAGAGAGAATGAGAGAGAGAGGGGGAGAGAGAGAGAGAGAGAGAGAGAGAGAGAGAGAGAGAGAGAGGGAGAGAGAGAGGGAGACAGAGAGAGAGAGGACGTATGAAATAATGATTTTTTGCCTAAGGTACCAGTGCATCTCGAGCGCGCACGTGAGTGTGTCCAGAAACATCCAAACAGCAAGACAATTGATCTGCAGATTGGAATTCAAGGCAAAACACACATCATATAGATCAGCCTGCGCATCTGCAGTGGTAGGAGATCAGTGAAAATTGATCATGTCCCGTCTTTATTTGTTTGCGAAGTTGCCAGTTTAGTGGCGTGAAGGTGACAGCCTAGTGGCTTTATGTTGGCAGACTAGCAGGCATGTGTGGTAGTAATATGTACTGTTTTTAAATCAAAATTGACCTGTGACATATGTGATTTCATGTCACATCAAAAACCGGCATCGATCATATTCGTCACAAAATATGATTTCCGAGTCATATATGTAACACATATATATGTAACAGGTGTTACATATACGATCTGTTACAAATATGATCCAACAATGGTTAGATCCCCCACCGCAATATGACTGAAATTCATTTAAATGTTGCATCGGACCCAATTTAGTTACAAAATGTGACCCGTCAAGCGAAATGGTGTCATCTGGGAACTCCGTTAACTAGTAAATACTTCAAAAAGAGGTTGGTTTCAAAAAAGGTCAACCGAAGGTTGAATTTCAAAGGTTCTATTATAATTACGAAGAATAAACATTCTTTATTCTGAAAATAGGCAAAGTTCGAAAAGTTCAGATCCTAGTCAGTCTGTGCAATCCGCGCAGACTGACTAGGGTCGACACTTAACGCACTGCCCAGATTTTCATGTACTATCATGTAACTCGATGCTATAATTGAAATTGTGATTATGTTTATTGATCTCAAATACCCATTTTGTCGAACCAAGGGTTATCAACATTTTATACTCGTCTAACTGAAGATGTCCAATACCATGCACATAACCAAGGTGTAAAAAAAATATTGTTCTTGTTCTCGCATAATCCTGATGGTCCTTTTTCGCGTGACGGATCACAATCGTAGAATCAAAATGGTATACATATCGGTTGGCATTAAAAAAAAGACGTTCGTGTTGACCGAGTAAAGGCTAGAGTGCTAGACAGGCAATATCAATTCATGCCAATAATTTCATTCAAAATATTGAAATATTTCGCAGATCTTGGTTTTATGCCAGGGCTTCCTGCAGGCTTAAAATTTACCCCGACTTTAGTTTTTTGTGCTATCGGCAACGTCTGGAATATTGCTGATAAAACTAGAAGTTATCCGATTAAACATTTTCCCGGAATCTCTCAAAATCTCGCGATAAGACGGCAACCTTTTCCTACTACTCAACTATGGTTTAGTTACTTGAGTCGGGTTCCTGATCAAGATGGCTAAGTTCGATTCCCGGCAGCGATCTTTGCTCATTCTTTGGCCCATACATTCGGCGTGTGTGTTGGCTTATATCAAGGAAGCAGAATCGAAAAGGATGGATGTAATTTGAAAGAACCTGTATCCAAAACGGTGTAAAAATAGTGTTTAAACAATACATGTATATGGAGCGCATAGTAAAGACTCTTGTCAAACTGTGCGTATGCGTATGCACACACTGACAAGAGGCTTTGCTTTTGGCACATACAGGGGCGGATCCTTGATTTCTGAAAAGGGTGGTCGAACGTGCATAAAAGGGGATCTATTCCCTAGTCATACACAATTTTAACCCTTATCCTGCTGAATTTACATATTTTTAAAACAAATTTTCGGTTTCCTTTTAACATCAACAAAATCAACATCAACAAAATTGTCCCAGGATTCGAAACCCCCAAACATCCCCTGAATCCATTGACAAATGAAATTGTTGGAAATGTCATGTGCATGGTCATTTATCTAATAATTTATCTCATAATTAAAGAAAAGTAAAGTTAGGAAAAGCTTTTTCTCTCTTAAGTCAATTGCGTTTATATTTCCCGAGCTGTAATACATTTAATGCATCTTGGGTTCTTATGTAAGGTATATTTTTGTTCGAAAGTGAGACATTAATTATCTTTTTTATCCCATCTCAAGTTTAGAAATGTGAAGATAATTCTGAAAACCGTGTGAAAATTTGTAATGCAGTTGAAATGCAGTCAAGTGTTTTTGGAGGGTTGATATTGATATCAAGATCTTTTCATAATATGAATCGTGCATCATGCAAGTAGAACATCGTCGTTGTAATTCTAAAACATGGTAACAACAAGCTGTGTGTACGATGTTTTGGGAATTACAGCGACGACATTTAACAATTCGGAATAGCGGCTTCGATAAAAAGAATAAAAAACATGTAGGTCTACGGTTAAAATTGAGCATATGTGTGATTTTTACGCCAATTTTTATGTGAGTGATGAATATACATTCTTTAATCTTTTTTTATTGTTTATCGAGGAATAACGGATAACGGATAACATCACCGCCAAACCAGTAAAATTATCAAAAAATCTTATACCCACTTTCGTTCATTTCATCCTATCTGACGTCATCTAAACGTAGCCAAATAAGTGTCGTCATTATGAACGTCGCATAACGGTTCAAAATGACGCGCACTAAGTAAATTTGTCTCATAAATTTCACATTTTGTCTCATTTTTTATGACATTTAACCATCTACGATTCTTATTACAAAATTTCAATAATCTGTAACAAAAGTAAACGCGATTTTGACACATATTCGTCGTTTTTGAGTAAAAAGAATCTGTATGGCAAAATAGATTTTCTGAAATTAATTACGAGTATTTCTATGAGTCAATGAAATAAGGAGAAACGCAATTTCATTTAGTAAAGTCGGTAAACTGAGTAAGAGCATATTGTGGTCGGATTCGATTAGTTAATAATCTTCACCTTGGAGAAATAAAAGATAACATGAGCCAACAGATGGGGTTTTACTTTTAATAGGGTACCTACACGAAAATAACATTATAATTTGAAGTGAGACTTATGCAAAACATGCGTGACCCGTGGGTCGAAAAGGGACAATCTGGATAGTGCGTAAAGAGTCGTTACTAGTCAGACTGCGCAAAGTGCGCAGGTTGACTTGGATCGACGCCTTTTGTACTTGACTGATTTCCTGAATCCAGAATTATCATTTTTCCTTCATTTTTAAGATTTTTTAAGACATGCAAACTCTAGTTAATCTCTCCTACACCAAATTTCCCCTACATTTTTTTCATTTTACGGCATTCTCAGAGGGCCCTTTTTTGCACTTGGGAATACATACATTTAGGGATAATTCCCAGTATACTACGACCATAGGGGTGTTTGTTTGAATGGTGTTTAAACCGCTTTCAACAATCTTTCAGTTATATCGAGGCAGCTGGAGCACATAACGATGGATTCCAGGTATTTCTCCTACTAGTACTACCATCATTTCATTTCCTAGAGTCCAGCTGCTATCTCATATAGGTCTACGATTATCAACCAATTAGTGAGAGACAAATAGTTGGAGAGATGAGTGCCGCCGTTGGGGAATGAACCCGGACTCTCTAGATTGACGGTCCGACGCGCTACTAGCAGCGTTTTGACGGCGGTGAACAAGGGAGTGGGGCGATTCTACGGTATAATTTATCGAAAGAGAAATCTGTTATAAAAAGTGTAGCTTGAATACTCTTTCCTGTGATGCAGGTATTCGTTTTAAACGGTTCTTTTCCTTTTTTTAATTTTTCTGATATTGGACATCGTTTTTTGCTTCAAATCAACTACTGGTAGAGAACTAGTGCCGTTAGCCTAACTAAATGCCGTTGTAGTTTTACAGGCGTGTTAAATGGCAAGATGCCATGATTAGGCTCAACAATCTAGATAATCAATTTAGAAAAAATAGTTTGCATTGGCATGAAATGCTGTCTGAGCTTATATGTTGCTCTTCAAATAATTTCATTTGAACAGGAAGAGTGGATATTATGTCGCTTTAATTACCACACGAGGTATTGAGATATACGCTTATCATATACAGTCGATATTGTTCAAGCAACCACTTCTATCCAGCGACGAATTTTATAAAGCGACCATAAATAAAAAGAGCTCTCTCTAATCACAATCTCTGAAAAAGTGGAGTGTCTTGAACAAAAACATGTCAATTGTATTGAATCCTGTGATGTTCGAACCCATTTGAATCGTCTGAATAAGACGATCCCAATGGGTTCCAAAAACATAAGATTCATTAGGGTCTAAGCGACAATCTATATATGCTTACATAATGACACGCCCCTTCATAGAATATTGTATTAAAAGACCAATCCGATAAGCGACCACTTATTGGTGGTTCCCTAAGTGTTCGCTGAACACAAATTTTACCTTATATAAAATATGTGTCAGAAACTGTCTCCATGGTAAAGTGGAGTCCGTGGGGTAGTGGTTAGGACGGTGGCTTTTGGGTCGAAAGGTCCTGGGATTGAATTCCGGCGAGATCACGGGAATTTTTCTGAGCAAAAAATTAACTCCACGTTGCTCCTCTTCACCCAGGTGTTTAAATTGGTACCTGTGAGAATGTAAGTCTATGTGCTGTGGCTGCCGATGAGCGCCGTATGTTAACAGCCGACTTGCAATTCGATGATCGGGGGTTAAAGTGTGGAGTCGGTTGAATATGCCTGGCATAGAAACAGACAATAAATAATCCAACTTTAACTAGACTCTTATCGGGCTTACACATAAGAATCCGAGTCCAATCTTAGCACAATTAATGAGAAATACAACGTAAAAGCTCATCCATTAAGGAACGTATATTCTGCATGCAATATTTTATCATGCGGGAATTCTTCCAATTACTTTGAACTATTAATTGATGTTCTGTTGAATTCCACCAACAGGTAAAATGCAGAAATATTCTCGTTAATTTCATACTCATGGTTTTATGTCTGTTATTTAAGATAATCTGCAATGTTATAATTTGCGTGCGTAAGATCTTTCCTCATACTTTATAGGACTATGAAATTTTACATACATGATTTTTTGTAGGATTTCAAAATATCGCTGGACTGTTTAATCAGAGGCTCAAAACTAATGCAACGTTCATGTATGATTTTAGGTAGTGGACCCGTAATATTTCCGGCAATTCCGAATTTATGAACATTCATAGTGTTAATCGAGGTTTAATCATGAGTTGCGGAACTATTACGGGTCCACACCTTTATGGTTTACATTAATATTCTTGCTACAGTTGAAGCTTTGATTGTCCGAACGCCCATTTACCATTAGACAAATCGAGCTATTACGGGTCCATTACCTAAGGACTAAGATTAATATCCTTGCTAAAGTCGAAGCTTGGGGTTTTCGACAATTCGCTTATTTTGCATTCGGCAATTCGAACTATTACGGGTCCATAACATTAAGACTTACATTAATATTGCTACATTTAAAGCTTTGAGTTTTCGAACGCCCATTCTATGCATTCGACAATATGTACCAAGAATCATGTCATAAGGTTTACTCATTTGTTGTAGCCAATTTAAGGAAAGCTCCAAAGAACAAACAAACACATGGAATTGAAATGTACTTTTGGCGACTGCACGCGTGTAACGGCATGCTTTTCAAAGTACTTATAAATTTCTATGATCAATCGTCTGTTGAATAATGAAATTTTCTGTCGCCTTCTTTTTGATAAGTGTACACCGTCGAAAGTCTCAGGGTCAACTTATTTCTCCCCCGGGCGGGGCCCGATTTGGTTGTTTTTCAGCCGGGCCACAATTAGAAACAAGCCCCTGTGTTCCGATTGACAAGATGCTACAAACCGTTTTCTAATTATACCTCGCTTTGTGCGTGCACATGCTTGCAAAAACGGGTATGATTTGCAAACGGTTTAAATCATCTTGTCAGCCGGAACACAGGGGCTGGTTTCTAATTGTGGCCCGGCTAAAAAACATCAAAATCGGGACCCTTTCGGGCGAGAAATAAGTTGGCCCTTAGAATAGCAAGGCACGATAACACAATATCAGTTTATAATATTTAATTTGTATTCATTCACATTGCAAGTAAAGGACTGTTGGTACTTTGGTACATATTTCTTGACGACATCTCTATTTTGTAATTACGGAATTTTCAATATAAACTGACAATATGTCAAAAATTGGATGAAGACAATATCGACGCACCGAGGTTGAAAATCGAAACCTGTGAATCATAAATCGCATTTCTGACAGGTAATATAAGTACAAAAAGCATATTTGATCGTTTTTCAATAGCACGGTGAACCCGACGTCTGATATTTATCATGATTTGTCAATAAAAGGTGGGTCGCGATACGAAAATAGAAAATTCTATTCCTGCGTAATTGTAGATATTGTCTGCAACTCAAAACGTTCAAATACAGTCGACCTTGCTTAAGCGATCACATCTATTAAGCGACCACTTTCATTAAGCGACCATCGTAAAAAGTCCCTTCGCCGTAAGTAAAATTTCCAAAAAAGTGGACATTCTCAAAAATTAATATTTTTATAAATGAATCTTATGACTTTAGAACCCATTAGAATCGTCTCATTGAGACGATTCTTATGGGTTCGAACACCCTAGGATTCAGAAAGTATTTTGTGACAATCTTTATATGCCTTCAAAACACGTCTTTTCGTCATTAAATATTGTATTAAGCGACCATTTCCATCAGCGACCGCTTTTTATTGGTCCCCTTTGTGGTCGTTAAACGCAAGTTTTACTGTATCTTAACTATCGTTTAGCTCTTCGTCAAAATCGAAACGGTTCGTTGGTCTTTGAACGTATGAATAAGTAAGCTTGCAACTCCAAATGTACCCATGCACAACCGGCCAGTACAAGAAACTTGTACTAAGTTATTGATCAATCGGCTCATAACGTAAGAATATACAAATAAAAAAATGATTCGTTAAGCAGTTTGTTGAATGAGACTGTTATTAACAACGAAAAAAATCACACAAAACATTTTGCCCCCTAAAACTTTTCTATTATATAGACCCTTTTAGAACAATTAAAAAAAGTAATCTGAAACTGATAAAGACTGAAGAGCCCGCCCTGTAGACAAAGCCTGCCGCCATAGTCTGGCAATATTATCATGGTTGTTTGTATAGAGACATCAGTAACATATTGATCGCCAAAAAAAATCTAGTACAGTCGATCTTGCTCGAGCGACCACATCTATTAAGCGACCACTTTTATTAAGCGACCATCGTAAAAAGTCCCCTCGCCGTAAGTAAAATTTCCAAAAAAGTTGACATTCTCAAACGTTAGAATTTTTATAAATGAATCTTATGACGTTAGAAGCCATTAGAATCGTCTCTATTGAGACGATTCTTATGGGTTCGAACACCCTTTTTTTTGTAGGATTTCAAAATATCGCTGGACTGTTTAATCAGAGGCTCAAAACTAATGCAACGTTCATGTATGATTTTAGGTAGTGGACCCGTAATAGTTCCGGCAATTTCGAAATTATGAACATTTACAGTGTTAATCGAGGTTTAATCATGAGTTGCGGAACTATTACGGGTCCACAACTTTAAGGCTTACATTAATATTCTTGAAGCGTTGATTGTTCGAACGCCCGTTTACCATTAGACAAATCGAGCTATTACGGGTCCATTACCTAAGGACTAAGATTAATATCCTTGCTGAAGTCGAAGCTTGGGATTTTCGACAATTCGTCCATTTTGCATTCGACAATTCGAACTATTACGGGTCCATAACCTTAAGACTTACATTTATATCCTTGCTACAGTTAAAGCTTTGAGTTTTCGAAGGCCCATTATGCATTCGACAATATGTACCAAGAATAATTTCATAAGGTTTACTCATTTGTTGTAGCCAATTTAAGGAAAGCTCCAAAGAACAAAAACGCATGGAATTGAAATGTACTTATGGCTTCTGCACGCGTGTAACGGCATGCTTTTCAAAGAACTTATAAATTTCTATTATTATTTGTCTGTTGAATAATGAAATTTTCTGTCACCTTCTTTTTGATAAGTGTACACCGTCGAAAGTCCCAGAATAGCAAGGCACGATTACACAATATCAGTTTATAATACTTAACCCTTTCCTGTTTTACAAAATTTTGGACCTGTCCAAATTCAAAGGTTTTGCAGACGAAAATTTAAAGTGGATTTAATTTGAAAAATAACCATTCAGTAGGGTAGAAAATAGTGAGGAAAAAGAAGAAATTGCTTGTCAGAAGCAATTTCTTCTTTTTTCACAATGTTTTCTCAATCATAAAATCACAGACACGTTAAAGCAGGGATTAAACAGCAAAGGGTTAATTTGTATTCATTCACATTGAAATGATAGGACTTTTCGTACTTTGGTACATATTTTTTGACGATATCTCTATTTTGTAATTACGACATTTTCAATATAAACTGACAATATGTCAAAAATTGGATGAAGACAATATCGAAGCACCGAGGTTGACAAATCGAAACTGTGAATCATACATCGTATTTCTGACGGGTAATATTAGTACAAAAAGCATATTTGATCGTTATTCAATAGCACAATGAAACCGATGTCTGATATTTATCTCGATTTGACAATAAAAGGTGGGTCGCGATACGAAAATAGAAAATTCTATTCCTGCGTAATTGTAGATATTGTCTGCATCTCAAAACGTTCCAATACAGTCGATCTTGCTCGAGCGACCACATCTATAAAGCGACCACTTTCTTTAAGCGACCATCGTAAAAAGTCCTTCGCCGTAAGTAAAATTTCCAAAAAAAGTGGACATTCTCAAACGTTAAAATTTTTATAAATGAATCTTATGACGTTCGAACCCATTAATATCGTCTCTATTGAGAAGATTCTTATGGGTTCGAACACCCTAGGATTCAGACAGAATTTTTTGACAACCTTTATATGCCTTCAAAAACACGTCTTTTCGTCATTTAATATTGTATTAAGCGACCATTTCCATCAGCGACCGCTTTTTATTGGCCCCCTTTATGGTCGCTTAACGCAAGTTTTACTGTATCTTAAATTTCGTTTAACTCTTCGTCAAAACCGAAGTGGTTAATTTGTCTGTGAACGCATGAATAAATTAGCTTACCGTTCCAAATGAACCCATGCTCAGCCGATTAGTAAGAGGAAATTGTACTAAGTTATTGATCAATCGGCTCATACTGAACGAGTGTACAAATCAACAAATAATTCGTTGAGCAGTTTGTTGAATGAGACAGTTATTAACAACGATAAAAAAAAGACAAAACGTTTCGTCCTCCAAAGCTATTGTATAATAAAGTCCCTTTTAAATCAATTAAGCCTTTGCTGTTTAATCCCTGCTTTTTACGTGCCTGTGATTTTATGATTGAGAAAACATTATGAAAAAAGAAGAAATTGCTTCTAACAAGCAATTTCTTCTTTTTCCACGCTATTTTCTACCCTACTGAATGGTTATTTTTCAAATTAAACCCACTTTAATTTTCGTCTGCAAAACCTTTGAATTTGGACAGGTCCAAAATTTGGTAAATCATTAAAGGGTTAAAATGAGCAATCTGAAACTGATAAAGACTGAAAAGCCCGCCTTGTAGACAAAGCCTGCCGCCATAGTCTGGCAATATTTTCATGGTTGTTTGTATACGTACATCAGTGACTTATTGATCGCCATCGACAATCTACTACCACTCAATTTGGTCATCTAAATACAGCCTCACAGCTTGGACACTTATTAAAGCTGTGTTACTCAGAATAAATCCGATTTACTCCGTATTATGTTTTTTTCCCACACCAGACAGAAGTTTCATCAACAAGCGATAAGCTTCACTTCCGCGCGTGCCGGAAATCAATACGTAGATTAATTACACGCAAGTCATCGCTCGCGGCGATTCAGATGACGTCATACACACCAAGTCACTCACAAATGGTTTCTTCTTGATAAGACACGGTGAAAACAACCGTAATATTATTAATAATGTACATGCATATTTAAAATAAATATTGCCAAATTGATTTTGGGGGAAAATGTCGTTATGGGCAAATAAAGCCTAGTTTACATTTGCCACGGTCGCCGTACGATATCGCAGCCTGCGATTTTTCTTACGATTTTTTAGACATCGAAAACAGCTACGGTCTGCGGCGTATGTGTTTACAATGCCGCACGGTGACCGTGCGATTTTAAAAATATTTGAGGGGGAACATACCTTAATGAGACCGTACGGGTCCCGTGCGATATTGCAAGGTTATCTTGAGATTCCCGTGCGGAGATCGTACGGGTTCCGTACGGACATCGAGAGGATACCGCACGATCACCGCACGATCCTACGGGTCTTATTTTGGATGTTTGATAGGCAAGATATCGTGCGATATCCGCGCGATCATCGCAAGGGTTCCGTGCGATGTCCGTGTGGCGACCGTGCGGTGTCTGCACAATGCTACGGGCTTGCGATTTTTAAGGCTTAAGTAACTATTGTCTTAACTGGGCACTAGAATTTTGACTGTAAATTTAAAACAACAACAAAAAAAAAAAAAAAAACAACAAAAAAAACACGCTGGTGTGTAGTAATATTTTGTTCTGTATTCAGTAAAGGGTTCACGTTCAAATTCTATTCTTATTCCTATAACAAAACAGTTTCAACATTATTTTCCCTACAACATATTACTTACATATGCATGTTAAGTAAATGTATTTAAAACTAGAGAGTATTCATATTTTAAATATTTGCAATCGGACCATATTCTTTTTACCATTCTTTCCAGCTTGTGAGGCCTTATTCCGGTAGATCTATTTTATTCAAGACTGTAGTCTATTTTTGAAGAGAAATGTGTTATTCAAGACTGTCTAATCCCGGAGCAGTGTTTTATTTAAGACTCTCAGTTCCATTCAAAACAGATCTATTTACTAACAAAGCTGTACATTTCGTGAACACCTGGGTCTCCGTTGAAAGACACTGCGTGCTCTTTCAATTATTGTGTTCTCTGTACAGTTAATTTGTACAGCCTTTACCTAGCAGAGTAAAATTGATATGCTTGTTTAAGAGCTTGGTTTTCTTCTCTCTTGAATTAAAGCTCCCTTAAACATCTCTTTTAACACTACACAAGATTATTTTATAATTATTTTCCTTTAGGAAGCGAATCGTGAACTTCGTCCAACAATGTCTTCGGCGCTATATTTACATATGCTCTTAAGACGGTATTTCGCTGACCCCTCAAAATATTCCCCAAATTATTTCAGCATATGCGTGACATTCCAGGCAATTTCGCCACTGCGCAAAGCAAAGCCTCTGGCCAGCCTGTGCATCCACACAGTCTGACTTAGACTGGTAGCCGTCTCTTAAATAGAGGTTCATTATTGAAAATATGTAAAATAAAAGCAATGTCTAGTTTCTGAAAGCCTGTTTCTTTGAAGAGAAGTTAACTAATTTTTAAGGTCTGAATGGTTCAACTTTGTTATCTAGCTTGTTACAAACTTCTAAAAACAGGGCCTGAATCCCAGGCTAAGTCTGACTAAAGTCTTCACTATGCGTAGATAGATGAGGTCTTTCTCACTCTTTAGGTGGTCAGTGAATTTTCTAGTTAACAACACCGTGAAATTGACAATGTGAATGATTAAGGAATGAAATTGAATGAGTGTGTGGAGCGAGTTTTGAGTGAATTTAAGGGGGGGGGGGTTTGAACCAATATCGCTAATTTTGTTCAGGATGAACCCAATTAGCGACATTGATTACCTCCCTTTAGACCATTAAAAATCTGTTGAGCGATATAGGGTCATTACGTATCTATTGTTTTTGCTATGTTCATTAAGAATTCTCCGTACCAAGGTAACGTAAGAAACACACTAAGTTTCGTTTAACAAAATATATACGATAAATGTCGATGTTCTTGAAATGCAGTAGGTTACAGTTAAAAAAAATCGTCAAATTGACACTCATTCCGAGTAGAATCATTCTTAATCATTCACTCAGCGCTCCATTCAATCATTACAAACACCCACTCAAACCATTCAAAATCGATCCAAATAAGTAAAAATGGTAGGATCAACAATAACATTCAAAATAAAAATCCACGATTTTTCTGACTTAATTGAACTGTGTAAGCGAATTTGTGTTCTTAAAGATACAAAAAGCTATTTAGAGGAGCTGTCTAAAAATTTTATTAAATAGAGGTAATAATCATCGCTAATTTTGATCATCTTAAACAAAATTAGCTATAAGGGAACCCTCCCCCCCACCCCTGAATTTCACTCAAAACTTACTCCTCCCACTCCATCAAATTAATTCGAAAATCATTCCAAAATAATTCACCTTGTCAATTTTACGATTTGCTAACTGTATCTGTAGGCACATATAGTCTATATGCGACCCCCTTCTTTTGGGAAGACTCAACCCTGGGTCTCGATAATACTTAAAAGTTCAATTTCATTATATCACTTTCACCCACAAAATATCTCTTTTAGTTAGTGTAACTTCATTTGAAACGAATATGATAATTTAATTTCACCGTATATCTTGGATTCAATCTATTTTGACATGTTTGCTTCCAGGTTGACTGAAGTTGAGAGGTGTTTTATTTCCTATACAAGAATGTTTCAAGTAGACCTAAATTCCTTAAGTTACTTTTCGAATGCATGTATATGGTAAATTCAATTTGAAAAAGATATGCATTGTATAACGGCAATCTTTTCACGAATAGAAACATTCGACATATTCAAAGCCTCCGTTTCGTCTGTATATGGATGTTACAGTTACAGTTAACAACATCGTGAAATTGACATGGTGAATGATTTTGGAAAGAAATTGGATAAGAGCGGGAGGAGAGAGTTTTTGCGTGTAGTGTAAGGGAGGTAATCTAATATCGCTAATTTTGTACCATATGATATTTATTCTCTCCCTTTAATAAAATATGCATACAAGTTCTATAAATAGTTTCATATTTCTTCAAGAACCAATCAGACGCTCATAGTTCCAAATTTCCAGTTAAATGACCATTTTTTATTCTAGCTATATCTATTTGAATGATGTTGTTGATCATATCTTTTTAGGGATTTTGGCGTTTTTGAATGGTTTGAGTGAGTGATTGGAATGAATGAATGGAGCGCTGAGTGATCGATCTAGAATGGTTTTGATTGAGATCGATGTCAATGTCACAATGTTACTTAATGTATAAATTCGACATTCTATGACAATCATTCAGTATCTTATAAAGATACATAAAATGGTTAGGGTAATACATATGAAAACATTGTAAGCACATGAGCGCGTGTTCTAGGACGAAATAAGAAGCATTGTCTCAGCCAACCTTGCATTTTATCTAGATGTTAGAAATTCTTGCAACTTTGTTGTCTTAGAACTTCATACAAAAATATCCGATACACTCTCATACTTACATTGACATATTTGTTCTGTTAAATATTTATTTTTATTTTTATGTCGATAAAATCAACATAGAGAATATACATCTTGTAACAAAATTTCAAGCAGACGTTTGGGTTAATAACCGCAACGCACCAAACATATGGAGCTTTCATACGAGAACCACTGACTTGTTTTTGCATTTTTTATGTCAATATTTACAGTTAGCTACATCGTGAAGTTGACATTCATCCCGATCAAAATCATTCTAAATCGCATGCTCATCGCTCCAATCATTCATTCCAAACTCTCACTCAAATCGATCAAAAACGATCGATCAAAATCATTTGACAACATTTCGATATCGTTCAAGACGGTCAACATTCTATTCAAATCTATCAAATTATTTGACAATTCTATTGGCTGGTGTGGATTTTAAAGAGTCTGATTTGACCAAAAAGACACACAAACAGACAAGTACGTATAATTTTATTAAAGGGCGGTAATTGATGTCGCTAATTTTGTTCATCATGAACAAAATTGGCGACATTAGATTACCTCGCTTTAATTTCACTCTAAACTCATTCAACACTCTCATTCAATTTCATTCCAAATACATTCCAAAATCATTAATCCTGTCAATTTCACGATTAACTTGTTAACCGTATCTATCATGGTAATGGCATTGTCTTAAACAAATACCATTGTATCAGATATATTGAAATCTAAAATGAAGTATCGATGAGGAATATCCAAACACCATCACGTCTTCATTATACGAAGAAATGATGTCTTTGACACGATGTCTTTTCATACAATTTTCATTTTCCAGGAGGATTTACAAATATATCTACGATCTTGCCTTTCTTATTGTGAATATTTTATAAGAAAACCCATCGAACAAGTACCTTGATTTGAAGTTAAAAAGTGTATTTTTATATTTTGGGACACCCTGTATGACTGAATACAGTTAACAACATCGTGAAATTGACAAGGTGAATGATTTTGGAATGATTTTCGATTGAAATTGATCGAGTGGGAGGAGTTGGTTTTGAGTGCAATTCAGGGGAGGTAATCCATCAACGCTCTTTTCTAGCAATTTTTATTTTCGTTTTGAATGTTAATGTTCATCTTACCATTTTAAGTGATTTGGAGCGTTTTTGAATGGTTTGATTGGGTATTTGGAATAAATGAATGGGGCGCTGAGTGAACGACTTAGCATGGTTTTGACCGGAATGACAGTCAATTTCTCGATATTATTAACTGTATAACGTGATTTGCTGCATCAGGGTAACATATACATGTATATTTACAAATTGTCTGGAAACACGATAACTGACAATCGACCTTATTGACCGAGTATAAGGTCAACCACCGAGGTCACCCAGTGAATGAAGAGAGAGGGCAAGAGAGACATCAATCACGGGGCTGCACACTGTAACCCTTTACAGTTGGGGCCAAATATTGTATTCTCTAATGGAAACCATTGGAAAACTTTAGATAAAAGACACGTTTTCAGGGCTTACTATCTTCCAAACCACTGCATTTTCACAACCTGATTTCCCAAATTTAAAGACCATATATAGCTACACGCGTTTTCTATAATCTACAAAGTTATTTGTGTGATGGTAAGAAGAGAATAATCAATAGGTGTCATATGGTCAATAAGTCGGACATTGAGATTTACCAATTAGTGGGAGGAAACGAGGGCAATTGCTTACACTTAACGAAACCGTTAGCGTGTGAGTATAAATGCGAAGGTTTCTAATGCGGGAATTTTCTCGATCAGATCAGTCGGTAGAGCACCGGACTTCAAAACAATTGAAGGTCAATCGCGTGGGTTCGATTCTCGGGCTGGCACACTAACAAAACTAGTTGTCTTTCGGATGAGACGTTAAACCGAGGTCCCTCCCGTGTAACGGAGCTTTACTCCGAGCACGTTGAAGAACCATGGCGGATCTCAGCAGTAGTTTCGTCAAGAGTCCTTGCACTTTCCCCTGTAACAAATAACCGTCTTCTAGGGGCGTCTCTAATATGGGCATATGCTACGGTAGCGACGATAAATAAATGGAAAAACGCACACATGTGACAATCCAAATTTCAAACATGTTGATAGAAAGCTTTTTTAATGTCTGCAATTGACTTTCAATGCAAAAATTGGGCATTTGTGATAAGTTAAAATGATATAAAAAAAAATACCGACCATTGGGTTCCATTTCGAAAACAGGTCGTAAGGACCAGTTAAATGATCGTCTCTCATACAGTAAATCGTCGAGGAAAGAAAGCTACCAACTCTGATGTCCGTTTTACTTAACATCTTACGATCATTTGTTGCGTAAGTCAAAAATAATAGTTGCTTCTACAGTAGTAACTAAATATGGAATTCTGCCAAGCACCATCTCATTGAAATCGTCATCTAGGTATAAATATCCGTTAAGAATTAAAAATCGAAAAAAATGCAAACGACTGTTTTTAGTTATCACGTGTAGTTCTTAATGGGGTGCCTTGAATAGTTTGAATACATAAGGCCAGTCTATGAGGCGATGTACAATGTAAGAAAAGATGTTGCACTATACTACCATCTGTGACCATGATGAAGTTTGGGGGCTCTAAAATCATCGTAACTATAAAACATTAAAGATTTAGTTTCTACGTTTTGGCAGCTGCCTGTCAGTCTTATATGTCGCATCATACAGATACACACTTGAACAATTAAGTCGAATAGATGGAAATTTAGCCGTTTAACCTTTTAAGCCAAGTATTTTTATGTCGACAGAAATGCGAAAACTTTCTCCCTTTTTTGCGACAGAAAAGAAAACGGTAAATTCGCTTGAAGAACCTATTTCCAGGCTTGCTGTAAAAGGAACATTCATGATTTAAAAAAGAAACTTGGGGGAAAAGATCTTTAATCCTTCAGAAATAGCTAGGTGTTTCTAATAAATTATATCGTGTCATAATCTATGTGAGTAAGCAGCTGGAAGCTAGGAAAGGGTGTGACAGTAGTACTCATGTACTGGTGTGAGAAATACCAGGAATCCACTGTTAGGTTCTCAAGCCATCGCGATATAACAGAACAATTGTTGAAAGCGGTGTCATCAAATATATCTCCATGCGATAAATGGGTTCCTAGTGATAGATCTGTAAATTTTTCCTTCCACAGTTCCTGTTGTCTTCTAAGATGACGAAAACGTGTATTGGAATTCATGGGGGTATGGCACTAAAATGTATTCAAATAAATCGTGATAAGGGTTTTAGTTTTATAATCAAATGAATTTATAAAAAAGACTCCTCCTTTGGACTGTTATGATTTATTGACATCGCCCAAAAAAGGCAAATAATGTACCCATTTTTTTGTTTTTCATAGAATTGTGTAATACGATGATAGCTTCCGAAATACAAGAAGTAGATGTACGCTCAAAATCTTATTTAATAGGGTATGAATGAAGTATGTCAAATCTTTGTTTTTGGGTTTTTTTATAGACGAAATTGAGAAAAAAAAGTGCAGAGATTACGGTAGTTGACCCCTAATAGTTCCGCTCAGTTTCTGAAGTAATAAACTTTAACATTGTTAATCGAGGTTTCCTAATGATATCATTAGGAAACCTCGGTTCGCATTGTGAAAAATCATGAGTTCCTAAATGTTTCGGAACTATTACATGTCCACTTCCTAAATGATAGACGCCTTTGAGTGTTTGCAAAATCTACTATAAATGACGATTGCTGAACAAATAATAATTTCTATGCTCATACGAACACATTTGTTACCCATGTACGCGACGTAGTTATGACGTTTGACAATTTTATAATTAAGGTAGTGGACCGGTAATAGTTCCACAACGTTTCTGAAGTCATAAACTTTAACACATTTTAACCGAGGATTCCTAATGGTTTCATTAGGAAACCTCGTTTGACATTGTGAAAGATCATGAGTTCCGAAATATTGCGGAATTATTACTGGTCTACTTAATAGTAAAGATGACTTTTATTAAAAAGTAAAAAAAATTGGCATACGCTTTCGCGTATTTATCATATTTACGCTACAAATTACCAGAAAAAATAACCAAATATTTATGTTCTAACTGTATAATGTCAAGAGCTCTCGAGAGCAATCGTGCATGGTTTATCTCAATGACTCTTCAATTCAAACGGAGGCCATGTGTTCCTTTTGATCGATTTTAAAAGTGGATGTCTTACCTTTTCTTCTTTATTAACATATAAAAAATGGAAGTATTTTGTTAGTAAAATTGCAAATCATCGAAACTAGAGTTTGAATCAATCTGTAGTTACAGATGATTTACAAATTCCTCGAGAGTAAGTATAAGTACACCGAGTTTAAATCATTTTACGATTTATTTCTCAAAAATATTTTTTTCTTTAAGTAGAGAAGAAGAACAATTGGTAATGGTGATGATAACAATTATGACCATGGTAATTATAGTAACATTATGTACAACAAGACAATAACAACTTCTACTATAACTACTTTTGACATTACCTTTGACAATTATGATAAAAACAATCCGGTAAAAAGTGCGGATTTTTTGGCTTGAGTGAAACTCCATAAGACCTATGTACTGTGTTATCAGACGGATCCTCCTAAATTTCTAAAGGCCTCTCACTTATAACAATCCTCATGTTATAAAATCGCTTAGATTTATTTTCTGACATGTAGATGGACGAATGGAAAACACGTCATCACTAAAACTATCGATAAAAAAAATACAAAAACAAAGATAAGAATCGAAAAAGTCACGTTTGGATCCTATTATGGTTTTTAATTAAAGTCCGTTTATGTTTATGGCCGTTTAGAGCCGCCAAAATATGTTTTTATGTGGAGGTCAAAAGTTTCACATGTCAGACAAGTATAATGACTTCAGTCATTACAGTTGACATTTGAATATATAGTTGGTAAATATATAGATCTTTTCGACTTCCCGAGTGTAGAACGCTTGACCTCATTTAACCGCGAGTCAATAACAACATTCGTTTCAGCGATACTTTAGCCTTCGTTACTCAAGGAAAAAAGTTCAAACCGACGTTCGGATAAACTCTTTTCTACACTTCGATAATGATACGTCAGTTTAAGGTAACTGCGGACAGATAAAATGGTCGAAATATCGACTTTCTTAAAATCTCTCAATAATTGCTGAGATTTATATTTGGAGTGCGGGAATAAGCTAACACGCAATGAAAAGGGTCTGAAGCTCGTTCATTTGACGTCATGACGTCATTAAGGGGCCAACCCCTTTTCGACCCGCCAAAATCAGTATTTGCAAATATTTTTTGAATAAATCGGTCGATTTTTACGAAAAAAGTTTCATTTAGGAAGTCCAAGAACGCCTGAGCTAGTCGTTTATTTTCCGTACAAATTTTAATAGAAAAAATGGCCCAAAACGCTATTTATTTCGCGATTTTATAGATTTGACGTTCCTTTTTTTATTTCTTTTTTTGTAAATAAATATAAATTTCTCAAAATTTTGCCCGGTGACATATGCTGATGTTTTGTTATTTTGTAGCGAAAAGAATGTGCTTTGCATTAATCAAATAAAAATTGTATGTCTTCGGGTTAGATTTTTTATTAAATTCGATTTTCCGAAGTTGTTGCAACATTTTTCGCCGAATTCGACGTCGCGCCAAAACCATAGGTACTATGCTTATTTGGCGCCAATATACGTGTAATAAGGCATTCAAAAATATTTGAAATTAAGGTTTATTGTAAAAAATAGGATTCAGAAGTATCAAATCTGAATGTGATTTTAAGAAATACTAAATTCACTTAATTTTTCATCCATTTAAAAAGACAGCTTTTGTGAACAGTTGACGCGACGTTGAAATATCCTTTGATTTGCGGTATCTTCGCAGAATCGAATTTTACAAAAAATCTAACCCGAAGACACATGGTTTTTATTTCAAAAAACTTCAGCGGAATGGTTTTGGAGCAACATATCTAAATTTCAACATAGGTCACCGGACAAATTTTCGAGAAAAAAGCAATATTTTCAGTAACTGTACTCGAAAACAGCAACGCAGAAGGCATTAACATTTAATGCGTTACACTTTTTTTTGTATTTCTTACATTTATTTCATCATATCAATAAAAACATAACATCGGGCGTCGTAATACTAAGCAAATGGCGTTTTCGGGATAAAAATCGGTTTATTATTTCCAAAAATAATGGACAATTACTGATTTTGGTCCCTAAAAAAGGGGTCGGCCCCTTGATGACGTCATAACGTCGACTCTACGTTATGAAATTCCTTTTTATGGCCGATATATGAAAGCGGATACTTCAAAGTTCAGTTTCAACGCATTAGGCATGATTTGCAGTTAATTTAAAATTTGGAGCTAAAATGGCCCTCTATGTGTCCGCAGTTACCTTAAGGTCACAAGTACAGTTAACAATATCGTGAAAAGGTGAATTATTTTTGAAAGAAATTGAATGAGTGTATGGAGCGAGTTTTGTTCAGGATGAACACAATTAGTGATATTTACCCCCCCCCTTTTTTTTTTATAAAATATGCATTCAAGTACTAATTATAGCTTCTTATTTCTTCAATAATCTATCATACGCTTACAATTTGTGAAATCGCGATTCATTTCTATTTTTTTTAAATGACGTTGAATGAATATCTTATTTAGTGGGATAAGGTCGTTTTTGAAAGGTTTAAGTGAGAGTTTGGAATGAATGAGTGGAGCGATGTCAATTTCACGATGATGTTAACTTTAATTGAAAGGTTGCTAGACATCACCATTGTTCTCCTATATGACAGTCTATGTTGTTGTCGCGAACGGCTAATTGTTCGCAAACACCGTGAAATTGACAAGAGGAATGGTTTTGGAATGAAAATAAATGAGTGTGTAGCGTGTTTTGAGTGAAATTAAAGGGAGGTAATCCATAATCGCTAATTTTGTTCAAGATGAACAAAATTAGCAAATTTTATCTCCTTCCTTTAAGAAAAAATGCATATATAGGTTCTGTGAGTACTTTTCTGCCTCACGAATGCATAATATGCTTAAAAATCCTATTATGTCAGTGAAAACGGGGACTTTTTCTACCGAAAGATATTTAGAGCGTTTTTGAATGGTTTGAGTGAGTGTTTGGAATGAATGACCGGAACGCTGATTGAGGTATTTGGAATGATTTTGCTTGAAATGCAATTTCGCGATGAACTTAATTGTATTCATTATAAGGCAAAGTCATTCTTGAATGCAAAATACTGTAAAATTTGTGTTAAGCGACTACTTAGGGGACCATCCAAGAGTGGTCACTTATGGGAATGTTCGCTCAATGCAAATTTCATGCTAAATAAGACAGGTCATTGGAAAGCATTTATTGTCGCATAATGCTTACTGAATCATATGGTGTCCAAACCGATTAGAATCGTCTCAATGAGACGATTCTAATGGGTTTTAACATCATCAGATTTAAAAAGTAAAAAAAAAAAAATGTTTATTTGAAAATGTCCACTTTTCAGATTTTGCTTACAGTGAAGGGACTTTTATTGATGGTCGCTTGATAAAAATGGTCGCTTAATAGAGGAAGGCGCTAGGGCAATATACACTGCATGTATGGGTTAGACTAACCATTATACTAGAAGCTCTTATCGATACAGTCCGGCCTTTTGCTCGACTTCTTGCCTTACTAAAGTGAAGATCGTTAAACTTCAACAAAAAGGCAAATTATAGGTTTCAACAGTAAGAATTGCGAATGCCTGTGAATACAACTATTTACTTTAATTTATTTGAGTACACGAATAGCTTGAAGTGTTGATAAAAGATTTTTGTAGTATCGTGTTCAAATGAACATCTTTTGTAAAACGTGAAAATTATATCCATTATACAAGTTATCAGAAATGGACATTCTATTAATTTGGAATGAAAATTCTGATGGCTCTAAAATAGGGAAATGAACGTCTAGAACCATTTAAAGAAACATTTGCAACCCGTCACACGACAAGGGGCCATCTTGGAACTCCGTAAAATAATTATTTGAATAAAAACTTTGATCAAGCATAGGTTAACTTGAGTGCACATTTCGCTAACACGTTTATAAAAAGGAAGAGTGATCATTTTAGCTTCAGAAAATCAGTCAAATACGTGTCGAATAGGCTCGACCCTAGTCAGACAGAGATCGACCACAGTCCCCATTTTGAAAATATGACAGGCCTATAGTAAGGTAGAATGATCTCTAAGATTTAAACTATCTGCAGAAGGCAAACAGGTTCGATCACGGTCAGCCTTAACCCTCTCCACACCAGCAAATAATATCGTGCAAAGATTTGACAATTTGAAAAGGAAAAGGTTTTGTACAATTTTGAAGTGTTATTGAAATATTTGGAAGCTTTTTTATGTTTAATGTGAGTGTTCAGAATGAACGAATTAAGTGTTTCGGGAATGGTTTTGATCGGAATTAGGGTCAATTTCACGATGTACATGTATTTTAAAAACTGTTCTCTTTATGTATAGATCTAATAATTTAACTATCGAATTAATTAAAAAGAAAGATTCATTCCTTCGTTATAACACATATAAAAGTTAAAAAAAGTAACATAATAAAAAAAAAACTGAAAAAGAAAGAGGAAACAAAATACGCTTCATTGCTAGATTAAAATCTGAAAAGATCAATTTACTCAATAAAGGTAATGACAAAATAATTCGCAAATTGACCAAATATGAAGATCTTAATCAGTGGCAGGGGGTGCAAAATCTAATTACAAAGCTGCTCTTTTTTTATTCGCGTGAGATTTTTTTCTTTGAGATTAAAATCCAATTTAGACTGTGATACAATAGATTTTATCGCCGATAGTTTTTGATTACTAAAGATAGGTGACCCGTCAACGGTTCTGTCAGAAATGCAAACAATGTCTTCATTTACTCGCTCGCTCCTAGACTTAATTAGAGACTCGCACCAACCCTAAGTTCAGGATGACCGGAAGGTGCAAACAGTTTTCCAATTTTACCCCGCTTTGCACGCAAGCGAACGTGCAAAGCGGGGTATAATTGGTCAACTTTTTGCACCGTTTGGTCATCCTGAACGCAATGCAGGTTGCATTTTTTGAAGAGAGCTAAATGTTTTTAAAAACAACTGCTGCAATACCATGTGAATGACCTAACTCTCACAAGACCTTCATTCGATCAATCAATCAATTTAAAGACGGCCATGTAACCCATGTCTTACAAATAGTATCATTGTGAAATTGGCTTTCATCTCGATCAAAACCATTTTAATCATTCGCTCAGCGCCCCATTTATTCATTCCAAACACTCGAGCCAAACAAAATGCTGCGAAATCATTCCAAACTCTTCGAGGCCGTTCAAAACAATCAACATTTCATTTAAAAAGGTCAAACAATTCCACAATTATATTAACTGGTGTTGACTATAAAGCGTCGAATTAGTGCGTGAAGATATGCAAAAAGACATAGACATAACTTTATTTCAGCATACGCGTGGCATTTCCAACAATTTGACATGTGCGTTAAATCTAAACATTGAGCAGCTCCGACAGCAACACAGAGCAAGTTTTAGGTCGCCTGGCTATCTTAAGGTAGCATGAGAGCTTCGCGCAAATTTGAAATTGTTGGAAATGTCACGCACAGGATTATTTTAGAAATCAAACATAGTTTCTCTCCCATACAATTATCGAAAATATTTTGTCAATATCTGATTATATACTATAATAAATTGAAATGTAATTGAAATAAGAGAAAAGGTAATAACTCATTGCAAAGAGGGTACCTATAGCAAGTAATCAGAATTCACTGGACATCGAAAGCATCGCACTTACAGTTGCTTTAAGCTGAATTTACGATGTTTTAGTTTCCCACTAATTGAATTAAGTATACATACAATTCTTTCTCAGTACAAGCGAACATCTAAAAAAATATATATATATTTAATTCAATGTAGATCGAGCAGTTTGTATTAACACAGCACAAGTGTTTGCATATTTGATCTTAAAATTAGAAAAGAAGGTAGATTTTTCACCAAGCCAGTCGATAATATATCACTCCCCTTTAATTTAATTAATTATTGATTTTTGAATTTCAAATGCAATTCAAAAATCATTCACCGCATCAATTTTATAATGTTACCAACTCTAAGACCTCAAAGTGACATACATTTTTTTACGATTGACAACTAAAGTGCTAATAAAAGTTGAAATCACAATCAGACCACACAGAAAACTACATCATACGAGTGGCATCGCTCTTATGACAAGGAAGAATAACCATTTGAACAGCATTAAAAAATACAGTTTCGTCTACAAAGACCCGATCGGGTCGACTTTTGTTTCAAGTCCATTTGTGCTGAATGGGTTACAGTAAACAACACAATTCCGAGCAAAAGCATTCTTATTACTTACTCAACGCACCATTCGTTGCATTAAAACTCTCATCCAAATAACTCAAGAACGATCCAAAATTGGTCCAAAACGCTTCGAAATCACTCAAAACGATCACCATTTCATTTCATTTTTATTCGATTAAATAATTACACGGTTTTATTGTCTTGTGTGCATTTCAAAGGGCCTGATTGACCCGTGAAGACACACAAAGAGAAAAGTCTGTAGATTTTATTAAAGGGGGGAAATAAAAAACGATAATTTCGTCTGGCTGGACATGAAATTGAATGAGCGTGCGGAGCGAGTTTTCAGTGGAATTCAAGTGCGATATCCAATATAGTTAATTTTGTTCAAGATTAACAAAATTAGCGATATTTATTAGCGAATAGTTTAGAAAGAATTTGATCGGAATAAGTGTCAATTTCTCGATGTACATCCCAGTTTCACCGTTTCGGCGAAATTTGACTTCTCGATAGGCTGCGAAATCCAATGACCTTCAAGCAATAGTTGTACAGAGTGTCCAATGGTCTTATACTAGTACTTCTTAACTTAAATATTATGTGTAAATTTAAAATGTTTGTGAAGTGTTCATATCTATCATATTCTATAAATGGTTCGAGATATCTAGTCTATCCCAAAATCTATTTGGACTTACTAGAAAAAATATATGTGACACAAAACGCGAAAAGGTACCATTTCGGAATTCTGTAAAATAGATATTTGAAAAAAATATAGGTCAACCAGAGGTTGAATTTCAAAAATTCTTTCACAGTCTGACTAGGGTCGACACTTTACGCACTTCCCAGATGGTCCCTTTTCGCGTGACGGGTATCAATTACATTTAAAATACATAACAAGTATTTCATGTAAGACCACACAAGTAAGTAAACAGTCTGATTTTTTTCAGAAAGTTTTAACATGTTCCAGTAGCATACTTTAGATCCCCTGAACTGATTTCAAATAACATGTTATTTTCTTTGATGTATACAGATGATAAAAACAACATGAAATCAAATCGCTGTATTAGTCGATAAATCATAAATGCATACGTGCACCTGGGCTCAATTTTCACACAAGTTTGTTCATTCACTTTGGTGTCTAGTTTCTGCAATCCAAATATTTTTTTATATAAAGGGACCATCTGGGAAGTGCTTAAAGTGGCGACCCTTGTCAGACTGCGCGGATTGCGCAGACTGACTAGAGCCGAAACTGTTCGCACTTTACTTATTTGCTGAATCTAGAATGATTAATCAGTGAAAGAATTTTTGCATTGCGACTTCTGGTTGACCTATGCTGGACCAAATCTCTTTTTCAAATTTTCATTTTAAAAGGTTCCTAGGTGGTCACTTTTCGGATGACGGGTCACAAATTGTACGTACACACGTCTATCGACGATTTACGGTAACAGCATCATTGAGAAAATGTAATTTACCTTGACCAAGCCCATTTTAAATCGCTCGCTCAGCGCTTCATTCATTCATTCATTTATTCGTTCGTTCGTTCAATTGTTCGTTCATTCATTCATTTATTCATTCATTCATTCATTCATTCATTCATTCATTCATTCATTCATTCATTCATGTGGTAAATTTGATCTTAAGGTAGAACGTCGGCCACTTGACCCAAAGGTCCTGAGATCGATTCCCGGGAGCGGCTATCGATCTTGGTTCTTTTATTGGTCCACTCTTCGGCGAGAGTACTGGTGAATTTTCTAGGAAGCAGAATCGAGAGGGATTTATCTAAGATGAAAGAACTTGTTACCCAATCGATTTTGAATAAGTGGAATTGAATCAATAATTAATTGATTGGTTAATTGTTTAATTCATTCATTCATTTATTCATTCATTCCAAACACTTATTGATGAATCGAGAAATTTCAAATGGTTATTTGTATTTTTCTATCATGAATAATTAATAAATTGCGGATAAAACGATAATATGTCTACGAAATTCAATTCTCTTGTAATCAAATATTCCTAGCCTTCGAAAATTAAATAGAGCTTGTCAAGTTTGACTCGTAAAATCGGTTGGGTTAGGCTCGCAAGTGCACGTGCAAAGCGGGCTATAAATCTGTATGCAGTATGCAGTTATATCTGAACACAGGACAATTCTCGCCAACTAACCAGCCCTGCGTTAATGACCACGGTGCAAACAGTTTGTCAGTTATATTCCGCTTTGCAAGCAAATGCATGTGCAAAGCCGGATATAATTTGAAAACTGTTTACACCGTGTTTGATCCTGAACGTAGGGCTGTGTCATGGTTAAGACTATAAAGAAACCCTTCCTAGTTGCAAGTTATTATGACATCAACTTGTTTTATTCCGGGAATAATTTGTTGGTAAATATTGCGTCCTTACCGTAAAATCGGTAAGTTGGCGAGAACTGCTATGCAACGAGAATTGGTCTCAAGGCAGATTATTTATAATGTCATATATAAATCTGTTTTTTCTAAATGAAAAAGTTTGTTGTGGGTACTCACTTAAATTGTCTCGACGAGACTTTGAGTTTCTGAAAAAAAAAAAAACTCGAATCAAGTATGTTATCGGTACTCACTGAAATTGTCTCGACGAGACTTTGGGTTTGTGGACAATGATAAATATTACTCGAAGCTAAAATCCAAAATATCGCACTCCGCTGTTGTTCCGGTAAATACAAATGAGACCCGTCATGCGAAAAGGGACCATGTGGGTAGTGGGTAAAATCTCGACCCTTATCAGACTGTGCGGACTGCACAGATTGACTAGGGTTGAACTTTTTAGCACCTTACTTATTTTCTGAATCTAGAAAAATCAATCTACCTTCCCGTGAAAGAATTTTTTTTTAATTGGGACCTCTGGTTGACATATTCTAGAACCAATCTCTTTTTCAAATGTTTATTTTACGGAGTTACCAAATGGTACCTTTTCGCGTTATGTGTTACAAATAATAAAAAAAAAAAAGATTCCTAAGCAAAGACGTCCAAAACTGATTTTGATAGAATATTTTTATTAAAGAAAGTGGTCATTAAATCGAGATGGTGTCTCCAGGAAGATCGTCCGTATTTATGATTAGAAAAGGATCAACTGTGTCCAATGTTGATTAAATACCTGTCCACATGCCAAATGCTGTAATCAATTACAATCAAATTACAACCATTGTGAACGTCAATAGAACATCAAACATTCAAGAAAGTGTAGAATTCCATGCAAGTTAATCACAACCAGTCACCAGAAAATGACTCTGAAACAGGGTTTATTTTGAAAATATCTTTTTTTTTCTGGTTTAGAAGTAAAAAGCAGGTGGTATAAACTAAGATCAGACTGCACATATGCGCAGACTGATCTTTGTCTATACCTCCTGCCAAGCACATATATTCCACTTTCAGCATAACAAGGGTTAATTCATTCTTGAAAAAAGTGTTGGTTACGAAATAAAAATCTCAAGACAGAAAGATATAAGTTTAAGAAAAAAAAAACAAAAACATTTATTTCAACTAAGACATACCTCAATTTATAATTGAAGTGGTGATTATACAGTAAAATGAGTTTTTGGTTCGCCTCGTATTTCACTTTTTGTGGAAATAAATTGCGGTTAATGGGACATGAAAATCGCAATTTTCCGTCAGAACGCTGATATTGAAATAGACAACTGCCACAAGAAAATACACTCCAAGTAGTAGAGTTTAAAGTCTAGTTAAATGACAGTAATGTTAAGATTTTGAAAAAAAAAAAAAACTTTAAAAAAACTGCTGACAACATCATGAAATTGACAATCATTCCGATCAAAACCATTGCAAATCACTCACTCACTCATCGTTCAATTCGTAACATCCAAAACACTTATTCCAATCACTAAAAAAAGCTAACTGAATTTTTTCATAAATGCTTCGAAATCATTCAAAACGTTTACCATCCTATCCAAATCAATTAAATCATAGCACGATTTGATTGGTTGGTGTGATTTTTAAAGCATGTGATTGGTCCGTGAAGACACACAAGGAACAGAAAAGTACGAAACTTTTAAGAGGGGAGGGGGGGGGGGGGGTGTTAATAAAATATCATTAATCCCGTTCAACTTATATCACCTAATTACATTTTAAACTCACCCATCCTACTCATTCAATTTCATTTCGAAATCATTCAAAAATGATTCACCTTATCAATTACTCCTTGTAGCCGCATGAAAGTATCTTCGATCTAGTTATTTTTTTTCAATTAAAAGATAAAGAGATAATTTGTTTATTTCATTGAAGTATGACACTAAAAACCTAATCACACTGTATGAATACGCAAAGCGTGATACCTCCATGAAATTAACAAATAAGCTCTTCATATTTTATAATTTAATACCATTTCTTTAAAAGCTTACAAAATAGATGCGTTCTCAAAATTGTTTTCATTGAGAAATAAACCCAAATTTTCAGCCAAAAGGAATGCAAGAAAGGTGACGGAAACTACTAATATTAAATCATTATTTTTTTGTGTGGACACCCGTTGTAGGCACTGAAGAAATGATACGCAACATTGCCTTTTTAGCCATGCTCATGCTTCCGCCAAGGCGGTAGATCACGTGACTTAAAATCACTAAGTTTTATATCATTAGCAAGATTCTCGGGCAGGCACACAAACAAGATGACTTTCTTTCGGACGGAACATTGATCCGAGGCCCTATGTGCCGTAGCTTTACATCGAACACGTAAAAGTACAAAGTGAATTCAAGCATGCTGTAGTGTCGTCCCGTGCAACCGTTTTCCGAAGGCGCCGCTCATACACATGTATTATATGATTCGCAGAGATGATACTTAAGGCATATTTTTGTTTTCTACAAAGCTTTGACAGACAGTACAGACTGAGATCAGCCTGCAAAGGATTGAAGTCTGATCTTAGGCTATATTGCTTACTTTCTGCATGTTTACGCAGCACGAATTAGACTAAATGTCCTTTTTTCAGAGCAGCATTTTGAACTATTTTAATGAGGATGTATAAAGCTATATATCTTAAATGAACGGTGGCTTACCTTTTTGACATTCTGACACCTGGCTGTCTTTATACAGGCAATCAGTCGTATATGATATATTTGCATGGTTGAACATCTTTGCTTGATATTTTCTCCTCAAATTATTTCTAATTATAAATAACTACTCAGTCATTAGGGTGACAACTCTCGGTCTATATGTTTTTTAGGGGTCGGGGTAGGGTGGGGGTGTAGTGTGGAGGGGGGGGGGGGGATACGACGGTCTCGGGGTTTTTAAGTTTTGCCATTTGTGCTCTTTCGGACAGGCTAGACCATAGATGGGACCATAGATGCGATAACGTGTCTCTCCTTTGATAATCCTTGACCGTCAGAATTTCGATTGGTCAGCGAGAAACAGTTGTAACTGCCTGTATGTTTATAGGCAGTTACAACTGTTTTGTACTTAGCCATCGATTTCAGAGAGAGGTACACATTATTGTAGCTAGTCAAACCAGTCCTGTGCTGCGTACTCACGTGCAAAGCGGGGTATATTTTGCTCCGTCTTGTCATCCAAAACGCACGGATGGTCATCTTGATAGATCAAATGAACGAGGAAATCGTCACTTTTAAAATGTTATCCATCACGACAAAAAGGGATACATCTGGAAGTGCGATATATGTTTAAGATTTCATATGCTGTAATAAAACTAACGAGCAGTCGAGACATTCACTCAATGCATCTAAATTATTATACCTTGGTTTATTTGACCCGAATTTGACCTCTGTAGAAAAAAATGCTTAAACGACATTTACCGAAATATCTTCTTAATTAACAAAATATATATTACATTAAATACAGTTTGTTATTTATTCCTAGGAAAGCACGTGCAAATGCGAATAGGAATAGTCGGACTTTTATTCATCTAAATAGCAAGGGTTAGATTCAGGTCAATAAAATCGCGCTATAACTGATCATCTAGACAAACATCAGGGTCCAGGGTAGTAAAACTTTTCTCAATTCTCAATTCAAAATGTTTTCAAATTTCAATTTGAGATTAAAGCCGCAATTCTGTTGAAATACTCATTTTAATGTATTAACATAAAAGATGATATTAATAAGTTGTCATGAATAACAACTTATTAATATTATCTTTTATTTTCATACATTTATTTAAATTTAAAATTTGAAAAAATCCTCAGTTGATCCTGAAAAAAGTTTTATAGCCTTGGTCTAAGTCAGTATTAATGTGCAAAAGAAGACTGCGATCAGAATGTGCGTGTTTACAGGCTGTTCAGATATAGCACAGCTTTCTGTCGGAATACTTTGCTTTTTTTAGACTGGTCGCATATTGAGGGTTTAGTGCAAGAGTGTACTAAGTGTATATACATTGTATATAAACTTAGTACAGTCTTGAACTGAACCCTCGATATATGAAATACGAGTAACGTCCAAAACTGAGACTAATCTGAGTTATTACTTGAGACAGATGTGAAATTGTTTGAAACGTCACGCACATTCCTCTTAATGATTGGTCCTTACACGATACATGAGGGTGCTGATGAAGATTGTTTGTAACTGTTCCTAACCGCGTGAACGGCATCATGTACGCAACAAATGTGATTGTAACATTATTCAACTTTCTCATTTTCTTTAACTGTAGTGGCCTGCATGGTAAATATATATTTATCTATCCAATATCAAATAATTTGAACTTTAACTTTTAACCTCCTCTGTAAATGAATAACTTAGTTTAGTTTATTCCAATTTGTTTTACTTCCATTACGACGAAACCTTAAGCTTATAGAGTCACTCTCGAACACTCAATTTAGCCCTGCGTATGTGCACATGCAAAGCGGGGTGCCATCACAAAACGTTGGCTAAACGTTTTACATCCTGAACGCAGGACAGATATTTTCACGTCCCTTAGAGAGAGGCAGTGGCTTAAACCCACTGCAACCCAATTCTACAGCTGGGTGAACTGGGACTGGCTATTAAGTGTTTTGGCCATAAACACAACCCGGCTACAGTGGGGCTCGAACCACGGACCTCCAGGTCACGGATCGAGCGCCTTTATCACTAGGCCATCGATGCAGTCTAATGAATAACTTGAAAAGTCTTAGTAATTTGACACCATTGTTGTAATGGAATTAAAAAAAAGTTTTTTTCATTTTTCATTGAAAATGAAAAAATTGAAAATGCTGGAATGTCAGAAAATATGATAATAAATTTCTTGGGAAATGTTAGAAGTAGAACACAAGTGTTGACAAGTGTTTACGACATTATAGAATTGTCGTAAATCCGCGTAATTATTATACATTCCAATGGCATGCTGATAATGTACTTAACTGCGAAATAACTTGTACTCCCTGGTTTGTTTTCATGGTAAATCAGAAAAGTAAACATCAATAGCAACAAGTGATAAATTCTGCGAAACGAAAAGGCAATTGGGCTTCTGCATCGCCAAATGTCAAGAGAACTTGTCAATGTTGAAAAAATGTTTGTTTCATCGTGAATTTTACTTTGTGAATAACATTGGAAAGACTTTTGAATAAATTTGAATGAATGGAATGAGAGTGTTTTAAATGAAGTTAAAGGGAGGTAATATAATAACGATAAATTGTAGACATATTTATTTCTTCTCTTTAATACAATACGTATTTTTCTGATTGTGATTCTTCGCGGATCAATCAGACACTTCAAATTCGCTCCAAACAATTAAAATGTAGAATGATTTTAACTATTTTGTTGCACTTGTAAATGGTTCTGAACATTTTGAAGTCTGCGCAGCTTTATGTCGGATTTCACATAATGTTTGAAATGAAAGAATGTGGCAATGAGAATCAATTTTACGATGTTACTAATGATATAAATTGAAAAGGAGTACAATAAAGGGTCATCCTGTAAAATGTAGGTGATATCTGCTTGATTATAAAAATAAAATGAAGTCCATCCAGCAGGCTATGAAGTATTGAAATTTGTCCCGACCAAAACGCCGGGTTTTCGTCAAAATAAAATTAGTTTGAGAAATCTTATAAATTAAGTAGTAACCAATAAATGCTTCTGTAAAATTAGGGTTAAATGCTGCCTATGGAGAATGTCACCATAATGTTTTCGAAATTTCCCAAATATGGAAACCTTCTTAGGGCAGTTCTTCCGTAATAAAAAATAGGCAAAAAGGAATCTTTTAAAGGGTATCCAATGTTCATTAATATCCGATGTGGTTTTTGTCCACTACACACTTTCTGTTAACGTGATTTTTAAGTTTGAATGCGGAGCAATTCCAACTTAGATTTAACAAAACCGCAAAATGAACACAAGATAAATTAATTTCGGGATTTTTGAGAACACACATCACGTGAACAGGATGTGAGTACACTTCGGCCTATTTTCTATATCTCAACTTGACATATACATACAGTTTATTTCATCAAAAGGAAATAATCCTGTACAATTACACAACTATGACTTCATGTATATTATTAACACGCTAATTCATGATTTGAACGATATTTATTGAAATTTGCGGACGAATTTACTAATATCACATGTTTTCATTACTATATTTGGAGATCATGTGATAAGTCAAGTCAAATAAGGTCAGCTATTGAAAATAGCACTAGCCAATCACGTGATCTGCTTATTTGGCAATGTCGCGATCTGGTTTCTCAGTATTGTTGCAATAGCACAGGCCAATCACGTGATCTGCTTATTTGGTAATGTCGCGACCTATTTTCTTAGAATTATGTTATAGCTTCTTTAAAGGTATATTTTCTTTTTCTGAACGACCTTATCACACATTTAACTTATGACCAATTGTTATATTGTACATTTCTGTCTACAGTTACGAAATAAAAATCTTTAGTTTTTCTAAAGTGAAGATACACTTTTAAAGTTAATAAATATTTTTGCAACATATTGTCGTTTGTTTCCCGTCATATTGCAGTTATCTACATGAATGTTTCATTGTCAAAGCCCAAAATTTATCAAATAAAATCCTGGCCACCACATCTTTAATGGAATTATGAATATCTTTGTCCAATTGCATTCCATCACCAAAATAACTTGCCATTTGAAACAGACCTACTAGTTCAACTTGTTTCTTCATAGTCTTGCACATCAAAACGTTTAAGAGCACCATCATACAGTTAGTTACATCGTGAAATTGACAGTCATTATAATCAAAAACATTCTTAATCGCTCACTCAGCGCTCCATTCATTCATTTCAAACATTCACTCAAACCATTCAAAACTCTCAAAATTACTCAATAAATAAGATCAATTTGTACATTCAAAATTAATAAAGCATTTTAGAACCAAATCGCGATTTCACTGGCATAATTGAAATTTAAAACGTCTGATTGGTTCTTGGCGAAATATAAAGCTATTGGTGGAACTTTCGTGCATTTTTTTATTAAATGGAGGTTTTAGATATCATTAATTTTGTTCATCCTGAACAAAATTAGCAACATTGGATTCCCTTTCTTAAATTTCATTCAAAACTCGCTCCGCTCACTCATTCAACATCATTCCTAATTCATTCCAAAATCGTTCACCTCATCAATTTTACGATGTTCTTCAACTATACCCCCAACTCAGAAGTAGAGGAGCACATATTGATTTCATCATGTCTGTCTGTCAGTCCATTGACCTTTTGCTTTCCGCTAGCTTAACGGAGAAGCAATTGACCTGCAATAACGCAACTTTACACAAATATTGCCCTTGACCCAAAGAAATACCCTATTGTTTCGGGGTCACGGTCATAAGTTACCTTGAACTGTTAACAGTTTCCACTCCAACTGAACAACCAATTGACCCAAATATTAAAAATTGACACAAATGTTGTCAATGACTCAAGAAAGTGCCAAATTTTGGAGTCACGGAGGTCGAAGTTACAATTGAACTTCGTCCAAGAATTGTCTAGCGATTCCAATTGATGAAGTAAAAGACTTCCCTGCGAAAAAAAGCTTTTCATCAAGGACAAAGCGCTTGTTGAGGTCCACTTTGCGACAATTCTAATTAAAAATGTAATTGATAACTCAAATGGAGCAGAAGTCATTTGAAAAATAACAAAGCAACTGTTTTGAGTTTATAAGTGTCCGCCACTGCGTCCATTAGTCGGATGTATGGTCCATATCATTTTCTTCCTTTCTAGCTCACCTGATGACTACGTGCTCAAGGGGAGCTTTTAGGATCACCCTGACTCCGACGTCCGTCGTCAACTTTCTTAAAACTTCTTCTTCTCCTACAACGCTGGGCCGATTTCAATAAAACTTTACCAGAATGTTCCCTTGGTGACTTTCTTCAAAAATTCTTCGCTAAATTCTGACAATCCACAATCCGCAAAGTTTTGATTAGCCCATAAGTATGGGCGTGGCAGGACAGGGCTAATTTTGAGGCTCCTCTGTATATAGTGGTTGGGCAGGGTCTTTTGGCACTGTTTATTCTTCGAATTATATTTCCTTTCACCAATTAGGCAAATTTGAATGAAACTTTGTCAGAAAGTTTCTTGGATGAGATCCACTGGACAAATCGGATTCAGGACAGCGATTTATGACCATTTTGGCCCTCTTGTTATCATTTTTCTTCCATCAGTTGCAGGCCTGTATAGCGAATTAGGGGTTTAAGCGTCTCTCGTTGTTGAAATACATTGATTTTTATACGCCCGTCAAAAGACTCGACGTATTATGTGATCACCTGTGGTGGGCGGGAGGCGTTAGCTTCGTTAATGGCTTGAGGTCACCGTCTATTGAACGCATTCCAACTTATCAGTACTTTCAGTACTTTGATTACCGTAAGTAGCAATTAGTCCAGTGAACAAAAGAAGTGAATTCACCTGATCGAACTTTCAGAAGTCTAATTACAAATTATCAAATGAAATTCGCTGGATATTAACACTGTAAATATCTAAAGTAATATTTGTTCGGTTCCAAAGCAGCTTTTTCCTTTGAGTGCTCAAATGTTTAAATTTTAGTTTGCGAAAAGCCTAGGATTTAGAATATTTTGCTGGAATGTGTGCGCCAGATGTTAAACGTCGGTAACAGTTTACTAATTTATGATAATCTAACAATGTTTTTCTAGGATGCGACAGAGGAAAATTGTTCATCGTGTTATCTGGAGACAACTAGGTCGCATACTTATCAAACTAACGTTTGAAAATCTCAATTTTGACAGAACATAATCCCTAGAGAGCGTCATGGTGCTGCCAACGCCTTTTCTCCTCTTCTTCTGGCACTTATGGCAGTGATAATATTTACAGGAAGAGTAAATATAAGCGCAATCCGATGACATTTGTTTGTCCGGGGTTTATCCGCTTTTAACAATCTTTCAGTTGTATCGCGGCGGTTAGAGCACCTTACAATGGATTCCTTATATTTCTCTCACGAGTACTACCATCACATCCTTTGCTAGCACCAAGTTGCTATCTCACATAGATCTACGATCATCAACCCAATGGTGACAAATAGTCGGAAAGGATGACAACCGCAATCGGGGATCGAACCCGGGACCTCTAGATTGACAGTCCGACGCACTACCAGCTGCGCTATGGCAAAATGTTTGTTTGTTTCAATGGGTTTTATTCACAACTCAAGCTAAAACAATCTTTCACGGTGGCTAGAGCAACTTATAATGGATACCTGGTATTTCTCAAACCAATACTACCATTGCATCCTTTCCTAGCCTCCAGCTGCCATCCAAAGGGTCTACATTTATTAATTAAAAGTAAAATCTATAAAGAACAAAATGTCTCGGCACTTTGCACTCCTACAATGATCTACACGGTTCGCACATCAAAGAAGGTCCTTTTTGTGACCCGTCACACGAAAAGGGACTATCTGGGTAGTGCGTAAAGCCTCGACCCTTGTCAGACTGTCTTCTTGTAAAAAAAATCTTTGAATTGCGACATCTGGTTGACCTATGCTGGTCCCTATCTCTTTTTCATTTATTAGTTTAACAGAGTTCCCAGATGGTCCCATTTCGCGTGACGGGTCACATATGTATTTTGCGATGTTAATTCTTCGATATAATAATCCTGTTCTGTGTTCAGGATGACTAAAAAGGTCACAGAGCTAGTGATTACGACGAGATTTTGTCTGTTTTCTGATAATATACATACATGTATTCCTAGATACAGTTCTATGTGTAATTCTAGACAAAAACATGCCTATAATGAGGTTAAATTGCTATTGATCGGCTTCGTTTGCCTACCAGTTCGGAAACATTTAGTGACTTTTAATTGTATTACGCTCTCACTAGAATTATCGCATGTTGTTTTCTAGGTCTATAGTGAGAAGAATATATGACATAGTTCAAAAACATGCACCGTCACCAAGTAGCTACCTTGCGTTCAGGATGGCAAAACGGCGGCACTCTTGCAAACTGTTGCAAATTATAACCCGGTTAACACGTGCAGCTGCGCACAAAGCAGGTTATAATTTGCAAATGGTTTGCACAATTTTGCAATCCTTGCCAGTTGCGACGAAACGAAGCATTATTAAGCTACCTACGTTTGAAAATTTAGAAAAGTTAGATAGAAATCAGAATTTTTTTTCTGTAAATAAGAATTTATTTTCTTAAAAGAAATTCAAGTCGTGCTTCAGATAAAAGAATAAATTATTTGTCTTAACCCAGTCTACGCTGGTATAAGCCTGCAGTAAACATATCTTAGGTAGACACTTAAGACAAAGATCAGCCTGCATAGATGTGCAGCCTGATCTCAGCCTAAATTGCGTTCTTCCTCCATAATTATCGTGGGAACAACTATAGCCAGACTGCTAGATGCAATATGTTTGAAACATTATTTGAGTCAGTGCGTGACATTTCCAACAATTTCATGTGTGCGTGATAAAAAGAGGTAGCCTGCACACTCACGCAGTTCATTAAAACTAATTTTGGGTTGTGAATAGCGAGTTTAGGTCCTTTGCCATCTATTGAGAGTATTGTTAAGACTCTGATCAGATTGTGCGGCCGCACAGGCTGATCTGAGTCTCAACATTGCGTAAATGTGAAATTGTTGGAAATGTCACGCACAGGCTCATTTGGATACAGCAGGATAAGGGGCCATTATAATTCAAAAATGCATTAAACGATTTTTTGCATTACTGGCGAGACGATTTATTACCGATAATCCCACAAACGTGATCAGCGACATATAAAGATTCGGCGTACGTTCGAATTGACATGTTTGTATTGGGGTGTCTGCTTTTTAACCTTGTTTACACTCAGAGACTCATACTTAAGTCGAAACTAAAGTGCTTTCGTGCTGCAGAGTAAGGTCATTGCTGAAACACTGAAATATCGTGTTTGTAATGTAAACAATATGTCCCCGGAGGATACCGGAATATAAACATTTTCGGCTACTGATGTGAGATATGGGGAAATGAAAATACAAACTATCCTCAATGAGTTTTCCAGAAGTTATATGAAACGATTTTGTGCTTATTATAAGCAAAATAATTCATAGCAGCAAATGAAAACACTCTGGAAGATGTTTCAACAGTTGGAATATACCGTAAAAATTCTTTTACTGTTAAGCATGTTATATCTAGGTTGATTTTGGTACCGATGCAGTATTTTTGAATTGACAGTGGCCTTACTCAGGGGCAAATGCTTGACAAAAGTGACTAAATCAGAGGGTAGAATACGACAATAATCATGGTCAATATTCTATATAAGTAAACAATACTTCTTTATATATAAAGCCAAAGGTATCAACATTGGTCAGCCTACGCAATGAGGCCAGGGTTGATCCATTTGAACTACCAAGATGTTTCCAGCTTTTCGGCGACGGACAACAAGACCTATCCTCATTTTGAAGTACCTTTGCTTAACCTTCGACAGTGTCATTTATTTAAGTCTTTCTTTGAAAAAGCATTCAGGAAATCAAATTATTTAACATGTTATGATGAACATTTCATCTGCCAGAGAGTTTGTTTTCCTCAAATTACGAAAGAATGACAAAACCAATTCGCCTATTATCATAACTCTTTATAACGTCAGAGAAACTACTAATAAAAGTAATAAACGTGTACACGTTCATGGGCTTTCGTCATATTTTGCCTACCTATTACGGCGAAAGTACTGTGTAACAGCGTTTTCTTCATAACAAGAGGGCCATAGTGGCCCTTAATCGCTCACCTGAATGAACTGTCTAAAATTTTCAAAAGAAGTATGAGAAATAGAATGATAAATGACTGAGCTAAACAAAGCTGTTGCTTCTATACAACTTGAGAATCCTTTTTTTTTTTTACAATTTTAAGGTTGACTAACAAGGATTTTAATAATTGATTTCGTGACCTAGTTTTTGACCCCAGATGACCCAATTTCGATCTCATCCGAGATTTCATCTAGACAATCATTCTGACGAAATTTCAGGTTGATTTGTCAAAAATTGTGGTCTCTAGAGTGCAAACAAGGTTTTTCTTAGATTTGACCCTGTGACCTAGTTTTTTACCCCAGATGACCCAATTTCGAACTCATCCTAGATTTCATCAAGACAATCATTCTGACCAAAATTCAGGTTGATCGAGCAAAAAATGTGGCCTCCAGAGTGGATACAAGGTTTTTCTTAGATTTGACCCTGTGACCTAGTTTTTGACCCCAGTTGACTCAATCTCGAACTCATCCGAGATTTTATCAAGACAATCATTCTGACAAAAATTCAGGTTGATCGGACAATAAACGTGGCCACTAGAATGCCTACAAGGTTTTTCTAAGATTTGACCCTGTGACCTAGTTTTTGACCTCAGTTTACCCAATTTCGAACTCTTCCGAGAGTTCATCTATACAATCATTCCGACCTAACTTTCAGGTTGATTGGGCAAAAAATGTGGCATCTAGAGTGCATACAAGGTTTTTCTAAGACTTGACCCTGTGACCTAGTTTTTGACCTCAGTTGACCCAATTTCGAACTCGTCCGAGATTTTATCAAGACAATCATTCCGACCAAAATTCAGGTTGATCGGGCAAAAAATGTGGTCTCTAGAGTGCATACAAGGTTTTTTTAAGATTTGACCCTGTGACCTAGTTTTTGACCCCAGTTGACCCAATTTCGAACTCGTCCGAGATTTTATCAAGACAATCATTCTGACCAAAATTCAGGTTGATTGGGCAAAAATGTGGCATCTAGAGTGCATACAAAGCAAATGTTGACGACGGACGACGGACATCCACATAACCACAATAGCTCACCTTGAGCACTCTGTGCTCAGGTGAGCTAAAAACGTGCTACGGATAAGCTTGATGTTTCTCAGGAAGGCCAACGCAAAACTTTATCTTCAATGAATCTGTTCGGGTTTTTTTTAGTGAGGTTCAATTTCAAACTTTCAAAAACCAAAGGTTTTCAAAATTATTCGGATTTGAAATGGTCATTTTTCATGTCACTATAATCCCATCAATCTTTTATAAAAAGAAAGAATCTCTGTAAAATAATCATTTTATCAGCAATCATTGACGTTTGAAACGTATAGAAATTGAAATGCATATGAATAAGAGAAAACTGACATTTAATGAACACTATTGAAATGGCAGAATTGAAAATAGACGAGTCATTAATATTCAATTATCTATTTCAATAAAAAGGGTCATCATTCTTTTTGGATAAATAATTTGGGTTTATGTGGAACAGTTTTAACCCATGCTCTAAATTTCCCCAGTTGAAACGCTACGGGAAACTAATACGTAAATTAAAACGATGCAAAAATGCTACCACAATAAAAACTCAAGGTGAGCTTTTGTGATCATTGAATGTCTTGCGTCCGTCGTCCATCGTCAACAATTTAAGTGTTACACTCTAATATGGCCCAATCCTCATGAAACATGGTCAGAATGTTTGACTAGTCACAAGGATGAACCCTATTGAATTGGGGTAGGATCCATGTGATATCAAGGGAAAATTGGCATAAATGATAAATTCTTGTTAACACTATAGAGGCCATAATTGTGGACCAATCTACGCGAAACTCGGTCAAAACGATTGTCTGAAATATGGATGAACCCTAATGAAATATGGAAGGATCCAGTTAAAATCACGGGTACAGCGGTCTTAATGATAATTTTCTTGTATACACAATAGTAGTGACACTTATGTTCCAACGTTTATAAAACTTGGTCAGAATGTCTGATTGTCACAAGTATGAACCCTATTAAAAATTGTATCATCCCAATAAAATGATCATAACACTACAATTAAAACTTTTGCTGTTAATGGTCAGTGATCTTTATAGACATTTCAGTTTGCTAAGAGAGAAGTAAAGAAGACGAAGGTAAGTGGTATAGGACCATCATGGTCCCCTTTTTATCTATGATTAAATTTTAGTTTAAAGTACCCTAGACTGATGCTTCTGTTGACTTTGAAAGGGTAGGGTTTCTTACTTGTATAATGGTTCTGTCATGTCTGTACCATATTTATTCTTATGAACGCCCGAGGAAGCTGTACAAACCACAGGCAGAAAGATTTTATTTTAACAAGCTATATCACTTAAAACTTTTTTTAATATTAGCCAGACAAATTTTCAGTTTTCAGGTAGAACAAATAGCTTATAATGATATGTTTACATGCCTTTTCCCACTTTGATAAAAGAAAAGCAAATCAAATGAGACTTTTACACTATTTTATATGAACATGCAACATTAAATTTACAAAATTACAAAACATATCACAGGCATTTTTTAAATAAATACTATACATTAAAACAAAAGATTTTACAATAAAATGATCACAGACTTGCAGCAAAAAGTAAATATATCAATACATTAAAAAGACTTGTATGACTCAGCCCTTTTTCAGTTTTAATACACTTCTGTCTATATAAATTGTACAATACTATGTCATATTTTCAGCTTAATCATAATATTATTCTTGTGTTTTGTCCGTATCTGCACCAGTAACTACTATCTGAACATCAAATTTATTTACACCATCAGCACCATCACCTATGTCACTTTGATCTTCTTTAGTATCTTGTACAATCTCTAAAGTATCATCTACTTTATCAACATTAATATCACGAAAATGATCAGTTTTTGTTTGTGTGTCATTTTCTACATCTTCACCAACAGTTACAATAACATCTGCTTTACCAGTCGCAGAAGATGGTGGTGTCTTAATAATCTTGACATTTTCTATTTTCTTCTCAAACAATTTTCTATCACCCGCAGTAAGACCTAACTCAAATGCATTGTCAAGTTCAATTAAGTCCTGCACCATATCCTGATACCGTAAATCCATCACAGCAAATGTATTTCTAGCTTCTTCATTAATCTTCTCCCTCTCAACAACAGCATCTCTACCAAACACCATACCCTCCGTCCCGGTAGTTGTGTGACTAGTTCTTGAAGGTTTGCCTGTATCATCCATGGTTGACAATCTAGAAGGTCCTAAAGATGACATTGACCTTGATGGTATATCTGCCACCTCTAAATGTGACGCAAACTTCACAATGCTGGACGGTCTGTCAGGTCCCGTTACCCTGGCAACCTCACCCTCTGAGTCCTCTTTCTCTCTGACTGGTGTCATTGAACCATGACTAGGCGAGGAAGGTTCACCTGATGGCCGCTGTTGATCATCATCCTGGATATATAAACAAAATTTGTGCATAAAAAAGAAGTACTTGTAGTGTAATTTGCAAGCTTAAACAATTCAGAACCTTATTGTGAGACATATATGGCATTAAGTTAGTATAACTACAATAATATTCTTTTAAAGCTTAATAAATTTTGGTATTTTATGCCAAATTAAAAGCCTTGACATAAAAAGCCATTGCCTATGGCATTGTCATTCTTTTTTCAGTAAAGTGACCTGATTGATGTAAAGACCTAAACTCAGGCAATGGAGAAAATCATAGTTTGAATATTTTAACCCTCTTTACCAAATAATGAATGAGAATCTACATACGAGTAAGAATTTAAGACTAAGAATGTAATCTTCCAAAACTCCCATGATGATGGCTCAGTAACAACTGTTTCATGCTGAGCCATCTTTGATTGTTTAAAGATTCATTTACATCTCTATTTGTGCAAGTCTCTTCATTATTATTGTGGGCACTTATTTTGCTACTTTCACCAGAATGTGTACAAGGTGAAGACTTCATACTTACATGTTTGTCCGCAGGTTCATCCACACCTCCCTCTGTACAAGTCTTGTCATTGTTATTGTATCACTTGTTGCTTCGTACCAGGTGAAGACTTTTTACTAATATGTTTGTCCGCAGGTTCATCCAGATCTCCCTCTGTACCAGTCTCATCCTCCTCATCTCCTACATGAGAACTTGTACCACTTGTAGCCCTTGTAGCTCTCGACTCTGTACCAGGTGTCTACTTTATACTTACGTGTCTGACTACAGGTTCATCCACATCTCCCTCTTTACCAGTCTCGTCATCCTCATCTCCAACATGAGAACTGGTACCACTTGAAGCGCTTGCTGCTCTTGACTTTGTACCAGGTGTCTTCTTTATACTTACATGTTTGTCTGCAGGTTCATCCACATCTCCCTCTGTACCAGTCTCATCATCCTCATCTCCTACATGAGAACTTGTACCACTTGTAGCGCTTGTTGCTCTTGGCTTTGTACCAAAAGAAGGCTTTATACTTACATGTTTGTCCGCAGATTCATCCAGATCTCCCTCTGTACCAGTCTCGTCATCCCCATCTCCTACATGAGAACTAGTAGCACTTGTAGCTCGTGACTTTGTACCAAAGGAAGCCTTTATACTTACATGTTTGTCTGCAGGTTTATCCAGATCTCTCTCTGTACCAGTCTCGTCATCCTCATCTCCTACATGAGAACTTGTACAACTTGTAGCACTTGTGGCTCGTGACTTTGTACCATGTGCAGACTTTATACTTACATGTTTGTCCGCAGATTCATCCAGATCTCCCTCTGTACCATTCTCTTCATCCTCATCTCCTACATGAGAACTGGTACCACTTGAGGCTCTTGACTTTGTACAAGGTGTGGACTTTATACTTACATGTCTGTCTACAGGTTCATCCACATCTCCCTCTGTACCAGTCTCATTATCCTCATCTCCTACATGAGAACTGGTACCACTTGTAGCACTCGTGGCTCTTGACTTTGTACCAGGTGTCGACTTGGTGTCAGATGGAGAAGTTCTACCACTCTTGGCATCTTCCTTACCCAGAATGGCCTCAAGCTCCTGAAAATGAAATTATTGAAGATAAGGTTGTATATTTCTGACCTGTCATGCGAAAAGGGAGGATCTGGAAAGTGCTAAAAGTTTTGACCCTTGTCGGACTGGGCCATATGCACAGAATGACCAGAGTCAAAACTTTACGCAAATGAAGAATTTTCTGAATCGGGAATGGTAATTCTACCTTTCTATATAATTGTTTCTGAAATTTACCTTCTGGTTAACATTTGCTGGATCCAATCATTTTTCGATTTGTTTTACTTTTACAGAGTTCCTAGATGGTCCCTTTTTTGTGTAGCGGGTCACATTTTAATCTAGGAATACTCTCGCAGCAAACTAATTTTAAACACATTTTAACAGATAGAATAAGCACATAGCAGTATTAATAATACATTTAGATTTGTTTCATGCATGTTTTTGATTGCATAAGGAGATCATCATACATGAATACCTTGGTGTTGAAGAATCATTCTAATCGTTTAAATTGGGTGGATCTTACAAGTTTCAACATCCGATTTAGATATCATAATTTCTGATCATTTTTTTTAAATCTCTTTAACAAAAATGCTTAATGGACAGGCAATCTTTGTGATGATTCTGTTATGAAAATTGTAGTTTAACCCTTGTCATGCTTAACCCAGAATATTCCTGCTTTTGCAGGAGCTATAGACAAACATCAGCCTGCACATATGTGCAGTCTGATGTTAGTCTACACCACCTGTTTCTTACTGTCAAACCAGGTTTGTCAATAGATTTAGTTTTTCAAATAAAAATTGACATGAGGTTGGTGCTTTCAGTGCTTTTTGCACTTTGATTTTTTTATGAAAATTTTGAGACAATATGTATTTAGCATGATAAGGGTTAATACAGGTAGTTGTTTTACCTGATCAGCTGTAGGTGTAAACTGGGTTTCACGCTCTGGTTCTGGGGTGGCCTTTCTTGACTCTGGTTTAGGGTGATCACTGGCTTGACTCATACTGCGCATCCTCTCCATCACTGGGGGCAACTCTGGCTCATGTTCCTGGAGTCATAAATCGAGGATTCAGTTCAAGAGTGTACTAAGTGTATATGCAGTGTATATACACTTTGTACACTCTTGCACTGAACCCTCAAAATAGTCGATTATTGTCATGCAGAATTTTTTTTTCCAAAAATGCTTTATGAATATAATAATTGGGGTGAAAACAAAACAGCATTAATTTCAGACAAATAGACCGATTATTTTCTTTGATCAATTTTATGAATTAATTTGCTTGAAGGGGGCCAAAAAGGTGGTGTAGACTTAGATCACACTGCACAAATGTTTTGTCTATACTTTGTCTATACCTGTTATTGGGAAAGAAATATTTCTTATATGACAAAGGCTAATAATTTCAGAAGAAACAATACCTTTATAAAGTAAATGGTGCTTTAACAATTATGAGACACATAAACACCCATTTACCAGGGACAATATAATATAAGTGAACCATTTTCCAGGAAAACCTGCCCAAATGTCATCACAGGATAATTATCTAAAGCAAGCAATTTTAAGACTATCCAAATTATAGAATTCTAGTGTTAAAATCAATGTACATTGAAATGAGTAGAGACAGGAAAAATATTGAAGAAAGACAGATATTTCTTGAAAACAAAAATGATATTTTTTCACACATTTTTCAATAAAGCAAAAAAACATTAGTTGAGGATTATTCTATATCTTTTCCTCATAAATTTTGACAAAACGTTGCATGAGAGAGATTACCAAGTGGTCTAAGATTACCTATATTTCTTGACAATCACCTGTGGAGCATGAAAGAAAGTATTGCTTACTCTTTTTACAATAATTGGCACAAATTGATGAATTCTGGCTTTGCGATTTTCAGTAATTAAGTAATTATCAGCACGCAAATGAACATGGTGTATCCGTACAGGAATAGGTGTGGTTAGCTCTTGACATCTCCTTATGATTGTCTGGGATAGTTGGGAAACAGGAGGGATAGAAAGAAAGAGAAAAGAAAGAAGAGGATTATGAGAAGAATATACAGAAAGCACTCAACAAAAGAAAGAAGAAAACATGGTAAGTTCACGAATAAAAATGGTACTCAGTCAATTCGTAAGTTTGAAGACCAGAATGTAAGACACTAAAGAATCAAACATAGATAAATATTAAACTGGAAGTAAACTATGAAACCAAAACAACAGCTTTGATTAGTTGTAGTAATGACATTCAAACTTCTCAATAACGAAAATGCTAATGACATAGTTGAAACAAAGTCCAAGGTGAACATTGCCTTTTCATTTCAGGATTGAAACATTTGATTGGTTTGTTGATAATTTGAATAACAGTAATGATCTATACATTCATTTATATTGAGGATAATCATTTATTTCAGTGTAAGGTTGATATATATTTCATTGAGTTAATAACAAGAGCTATAATTTCACAAGTGGCAAAGCCACAAGCAAAAAGTTACCTTTTGTTGTTCATGAAATGAAATATTAATTGATCTTATTCAAAAAATAAATGACAATATTCTATTTCTTTAATACAAAGTTGAGACAAAAAATTAAAATGTTGGGACAAGAAAACTAAGCAGTGTTCATGATGTCTCCATTTATTGAACCCCATATAGAAAATGTCAAATTGGCCAACATGAATGAAAGCAAGGTATAATTAATTGGTAATTTCATTGGTTTGGCAGTGAGATTATCAAGTCTTGATCTACAGTCATTTCTTGATAATCCACCAAAAAAGCATGAAAGAAAAAAATAGATATTACTCTTAGTCTACAATGATTTTATAAGATTTTTTGTGAGGAAGCATACTACAACTATTGTAGTATGGCTTCCTCACAAAAGTTCTCATAAAATCATAGTGGACTTTGGAGTAACATCTTAGGTTACATGATAAACTTTTATGCCATCACCATTTATTCTAGTCTACATATAAAACCAGGTAATATATTTAATTATCAAAGCCACGATCTTACAACCCTTACTGAGCATGTGACTCGTGGGCAATAAAACCACTAATTTTATGAGCGCATTAATCCTGGAGGTCTTATGTGCTTGGCCAAATAAAAGTGAGTTAGACCATATATCTAGGGTTCGCTATGAACTCCTTGAGGATTAAAATGAAATAATGTCAGTCACAGGGTAGTGCTTTATTAATTACATAATTTTCTCGACAATTTTCCCAGAAGCAAAATTTATAGATTTAGACCAGGGTCCATATCAACCATCTGTCTATATCAGTGTTTTTTTGCTTTTGAATTATATCATGAGGGCTTTTTTTATACAAGACTTACTATTCAGAACCCTTATGAACCTTTCAAACAATTCTGCCTTTTAACGCCACTCCAGAAATACAATCTCTGGAAAAACTGTGTGGTCAGGAATTAAAAAAGAAACAAGAAAGTTAGAGACAATCAAAATTTTAAATAAAGCCACTAACCCTTAACAAATTTCTTAAAGCTTAAGCAGAAAGTATTGACTAAGTTAGGCCTGAACAGACATGCAGCCTGATCCTACCCTTCACAGACTGCTTGCTCCTAATTTTTTAAGTTAATACTTGATTGAGCTTTGAGCATTTTGAGTATTGTAATGGTTGATGGGCGATCTATTGATAGCATGTCATGTTAAAGAAAGTCAGAGGTTAACAAAAGAATTAATATCGTACATGTATAACAAGACTGTAGAAAACATACTAATACCTACCTACAAGTGCTTGTCAATAATAAACAAGATGTGTTTGTGAAACACAAATGCCCCCGTAACGGCATTTTTTTCCAATGTTTGATCTTGACAGATGACCTTGACCTTGTCACATGACTTTGACTCTGGTACCAGCAGATGCGGATCATTGAGATCTATCATCATGCCAAATATTAGCTTTGTACCTTGAATAGGCTTGAAGATATTGGCAAGGTTAAGTTTTCTGGTTAAGTTTTCAAAGTTTGACCTTGACAGATGACCTTGACCTTGTCACATGACCTTGACTTTGGTACCAGCGGATGCAGATCATTGAGATCTATCATCTTCCAAATATTAGCTTTGTATCTTGAATAAGCTTGAAGATATTGGCAAGGTAAAGTTTTTGGGTTAAGTTTTCAAAGTTTGACCTTGACAGATGACCTTGACCTTGTCACATGACCTTGACTTTGGTACCAGCGGATGCAGATCATTGAGATCTATCATCATGCCAAATATTAGCTTTGTATCTTGAATAGGCATTAAGATATTGTCAAGATTAAGTTTTCGGACAGATGGACAGACAGTCAGACGGACGGACGGACAGACAGACGGACATGAGTAAAACATTATGCCCCGGACCTCTCGATACCTCTCGATACGGGGGCATAGAAAAAACATTATCCATCAAAGGGCTATAACTCTGATAAAAATCAATGTATTGTAATCAAAATATCAGGTGCACATCTCTGAGAAATTGAGAGGACACAAAAATGCTACAGACAGATGGATGGACAGATGGATGGCCAAGACCGAATTACAAATTGACTCCTATGACCTAAAAACATCTGAGCTTAAAAGTTGACAATACCACGGATATCTTTAGAAAAAATCTGAGCTAAAAGGTTTCATAGAGTTCAGTAATAGATACTAAAAGTTACATTATATATACCTTCATGTCTTTTTCTGATTTATAGATCATCCTGGCCAGATTTTGTCTCCGATCATCCTCCTGTTCATTCATATCTATCTGTCGGGCGATGATATTACGTGTACAAAGTTTTTTCACTTCTTTCTTAATCTGTGCTACCATATCCATGTCCTCAGTAGCACTGATGTCAAACATCTTTAGGGTGGATGCAAGCTCTCTGAAATATTCAAATGAAACATTATTTCTGTGCCATAAAGTTTCTTGACCTTTTTTTTTTTAAAAAAAAAGTACCCCAATATCGATGCCCTCAGTGAGGCTGATGTTTAACATTTTCAAGCTTTAAGCCATCTTAATTGGGTAAACTTTTTTAATTTTGGAATTAACAAATCCACCTCTGAGTTTGAGAATCCACGCTGTAATTCATTTATTGGCATCTTTACCACTAGGCCACCAAGGCAGCAGTATAATTTGTGTTCACTCAAAATTCTTAAATGGTCATTCGACTTTCTAAGACCATATAAATTTCAGAAATTCCTACTCTGATATACCTAAAGAATATTTGTCCATTGCTTGATTTATTTCCCCTTTAGTTATCATCCTATCTGTTGTATGAAATTACATGTTTTAGAGTATGTCTTTTTTTAACAATTTCATGTTTCAAGTGCAAAGATTTGGTTGTCTGACAGTGCACTTAAAATTAAAAATAGACTAAAAATATTGAAAAGCATTCAGAAAAAGAAAGAATTACTTACTTTTTCTCATTTTTTTCAACTTAATTGATTTCAGTGCATTAAAAGTTTGGTTTGTTGGAAAATGATTACATGAACAGATCTAAAAGATCTTCTAATTTTTGGAATAACATCATTTTCTTTATTTGATATAATAATTTTTCACTTTTCATAATTGGACTTTAAGACTATTGTCAATTTCACTGTCATTTAGACAGGTTTTCTTGGAGAACAGATCACATTATTTTAGCTACTATTCATTTACAAAGTAAGCTGTAAAATAAAGATTTTGATAAGACAATGTAGATGCACAGACTGATCCAAGTCTTTACTCCCACACAAGAGAATTTGTTAGAAATTTTGCCCACAGGCAAAATTGCTCTTGATTGTATTTTTCTTTTCATTTTAGGAAAGCCCTTCTGTCATATCCTCTAGACACAAAGCCTGACTGATGTCTCCATGCCAACCAATAAATAACATGAACAACCAGATAATGGACGAAATATATCAAACAAAATAAATCCTGAGTTGACAAAGATTAGTCCAATTACTGGAAATAAATAGAATCTGTTACCATAGCAACAAAACCATTTGACCAGTTGCAGTCCTTATCATAAAGCTATGATGCTCACAAGAATCTTTGTCAAAAAAGACAAAAATGAGAAATTGTCACAGAAAAAATACAAAAGCTGTTGACTATCAGATTGCCAAAGGCCGTTTTGGGATCATTTTAAGATCAACTATTAATTCAAATAATTAAAAAATAATTAAAATAATTTAAAATCAATTGAGACAAAATCTTCATTTTCAAGCACTTATACTTCATCATTCAATCTAGATATAGGCTTGGGCTGGAAATAAAAAATCCTCTCTACAAACACACCAAAGTTAAGGTATTGGGTCTTGAACTTGAAATCTCCAGATCACAAGTTATGTGTGCACATTCAACTTTGCATCTAGGTTTCGAATCAATCTCTGGAGAACTGGTAATACTTATAAAGATCATCAGCTTCAACTGACTTAACTCCATACTTTGTTAATCTTATATTTCATATTTTGTTTAAAGGACAGGGCCATCCTTAGGAAATATGAGCCTGTGTGTGAGATTTCAACCCATTCCAAATGTGCACAAAGCAAAGACTCTGACCAGACTGTGCATCTGCACAGTCTGACCAGAGTCTTCACTACGTGCTTTGTAGATGCACAGTCTGACCAGAGTCTTCACTACACGCTTAGTAGATGGATAAGGTCTAAAAGTATCTGTAGACAATCAGGTAACTTTATATTTACAGTAGGTGGCTGTCTGTGCTGCTCAATGTATGCACCTCACCAACATTTCAAATTGTTGAAAATGTCACGCACAGGCTCATATATTATTTAACCTTTATCCTGTCTATTGAATTTATATTCTATGTTTTTAGATATAGCCAATTTTTAGAGACATTTTAACTAGTTTTGAATATTTTTTTGCACAATACTTAAGCAAAAAGCAGGCAATGTAGGTTAAAGATCAGACTGTATGTCTGTGAAGGCTGATCATAGTCTTTTCTACCAAAGCAGGCATTAATGTTGGAAGAAAGGCACATCTGCAATATACTGGATGGCCAACAAAAATCCAACCAAAGTGCCAAAACAGCTCCATAAAAATAAGGTTTAGGCAAAATATGAACCTGCTTGTGCCACTTGGTAAAAAGTGCAAGACTTGATATTTGATCAAAATTATGGCAATGAATTTGAATCACATTGAAGAAGATGGTACAAATCTATTCTGATCCATGCATAACGATGAAAAATGTACTTTTAACTTCAATTCAACATTCTCGACAACTTCTTTGGGAAAGCTCCATTTTTTGATATTCTAATTTGACCCTCCAAAATTGATTTGTAATATACTTATACCATTATTTCACAAGATATTTGAAAGAATATCTTTTGATACCAAAGAAGCACCTTGGCAAACACTTATGTGTCATCAAAGGATTTGCTCCTAACAAGAAATTGTGATAAGAATAAGTAAGACTAAATAAACTAATTACTTACTCTCTGACCATTGGGTGTGACTCTACCAAATATCTATCCTGTATAACATCAGCCACCTCCTCTGTTTTCACCTGTAACACCTTTAAGGTGTGACAAGCCTCCGCCCTCACACCGGGGTTCTCCTCGTACCGTACAGCCCATAGTAGACAGTCCACAATCTGTTCTGTTATGAGGCCGATCTTCCCTAATGCTGAAAATAGACAAGTAGATGATTGAAATATGAAATTCAAAAATCTTTTAATGTGTGACAAGCCTCCGCTCTCACACCTGCGTTCTCTTCATACTGTACAGCCCATAGAAGACAGTCAACTATCTGTTCTGTTATGAGACCTATCTTCTCTAATGCTGAAAATAAATTAAACACCTTTAAGTTTTGACATGCCCAGGCCTCACAAGGCTCTCTTCACAATATGCAGTCCAAACAAGGAGGGCTACATTCTGCTCTGTTATGAGACATATATAATTTTAGAGTTGGTTTGCATATATCTAATCCTGGAAATTATCAGCCTTGATCTTGAGAGAGATGCCAAATTAATGGCATTGCGCACACTGCCTTTAGGAAATCTATTCAGCAGTTATGCTTTTAAAATGCACACAAAGGAGAAGGGCACTTGGAGGACTAATGGTCAAAATTAAATGTTCCTCACTATCATTCAGTTTAAACATGTGAAAGGATCTGTCTGCTAAAACCATTACAAGATTAAAACAAATATAAGGATTCCAATTCTTTCTTGAGAAACACAAAGGCAATAAATTAATCGTAATTCAATAAACTTAAACAAGTTTCAGAGATTATGCATCTGTTTCACTCATCACAAATGTTCTATAGGGATTAATGAAATTCAACAATTAAAGAAATTTGTCAATAAAATCAACCACACTCAAGCAACCTCCCAAATAACACACACCCTGCTAAGTGACAGTTTCATTCTTTCAGCAGACTTTCCATAAACAAAGCAAAAAGTGATTTTAGCAACCATTTTGTTAGTCATTTCTTTTTTCAAAATAGTGTTGACTTGTCCATTAATTGAAAGAGGGGTCAGCAGACATAAAAAAATGATAGAATTTAAAAACAAACAGCTGCTTCAACCGGAAAGAATGTATTTTTGGAAAAGAAGAATTTCTTGTAACAAGCAATTGTTTTTTTTTTCAACAATATTTTTTTTACGTATAAAAGCATTAGGGAAAAAAATTAAGGGATTGTACAGGAAACTATAAGTTAATCTACAGTCTTTGAAGCAAAGACAACGAAAATTTCTAAACTCTTAACGAAGGGGTTATAAAGATTGTCTAGCAAAAAAATACATATATCTAAGATTTCCACACTATCCTACAGAATAGTTATTTTAAAAATTAAATCCACTTTACATTTTCGTCTGCAAAACCTTTGAATTTGGACAGGTCCAAAATTTTGTAAAACAGGATAGTGTTAATGGCATTTTCAATAGTATTTAAGTTTAATTGTAAGGGCGCAACTAACTATGGCTTCCTGTAGTTTCTCAAACCAGTTTAACCACTGAGCATTTCATCTAAAGCTCCAGCTTAATATACCCTATTTCTCCCAATAAACGCTTCCGAGAGCTTAACATAACATTTTCAGGGAGCTTTTATTTAGAATGCATTTTCTGATTTAAAAAGAATCATTTAAATTGATGTCTTTTATGCCCTTTTCCCTTTAATTTTAGTAGAATTTCCTCTAAACAATCAAATAAATGATTGTTTAGCAGAATTTCATCTCAAATTATAGAAGAAGTCTCAAAAAGTTAGGCATTTGTAGTGGGTTTTCTTAGTAAAAAATGTAGAGATTCTTCTATTTTAGAGGGTGCTATTATTAGAGGAAATACGTTTTTTGCACTAACAATAGTCTTGCCCTGTCCACTCAATGTGGACATTATGAGTCACTGTGGAAACCCAACTTTATCACTGTGAGACTATAATTAAATTCACAGTTTGGAAGAATGAGGAGACATGTAATTATTGTGAAGTACCCTTGGGACGAGCATATTGTCACTCAAACTTCCGAGAATTCACATCCGAGGACAATAATGCATATTCAACTTACATTGGTGCATGTGCTATCCTTATTTTGATCATTTAATAATAGTTTTTTTTTTCTGTTATTACAATTGAAATTAAATTTGTATGTTTAGACATACCAGTATATACAAGAAGTTGTACATTACATTACTTTTGGCTTCCAAAATCGGCTTAATTAAATTTACTTATTTATATGCTATTTATATAGTAAAAATGGTTTCAGAGAAAACTGGCATACAATGGCATTTCTAGCAGCTTTTGTCATCTCACATATTTAAAAAAAACTTTAAAGAGCAACAGACTAACACGATAATCATGCTTAATATGTTGATCATCACTTGATTAAAAGAGCATATATATATTGCTACCAGCTACCTAGGCCATTACTAAACCACAGTGTAATAGTATTGATTCATTTGAATGTGCCTCAGATAGTAACTTAGAAATGTTTTGCACTGACCCCTTAATTTGCACTAATAGCTTAGTAATACATGTCCTGAATCTTGCAGTAAAAGCAAACCACAAATTTTAATTAAGAGCCACACTTTATCAATTAACTGTTATTAATCCATGACTCATGAATAAAGCTTTAACTGCCATTCTGGGTCATTTGATATTTATTTGCAATAATTGATTTCAAATTGCTTTTGGCTCCTGTGTGCCAAGAGGGCACAATGATTCATGTTTCCCTGGGCAATGACACATGCAGGTTTTACCTTAAAGGTATCTGGAATTGTGACTCAAGCTCTCACACTTGCAGAAAAAATCCATGCTTATGACTCAATCTACAAACAGAAATAATCAAATGAATAATGCTTTTAAAGTTATTTGCTAAAAATGCCAGTTATTGAAATAGATTGGAGGTACCAGTTGTGACATGGATAACTCATTTTAGAATGAATTGTAAAATTATAAGGAACATTCTAATTAGCTTTGGCTTCATTGTTTTTAAATTTTAAGAAAGTGGACCCATGATAGTTCAGCAACATTTTGAAACTCATGAATGTTGCAACTCATGGTCTTTCACAATGTTAACTGAGGTTTCCTACTGAAATCATTAGGAAACCTCTGTTAACACTGTTAAAGTTCATGACTTCTGAAATAGTACAAAGCTCATACATGTCCACCATCTTAAGAGTTTATTTTCCAAGTATCATAAAAAGCCTGCCCTGTCTTTAGGATGAAAACGTTTGCAAAACACTTTTAAAGTAATGCCTGCTTTGCATGTGCACTTGCATGCAAAGTTGGTGCATCATTTCCATGAGTTTGCCATCCTGAAGGCATGGCAAGATTGTGCCCAAATCAGAGTATTTACAGCTGTACAGAGATAAAATTTTTAGCCTCCCAATTTCAACCTATTGTGTCATAAACTTCCTTTAATAACGAGAGTCATTGACCAAATTTGTCAAGAAATACATGATTCCTATCCCTAGGCACTAAAAGTCTTCATTAATAAAACATTTCTTCTGCTTGATTACCATTACTATTGACTGGACATGCATAGACATGCAAATGACCTTAACTTGTTCATTGACCTTTGACCTCAAAGAGTGTGTCTGATATAAAGTCTTAAGAAAATACAATTTTGTGCCATACACTATCCAGAAAATGCAATGCTCTCTTTCACATTCCAATTTTGTCAAGAAATTTGTGCTTCAATATCCTAAGGTACCAAAAGGTCTTCATTAATAAAACATTACTTCTGCTTGATAACCATTTACATTGGACTGGACATGCATTCACATGCAAATGACCTTAACTTGTCCATTGACCTTACTGAATGTGTCTCATATCAAGTCTTTAGAAAATATCATTTTGTGCAATAATCTCTCCCAATAATACAGTGTGCTCTCTTTCACTTTCCCATTTTCTCAAGATATAATTTCACTCCAACAACCTTAGGACAACCTTAGGTACCAAGAGGTCGTCATTGTTAAACCTTAAATACTGCCTGATTACCATTTGATTTAAACCTATTTATTTTACATCGATTTGGAAACAAGTTCTTACAACTTAGATTAATCCTTCTCGATTCTGCTTCCTGGAAAATTTACCAGTACTCGTGCCGAATGCGTGGTCCTGAGTTCGATTCCCGGCCTGATTACCATCACTATTGACTGGACATACATACATGTACACATGTATGCAAATTACCTTATTTGTTCAGTGACCTTGATATGACCTTACAGAGTGTGTTTTATATAAAAGTAATATGTAATAAATGCTTGAGAAAAAGAACGCCATAGTTAAGGTATTCACTTTTCTTAGACTGGATGTTGGCAGAGTGGTTAACGCGCTCGACTCGTAACCTGGTGGTTGTGGGTTCGAGCCCCACCAGAGGCGGGAAGTGTATTTGGGCAGGACACTTTACAGACGGGGCCCCAGTCCACCCAGCTGTAAAAGTGGGTAGCAGTGGTTAGAACCCATTGCCTCTCTCTCAATGTGTAGGATAATATCTGGAATGAGTTAGGACCACGATGGAAATAAGAGTCATACGACCCTTTATCGTGTTATCCTCGAGTGGAAAAAGAAAAAAAAAGACCTTTATAATCACTCTGATCTTCAAAAAGAACTTTTGCATAAGTAACCACTAGACCTTTCCTTAAGATGCATTACCAGAAGGTATCATACCAAATCAACGATAAGCCAGCAAAAAAGTCTTGTTAACTTTATCCACAATACCTACCATTTATCCAGACAATAAGCCACAGCTTGTCTGTTAAAAAAGATGTAATTTTCATGGATTCAGCTTGTACACCAGAGCCGATTTTATTTTTCTAAAGGTACCTTTTTTTAGAAAAATGATTTATGAATAATCATAATTGGAAGATGAAGGAAAATAATGGGCCAACTTATTTCTGACCATGGGAGTGTTTTGTTGCCCACAATACGAGAGTATCTCTCAGAAAGCAGGCTACCAGCTCTAGACTGGTCCAAATATCGACAATCAGAATAGGCTATTCTGATATTCACAGACCAGTCTACACCCGACCCAAAATCAGGCCAGAAAAATGTTGGCCCAATGTTTGTGCAACTGTGAAGTTTCACTCCTATTGAGAAAGGACAACAATGTGTTCAATAGGTTTTTTTACAAGGAGCATCAAAAAATGAAATATAGTGAGATAGGTTTAAGGAAGGTCCCTCAACAACAATCAGACGTTCAATTTAGAGGCCCCAGGTTCAATCCTCAATGGTGGCACTCATTCTCTAGGCCTAGGACTATTTGTCACCCACTGATGGGTTGATGGTAGACCTTTGTGGGATAGCAGCTGGAGGCCAGGAAAGGATGTCACGGTAGTACTGGTGTGAGGAATACCAGGAACCCATTGTTTCAGCTCCAGCTGCTGTGATATAACTGCAAACTTGTTTAAAGCAATTTTAAGTCCCTTTCAAACAAACAAACAATTCTTTTACGTCATCACACTTCCGATCTCAGATGAGATGCGCGCAGACAATCCACTCAACGTCAGTGCGCAAGCTACTTTTGGAGTGACAAGACGTGTTTCTTGTCAGCTCCTATGTCAGTGCACCTCTCTTCACTTATAGACTGTTGTCTTTATTATTATTTGCCAGTGAAGAGCGTATTGGTTCAGCCTTTTTTAGGCTGTGTTATTCCGATACTTTTTTGACAGCGTTTATCGCTATTTTTATCTACGAGGGTGTATTGTTTGGGAAAACCCCTCGTCATTTTCCTTATAAGGAAGGTCACGTGGTTATTTATACAATTTTTGTGACGTAGTACACAACATTTCCTTCCACGTGCGGTTAATAACAATGGCGACGGCTATGCTCGAAAAGGACAAAAATAAGGCTGAAAACGGGGCTACCCCGGCCGTTCAGCTACCGAGGACTGCAAATTCAGACAAAGCCTCTTCTTCTAAGCAAAAGGCGACCAAGCAGCCGTCTGAAACAGCGGTCAAACAGACGACAACCGCAAGTATTGCTCAACCGACAAATTTCAATGTTGAAGCATGGAAAATTCTTCGTGAAATGAACTCAAACATAAACAAAACTAATGCTAGTATCGATGTGTTGTCGAAGCGTGTTGACGCCCTTTATGAGGAGGAAGAGTTGTATGGAGAGGAATACCAGGACGAGGGATATGATCCCCACGTTCCTTACGACGACGCCGGGTCTGACTATGAAAACGTCCCTCCCTCAGGCTCCGACGAAACGGTCTTTGGTAGATATGCTAAGAAATTTAAAAAGACAGATGTGACAGATGCTCCTGTCAATGAAACACTAGCAAGCCTGGTTAATGAAGCCTTCAGAGAAGGTATGGCGGATGAAAGTTACTCTGAAGTGGTGAAAACAATTACACGACCTGATAATTGTGACTCTCTGAAAGAAACTAAAGTAAACCCTGGTGTGTGGTCTGTTTTGCGAACTCAGACTCAGATTGAGGACTCAAAGATGAGAGGAATTCAGAATTGTGTGGTAAAGGCTACTTCTAACCTTGTTAAGATTTTGGAGAGTAATTCAGAAGCAATGGGAGATTCTGGCATTGAGATGGGAATGAATGCAATTGGTCTCCTTGGTCAGGCCAATAAATGGATCAATACTAGAAGAAAAGAGAACCATAAGAAAGACATGGATCCTAAACTACACCATCTCTGTTCTTCAACCACTTTTTCAGACTGGCTGTATGGGGATACAATTATAAAGGACATTAAAGACATAGAGGAGCTTAACAAAATAAGCAAGAACGTTCAGGGTGCCAGGGGATTCAGACCTCGTGGCACTAGAGGAGGTCGTTTCAACAGAGGCTCAGGTAGATTCAGACCTTACTATCGTCGTGGCAGATTTGGTCCACAGAATAACTCTCAGATATTGGCGAAGTCAAAAAACTCGCAGAAGCCGGAGGTCAGTGCTCCGAAGAAGTAAAGATGAGCTTTTTTGAAGCAGGTAGGCTTGGTCAGTTTATAGATAATTGGAGAAAAATTACTTCTGATCAAAGTATTTTAGATATTGTTTCACATTGTCACATCGAATTTGAAAATATGCCTCCTATTCAAACTTTTGTAAAGAAACAAAAATTTACGAAATTTGAAGAAAATACCATCCAAAATGAAATCAACAAACTTTTGAAAATGGGAGTAATAGAAAGGGCTAATCATGAAGTTGATCAGTTTGTTTCTCCTATATTTACTGTACCCAAAAAAGATGGAGAGCATCGTATGATTTTGAATTGGAAAGAACTGAATACTTATATAGAATACCATCATTTTAAAATGGACACTTTTGAAACTGTTCTTAAACTTATCAAGCCTGGCTGTTACATGGCTTCGATTGATCTCCGGCATGCTTATTATTCTGTACCTATAGCTAAAGAACAAAGAAAATTTTTGCGATTTATTTGGCAAGATACTCTGTTTGAATATACGGCTCTCCCTAATGGGATTTCGCTTGCACCGAGAAAATTCACAAAATTAATGAAGCCAGTATTTGCATTTTTGAGAAATATGGGTCATTCTAACTCTGGTTATATTGACGATTCTATCTTGCTTTCAGATACCTTTACAGAATGTGAATTAAATGTTCGAGATACAGTGTTGTTGATGGAAACACTGGGTTTTGTTACACATGACAAAAAATCTGTTTTTATACCTTGCCAGAACATTGTTTTTCTAGGAAATCATATAGATTCAATTCTAATGATTGTTTATCTTACAGAAGAAAGAAGAACAGTGTTGCTTTTAGCATGCAGAGGACTTAGAAAGAAATTGCTAGCAACAATTCGTGAAGTGGCCAGGGTGATTGGTTTGATGATTGCTTCTTTTTCAGCTAATGAGTTTGGCCCTCTTTATTACAGGCAATTAGAAATGCAGAAGATTGAAGCTCTGTCTATAAATCGGGGTAACTTTGATGCAAAAATGTCAATAACTGCAAGTATGCAGGAAGAATTAGATTGGTGGTTAAAAAATATCCCTAATGCTAAGAGACATATCTCCCATGGTTGTCCCAGTAAAATCATAACTACAGATGCTAGTAACACAGGATGGGGGGCACGATTTGAGAGTTTGAATACAGGTGGTCGATGGACTGAGTTTGAGAGCCAGTCACATATCAATTACCTGGAACTCTTAGCAATTTTTTATGGCTTGAAATCTTTCTGTAAAGATTTTTCTGACATACATGTGCAAGTCAAAACAGACAATACATGTGCAATGGCCTATATAAATAATATGGGTGGTATCAAGTCTAAAGCATGCAATAAACTAGCAAAAGAGATTTGGCTATGGGCTGTGCCAAAAAACATTTGGTTATCTGCAGCTTTTGTTCCAGGATCCCAAAATGAAGCTGATCATGATTCCCGGAACTATAATGACAATGTTGAATGGATGTTGAATAAGACCATTTCTCATAAAATACTGAATTTATGGGATATGCCTGTTATTGACATGTTTGCATCAAGGTTGAATTGCCAGTTACAGAGATTTGTTTCTTGGAAACCAGACCCAGATGCAGAGTTTGTTGATGCTTTTACGAAAGATTGGTCAGACATTTACTTTTTTGCTTTCCCTCCTTTCAGTCTAATACCACGTGTGGTGATGAAACTCAGAGAAGACCAAGGGGAGTGCATCCTAGTGGCACCTATATGGTTGACCCAGTCATGGTTCACGACTGTCATGGAACATCTAGTTCAGATTCCATACATAATTCTGACAGACGAAACAACATTGGTTTTACCAGGAACTCGGAAGATACACCCACTTTACCAGAAACTAACTCTGATGGCATGTCGATTATCAGGAAAAATTTCCAAAAAAGAAACATTTCAACAAGGGCTACAGACATCATTTTATCGTCTTGGCGACATGGAACACAGAAACAATACTCAATGTATATCAAAAAGTGGTTTCAGTACTGTGGTGAAAGGAAAATTGATAAGTTTCAAACAAATGTGAATTTTGTGCTAGATTTTTTATCTGATCTTTATGAAAAAGGTTTAAGTTATAGTGCAATCAATTCTGCTAGATCTGCTCTTTCAGCTGTAGGTTTAGTTCAGGATGGTTTCACTATGGGTGCACATCCCTTGGTCATAAGATTTTTGAAGGGGGTTTATAATTTACGACCGTCACGGTCAAGATATTCCGAGACATGGGATGTCTGTACAGTTTTGAATTACTTAAAAACCATTTCATTGGATTTCAATATTACACTTAAGATGTTGACATTAAAATTGGTAATGTTAATTGCTCTTGTTTTGGCTGGAAGAAGCCAGTCTTTGCATTTATTAACTATTGATTATATGAGGAAAGAATCCTCAAAGTATGTTTTAATGTACAGTGCTCCTTTAAAACAATCTAGAGCAGGTAAAAGATTGCCTCTGGTTGAATTAAAGGAATACACTCCAGATAGGAGGGTTTGTGTAAATTCACATTTAACAAGCTACTTAGAAATGACTAAGGTTTTAAGGGGAAATAATAATAGGTTGTTTATTAGTTATACAAAACCTTATCAGTCAGTTACAAGTTCTACTATAAGTAGATGGATAAAAGCTGTTATGGCAGAGGCAGGTATTGATTGTACTAAGTATAAAGCTCATAGTGTAAGAGCAGCATCGGTTTCGAAAGCTGTTAGTAAAAGTGTGCCAATAGAAGAAATATTAAAGACAGCTGGTTGGGCTAGTGCTCGTGTGTTTAGTGAATTTTATAACAAACCAATATCTGCAAATACTAATTCTTATCATTCTGCTGTTTTGCAGGATTAGTTGAATAAAGTAGAACAGTGGTTCTTGTAACTTGTAAGGGTGTTTGTCTTTATAATGTTGATTCAAACAATTTCAGCTTTGAAGTCTCATCTGAGATCGGAAGTGTGATGATGTAAAAGAATTCCAAAAAATAAACAAGACTTACCTTGGTAAAAGTCGATGTTTGTTTGGAATTCTTTGTAGTCATCAAACACAGAAGAGATCAGATGCCCACCCTTTATATTACCCACCCAGAGGGGTGTTTTTTGATATGTTTCTATCTGAAGAACATTTCTAGCCTTGAATAAATATTCAAAGTTCTTTTTTTTTTTTTTGAGAAATTCTTTGAATCAAAATTCTTGGCTTTTAACACTGACGTTGAGTGGATTGTCTGCGCGCATCTCATCTGATCTCTTCTGTGTTTGATGACTACAAAGAATTCCAAACAAACATCGACTTTTACCAAGGTAAGTCTTGTTTATTTTTTGGAATTTAACATCAATCTTTTACTGAGCCTTTGCCACTATCTCCCTTTTTAGTCCGCTGATACTTGACTGAAACCGGTTGTGTTGCACTCATACAAACAACCCTAATGAAGCATAAAATGAATCAATCATATGGAAGCCTGTTTTCAGAGAACACAATGGTAATGGTGCCTGCATGTCACATTCCAATTTGATTGGTGATTTACAAATCTGATAGCATCCATTCTGACATGCTCCTGATTAATCTTATCAATGTTTGGGGAAAACCCATTTGATATGGAACCCTAATTTGAAATGTGTTTTACAACATAAATTGAATTGAAAAGGGTTTGTTTATTTTATCATATGTACATGTTTGAATACATGTATTCTGCGTTATCATATACCTAGCAGGGCATGGCTTACCTGTTACATAATTTGACAAACTACTTTTCAATATTTTGGGTTCTTTTCAAAAGATAGAGGATAATAACCTGAAATAACCGACCTTGGAAATTCAATCAATTTTTAGGTCAAGTTCATAGAATTAAAATTTCCTGTAAATGAAACACAGGATTGTTTATGAAATAATTGGGTGTTACACAAAGCTATACCTTAGGTCATTAGCACTAAAATGCTGCCAGCTGTTCCGCTGGATTAAGACATATTTACAGAAATTTGTATAAATATTTAAATGCCAGTTAATTGGGTAATCCTAGGCGTTTCTTTCACAGCTGTTTTTGATGAAATAATAATCTCACACTAAAGACACATAAAACTCTAAAGTATACATAGCAGAATTAATTTTTGCTTCGCTTCTTCGAAACTGATTCCATTATATTTCTTAATGCAACACCATCAAGTATATTAAGTAATCAAGAATAGTGTTGCAATTGTGCTCGCAGGATATTATGTATATGCAACATGAAAAATGTTGTTAATAACAGTTGCAAACTAAGTTTTTATTGAAACCTTTTTTTTAAATTCTAAAATCTTTGGGTGATGCTTATGATCACTAGATTAAACCATGCAATCACCCTCAGTCTCTTCAAGTCCTCTAAGCTATAGCTATCACTATGTTTTTTTAATTGCATGATGCAAATACATTTAGAAATGCAGTTGACCATATTATTTCCATAAATCAAGGGTTATGTGTAAGACTGTACTAAGTGTATATACATTGTATATACACTTAGTACAATCTTGCACTAAACCCTACAAAATGATAAAAAACAAATTATGTTTTGTAAGTAACATCACAGTAAGGTCAACAAGAGTTTTGCCATTATTAGCATTCTAAATATTTTAGTCAATAGAACAATAATATTACAAGCCTATGATTGTCATTGTCGTAGAATTCAGGTGATAAATCTAGGACAGCATTCTTTGATTTCATAAAACTTGTATAAAAACCTTTTACCCTGATGATTGACAGTTCCTAGGGAGAAACTCCATTTTCCAGCAACTATCTGCCATCAAGTAAATTCCTATAACTCCCTAGAATCTAATCATGGGCTCTATCATACCATACCATCAAATGTCTGCATTTTATATCAAAATAACTATGCCAACAGTTTTTGGCTTTGTGTACAATATACCATATTTCCCCAAATAATAGCGCCCTCCCTTATAGTAGCACACCTACTTTTTTTACATAGAAACGCACTTATAAATGCCTCAATTTTAAGAACTTGTTAAGACTTCTTCTCTAATTTGATGTGCATTTCCTCTTAACAATCTTTTATATGACCGTTAAGAGGAAATTTACCTCAAATTAAGGGGAAAAGGGCCTAAAAGACATAACTCAAGTGATTTCTTTTTGATCAGAAAATGCCACTTTTAATAATTTTTTCATCCTATCACAGAAGCTGGAGCAACCAACAAGAGATTCCTTGTATTTCTCACACCAGTACTACCATTACATGCTTTTCTAGCCTCAAGATGCTATCCCACTTGAGTTTTTAATTATCAATCCATTGGTGGGTGACAAATGAAGGAAAGAATATGTGCCACCAGGGATCAAACCAATGATTGATTGATTGAATGGGGTTTAACACCGCTTTCAACATTATTTCAGTTATATCGCGGCGGCTGGAGCACCTAACAATGGATTCCTGGTATTTCTCACGCCAGTACTACCATTACATCCTTTCCTAGCCTCCAGCTGCTATCTCACATAGGTCTACGATTATCGACCCATTGGTGAGAGACATAAAGTCGGAAAGAATGAGTGCCGCCGTTGGGGATCGAACCCGGGACCTCTAGTTTGACAGTCCGACGCGCTACCAACTACCAATGACACCCTATGATTAAAGTTTTAGAGTCAAATGCTTAACCAATTCTGCTATGATGATGGCAGTATACTGTTTATACAATGTATGTTCTTGAACTTCTGTTTGATTATAATAAAGAATTTATTCAGTTTTTGCCAAACTTAAAGCTAGTGAGAGGTCGGATTTCAGACCAATTTGGTTTCCTGCAACTCAAGCAACATAACACTAATAGGTAACTATTTGAAGGAACTGAAAGAACTGAACTTTTTTGAAGAGCGTGAAAGATAAAGTATTCTACAAGAGGATCGTGCCAGGCATTAATGCCATTATTCTCAATTAGCCGTGAGTTACAACTATGTCTGTTTACTGCCTCTACAATTCAGGGGGGTGCAAGTTTATGTCTAGTGTTTACTAAGAAACAGCTATAAGGATCAGAATTTTACAAAGAAGAAGACTCTTTAAAATTTAATATTATATCAAATGTAACCCTTATCATGCTGAACCAAGAATATTCCTGCCTTGGCAGGAGCTATGGTCAAACATCAGCCTGCACATGTGTAGTCTGATCTTTGTCCATACCACTAGTTTTTCCTTTTTTGAAACCAGAAAAGCTTCAAAATTTAATTTCAAAATGAGCAACAACTCACATTATGAGCATCTAGTGCTTTGAGCAGATTGATTTGGTTGTAATTTTGCCAGGAGTTTTTATTCAGCATGACAAGGGTTTATGCATTTTGTGCCAGTCTCAGGGCTGATCAGTGTCTGCACTCTACACATACAGGCTTACCTCTTGGTAAACCAAATCTTAAGGTGGTGGAACCGTAATAGTTCCGCAACGTTTAGGAAGTAATGAACTTTCACAGTGTTAGCCTAAGTTTCCTAATGATTTTCATTAGGAAACCTTGGTTTACATTTTGAAATATCATAAGCGCCAAAATGTTGCAGAACTATTACAGGTCCACTACCTTAAATGAATTCAAATTTGATAAACATGTTATGAGAGCCGAACATGTCACTGAGAGAACCAAAGTTTTTCCTAATCATTGAATTCCCCAAAACCAATGAATGTCTGCGCCATGTCAACAATCATTTTCAAGAAGTGTTTCTGGCAATCTATTTAACCTTGCCATGAGATGGCATTTATTTTGAAGAAAAAACTCCACATTTCCACAAACTGTTTACATTCTGCTATAACAGGTTTATCTTCAGGCTAACACAGAAACATAATTAGGAAATCAGCTGGTAGAGCTCAAATCAAACCTTGTATCAAAATTTTCCTGACTCAATACTTATTTGAACCTTAATATGCATTACTTGTATGTTCTGTTTGTCAGACCATGATATATAAAGCTCCAAGGAGCTTTTATTAGGAGAAATACACTAGTAAAATCTACTATTTTACCCAATAGGAAAGGTCATATTCAGAAAACAAAGAAGGAATCTGAGCTAGTAATGACATTTCAACTAAGCTCATGAACTCTAGTTACACAACAATTCCTGAAATGAGTAAGAAATTTACCGTAACATTCACTTCAAGTTTTTACTGCAGTTTCTTCGAAACAGATGGCCTGTTAAAACTCAGCTGATAAGCTGGTAAATAAAGAATAAAAATGTCACTCAAAATCAGTTTATTGGCCATATGCTGTATACATAACAGCCCAAGGGGCTTATCAGTTTATGTTACAACCCCTATGAAGTAACCAATTAAGTTAATGTATGGTTTCATAACCTTAATTTTATAACTGAGCTAACATTTGTGATTTGTCAGACATTTTTATGGCCAAAACACCATTTTGAGGTTTTATCTTTTTCAAAAAACTGTAAAAGTGAAGTTTTCATGGTTCCATCACTTCAACATTGATCGAGTTACGCCTTTAGCAAAACTTGCACCAGGAGTCCTCAGGCTGTGGGAGTTTACATGCAAATGACTCAGGGCCAAAAAGTTGTGACTGCCTATAAACATACAGGCAGTTACAACTGTTTCACACTGAGCCGTCAATGCTTTATGTGTGAGACATATATGAGAACCAATTCTTACCTCTATTTAACACTAGTACTGCTTTGGGGTACCTAAACTCTGCAGTTGAATTCTGGATGTTAAATAAAAAATTAAGCAAAAAGAGGATCTGAATGTTCACAAAATGTATCTAGAGTTATCCCCATTGATGAGTGTAGGTTGCTATTTTGGTGGTGTAAATATGTGTGGCAAGTTTCAAGTAAATGCACAATGACGATAAAGACAACAACGCCAAGGCTATAGCAATACTCTGGGTTTTCGCAGGAAAAAAACAGCCAAGCTAAAAATCGAAAACATGACTTAAACAATTTTAGCATAAAAAGAAATCGAAATTCAAGAAATAAACAGGTATGACATTTGTAGAGAGGTAAAGAAGCCTAAACTTATTGGAACAAAATATTACCTTCATCTGACCCTAGCCTTGAAAATCAAGTTTAAATATGTCGAAAGAATTATTTCTATAATAATTAGTTAAATTGTACCCAGTAGTAAAGAGGAGAAGATGTTGGTGGCAAAAAGTTTACAAACATACAGATGGAAGATGCTTCAACGCATGTTTAGGACAATAAAAGACACAGTGCTTCAGCGCTTGCAACATATTAATCTTAACTTTGAAAGAAATCGGTAAAAAACTGTGTCCCAACTACTAAGTACAGAGGCCATAAAAAGAACAACTCATGATAGATGGACATAACAAAGTTAAATATAAAAACAGTTCTTGGACTTAACCTACCCTCAAAAGAGTTATTAACAACATTGGCAATTTTTGAAGACAGGATTAAATTGTGGAATGCATCCAAGACAAATCTACGCAAGAAAAACTATGAATGTGGCAAAAAAAGTTATGAATGGGTTTTTGTTTGGGTTTTGCCAAATATCTCAGTAATTTTTTGTCCAACGCCATTTTTTACGATCATCAGCTCCCGTTTTTTGTGTTGATCGTGAGATCACAGTGTAGGTAAAGTAAACGCAGCAGGTGCACTGTCAACTACAAAGGCATGCAGTGACATTTTACGCCACAGATTAACGCTTTCTCCAACTGGAATAATAATTTTCAGTTGTGCTTCGACTTTTAATAACAGAGATATTGCTTAATTACCCTTGCCATGCTAAATAAAATCCCTTTTTATGCCCCCGTATCGAGAGATCGGGGGCATATTGTTTTACTCATGTCCGTCTGTCTGTCTGTCCGTCCGTCTGTCTGTCTGTCCGTCCATCTGTCCGAAAACTTAACCCGAAAATGTAACCTTTGCCTTATCTCCAAAAGTATTTGACATACAAAGCTGTACACCAAAGTCAAGGTCATGTGACAAGTTCAAGGTCATGTGACAAGGTCAAGGTCAACTGTCAAGGTTAAACTTTAAAAAAAATGCTGTTCCGAGGGCATTCGTGTTTCACAAACACATTTTGTCTTTTCAGAATTGCACTTAAAATCAGGGCTTGAAGCTCTAGGAGCTTTTGAAATGGGTAATTATTTCTTTTTTGGACATTACAAACTCAAAGAAACAAACAATTTGTTCTAGAATAATTTGTTTATGTACAATTTGGTGCAACATAATCTTTGTCTATACCCTCTGCGAGAATTGATATACCTTAGGTTCAATGAAATAAGAGTAAACATGCACATAAAATTGTAGTTGCTATAATGATCGGTACACAATTCTTTGAATTCACAATTTCTTGAAGCAATATGAACTATTAAAAAGACATTCTGGTCAATACCTTTCATACTCTTTATATAAAAATCTTAAATTTGACAAAAATTGAAACAAGAGGTTTAGCAACATCATCATTTTAGCAGTCTGTATAGAGGGCCATACTTGGACCCTCATATAAATACATTAGTGCAAGTTACACAATGCTGTATACATCAGATGGAATTATTAGATTATAAATGACAGCCATGTCTTTTGGAAGGTTGCTTGAACGACTTGTTCCCTGCTTCTTGTCTAATCACATCAACTTTCGTCTGAGACAGTGCCTGTATTATGCGGTAACCAGCATTTTAAACTACTGCTTCAAACTATATTAATAGTTCAAGTAACTATTGATATTTTCTCTCTCTATATGTGACCTGTCATGCAAAAAAGGACCACCTGGGAACTCTGTAAAATGAATATTTAAACTAGAAATTAGGTCCACCATCGGTCAACTGGAGGTTGCCTTTCTTAAATTCTTATACAGAAAGGTATAATTATCATTCTAGATTCAGAAAAACAGCAGAGTTTGAAAAGGTCAACACTTTTTGCACTACACAGATGATCCCTTTTCATGTGACAGGTCTGAATGAACAATTTATTTTACTATTGAGAATCTTAAATAAATAAGGAAAGGTGGTGAGCATTAATTAGACAGTTACACGATACATCCCTTGAAAAAAACGGACAAATCAAAACTCTCCCTATAAATGTTTCCCAAAGACTTTTTTGACAATGTCTTGTCCAACTTGAAGGATGCATCAGCAAACTAACACATAAATTGGCCTGTGTTATGGATGACAAAAAGATGCAAATTATACCCTGCTTTGCATGTGCACTTGCATGCAAAGCAGGGTACAATTTCCAAACAGTTTGCATATTTTAGTAATATATCCAGACAAAGGGCTGGCCTTTGTTTGAATTCCAGATCTGCCATATTCTTACAAACAGTGGGCAAGTTCAAAGCATGTTCCAGAGGAATAATCCAAATCAAAACAACTGTACAGGAAACTAAAAGTAATTAACTCTGGCCATAAACTAATTTGTTGGTTCTCTTTAAATCATCTTTGATGAGTCCAAGTTCTTTTGTTTACAAGAAAACAGCAAAACAAAACAAAAAAAAAATGAAAAATAGCTTTATACTAGACCAGGATTGGTGATTTTTCAAAAACTGACCAGTAATTTCAACTTAATTATAAGCAAAGTTAGAGCAATTATAGAAAGTCAAATTAGAGTTTTGGAATTTTAAGTCCCTTTCTAAAATTTCTCTTTTAAAAATCTGGTAAATCGGAAAATTAAGAACACAAGAAATACTGTAATTATCTTTCTTAACCATGAAAACCTTTGACACTCAGGATATTGTCTTTTAATATAAATTTTCTAAAAGTATAACATCATGGAAAGTCTAAAACAGTTCAATCACTTTGTAGAAGTATAATCAATTTTCTAGAAGTTGAAATTAGTTCTTAAGGCATTGAGAGGGTATTTCAAATTATACTTATATTTACTATACTTATACTTAAAATAATACATATTATAAAATTTAAACCTTGTGTTGTACTGGGAACTCATTTGAATCCTCTCATAGAGATGATTCAAATAAGTAACCACATCATGAGTCTAATGTTTGAAATATTACAATTCGAGGGTTCAGTAAAAGACTGTACTTAGTAGCTATACATTGTATTTACACTTTTTACAGTCTTGCAATGAATTGTAGGCTTGCAAGGATCTCTATCTCAAGCAAAGTTTTATTTTTGAAAAAAGTCAAAACTCTTTCTTATAATCAAAATAGAGGAATTTTTTTATCACCATGATAGCTGCTGTGATTAGACACATTTATATCAGAACAAGTCTTAAAATTTTGTCAGCTGCTATAAAGCTGAAAGTTTGGCACCACGGCACACCCGACTTTGATCCATGCCAGACTCAAACAATTAATGATAAAAATGGTATCATAAGCCAACCTATTGGCCCTTTCATACCTCACAGATGGAATATTTTCCTGCATGGGATTTGAAGCGTAAAACTAAAGTTACTGCCTATATACTTATAGGCACTCATAAAAGGTTTTGCACTGATTTTGTTCAAATTTTTGTTGAATATTGACTATGTTGCACACTTACAGTGGAGGATCTGTGATAGTTCTGCAAAATTTCGGAACACCTGATCTTTAACAATGTTAACCTAGGTTTCCTAATGACATCATTAGGAAACCTCAGTTAATATTGTTACAGTCAAAAAAGTTGAGGAACTATAATGGGTCCACTACCTTAAGTTCACTCAAAATTGGAACATTAAAGTTTCGAATTATTAATTTCTGTGGCCAATTTCTAAGAGCTGTTCTGTTTGACTTAGAAGACTCATAAGGCTAACCTTGATGGCTCTTGATCATTCTACCTTCCTATTCATAAGATATAGAAATATTTTGCCTTCTGCTGATTCCAATTTCATTTTAAAACATCGGTTTGTGTAAATTATTGGTTTTACACAATATAAGTATGATTTCTGTCATTTTGGTGTCAAAGGTCAAGGTCACAATCTAAGGTCATTACAATTATTGTCTTGTCCAATTTTGTGTCCATGGTCTAGAATTAGAGTGTTAGTCTATTGATCTAAAGTTCCTGAGTTCCATACCAAGAGGCAGCCACCAACCTGAATTCTCTCATTCATCATTGTTACAATTGGCCCACACATTTTGACACTAGTACTATAGAATTCTCTAGGGAGCAGAACCAAGAAGGATTAATTTAAGTTGTAAGAACTTGTCTCCCAATTGATGTAGATTAGATATGTTTAAACCAAATCCAAGTCACTTCATGTAATATTAAATAGATACGATATTTAGACAATAATTATTGTTTTTTACATGATCAGCTAGATTGCTCGAATTTTTTCCACTGCCTCAAAGGTCAAGGTCACAAAGTTGAAATTAGGAAAAAAACTTAATTATATAACTATCAGACCAGGAAAATAAGTTGGTCATCTAAGGACAAATGGTAAGTGTCTGTTTATAAAGAGAGGAGGTTATCCAAGGTGAAAATGAGCCTGGTGACTGATTGTTTATGGTTTAGTTTACAGTAAAGTAATCAAGGAACAGTTCTTGGCAGATTGATTCCTGATCCTTCACAAAATCCTTCTGCTGTCAAAAATCCTACTTTCTAGAAGGCTTCTAAATGATTGTACCTGATTCATTTCTATCCTAGATAAGTCAAGCTGATGAAAAGAACTCCAGTAACAAAAGCTACTAAATCCTTATGCACATGTTACAGACGTCGCGCACGGTATTAATGCGGCACATTTTAATAAACGTCACCCTCTGTGTTTTAAAACTTATCATAACAAGACTCCTTGGTCGCACCATCCATATACCTTATATCTAAATAACGCTTAAACCATGGCCAATTTATAAATCAAACTTTTTTTGCAAACTATTTTCGTATGATTTCGTAAAAAGGTGTTTCAAATTGTAATTTAAGCAAAAAAACGCGTGTAACATGTAACATAAAAGCATCACCGGAAGATACACATCTTATATTTTATACAGTTTAATAATGTTTAAACTGCTTGAAAGTGCATCAAATCTAAATTGGCATGACATCCAACAATTTTACCAACGGAAATCGAAATTTAACCACAAATAAGAAAAATACCGCTTTATATGTTTAACAAAAAGTGAAGCGTAACATCAAACTTTAAGACGCCGAAAAAATGATGATTTTCTTGTATATTTTAACCAAAAATGGTTCAATTGCAACCAATCTTAAAATTAAAAATATTATTTTTCTGCTTTTCTTAAATATGTAAATAGATATGAATTTGAGTTTTAATCGGAAAATTGATAAGCCGAAATTCGTGTGGAACGAAATCTTTTTAGGCTGTTATGAAACTGTTTTTTCCATTCTTAATACGCTAAAAAAAGCAGTTCCTTTATTCATACGACAATTTAAATAAAGCTAAGAAATATTATTTTTCTCTTATAAATCATATTAAAATTTCACGAAAAAATATTTACAAATGAAAGAGATATTGATATTAGTTCGTGTGGAACGATTTCTAAAAAACGCGCATTTTCTTACAACGACGTTATGTTTGATTCGTTGAATTACATAACTGACGCGCCTTCAGACAAATACAGAGTAGATTAAATCCGCAATTCAAGGGGAGAAAAAGAAAAAAAGCGTAACACCATGCTAGAAGAATATCTGTTTGGAAGTGGCGATGAGAGTAATGAGAGTAGGGGAAGGGAAGAACTAGATATAAACAAGAGGGCAAATATTGCACGAAATCGCTCATGTTAATTTCGGAAAGCAAAAAAGAATATTTGATACATTTTTCGCAAGGACTTGTATTCTCGGACTGTAACTTGTTGTTCTAAACACCCTAGAATAGTGAGTTCGAAGCAAACTTAGCAAAATGTAATAACTTTTTTCGAACATTCAAAAAGAAGGGGGGGGCGTCATATTCCTTTTACAGAAATGCATGTATTGATGACATCACTTTTTATGAACAAGCTGCTGTTGGTTCGAATTGATCATTGCCATTAAAATAGGGTGAATATTTCATAATGTCAGATTTACCTCTACATTATAACATAAATAATGTTCAAAAGAAGCGTCTAGCCCAATACTTCTTCATATTTAGAGTGGAAATAAGCCTAACTCTACAAAAGGCTTAATCCAGTATTCGCATGTCTTAACATTTATGCGAAGTTGAAAATAATATGACATTTTGCATTCTTCGAGAGGGATAGGGCGAGTTTTGATTTTTTAATTAAAACTATATATTCTGACATTGCTATAGCTGTAGAAAGAGTGAGCAATATAATGATAACGTTAACTTTTTTCTGACAGAGAAAAAAAAAGCCTAGACGCTACACAACCGACGTTCGCTATTTTGACGTTACATTTTAGTGCCGCATTACCGTGCGCGACGTCACAGTATTTCTCCTAATAAATGCTACAAGGATCCAAGGAGCTATACATAACATGGTCAGGGAGCTTTTATTTAGTATGCAATTTCTGATTTAAAAAATCATTTAGATATATTTCTTTTATCCCCTTTTCCCTTGATTTTAAGGTGAATTTCCTCTAAACAATCATGTTTAGGGGAAATTCATCTTAAATTAGAGAAGAAGTCTCAAAAAGTTCCTAAAATTTAGGCATTTGAAGTGGGTTTTCTTAGTAAAGAATGTAGGAATGCTACTATTAGGAAGGGTGCTATTACTAGAGGAAATATGTTATGTTAAAATGACTTAAAGTGATGTCAGAGAAGCGGGGATGAGAAGAAAAAAAGCTTTGCTGATACAAATATTTCACACTTACGGGAAATCTTTCATATCAAAATGAAGATATTACAGGAACTTGATTAATTCTAAAGGAACCACAAAATTATAATTATTGACCATGAAAGCCGTTTAAAATTTTGTTTACAAGGCCGATTATAAGTACAATTTTGTTTTTTTTTTCCCCTTTTTTATAATATGAACATATTACAGACAAGCTTTACAGAGCTAGCTTCAACACTCAGTAAGGTTAAATTATATGAGATAATTACAGAAAAGGCTCATGAATACTAATTCTGTATCAATTTTATGTTCCCCAGATGTACTACAAACTTATTTCTGGTCAATATCATATCTCTGGACAATGGATCTTGCCCTTTAAATATTCCTGACAGCTAGTGCTATCATGGTAATCTAACTTGTAATTTGTGATATTTACATATTTTTATCAGAGCATCTGACTATATAAACTTCTTTTAAAATATTAAACATTTGTTTCATTTGAAACAAGATGTGCTTGTGAATCACAAATGTCCTTGAAACGGCAATTTTTTAGAAGTTTGACCTTGACCTTGTCACATGACCTTGACCTTGGTACCAGAAGATGTGTATCATTGAGATCTATCATCATACCAAATATGAGCACTATATCTTAAATAGCCTTGAAAATATTTGGCAATGTTAAGATTTTTGCTAAGTTTTGTAGACAGACAGACAGACGGACAAAGGTAAAACAATATGCACCCAGTCTTTCAATATGGGGGCATGAAAAAAACCAAAACATTAAAACAAGTTCAAATGATTAAAAGCACTCTGAGAAAAATACGGGTTCTATTTTTCATTAAATTTACCCTTTTTGGCTCTACATGCCATTTTCCAAGTGCACAAAAATCTTGAGCAGACAGTTTAGACTAAGAAAAGCCTGCACAGAAGTGCAGGCTTATTTTAGCCTACACTGCCTGCTTTTAACTTAATTATTGTTGGAAATCCTTGAGCCAGACAGTTCAAAACGTCCTAAAAATTTGCAATTGTGCTGAAACTGATTTACTGCTTTAATTTGTCATTAGGAGATTAAATTTTGAGAGATTAGCCAAACACTATTGAAAGTGCATATATATTTATAGGCACTTACAACAGAATTGCATTGACCCCTCTATATAGTCTAAAGCTGCTGTCATAGCGCAGTCGGTAGTGCATCAGCCTGTCAATTTAGAGGTCTCGGGTTCGATCCCCGACGGCGGCACTCATTCTTTCTGACTATTTGTCTCTTACCAATGGGTTGATAATTGTAGACCTATGTGAGATAGCAGCTGGAGGCTAGGAAAGGATGTGATGGTTGTACTGGTGTGAGAAATATCAGGAATGCATTGTTAGGTGCTCCAGCTCTTTATCAGAGTCCAAGTTTTGGACTGGTGATATACCCTAGATTTAATAGCACATGAATTAGTGATCTAAGCTAATGTCATTGAAAGAATGTTCAAAGCCACAATTAAGTACTCCTTTTGGTCTAGCGGTTGTATGAGCAACCCCTGCAAAAAAGTTCAAGAACAGGTTCTTGAATGTTCTAGGAAGTTAAATGGCAGATTAAAAAAAATCCATTCAAGAACTTGTTCAAGAACTAGTTCTTGAACTTATTGAACTTATAGAATTCAAGAACTAGCTCTTGCACAGGTTCTAGAAGTAGTTCTCGAACTGAATTTCAAGAATCTTGAATGGAAGTTCAAGAACCTTGAAAGGAAGTTCAAGAACTAAAGTTCAATAATTGGTTCAAGAACTAGTTCGAGAAGTTCATGAATTGCCTTTTAATGTTCAAAATCTAGATAAACATTGGAAAAAGCTATGATGGATTGCATGGTATTGTAGACAATATGTTATTAGAGGGGAAGTTAACTGCAAGAGAATTCTTCGGAGCACATTCTTACGACAGATTCAATCAATACACGATCACTAGATAATCTAGTTTATGGAGGACAAAATTACTGTAATCAGTTTCCATTGGAGAGAAAATTAAGCTTTTTGCATCTCAAAACAGGGAAAATGAGAGCACTTCTCTTAAATATGAGATGTTCTATTTTGGTCCCACATGCACCAAGACTAAATTACACATCCAGTGATTTTAGAGGGATTTTATTTTTTGACATGCCATTGTTTTCTTTTTAACATTTATCAAGATAGTTAAATGATTAAACTTTATTTTTCCACAATTGTTTTTTTTTTTTTTTCAGCTCTGCTATTTATTAATTGAATATATATATATTGCAGGTAGGTAAGCTATCACAGGGTGAACCAAATCTACAAAGGCAAATCACAAACATTTAATTAAAAAAGTTATGCCCTGTTCTTTTATGGATGAATGACCCAAGTATGAGACTTCGAGTGATCCTCAAAGCTCTCTTAAACATTGTTGTGCTCAGGTGAGATTAAAAGAGATACAAATGAGAAAATTTACTTAACATTAAGACTACTTAAAAAACTTGATTTAATATGTAAAGTTACTGTTGATAAGTAAATGAGAGCATTGATATTTTCCTAGATGAAATAACTTATCCGTCCTTGGATAATTTGATGTGGGGTATCAATGGCTCAGTGCGAAACAGTTGTAACTGCCTATATGTTTATAGGCAGTAACAACTGTTTAGCAGTGAGCCATCAATATCCCTCCTCGGATAATTTGATGTGGGGTATCAATGGCTCAGTGTGAAACAGTTGTAACTGCCTATATGTTTATAGGCAGTAACAACTGTTTCACAGTGAGCCATCAATATCAGAGAGAGAGATACACTATTATAGCTAATACTTTCCATGCTTTGGCCATTACTCTGAAAAAAATATTGAGGGGTCAGTGCAATCAATTGTAAGTATGTACAAATGTATAGGCACTTTCTATAGTTTTACGCTAACCTCTCAAAATGTCTTGACTCCTTATAAAAGATTAAGTATCACCTTCCTACAGACAGAGACAAAAGCAAATTTGCAGTAAAGTGCCACAATACACTATAATTCTCACCATTCCCATGTTATTATGTCTGGTAATGTGATAGATATATGAAAGCATTATGGGATAATGTTCGATAGACAAAATAATTGATAAATAGTCCATACTTATAGAAGATCCACGGTAGATCCATGGTAAGGAAAGAAAAGCATGTTACAGCTTTCATAAATCGGTGCACTGTTTATAATGCTGGATTTTATTAAGCCCAGACCAAGGAAGGACCATTATATATAGGCTTTCATGTTTTGCAAGACACTAAAGTTTGTCACTTGATAGGCTATTCTTTCTTAGTTTTCTGTAGGTATGAATAATATTTCAGCAGAGATCTGCCAAAGGTTTGGCAGTAAGGGGGACAATGTCCTCCTGGTCAGAAAAACGAGGGGACATTTTAAAGAATTTATGAGTCATACTACAATCTATTTACCAGGGTTATGGAACCAAGGAGACATTGTCCCCATGGCCTACAATAACAGGAGACATCCATAATTTTTGGGGGACAATAGTGAAAAATCACAGCCTTGGCATATCACTGCTTCAGTAAAATGTATTTTATTATTCTATATAGAACTCCGATCAGATAGTTTTCTGAGAGGTACACCCTTTTACACTATTTTTTGGGTTATAAAGGCCATGGTTCTTTTGCTAACAATGATTTTTTAACTTGGATATATAAGATTGGCTTATTATTATGTCTGAAAAAATACCTTATATTAGGTGGCATAAACATATTCTGAATTTCAATTCAATATCTCCAAATTTTTGGTATATATTTCAACGCCACAAAATATGCAGACAATACAAAATAATGCAGAAGCAATTTCTCAATTTCTCTGAAGATAAAAAAAGTTTCATTTGACATGAAGTTGATACAAAGTTGAAGCTTTGTAGGACATATCTAAGAGTCAAAGACAGCAAAATAGATTAATACACAAGACAAAACCAAATATTTTCTTGAATTATTATTCATAACTGTCAAATCTATCCCCAGCTGGGGAAATCCAGGGAAACACTTAGACAAGATTGGATTAGTGTTATGGCGCCACATGGGATAAAAAGTTTACAGTTTATAATTATCTACCAATAGCCCTATTGCGCTGAAGGGACCATTTGTTATATAGACCAAAGAATAAATTTGCTTCTATATGACATATTGCTGGCTTGTCACAAAATAGTTGTAACTGCCTATATGTTTATAGGCAGTTACAACTGTTTTCTGCTTAGCCATCAATATAATTGCTAAACTTTTGACATTCGGTCTGATAAATAATTGCAGGCTAGACAATTTATTTGATAAAAAGGTTTTAAAGAATTCTTTCAATATTCAAAGAACTGAAGGCACTAGCTTTCAAGTGGTTCATCATTTCAATATAAATAAATCAACAGGAAGAATCTCATGCAAAGCATTTTCTCCCTTTAAATACCAACCTAGGTGATGGTCATGTAATGAAATTACTCTTACAAGTTGTTTGTAAGATCTTAATTTATTTCTTACATGAAAAGGCATTGCAAGCATAAAAGCTACATTTTCCAATAAACACCTATTTTTTTAAAAGGAACAAATCATAAAATCACTCAAGGCATAGTCATATGAAGTCTTTTTGAAACAAAAAAGGCCTTCAATTCCATAATGAACCATATATGAAAGAACTTTTTTATAGTCTAGCTGAATTTAAATACTTTGAAATTGCCCTAAACTTGATTGGCTATAAACTTTAGGGGAGTGAAAAAATTAAATATAGCTGAAGCACCGGTCTCTCTCCTGGCACTCTTGTTTTGGGTAATGGATCATAGATAAAAGTTTTGATAGAACTCACATGAATTCCAAAATTCAAAAGAATACCATATATCATATACATTGAATAATGGCATTATTTATGCACTTTGATCAAGAAACTAGCTACCACATGGACAAAGACATAATTATGTAATTGCTCAGGCTTCTTTGACAAGCTGAAAATTAGGACGTCAGACAAATCTTGACTTTACTATTTTGATTTCAAACATCATAATTCAGCATTTTAAGCAAATATTTTGAAATATAATTGGGACATCAAAAAAACCCCAAAGATTTCTTATTAAAAGGACAACAACAACAAAGGTAATATGTCATGCACACTTGCAATGCTATTCTGACAGAGGCTCTTGTCTACGTTTTCTACAAATTCATCAGTCCAAAATTGAAAGGGAAAAAAGACGTCTCAAATAAAATAATCAGTAAAAGTAAAAAAGATTTAGATTATCTCCTCACGCATACTGTGCATTGATCAATTGGAGTGTGGGTGTAACCTCTACGAGATCATTTGACGTGGAAAAAAAACTTTGAATCCAGATAAACTGCAGTGATAAATTTCACTATCAGTTAACACATCGGATAATTCACAGCTACAAACACTTGGAAAACATGTTGGAAGTGCTTCTAGAAGTGTTGATGTAACCTGTTAGTCTGATTTTTTGTTGTTGAAAATTATGTAAGAGGTTTGGTAAAAGTAAACAAAATTTTGTGTTTATCAAATCAGCCTGTATGTGACATTTCCAACAATTTGAAATGTGTGTGAGGTGCAAACATTGAGCAGCGTAGACATCCATCTACTGTAAATACAAAGTTACCTGATCGTGTACAAATACTTTGAGACCTTATATATCTACTAAATCCATATTGAAGAATCAGGTCAGACTGTGCGGATGCACAGGCTGGACAGAGTCTTTGCTATGTACATAATTATATGAAATTGTTGGAAATCTCATGCACAGCCCCAAATTCATTTCAGTGTATGAGAATTATTCACACAAGTGGACCAAATGACACATTGATGGCAAGGCCCTATGAAATCCAAGAGGGAGTAACATCCCAGATACCAAAGTTTATCATTGTCTTGGAAAATATTTAGCTGAGTACACCAAACGTAAAGCTGACAAAAGTTTGGCTGAAACAATGATTTTCTCCATCATACTATTGGTTCTTGTTTGCTTGCATGGGGTTTTACAATTATTCATTGTATGACAGTAACTGTAGAACCTAACAATGGATTCATGTTGTTTCTAACACCAGTACTCCAATTACATCCTTTGCTGGCGTACAGCTGTTATCCCACATAAGTTGACTATTATCCACATAGTGGTTATTTTTTATTTCTGACTAAAAGGTGTTTTTAGTTACTTTTAACAATATTTCCTATCATATCGCAGCAGCTGGAGCACCTAACAATTGTAGTAATTACACAAATTACATCCTTTCCTAGTCCCAAGCTGCTATTCAACATAGGTCTATGATTATCAACCCATTGATGGGATTGTGCTCCTCTTTCTGGAATCGAAACTTGACAGCCTGAAACCCTACTTAAACTCAACTTTGACGGCAGCACACCTATTAGTTGGAGACAAAAAGATATATTGTGCTTTATCATGCAATGAAGCCTGTATTGACCTGATATCACCCATCTCATGACAACATAAAAAGATATCAGGCTGTCTATTTTTAGAATCAATTTGGATAGACTTTCACCTGAATTTCTTTGAACTTTTAAGGATTAATTATAAATCAGCTCTAAAAATGATTGCATGATAAATAGAATAATATAATGTGTCTTAAAATATCATTGTTATCTGGTCTCGACTGGGAGAATTACCATGACTCGACAAAGCCTTGTCATGATAAATTCTCTCGACCAGATTATATTGATATCTTAAGATACTAAAATGTTATTCTCTATTTTTCACTTGAAATTTAACCTGTGACCTCATGATTGAATATTGGAAGTTGGACTGGCTTTCAACTGTGTTACGACAGCAGCTCACTATGGTTCTAGTGTAGTGAAAAAAATATTTTACAGAAATAAGGGGAATAGAGATGTTGAGCCATCAAAATGTCAAAACGAGTTTTTTCTCAGCCAACATTTATTGTATCAGCTTGCCCTGTTAATGTCATGGAATTCTGTTTTATTAGGTTATGATTGGCTCAGTGCTGGGAAAAGAATAGCACCAATAATTTCCCCTTATTCTAGCTCATGTCATACTGAACAAAACACAAGCTTTGATAAACAATTTAAAGTAAGGCATCAATTTAAGATAAATTTTACATTGAAAATCATAGGCGATTACTGTTTTTCGATACACACATAAACTAGAGGATCTAAAGCTAGCAATTAAACTAAGATCATACTGCATTTTGTGAGCAATTTTATCCACTTAAGTCCCTGAACCTCATTTAAATTTAACATTTTCATATATTCATATATCTATAAAGAGAGAAATAAACTTTTATCAAATGTTCATGGAGAATTACATTATTAAATTTAGATATGGACATAGCTAGGTTAGTGTTACATTAATGCATTTATATTATCATTATCTATTTCTCTTAATATTATCTTCACTAAAATATGCACACAAGCTTCATGTAATCTTAATTCTCATTGAATTCATAGATTACTATTTCAGGAAGAAAATTTCAGATTTATGTTTTGTACCTTTTTTCAATGTAATATAATTTTTTGGATGTCACTGTCAGCTATAATAGTTCACCATTCTGTTCTATAGGAATGGAAACTCCTAAATCAAACCTTCATTAATTATTGTGTCAAGTTTGAATACCAAGAATAGTTTGAAATTTCATAATTAATCTGTCAGATTTCAATTGCCAGTTGCAATGAGGATTTTGAATATTCTTTAGAGGCAATTATTTTGTCAGACATGTTCAATATTCTTGAAACTTGAAATTGTCATATTCAGTATAATTCCATCTGAAATTTCTCATTTTTTTTTCATTTAAAGTCTTGAAAGAAATTTGATTATCTTATATTTTAAAATTGATACCTTGTATTGGATACTGTAAATGTGATTAAATTTCCCAGAACATTTCAAGCACTTCAAGCAGATGGAGGGGTCAGCACAACACTACTGTAAATATATTGGAACTTACAATAGTGTTGCACTGACCCCTCTAGATGCCAAAGCTCAGCTGTTGGCCAATGGATAGTGGATAAAAAATCTGTGTTGAAAATGGGCTTAATTCAAATCACAGTATCTAGAGTTATATCTTTTGATGGCATAGGTTGTTTTTTTTTGTAAGTGCACAGATATCCTAAATTTTATGTGAATTTCTTTGATATAGTAACACAACAGAAACCACATTTTGATGGCTAAGTGCAAAACAGTTGTAACTGCCTATATACAACTGTTTTGTACTTAGCAATTGAATTGTAAAACTGCATGAAAACTTTACTGGACATTTCTGCATTATAAAATAGACATGATAATTTCTTGGGCAAGTCTTAAATGGTGTTTAAAGTAACTGAGTTGAGCCAGACTGAATAAATTGATGATCAAACGGACATTTGGAGTCATTTTTCTTCAGTTTTGGAGAAGTTTTGCCACAAAATTGCATGACAACACCATGTTTTGATAGGAAAAAAGGAACATTGATTACTTCACAACAAAAGACCATTAACTAATCAAAGGCTTTCTATTAGCTAGACTTTGCATGAGAAAAAAAGTCAGTTTTTCAGGGGATTTTCCAGAAATATCATGGCTATATTGTCCCAAAATTATAAGCTTTTTTAATTTTATCAGTGACCGATCAATGTGCTTAGCAAAGGACATACACTTTTCAGCAAGACCACCTTAGATAAAGCCAACAAATACCGTTTGAAACGTTTAACTGAATCATGTCCCTTTTGAAAACTTTTTTTGCATTGGATCAATGTCTAGAATCTGAAGGCCAAGTATCCAGGAATTCTGCAATCTGAGATTTGCATATGGATTGCTCTGGGCAAAACAGTTGTAACTGCCTATATGATTATAGGCAGTTACAACTCTTTCCAACTGAGCCATGGAATAAAAGGAATGAATTATAAACAACCATAAATGTAATTTTCAAAAAAAATATATGTTATAAATTGTATGATTATAATTTATTTCATATAAATTTCAAGGTATATTTACAAGTAAGTTCCCAATTGTTACCAAGAATGTATTTGATATCCAATTGCTAAAATATCACACATGCCTTTACAATTTATACTGACATACTACATTTTGGCTGATCTAAATGTAGCATCAAATTATGGCTTTCATTTCCTCTTCACTTAGATAATAGACTGGTACAGTTATGATTAGATATACTAGATTGACTTCCTTTTCTTGTTAAATCTCTAGAATCTCTGGCACCAGTCTGTTTATTTTTTTCCCAGGCTTTGTTTAGACTTGGACAACATGAAATAACATTGTAAACATCAATCATAATCTTCGTTAATATCATGATAATATCTTGCATAATGTTTCTGAGTGAAATAGTTAAGATTATCATTAAATTATTAATGAAATCATGGACACTTCTATCATCCTAACATTATAAACAAATATGTATTGAATATGCCGTAAGAACCTTTGATGCACCTTTTATCATCATGAACCAGGGGCAGGTAATACATGAGGGGATGTCTATACGTATCCAATTCTCTTGCTATCTTTTCCTGTGTTCAAGAGCAAAATGGTTACCAAAGGATTAAGAGAAATCCAACTTTGCATAACTCAAAGATGCTGTAAGTTTTAAGTTACCTGATCTACAGATACTTTCAGACCTTATCTATTTACTAAATGCATAGTGAAGACTCTGGTCAGACCGTGCAGATGCACAGACTGGTAAGAGTCTTTGCTTTGCACATTTTTGAAATTGTTTGAAATCTCACTAATGGTTGATTGATTAATGGTGTGTAATTGCGAATTTCTCAATAATCAAATGTTGTTTCATGGAGAGCAATAAATGATTCATTTACAGTAATTTTCAAACCAATAACATCTACTTTTTAAGACATCTTGATTTCAGGAAAGAGGTTTGGAAAACAGTGGCTTAGTAAAAATGGTCACTTGATAAACGTGGTTGATTGAGAAAAGACCGACTGTATCATGCTGGTGGCTCATTTTCATTCTAGAATGAATTTCAGGTAGTGGAAAACTTAAATTCTGGTTTTAGTGAAGTTTTAAGACCTTTTTTCTCAAAGATCTTTGATAGACAAAAATCAAATGGAACCTTAACCTATCCAAAAACACCTGCCTTGTATAAAGATAGGGCAGAATGACACAGGAAAAAATAAATTGGACATAAAAAATGGAAATTCTGAAATTAAAACTGTTGAAATTCTCGTTAAGTTACTGATTAAATTCTCAATTTACACCAAAATACCATTATGCAATTGAATTATTATTTTATTAGAGCTATTATATCTGCTTTTAAAGTGTTAATGTTTGGGCTGGGAAACTTTTATTAAATCTTTGTGAATTGCATTTTGTCCTTGAATTTCTTCTTTTTCTCTGAAAAGATGAGTTCCAAAATTAATGGAACCCTTTTCTATCCTTAAATTTAGAGGTTATCAACTCAAGACTGTACCGAGTGTCTTTATACTAGGTGTCTTATATGCTATGGTAGTGGACCCATAATAGTTCCTCAATATTTTGGAACTAATGATCTTTCACAATGTTGACCAAGGTTTCTAATGAAAATCATTAGGAAACCTTGGATAACACTGTTAAAGTTCTTTACTTCCAAAGCGTTGTGGAACTATGGTCAAACCTGTGTTAGCAGCCACCTGTAACAGCAAGCAACCTGTCTTAGGCAAGTGGTCACTGAGTTCCCAAATGAACCAATTGCACTGAAATTGGCCTGTATTAAGCACACACCTGTCTTCAGCAAGCATTTTCTGAATGGCCCTTGGGTGGTTGCTAAAGACAGGTTTGACTGTATCATAGTCCACTACCTTATATTGAAAAGTCCTGTGAATATGTATATCATAAAACAAGACTATAAAACAAACTCGAAAAGTCCTGTGAATATGTATATCATAAAACAAGACTATAAAACAAACTTATTTTTTTTTTGTCTCAAATACCAAATAAACATTTTAGTGCAGCTGACATAATCTCCAAGGAAATATACCGGTAGGTTTGTAAAGAATCATGATTGATAGTCTGCAATAGCTACACTTCTTTTGATTCAGGGGTGTGGAAATACAAATTTTCTCCACTTGTCCAGGATCAAAATGAACTTGTCCCGTAAAAATCAATTGATAAATATTGGGAAAATAATGTTTTTAATGTAGAAAATGCTGTAATCCAGCATTTTCTTCATTAAAGACATTGTTTTCTTCCCTTTGATACAAACATTAGGATGACTTATCTCCTAGAACTGTATAGATCTGTTGAAAGATTTGCTCTGGTATTTACTTGTCCGCAGACAAGTAGCCTAGAAAAATGCACTTGCCCCCAAGTGGAAAAGGCAGTGTCGGACAAGTTGGGTATGTGAATTCCACACCCGTTTTGATGATCAAATCAAAAACCTGTTTATAATCCAAATTTCCAATGATTTGTCTTTCATGTTCTTCACTACTCTACTCAACTCCTTGTAGATCAAAGCAGTGAAAGTTGATCAATAGCTTAAAATTTATAGCCCACCATCAAAGAATATGTATACAATAAGCATGCTGACTTGAACTTATAGGTTTTTATGTTTCCTAAGCAGCTGCACTTATGAGAAAAGCTTTGAATGAATATTTTGTCAATGACTGCATTTTATATGAGAATGTGAGAGACATTTCCCACAATTCCATCTGTGTATGAGCCACAAACATAGGGCAGACAGGACAATCACAGAGTGCAATAAAAAAAATTTACTGACCACCTACAGGTTTAGATATTAACAATCTAAATATTGTAAAGGAAAGACTCTGTCCATGGTGGCCAGACTGTGCATATGCATAGGCTGGCCAGAGTCTTTGATTTGTGTTCATGTGAATATGTTGCAAATGTATATTACACACAGGCTTATATAAAAAAATGTTGATATAGTAACAGTATTAAATGTACCAATTTAGAATCGACACAAAATCATAAAATCCCTGAATTAGAATTGCTGCGAATTACCTTTTGAGGCAGTGCCATGAGGAATTAATGCAATCTGTTTCTGCTGGGATTCAAATCTAAGGGTTACAGAATCATATAACGTAAACATGAAGAATCCATATAAAGGCAAATTACAAAATTTAGAACATATCATTGAAATACTTATATTTACCAATGGAATCATAATATATATCGATGGCCCAGTGTGAAATAGTTGTAATTATGTTTGTAGGCAATTACAACTATTTCACAGAGTCATCAATATCTTCCTTACTCAGATAAATATTCTTAATAATATCACCTATATGGTTCTATTAAGTCTCTTTTTATTACATATAAGTTTGTCTTATTAATAGACCCAGCCAAGGTTTTATGGTATTATGAAGTATCAATCCTGCTGATTCCTGATATATTGATTACCTTTCATGGAAGTTTGAAATACGATGCTCCAATTCCTAGCCTAACACTCTTGTGATCAAAGATTCCCTGATTTGTGTGTGTTTTATGAGACATTGCTGTTTTTTTTGGTTTTTTTTTCTGTTTTTTTTTAACTGCAACACAAATTTGTTAAAGGTTTGGTAGAAAAGACCATTTGATAAGGTTGACCATGCTTATGGTCTGGAAAACTGAAATTATGGAGGGGTTATTTTTTCAAAAGCGTGCTCGATCTGTGGGAATTGTCTCTGAAGGTTAACTTAACTGTGTTGAATAATTAGATTAAGAAATGTTATTCTGTGTTATTATTCAACTGGCAAGGTGTGGCTTAGCCATGTCGTAACTTTGCAAGTTTTCTTTTCAACATTTTGGGTTCTTTCAAAAGTTAGTCTGCAATCATCATTAATATGTGCAGATAACCTTTCATCGTTTGGTTACCAAAGCCTTGTAACTTCAGCTTGGACAAGCTGAAAGTGCAAGGGATTGGAAGCCAACATACGATTTAAAGTCTCAATTTATTAATGTCGACTACCTTCAGAGAAAAGTAACTGTAAATAAAAGCTGATTTACATAAACCTTCAGTGGAATGACCGATTATTTAGGCTCCGCCCTGCCAGGGCACAATAATCGGCTGCATAGTTAGTTGTTGGTTTTTGTTTTTTGTTGCAATCTGGTAGTGACAATACTCACAGCAAACATTCTGTATTAATATTAAAACCAATTAACAGTTTTGAAATGACCATTAGAAAAGGTTTTTCTTTCACTAAGAAAGAGTCACTCTGTCTGAAAATGTTATCAAAGTTTGTTTTTTTTTAATTCTAGAGCATACCATTGGGATTTTTTTAAGCTAGTATTTTCTGACTCATTAATCAAATCAGAGTTAATTGGTAACCATTTAATTGTTAATTATATTAGGTTATATGAGCTTTATGAAATCTTTTAACTCTGATGCTGGTGACATACTGTCTGTTGAAATCTAAAACCTTAAAACTACTGTTTAAACACGAGGGCAAATGAGGCCTGTATTGCTCCACTGGCTTTCAAATATCTTTGAATGAAAAACAGAGTCAGATATGGAAGTTTACAAGGAAATTGTTACACAAAGATTTACCAAAAGATTATTATCCTGCAAAGATTGGTTGAAATTGGTCGAATGGTTTGGGACTGCCCTGCCACAACCAGTTTTGAGGGTCAATCTAAATTTCTTGAATAACTTTAGAAGAGGGTCACCCAAAGATCATTCATGCAAAGTTTCATTGAAATTGGACCAATGGTTAGGGAGTAAAAGATTTTTAAAGATTTATATAGTGAAAATAAGCCCTACCCTGCCAAGCACATGTTTGGGGGTTAATCCAAATTTCATGAACAATTTAAAAAGAGGGTCACTAAAGGATTACTCATGCCAAGTTTGATGGAAATCAATTGTATCGGAGTAGAAGATGTTTAAATAACAGTTTAGGCATGTATGCACATACGCACACATGACGGGCATTTCGCTATGACAATAGCTTGCAGTGGCCTTCACCCAAGGTGTGGAGCTTAAAACTGTGAGTTAATCTACGTTATAAAATAAGTAAATAAAGGTCATACTTATAATGCTCTCCTACTCTCAAAGTAAAATTTGGCTTGATCAATTACAAATTCTCCCCACACAAAAGGAGCAAAAATTCAAACTCCTTACTTTTGGTTTATCCAGACAAGATAATATTAGGGTTTTCTGGAAAAAATGAAATAAAACTTTGAAAATATCAGGAAACTTCTGGTTTAAGATCAGAATTTATGGCATGTGTCATTTTAATGTATGAGACTAGGAGTTTAATTACAATCCTTAAATCCAACAGGGCTATCATTACATTTTTTATCTTTAAAAGTGATAGTTCTTGAAGGCTTTGAGAATTCAACACTTAAATAAAATAAGAAGTTTTAGAAATAGTATCCTTTTACAGAATTTCAACACATTATAGCATCTCATGCAAATACAAACCCTGCATGTCCAATGGCATAGCAGGTATGAGATAATGGGCAATTCCAATTAAAAAGGGGGGGGGGTAATTATGATAAAAATGCTTCAAGATATTTCCCTTGGATTGATTGATTGGATTTTTACGCCACTTTTAACATTATTTCAGGTATATCACGGCGGCTGGAGCACCTAACAATGGTTTCCTGCTATTTCTCTCACCAGTACAACCACCACACCCTTTCCTAGCCTCAAGCAGCTATCTCACATAGGTCTATGATTATCAACCCATTGGTGAAAGACAAATAGTGGGAAAGAATGAGTGCCGCCCTCGGGGATCGAACCCGGGACCTCTAGATTGACAGTCTGACGCGCTACCAACTGCGCTACAACATAGGCACTCTCCCTTGGATAGTATGGATTATCTTTTAGGTAGTGAATGTACACAAATGCCAAGCTTCTAAGTTAGTATCTTGGGTAAAAACCTCAAAAGAAATTGTGCCACCAACGCCAAGGGTTTGACATTGGTTTAAAATGTTTATTAACCCTTGTCATGCTGAATAAATTTTGGCTAAAATTTTTATCACAATCAAAGGGCAAAAAGCACTGAAAGTACCAACTGTAAGTAAATTTTTTTTTGAAAAACTGAATCTATTGACATTTCTGGTTTGAAAGTGAGAAACACGTGGCGTAGCCTAAAATCAGACTGCACATATGTGCAGGCTGATATTGGTCTATTGCTCCTGCCAAAGCAGGAATATTCCGGGTTCAGCATGACAAGAGTTAAATACAGCCATATAAGCTAAAATTCGGTGAGCATTCTTACAGAGCTTGCTTGGAGACATTTAATGTAATGCCTAAATAATTTCAATACAGTCAACTCTCATTACAAGGACCACATTTGTTGCCATAAAATATGTCGTTGAAATGAAAATGTCGGTGTATTGAATGAACACTAGAGTCAGTTAATGCAGGTTTGTCGAAAAGCAGCATACATTATATAATATATTGAAAGGATGAATGTGTTAAAGGTGCTAATTAAACATTGCCATTGTTTGCTTGTCAACATTTTCAACTAAATTCAGATGGTTATCTAGCGTGCATATCGTTCTGTATAATTAACCATCATGACCAAAATTATTGTGTCGTTGTAATGAACAAGCTTATATAGGGAATATGCACTTTCATTCCCTAAAAATAAGTGTTGGTGTTGGAAAACGAGAATTCCCTTATAATGAATGGAAAATGCACTGTGCAATTCCGTTCCCAACAAATTTGTGTCGTTAAGTGAAAATGTTGTTGTATTGAGTGTTGTTTAATCGGGAGTTGACTATATTTCCAAGTTTAAACAAATGAACATGACCTTATCAGATTGTCTTGACCTTAACATTAATACAAATGGATTAATAAGTGATGCCTTCATGCTGTAGTGAGTATTGTACCTTAAAAAACTTTTTGATTTCATGATATGGACAGGAGACAGATCACAAGGTTAGCATAAAACTATTGTAAGTGCCTATAAATATAAAGGCACTTATAAAAGTTTTGCCCTGACCCCTCAAGATGGTTTGAAAGACAGGCAACAGTGAAAGAAAATGCCCCCGGTGTTATAGATGCAGCAGCCAGGCATAAACATATTTTACTTTCTGATGATCAAAATACAAATTAGCATGTGCAGGATATTTCCAACAATTTACGTGCAAAGAAAAGACTCAAATTTGACTGTGCATCTTCACAGTCTGATTAGAGTCTTCACTATGCACTTATTGGAAAGCTACTGTCCTATAATGTCTATGTTCACTTTAGCTGAAAATGTTCATCACATGGTAATGGCTATCCAGGCCATGTGATCAATGTCTGTCAACGTCATTCCATCACCCACACATAAAATTGTTGGAAATATCATTGACACATAATAATGATAATTCCCAGGCTTAAAAATCAATTAATTCATTTTGATTTTCATTAAGCATTGATGGCTTGTTTATAAAGAAGGGTTAATTACACAAGGTAATGGAAGGTTAGATAAGGCTTATCAGTCTGTCATTGATAGCGCCTATCATGCAGTTTTTAATTCAGTTAAATTCTGCTGGGAATCCAAAAGTCATTACTTCAAATGATTTTGGTTGTGTATCCTAGTTGTGGTCTGCAGTTATGTAGATTTTGAGTAACAATACTGGTTGAATGAGATTTTACGCTTCTTTTAACAATTTTGCATTCACATCACAGCAGCTGGAGCACCTAACAATGGTATTCCAGGTATTTCTTCCACCAGTACATCCATTACAAACTTTCCTAGCCTCCAGTTGCTATCCTGCATAGGTCTATGATTATCAACCCATCGGTGAGAGACAAATGGTCCGGACGAATGAGTGCCACCATCAGAGATCAAACCAGGGATTTGTAGATTGATAGTCCAACTGCAATTTGAATCTCTTCTGCGATTCTGTTCTGCAGAAATGCAGATTTTGAGGAACCATCATTATATAATTAAGCAGGTAAACAACCTGTCATTTCAAACTAAAATGTCAAGGTCACTCTTAAAGTCAAGGTTCAACTTTGATTAGATCATAACTTATACATATATATGCATAAATTATGATCAGAACAAACTTTAACCTATGGATGGAATTCACAATAATTTTGCATTTCAATGTTTAAGTGAGTTTATATTAAAGAACTAGAAGAACCATCAAAGAATAGTAATTTTTTTATGTAGGTCAAATGTAAAGGTCATATTTGAAAGTCAAATATTATATAGCCAGATGTGTTTTCAAGTCTATGGTGTATTTTTTTTTGTGAGAAAACCCACTTTCTTCCTTCAGTATTGGTACCTCTGGTAGTTATGATATTTATAGGCACTTACATAAGTGTGGCACATTCAGAACATCACTCAGCCATTTCCGTAAACTACCTCGGATGTATGTAAGGTGGATGGGTATGTACCGAAATCGTGCATTTTGTTAGCCAGAAACAGTGTAAGAAAACTAGTACTGTAGATTTATATCTTTTACAGTAAATAACGACTGAAAAGTCTTAATTTTTGAGAATGACGAATCATTCTCAAAAATTAAGATTTTTTCAGCTGTTGTTTAAGAATCTAAAGATGAATATATTAGGATTCGATGGTTTCACATCAGTGACTTAAACAAGTAGCATTGGCGACGTCGAATGTTTTCACTCACAGTTTCGAGGGCTAACGCCATTTTAACTGACGTCATCAAGTTTTTCAATGGTTTTCCCGTACTTTTTAAAAGTAGTCCGTCTATGTACATCCAAGGTTGATCGTGAGATTGGCCGAGTGGTGATCTGAATGAAGTGTAGCACTGACTCCTTGATTTGTCAAACACAATCTTTAACATTTTGTAAAAGATCTGTAAAAAAAAAATCTTATTAAAGCCACTCAATTGAAACTTGGAAGTACATGTATCATCATATTAACTATTCCCTTTCAAAACAAACATATAACTATAACAGTTTAATAGTTGGAGTTAAAAACTGCTGCCTTATCTCTATAGAAAACTGACTCCCAGAATTTTAATGATATCCAAATAACTGTCAGTTTTTGACAAGAAGTATCTTAGATGTTGACTTCAGCATACACAAACAGACAGATTGTAACAGACATAATGGCGACTAGAGTTCTGAGAAAAGGGTGTGTTATGATTATGCCAAATATTCTAATTCATAATATCAAAACATCTATGTTTCTTCATGTTTTCAAGAATTTATATACAAAAAAAGTTCAAGAACTCAAAGGAAAGAAACTATGAAAGATAGACACAAACTTCCATGCAAAATCATTGCTTACATCAATAGCAGGGGTGTGCAATTCCAATGCCCAATTTGTCCGACATGGGTTTTTCTACCTGTGGACAAGTACATTTTTCTTCGCCACTTGTCTGTGGAATGGAAAGTAATGGAGGATAAAACTTGGAATAGTTCTTCAAAGAAGAAAGAGATAAATTAGCCAAATAGGTAGAAAATATTGTTTTCAATGAAGAAAATGCTGGATTCCAGCATTTTCTTCTTTAAAAATGATAACTTCTCTAATTTATTTAAATTTCCCTTTTTGAGGACAAGTTCATGTTGATCCTGGACAAGTAGAAAATCATGTTTCAATATGGGTCATTATTTTTTTCTTCTTCTTTGTTGATAAAGATGATTGAAACAAATAAACTTTTCTGTCTACTCAAGGAAAATCAGGTGGTATAGGCTAATCTCAGACTGCACACATTTTGGTTCAGCATAGCAAGGGCTATATACCTATGGAACCTTTTGCTATTCCACACGATAAATCTATAGAAATAGTTATGGTGTTTACATTAGATGTTTTTTGTTAGATATATCATGGAATATAGAAGCAAATCTTCCATGCAAACATTTTCCCTCTTATCTGTGTAAATTTATAATACATGTACTGGATTTTCTACTTACACAAGCATTTTGGAAATGTCAAAAATATTCTGGTAAAAAGTATGATTGATGCAGTCCACACTCAATCGCATCAAACTTCCGAAATCACTCATGCAAGCTCCATCAGTACTTTATCACTTGATCCGACTTGATCGAAATGATCAAGTCAGCAAATGAAACGCGGCATTATTGACGACAAAAAAAGTATGATTTACTTTTTTTCCACAAATGACTTGCTATTAAACAATTGCTGAAAACTTTTTCCAAATATTTTTTCCTCTCCAAAGCATTTTTTCAGTTATTCAGTTTTTTATTATTATTTTACATAACACTGGGAATACTGAGAAAGAGAGATAAAATGTAAATTTCAACAAAAAGAATTTAATCTTTTCAAAAAATGTCCCAAGTTACAAACGTATGATGAATTTGTGATGTGAATTTAAGACAATAATTATTCCAAACTTTCCCAAGCAAGATTTATTGGGAGATAAATATTCCATTAATTACAGACAATTGTGTATAATTAGAGAATGACAGTTAAATACTTAAGCTCTAGAATCTAGATGTTAGCTGATGAGTGCACTTAACAAGAGGACCATGATGGTCCTAGATCGCTCACCTGAGTCTCTATGACCCCTGGGACATCACATTAAATAGATAGGCAGATGTCAAAAAGAAGATAATTGCCTAAGATCAAATACCATGGAACGTTCTCAGCGAAGAGCAAGACAGATATATGCCTTTTTGCTCCTTGATTCTATGTAAAAAGGGATGCACCCGGGTGAACCCCAAAAGTGACCCCAGGGTCTTGATATGAACAAACTTGGAAGAGGTCGATAACATGATGCTACATTCTAAATATGAAAGCTGTCTGCCTTCTGGTTTCAGAGAAGATTTTTGAAGGTTTTCCCATTTTCACCCATCGTGCTAAGATGAGATGAAAGGGATGCCCCCAGGTGGAGCCCAAATATGACCCAAGGGTCTTGATTATGAACAAACTTGGTAGGGGCCCGTAAGATGATGCTACATACCAAAAATGAAAGCAGTGTGCCCTCTGGTTTCAATTAAGAAGATTTTAAAAGATTTTCGCTCTTTGATTCTATGTAAAAAGGGTTGCGCCCGGGTGGAGCCCAAATATGATCCTAGGGTCTTGATATGAACAAACTTGATAGAGGTCCGCTAGATGATGCTACATACCAAATATGAAAGCTGTCTGCCTTCTGGTTTCAGAGAAGAAGATTTTTGAAGATTTTTATTTTTTTACCCTTCGTGCTCATAAGAGATAAAGGGATGCACCTGTGCAAAACCCAAATATGACCCAAGGGTCTTGATATGAACAAACTTGGTAGAGGCCCACTAGGTGATGCTACACACCAAAAATGAAAGCTGTATGCCATCTGGTTGCAGAGAAGAAGATTTTTAAAGATTTTTGCTCTTTGATTCTATGTAAAAAGGGTCGAGCCCGGGCAAAGCCATAACATGACCCCAGGGTCTTGATAAGAACAAACTTGGTAGAGGTCCACTAGATGATGCTACATACCAAATATGAAAGCTGTCTGCCTTCTGGTTTCAGAGAAGAAGATTTTTGAATATTTTCATTTTTTTACCCTTCGTGCTCATAAGAGATAAAGGGATGCACCCGTGCAAAGCCCAAATATGACCCAAGGGTCTTGTTATGAACAAACTTGGTAGAGGCCCACTAGGTGATGCTACACACCAAATATCAAAGCTGTATGCCATCTGGTTACAGAGAAGAAGATTTTTAAAGTTTTTCGCTTTTTGATTCTATGGACAAAGGGTTGGGCCCGGGTAAAGCCCAAATATGACCCCAGGGTCTTGATATGAACAAACTTGGTAGAGGTCCACTAGATGATGCTACATACCAAATATGAAAGCTGTCTGCCTTCTGGTTTCAGAGAAGAAGATTTTTAAAGATTTTCATATTTTCACCCTTTTTGTTAAGGGTAAAGGAAAAGTTAAGGGTGGATTTCATTTATTTGAACAACTTTGGTAGAGCTTGACCCAAGGAACATCCCTGCCAAGTTTCATCAAGATTGGGCCACTGGTTTAGGAGGAGAAGATGTTTAAAGAAATTGTGGACGACGGACGACGCACGACTGACGACGGACATTCTACGATCCCAATAGCTCACCTTGAGCACTTCGTGCTCAGGTGAGCTAAAAAGAGGTCACCCACCAAAGCATGTAATTATCATTTCTCAGAGCTCTGTCAAAGCTACTTAGCACAGCTCTTTTCATAAGAAAACTTGGATGTAAATGACACTGTAAAAAATAATCCTCTGATTATGTTTTTATTTTTCAAGTTTCACCTCAATTTGATGGTTCAGTGCAAAACAGTTGTAACTGCCTATAATTATGTTTATAGGCAGTTACAACTGTTTTGCAATGAGCCAACAAATTTTTGTCCTTGACATTGTCAGATGACCTTGACTTTAAAAGGTAAGAGTTAATATTAAAAAGATGGTTGTCCTGTGACAATTGGTGTTGAGCTGGCAAAGGAAGTAGACCTTGAGCCCCGACCTTGACCTCGGAGCTATCTAAAAAGTTCTTACAAATGGCACATTCATTACATATCATCATGAAGCTGTATTGTCCAGTCCTATACAGTCCTTATGCTTCTTAACCAGGAAAGTAGATGATTGGACTTAGAAACTCAGAAGGGTTAACATTGTTTACAGTATTAAATCTATGTAGGAATGTTATATTTTCAAACAGACAGATTGACAGATAGCAGATGGACACCTGTCTGTCAGATAAATTGTGTCCCCTATTCATACATATTGAGTCAGAAAAATAGAATAATTATGATAAGTATCAAGTAAAAGATCAACTTGGAGCTTCTTTTTCAGCTGCCACTGTCCAATTGTTCAGTATTATATCAGGAAGTATCAACCATGGGTGCAAATTTCTATACTTCTCTGCAATTAAATCATGCTCTGTGAAATAGAGGCTAAGATATGTATTTTAAGACATCTTTTAAAGGAATTTTCTGTGAAAGATTTGCATAAAATTCTTAATCAAAAAATTCTTAATCAATTTTTGCAAAGTTTTTCATGTTCTTAATTAGTATCACTCTCTGTAAAAGCTCTCCGAAGAGCATTGATATTTGCTTTTGCTACCTCCATCAGTTACAGGCATTTAAATCTGTAATGAGGGTTGTATGCACACACCAGTGCATCTGGGATAACTTCATGTTTTTACCAAACAAGTTTTTAAAAATGAACAAGATGTGTTTGTGAAACATGAATGCCCCCGTAACAGCTTTTTTTTTTAAAGTTTGACCTTGACAGATGACCTTGACGTTGTCACATGACCTTGTCACATGACCTTGACTTTGGTGTACAGCTTTGTTTGTCAAATACTTTTGGAGAAAAGGCAAAGGTTAAGTTTGGTTAAGTTTTTGGACAGAGGGACAGATAGACGGACGGACAGACAGACGGACATGAGTAAAACAATATGCCCCCGATCTCTCGATACGGGGGCATAAAAATCAAATCTAAAGTCAAAATACACTAGAAAAACAAGACAATGTTACCCCAGGGTGTCCATGTTAAGTTTCACTTTGCTTCAAGTGATCAAACTGCCAATGCACACAACCACAAGTGACAATTCCAATTAGCAAACTGTACACTTCCGATCCTATACTGTGCCAATGCTCTTATCTTGCATAAGGTTTTCTATCATCAATCCAAATCTTTGAAGGTCAAAGTCAAGATCATCCAACAGGGTTAATCATCAAAGTCAAAATGTTTGGGAGCATTAGTGTTTCTGTACACTAGCAACTATACACTTCAAATTCTACACTGTGATTGTAGCTTGAATAGTGTTGAAGTTATGAAAAATGTTTAGAAAGCTTTAGTTTGATAGATAGATGGACAAACAGACAGATAGGTAAAACAATATGTACCCTATCTATTAATCCAGGAGCATGAAAATGTCAATAAACTTATTTCATTGAAAAGAAAATAGCAGACAGGGTTTTATGAGACAATATTCAGCTTATATTTCTTTCTGACTGGTATTTACATGAAATGAACAATTATGAGGGTTTTATTCAAACAGAATCTGATACGCAACATTTTTCTGGAAGATGCTAGACTGTATTCATATATCACAGAACTTTTCGAATATCAGTATTGATTGATAGTAATAAGAGTTTGGGAAATTCATTCTAATTTCATTCAGCTTGTCAATTTCACAATGTTCTTGATGGTATCTCAAATAATTGAGGACATTTCATTGGCTTAGAGCAACATTTGTAACCCCCTATTAAAATGCATGCTGAGCCAGCGATTTGTGATTTTTGTGGGGACACTTGTGCAAAACACATCCCTAGCATATAACTGGAAAAGACAAAAGTCACTGATTATAGACTTTTCAGGCAAGGATAGAAAAATGGACCACAGGAAATTAGCTGACCTCATACTATGGTATCAAATTATATCTCTTCTGGACAATGGCAAATTACCATTGAAATGAACATAACCATATAAAATTGGGGGAATTGACCGTACAGGGAAATAATTTTCAGTAAATTTTACCAGTACATAAAAAGACAGTAAAATAACATTACACTGTAAAGCACCAAAACATAAAAAGTTTAACCCTTGTCATGCTGAATAAATTTTGGCTGAATTGTTCATCGAAATCTTTCAGTACTTATTTATCGTGGAAAAAAAACCCAATTGAATTATACCATTTAACAATTTTCCCAAAACTGAATTAATATTCAGTTAAAGTTAAAATATATTGATGTCCTCTGATCACTCAATGTTTGCAATTCATGCAGAAAGCAATTTGAAATGCCAAGCACCTTACTTAAATATTGCGAAAAAAATCAAGAAATGGTTCTTGTATTTTTTAAAACACTCAATGGAATTTCAAGAACTCCTAGTTCTAGAACTTCAAGAATTAGTTCTTGAACCAGTTGTTGAAATCCTGTTCAAGATTCTTGAACTGAAGTGCAACAACTAGATTCTAGAACTGGTTCAAGACCTAGTTACCAGTGTAAGAACTAAGAGTCATTAAATTAACTGCCATTAAATATTCTAAAAAGAATTCAAAACAAGTAATATTTGCATGTCATACCTAAGAGAGAATTCGAGTCAATAAGCCAATTGATGCAGCTGTGCACTACTACAATCTGAGAGTAAATATATTCTGCAAAGAGTTGAAATGAAAAACAAATAAATCCTAATGAAGTCATGTCCAGCAAATAGTGACCCATGGACAATAAATCCATGTTCCATTCACAGAGAGGGTCAGCCTATTGATTTGCCGAACAGTTTAACACCATGTAATGTAATGATCAGTAATTTGCATATTATCCTCTTAGGATATTTTTTCATTTATGTTCATCTATTTATAGACATAAGTCATGAATAGTGGTTTATGGTTTTTAGTTCAAAAACTATAAGCACCTTTAATATTACTGAGCCTATTATAAGGACTAAATCTTAAATAAGATTGATGGTTAAATGAGATGCTAAGACAAAGAGCCGAGTGAAATACTGTTACAAATGACAATATATTTGTATAAGCATTTATGACAGTATTGCAGAGATTACATTCCCAATTAAGTTAAAAATTGACTGATCAGACAGACAGATTGACAATGATTGTTGCATTAATAATCACACACCCACTGATCTAAATATGCAGGGTCAGTCTATGTCAGATATGTTCCTATGCAATATGACACTTTTTTCCTAATCAACCTATTACCGTTGTGAGGACCTTCACTCAAATACAGTGTCTCCGGTCAATATGCAATTTCTTCATTCATTAGACCTGCCCTGCATTCAGGATGACAAAAGGTTGCAAACTGTTTAGATGTATATTTTTTAGCTTTTACTTATTCTTAATACATGTTTAAATATTGCTTACTTCAGTTGGAAGAGAAAATTGTATTGAATTTTAAGAGGTGTTAAGGTGTTTTTTTGTTTATAATTGATGTCTTCATCCTTTTCAACTGCAATTAGTCCACTATGTGCCACTAAGAATGGTTATTTTTTATAAAAACCTCTCAGACTATTTAAATGAAAATACATGCAAGAGATGTAACAATCATGTCCAATATGATCTATGTACAATGAATGGCAGCCTTATTGATTCTCCAATCACCATGTGATGTGATCATTAATTTGTACTGGTGTTGAGTTTCCCCCCTCTTGGGAGCCTGGATTTGTACTCAAGTTCACTGGACATAATAGATTTACCATTTAGATGTACATTTTTCAACCTTTCTCCACCTTTCTCACTAAACTATAGTCTTGAAGCACCACTGAGGTATGACCCAAGGGCTCGTGTTAGTGTTTGATATCAGGGGTCATTGACTCCTCACCTAAGAAACTATGGGGGTCAAATCTGAATTTCAAGGGGTAAAAACGATAGAAAAAGCAAATCATAAGCAGAATTTTGCATATTTAAGAGTCACTTTCATGTAATGATATAAAACAAGTATTTAAAATGTAGAACTTCAGATAGTTATTTGTGAAAATCTTAGGAATAAAACCAAATTTTGACCCATAGTAATTTTCTCAATGGGGTCAAAATGGGAGAAATTTCTAGGGGTCAAATTAAGATATTTTCAGATGGGGGGGGGGGTGTTCAAAACCCTGGTTTAATGGTTAAACACGAGCCCTGGCCCCTGCAGAGGTTAAATATAGAGGGGAACAGCTTGAAAGAGGTGAAGCTGCATATCAAAATATTCAAGCTCTCTGTCTAATAGTTTCATTAACCCTTTCCTGTTTTACAAAATTTTGGACCTGTCCAAATTCAAAGGTTTTGCAGACTAACATTTAAAGTGGATTTAATTTGAAAAATAATCATTCAGTAGGGTAGAAAATAGTGTGGAAAAAGAATAAATTGCTTGTCAGGAGCAATTTCTTCTTTTTTCTCAATGTTTTCTCAATCATAAAATCAGAGGCATGTAAAAAGCAGGGATTAAACAGCAAAGGGTTAATATATGTAACCTGTCATGCGAATAAGGGACCATCTGGGTAGTGTGTAAAGTGTCGACCCTGGTCAGACGGCGCAGACTGACAAGGATCGAAACTTTTTGCACCATGGTTAGCTCCTGAATCTAGAATCTATTTCTCAATCTGTCTTCCAGTGAAAGAATATTTGAAATGCAACTTCTGGTTGACCTTTGCTGGACCAAATCTCTTTTTCAAAAAATCATTTTACAGAGTTTTAAATGGTCCCTTACAACCTTGAAAGGGTTACCCTGAGGGGAAATTCCTGGCAAGAAATCATGGAATCAACAGACAACTGGCAGGCAAGAGAGGTTGGGTGAACAAATAGCCTACCTAAGCACAGAAGCATCTAACATGTTCTTGAATACTGTGATGAAATAATATTCTTATCATGGTCATTTATAGCATTGTGTAATAGTAGGGAAAAAAACACCCTTATATGTATGTTCAATGTTGTATGAATGTTGAACTCCCTTAACTGTCAGAATCATTTTTACATGCAGAAATAACAACAAAATTCTTGACCATAAGAGTATCATTAAATGTTGACCATGTTTAAACTCTTGACCATAGGTCAACAAAAAAATAGGCAGTATTGATTCTGCCAGTGCCATGAAATAATATCATTTATCCAAGCTCTTTTGGGAGGCTCCTATTTCATAGGATAAGTACAAGACTATTGTAAGTGCCTATACAATATAGACACTTACAATAGTTTTTGCACTTACCCTTTGATCTACATTTGGACTTTCCCTGGACATAACAGATTTACTAGATCAAGAAGGTATTAAGAACATGCCTTTGACTGGCATGAAGCTTGACATAATAGATTAACTCTTCTCATCCTAAATCTGGAATATTCCTGTTTTGACAGGTGGTATTGACAAACAACAACATTGAAAATATAAATGGGTCAGCATAAAACGCTTCTAAATTCAATTACAATATCTTTGCACTAACCCCTCAATATGACCAGCCTGGTTTTAGTCTACACTTTTCCTTATCTTTTATAATAATCAAACACAAGGTTTGTTTGTTAGAATTGAAATTTTAAAGAATCTTAGAATTTCTAGTTTGGTTATCTTGCCCAACTCTGCTGAAATTATGTGATGTCATGCAACATATCCTCATAAAGAATTGTTCTATTCTTAATCAAAATAAAAACACCTCTGACCTCTTTATTGCAAGGCTGATACCAATTCACATGATCAACTGATGCCATTCTTTTAAATCTTACAAGAAAAGTCCCTCACACCTTTTATCATGGGACTAGAATAAGGGCTTCTACTGCTAAACAAGGATACGAGAGTAACAATATATGCCACTATGTCATTGCCTGCAGTCTACTTAGGTTCACTTAGATGATAAGGAACATTCTGTGAAAATTTCTTGGGCATCTGTCTTTAATTGTAGGAGGATTCCTGTTCACAGTATGTGGACATAAATAAGGACAGACAGACTGATGTCAGGACAGATGGAAAGACCAAGAAGATGTTAATAATATACGGCCACCTTGGTTGTATAAAAACAGGAAGAAAATATTTTCCAACAGTAACTTGTCAGAAAGATGCACTGAAGCAGAACAGACAACAGATACTTTCTGGTCTATTAAATGCCATTCATATTTGATGTCTTCATTATCTTATTGTCTATCTATAGGTAAAGTGATAACTTACTCTTTACCAGAGACAATCTTAAAATGATCCAGTCTAGAGAATTATGATTTCTCTTTATAGGGTCCCATCTACAATCAATATTATTATTTTATACAATGGCTGTTAGAAACAGAGAGGGAATAACATATTTCCAACAGTACCTTGTCAAAAAGATGTACTGAAGCACAACATACAACAGATACTTGGTGTTCATTTAAATGCCATTCATACTTGATATGGTATTCATCATCTTCTTGTCTATCTAGAGAATAAGTGATATTTACTCTTTATTAGGGACAAACTTACACTGATCCAGTCTAGAGAATTATGATTTCTATTGATAGAGCCCCTTATACAATCAATATTTATATTTCATACAATGGCTGCTAAAAAAATGTGGAGAAAGAATAACATATTTCTACGGTAACTTTTCTGAAAGATGTACTGAAGCACAACAGACAACAGATACTTGATGGTCTATTAAATGCCATTCATACTTGATGTCATCATTATCTTATTGTCTATCTATAGGTAAAGTGATATAGACTCTTTACCAGAGACAATCTAACACTGATTAGGGAAATTTGACTTTTTTACAGGGTCCCTTCTACCATAAATATTTTCATTTAATATCAAGGCTGCTACAAACAGGGAGAAAATAAAACATTTTTATCAGAACCTTGACAGAACGATGCACTGAAGCACATGGACAACATATACTTGATTGTCTCAGGGCTCGTGTTTGACCCTTAAACCAGGGTTTTGAAATCTGAAAATATCCTAATTTGACCCCTAGACATTTCTCCCAAGGGGGTCATTTTGACCCCCTTGAGAGGAATTACTATGGGTAAAACAAGTTTTTAAGATTTTCACAAATTACTTTCTAAAGTTCTACATATCAATTACTTGTTTCATAAATCGACAAAAAACAGTTAAAGTGACTCTTAAATATGCAAAATTCTACTAATGATTTGCTTTATCTATCTTTTTGACCCCTTCAAATTCATATTTGACCCCGAGAATTTCTAAGGTGAGGAGTCAATGACTCCCCAATATTAAACACTAACACGAGCCCTGCTGTCTATTAAATGCCATATTTGATGTCTTCATTATCGTTTTGTCTATCTCTTGGTTGTGATAACTTACTCTTTACCAGAGACAATCATACACTGATCCAGTTTCTTTATAGGGTCCCTTCAATCAGTATTATTATTTTATACAATGGCTGTTAAAACATGTGGAGAGAGAATAACATATTTCCAACAGTACCTTGTCAAAAAGATGCACTGAAGCAAAACTGACAACAGATACTTGATGTTCTTTTAAATGCCATTCATACTTGATGACATCATCATCTTCTTGTCTATCTATATGTTCAGTGATATATATATAATACGTACTTAGTGTTTTGTATGGAAAAAAATATCTAACGAGGTTGGGAGAATTGATCATTGTCGAGGCTCTGCCGAGACAATTACCAATTCTCACAACCGAGTTAGATATTTTTTCATACAATACACTTAGTACGTATTATATTTATCTTATAACCTCTTTTTGTCTTGTTTTAGTCGATGTTTCTAACTTAAATGCTAGTTTCTAAAAATAACTGTATGATATTATTGTTCTAAAAATAACTATGTGATATCATAAAAAATATCATACGGGTTGTTATCATACGGATACTTGTATAGTTATAAGATAAAAACTCTTTAATAGGGACAAACTTACAATGATCCAGTCTAGAGAATTATGATTTCTCTTGATAGAGCCCCTTATACAATCAATATTATCATTTAATACAATGGCTGCTAAAAATATGGAGAGAGAATACCATATTTCCAACCGTTACTTGTCAGAAAGATGTACTGAAGCACAACAGACAATAGATACTTGATGGTCATTCAAATGCTATTCATACTTGATGTCTTCATTATCTTATTGTCTATCTGATAGTTGGGATAATTACTCTATACCACAGACAATCTAACACTAATCCAGTATAAGGAATTATGATTTTCAATGTCTGAGTGCAAACAAGTTTGTGTCTATACATTTTTTTGACATTACACTGTTTTTGCCAAACATCATCAAAATCTCTTGAAAATTAAGTGTATAAGTTCCATTTTAATAGATAAAGGGCAGAAAAATCTTATGAAATGCAAAAATTTGATTTAAATATAATAACATTAAATTATCAAGAATTGCATTTAAAACATGGAAAATGAAGAAGTTTCTTCATTTTCAATGACGTTTTTAAAGCAGAAAGCTAAATTTTAAGAAAAAAGATTTAAAAATAAATTTCAAATCATATTTGTAACTCTTCTCAATGTTGACCAATGTAGAGTTTTATCCCTGACTAATAGTTTAAAAACCCTAAGAATCAAATGATCATGTGTCATGAACTCAATGAAAAGTTTCTCCTTTTCTCACAATGTGGCAAAAAAACTTCAATGAGAATTATCCCTGCTGGATTTCTAATTAGTGTAAAAATTTCTCTCCAGCCAGCAGATGTTCCGTTAAATGTCAGATACATTATCTTAATTACCTTTGTGTCTATCCTTCTGCTCTTTTACTGTTTTGAAAGGGGTTTGTGAAAACTCGATTAGCTCATGTTACTTTTTTTATTCCATATTTAGGGAATTATGGTATTAAATATCCAATATCTATTCTCATATTCTAATTTTCAGCTTATGCCTTCTTCTCAAGAAGGCATAAGGTGAAAATTAAAATATAATGAGTTATGTTGGATATTTGTTAAATTAGCTTATTTTGCCTTTCCATAAGCAAAATTAACTTAATTTAAATAAATTAGTCAATTATTAAGGATTCTTTACTTTACAAGGGGTTTACATTTTATTAACTCTATGCCCCCTCCCCCTTTTACCCCTTGCCAGGAATAAGAATCAGATATTAAAGAATCTTGTCCAAGGGAAATAACTTATACAATTCAAGTCACATATATTAATCTGAGTTATTTCCCAGTTTTCTATTTAGAAGATTCATTAAAAATCGCCACGACTCACTAACATATCGTTGGCTCAGCACAAAACAGTTGTAACTGCCTATATTTTCATAGGCAGTTACAACTCTTGTGCTGAGTCATCAATATTTGACCAGACACATGAAATTGAAACAACTGGAAATTCCGTAAAATATTTGAAAAGGGTTTGAAAAATGTATCCGATCCAGCAGGGGTCAATGGCAGGTCTGATTTCCGAAATTCTTATACAGAGAGGTTTGAATGACTTTTCTAGATGTAGAAAATCAGGCTAAATGGGAAAAGTTATTCCACACAGTCTGACTAGGATCAAAACTTTACACATTACCCTGATGGTCTGTTTTTGCCTTAGGGGTCATACATTAAAACATTTCTTACCTTGGAATGCAAGTGCCTTCACTTTCCAGATATTATCGAAGGTGGCTAGATGGATCAGTTTGGCAATAATTTCCTCATCCTTAATCTCGAGGTTTCCGCAGGTTATGCAGCACTCTGATCTGACGGCCACATACTCATCCTCAAAACATTGTAGAAACGATGGTAGTAACTTGGCCGTCATTATACCTATAGGAAGAGAACAGTAAAGACGTTCGGGTTGGTGGAAGTTTGAAAGTAACTGTGGCATAGGGCCAGAATAATGCAAGCTTCAATTTCTTGTCATTCACAACTCTATGAAAAGGCTGTTAAATATATCCTTTGTAGTGACTTAGAACTTTAAGCACTATCATATATTTTATTTGAATTTGTATTACAGTATGAATATGGGAAAAAAACACAAATAGAAATGTAAAAGCTAACAAGATTTTACTGAATGAAGGAATTTACCAGAAAAGTTCAAGAAAATTTGATTCTCTATATAAGGCCGAATCAGTTACACTAGTTCAAGTGGACTTGTGTAGACACTTAAAGGGTTTTAAGGGCCCCAGGTTTTGCGCATCTGAGAGGCAAAAGTAAGTAGGCTGGACCTTCAAAACTATGTGATGTGAGTCCCAAAGACTTTCTGGGCCTCAACTTCAGAAAAGAATTGAAGATTACTTTATTTTAATGAATTGGCTTTTAAATTTGTGCATATAGTATTGTCTGTTTAATCTAAAACCTACCTAGCTGCCCCACTTTACTGATGGCCTCAAGTTTAAGTCTCTCATCCCCCTCAGTTATACATTTACACAGATCGTCGTGCACATCCCGACCATGGCCAGTTTTACCCAGACATTGTGCTGCGGCTCGTCTCACCTCAGAATGCCAGTCATTCCACATCAAATCGGACAGTTTGTTCACAATATCCTAGAAATAAGAAATATTCATTGATCACTAAAAGGTTAACCAAAAGGCCAATGATGTCAAGGTCATGTCAAAAGCTCAATTTTTTTGTTTCAAAACCAGCCAAGCAAATAATTTAGAAGTTAATTGTACTTGGTTTCATGCCTCACCTTGCTTACTCTTTAAGGTATTTATTTTTACTATTAGAATTTTTAAGAATTTTTGAGTTATTTAATCTGCATATCTTTTGCCCTGCTGTTTTTAAATTGTATATGGCAACATACCTCGATTAGAAATCTTAAAAGTCTCCCTCTAAAGAACCCACCAAATGACTAGCAAAAAATCCGGTAAAATTGACGAAACACGTTATGTGTACTTTGTGCCTACAAGGAGTGTACTTCTTTCCATCTGTCCTTGCTACCATAGCATTTGCCTATATTGTTTTTGTTTAAAATTTTAATCACAGCATTTTGTTTTCTCATGGAAGCCTCAAGTTCTGTTCCCTGACTAGTGCTGAACTATAGATGAACAAATTGAAGTGAGTGATCAAAGGTCAATATTGTCTATACACTGTATAGACAAAATTGACCTTGGATCACTCACTTCAATTTGTGCATCTAAAGTACTGTTCCTTTTTTAGAACCAAGGGATTTAATTGAATTTTTTGTAACCACTGTGTAACATTTAATACCTTTTGAAAAAAATCGTTAAAGAAGAGTCTAGCAGCAAGACTAGAGATCTGCAGGTAGTGCTTTATACTCTCTTACATTGTATTTTTAACTCCTTCTGTTTAACAACCATTCTCTGATTGATTGATTGATTGATTGATTGATTGATTGATTGATTGATTGATTGTTTGATTGATTGTTTGATTGATTGATTGATTGGTTGATTGATTGATTGATAAATTGATTGATAAATTGATTGATAAATTGATTGATAAATTGATCCTCTTTTGAATTTATTTACCTATTAGTAGGTAAACAGTAAAATTTGTTAAGCAACCATCAATGGGACCACTGAAGAGTGGTTATTAGAGATAAAATAGTCGCTTAATACACATTTTGTTAACAAATTGAATTGATTGAATATGTAAATTATTGCAAAATTCTCAATTATCCTATGCAGTTAAAACTAAATAGAATTGTCAAACTGAGACAATTCTGATGAGTTTTAACAACATAGGATTCATTTACAATAATTTTTATGCTAGTGGTATCTCCTTTTTTAAATATTTTGATTTTAAGAAGGGGATTTTGAAAATGGTCGCTTAATTAAACAAGATGTGTTTGTGAAACACAAATGCCCCCGTAACAGGTTTTTTTTTTTTCAAAATGTTGACCTTGACAGATGACCTTGACCTTTTTACATGACCTTGACCTTGATACCTACAGATGTACACCACTGAGATCTTTCATCATGCCAGTTATGAGAAAGGGTATCTAAAATATGTTTTATTTAAATGAACAATGTAAGTTTCTTGGATATATTTTAAAATGTTTGACCTTGACAGATGACCTTGACCTTGTCACATGACCTTGACTTTGGTATCAGCAGATGCTGATCATTGAGATCTATCATAATTCAAAGGATGAGCCTTGTATCTTGAATAGGCTTGAAGATATTGGCCATGTTAAGTTTTTTGGTTAAGTTTTGCAGACAGACAGAAAGACTTACCGATGGACAGACAGACAACAGTTAAACAATTTGCCCTCGATCTTTTAATACAGGGCATAATTATTAGCTTAATTGAAGATGTTGCTTCAGCAATATTCCTGTATTTATTGATAAATGTCTTACCCTATTAATATCTCCTTTCAGTGTAGGCAGTATTTTACAGGCTATCACCTTATGTCTCCAACTACTACTGTTTAATTGTTCTGCTACCATGGAGTGTACAAGTCTCTGTAATTTACATGAATAATAGACAAAATAATAGGGAAAGCTTAATAAGAAACTTTATAATAACACAAAAAAGACAATTGATAGATTGAATAGAGTTTAACGCTGCTTTCAACATTTGGTGCTGGAGCACCTATCAATGGATTCCTGGTATTTCTCTCACCAGTACAACCATCACATCCTTTCCTAGCCTCCAAGCTGCTATCTCACAAAGGTCTACGATAATCAACACATTGGTGAGAGACAAATTGAGAGATCAATGCAAAACTATGGTTAATGGAAAGACAAATATGAAAATATAGTGTTTTTTCTTCATAATTGAAAGATTTGTCAATCTTACACAAAAAGCAAATGTTAATTCTATTTCTTTAATGCAAAAATGAGACAATTTCATTACAAATTTTCTTAGACTACCTAATTGTGCACATAATATCTAGGGAATGTCAGGTTTTTGCTGAGCTGCTCTGGATAACATCAAAAAGGCTGAAAGTGTAATTTAACTGATTTGGCAGTGAGATTACAAACTAAATTCTTGATAATACAGCAAAAAGCTTTAATGAATATGATCTACTTACTGAGGTAATACTTAGTATCCCCAGCATACTGATTCCTCGTTCATGTTTGATTGTGTCCTCTGTGTTCATGACCTGTTTGAGGATCTCGCCCACAACATCCGAGTCACAGACACCGTAGTGAGCCAGACACTGTGCAGCCGCCCATCTATCCACGGGGTTATCTCCTTGTAGGGCATCATACAGGATATCTTCAGCCTGAAATGTGTTATGTATATGATGTCATGATAAATCCTCCTTTAATCTTAACTTCTAGCTTACACAAAAGTATTCAAATGGCAATAGTTTATTTTTTTTTTCCTTTTACAAAAGTTTTAAGCATCACAAAATAATTAAACAATATACAAATTTTGAAAGTATATCAGTATAAATTGATATCCAATTTGTGCATAATTAGTTTTATCACCCCGTGACCAATACAAGTTGTATATGAACTCAAGCTGAATTGATTAAACTGATATTTCTGTGGTAAGAGTTTATAATTACAATGACATCAAGGATCAAGGCTTTCAAAATCTTTTACATGAAAAAACTTTTCAATAGTACAGATGGATTTTTATGTTCTACAATCTTTTGAGAAGCAAAACATTACCTTTTTACAAGGCCTGTTCAGTGAATACAGTGTAATGGCAGCAGCTTTTTGTACTTTGATTACAGGATCATCTAGTAGACATTCTAGAGCTACAAACAACTTCTCTGGTAGGGCTTCCTCTTGTTCTGTCTTGGCCATGAATTCAAGGTGGATACCATGATCTGTGATAGAAAACAAGAACAATATGGCTTTATAATATGAATTGGATTAATGTAATAAGGCAGGTTGTTCATTATTTTCTTAAAAGGATTTTACAATTAACAAACTAAACCTACTGTACTTTTGTGCCTAGCTTTGGATTCAGAACCTGTTTGAACCCTTGTCATGCTGTGCCCAGAATATTCCTGCTTTAGCTGGAAGTATAGACAAAGATCAGCCTGCATAAATATTTGGACAACTAATCTTGATCTATACCCCTTGATTTTATTTCTTAATCCAGAAAAATTTAACTAGACTGTGTTAAAGCAGACTAATACCCCCAACAAGTGCTTGTCCATTATGAAAAGCCATTTTCCGTCAAAGGGTCATAATTCTTTCAGAAGTCAATTTATTGTAACCAAAATATAACCTGCTCTTCACTGCTGAATACTAACCACATGTGTAAAGTTTGAACCAAATCTACCCAATAGTTCCTGAGAAATTGAGGGGACATGAAAAAAGCAATAGGCGGACAAACAGAGTTCATCCTTGTGACCTGGCCAACATTCCAACTAGGTTTCATGAAGATTGGGCCTTATTTGTGGTCTCTAGAGTCTCTTAAATTGTTGACGCCAGACAACGGACAACAGATGTCACATGACCGACATTCAATGATAAAAAAAGCTCACCTTGAGCATGATGTGCTCAGGATAGTTAAAAAGTCTGGTCAGCAAGCAGAAATCAGTTGGGTAAAATGGATCATTCAATATTTGTAAAGGAACTATTTTTCACTAGGTCATTATTAACTTATCATAATCTTACCTGTTGGAGGTTTATAATCTGCCGCTTTAGCACATGTAGCGATGGCTTTAAGCCGTACATGTGGCTGAATATCTGCCATATCCCTGATCAAATCGTCCGGTGTGCTGTCAGTGTACTGACCGGCTAAATGCCACTTGGTCCTCCACTCATCAACTGTAAAATAAACAGGAATTTGCTGTTCACTATTTCCTATACAATCACTGTATTTCAATTCAATATAAAACATTTAAAAACATTTCATCCTTTTCTTAAAACAATAGTTTACTTTGATGCAAAATATTTTTCAATTCATATTGTCTTTAAAATGTAACTTCAGCTTAAAAAAAAATCAATTTGAACATCTAATTTTGAACATTCAAACATCAAGTTGTTCAAGTCACTTTAGCCAATTTTTTTTTGTGGAAACACACAAAATAAAGTAAAAACACAACAGAGCTGAAAACATCAGAATAAAATTCCAACCTAGGGTGATTTTGTTGGCTCAGCATGAACCAGTTGTAACTGCCCATTTACATATAGGCAGTTACAACTATTTTGCGCTGTGCCATCAAATTTTGATCCAATTAATGATGTATCTAACCATGTGTCTTTTTTAAAAATTTAAAACATAGACCAGCTTGGCATTTAGAAGCGTGCATATGATTGGACTTTCTTTATTATTGCTAAATGAATTCACAAGTTTACCAATACCCTACTTTTCATAACCTGCCTTGTGTTCAGGAAAGGAAAGCCCGCAGGAATGTTAGCAAACTCTTTCCTGCTTTCCTGACCTGAACAGTGTGCTTGCCTAGAGCGTTTGTGATTTCCAGCAGACAATTTTATTTGGTGACTAGCATAGCAAACAACAAGAGCACCACCTACAGGTGCCTACGTTCGGCATTTGATTGCTAGATGGTTAAAAAAATCTCAGTTGAAAAGAGGGCATAATTTGCGCAAATGCATCTAGTTATCTGCCTTGTTAATATAGGGTGTTATTTTGATGGTGAAAATGTGTACCAAGTTTCAAGTAAATGCCTTTTGTAGAACCAGATATACCACAAAACGACATAGTTATTGCACGACGATGACAATGATGCCCCGCCAAGGCTTTAGTAATATCTCGGTTTTCTCCAAAAACAGCCAAGCTAAAAGTTGTGGATAACTTGATTTTCATAAAAATCTCATGAATTTCCCCTTTGATATTTACTCATCTAATGACAAACAATCATTTTTGTACTTCTTTGTTTAAATCTAACAATTACTATGTAGGTTATTTGGTTATTGGTTTTTGCCCAGCAACCGGTCATTTTTGGAAAGTGCTTTGTGCTCTACTGGCTAGAAAAACTAGTTAACCACAAGTGCTTCTGTATGCAAGGATTCACTTTCATGCCACCCACTATGTAATGTAGCTGATGTACAGCCTGGTTTCCTTGTGTGAACTTTACAGGTTTCTAGATTGTTGAAAACATTATCGCAGGATTCGACTCTACCTCTTGTGAGCTTGAAAAATTAATTCTAGTGATATGGATCAGCAAGTGCAACCAAACAATCAGATCAGAGTATTAAATTATATACACTGTAGTTAAATACAGCTATTGACTCAATTATTTTGTACATTAAGTTCTTCTAGATGAGCTGTGTTACTGACCTATCTAGTCTACTTAAATAAATGTGATTCAGACAAAATTGTGCTCTCTCATTTGTAATCTTATAAACTATATTGAAATGATATTTCAAATTAGACTTGTTGTTTATTGATTTACATTTATTAAAAATAATATCCTTATGATTTATTTCTTCAGTGTCAAACTTGTTTAAAACATTCAGGTAGAGTACCCATAAAAGTCATGCAACATAACAGATATCATAAACTTTACTAGTATTAACCTAGGATGCCTAATGGTTTCAATAGGTAAACATGGTTAACATTGTGAAAGACCATAACTTCCGAAACTATGCAGAACTATTATAGGTCCACTACCTTTATGTTGTTCAGTTTTAAAACATTGATTTTTTACATCAAATGTTTGATTTTTTAAAGAAAATAATCACAAATACATATCTTCTTCACATAAATCCAACAAATATCTGACTAATAAATTGAAAATAAAACATCTCTGAATATGCATGTATAAAACTCTCAAAAACCAAAATTATTGGAACTCAAAAAACATGTATGTATACAATCCATCCCTGTATAAGGATGCAAAAATATTTGTAAACTTTTAGATTGATTGATAGATTGATTGTAGTTTCACACTGCTTTCAACATTATTGCATGTATAGTAGCCACTGGTACACCTACAAATAGCTTCCAGTTGTTTCTCACACAAGTACAACCACAACTTTTCATCTCAGCCTTCCAATCCCAAGTAGGTGAACTACTTGTACAATAGATGGGAGACAAATGACACTTGACACAATGGCTTTTGTCAAATGTTCAATGATAGTTGGCCGAGATAGGATTCATAATCAGAATCTTTGGATTGACAGCACTACTAACTGAGCTACCTGGGTTTGGCTTCAAACTTTTAGAAATTATATTTTGATTTGCACATGAGTGAACGTGAAATATTTTCCACTGCGTTTATTGGAGTATAAAGTGTAATTGCCTTAGTACATGGCAAATAACATCCGAAGGTTTAAGCTGTTTTCTAAGGCAACTGCACTTTATACTCCAATAAACAGAGTGAAAAAGGCACTTGGCCCTTATGATTGTAACCATTTAGATCTAAGAAACTATTAAAATACTTGGCTAAACAATAAAGTTACAAGTCTACTTTTTGTGTGTAAAGTTACAAAATCTATTTTTAGATTGTGTTTTATTATCTTGCTATCGAAATTTTATAGCATAAAGTTTTACAACTCGGCACAAATAAAGACAATAACGACATAAGTTGAGGTACTTTAATCAAAAATTATTTCAGCCAAGTTATTCTGCATTTCAAAACAAAAACGACGTGATCGGACTTAGTTGAGAGGGTTGTTTGATGATTTTTGTCGACTTGCTGTAAACAATAGCTCAGAATCAGAACTTCATGCTTGTAATAAAAAATTCATTATTAGTAAACATCTTCATTTTGAATAGGTTAAATAGCAACGCTGTGTGGAAGGAGATAGAATTAAAGAGGGTTATTCGAGTTCCTACAATACTTGACTTGCAGATCAAGGGTTTGGGGTTTTCTGAAAATACTGTTAAATAAAAGATTCATAAGCGAGAAATTTCATTTAAAATGACAGATTTTTAAATCGGAGATTTATATCTACCGTTTTCCAGAAATCCAGTCTGTTTGACCCACTACATTTTTACCATTATCTTCTGAGCAATGTGTTCAAACCAAATTATGTGTTTTCAAACACCGAAGAAACGGCCTTTTCAGTCACAATCTACAAACTTTGTTTTTATCTTATTTACTTTTCGACAAATAGAGAAGAGGCTAATACAAAATTTGATGTAATTTTCGCTTTTAGTAATTACCAGTTAGTATTTTCAGTGTTTATAACAAGATTTTCGGTTGAGTAAAGGAGTTGAAACGTACAATAGGTTAACTGTATAATTAATTTGTAGCACTTACAATATTACTGCTCTGAACTTTCTCGAACGGTCATTTACCAGTTGTAGGGCTGACAACCAATCAAATTCTGTTATGATTATCACTGGGTCAAAACCCACACGTAAATTTAGACCACGTAGTAGATGCAAATGGACAGCGTCTGCTCGAAATGTGTCAATTAACTTGTTTGTCATTAGTCAATAGTCGTCTGCACTCAAACAGGGAGCGTGAGAAGTTTACTTTTTGTTCGCATGTGTTAACAAATAGAAATAATTTTGTAATTTTGAAATATTTGATTTCAATGAGCACTCTGATCACGCTCCAATCCTATTTTCAATAAATTCAAATTTGAGTATGAAGAAAAATTATTCAACAACAAATAACCCAACAAAAACATATGATAAACTGGTAAAGGATAGCAGTAAGAGCGATCTATATTTAGAACAACTCATGAATAATCATAGAGTGCTGCTAGATTTAATCGATTGGTCAGAAACCAAAGATATAAATAGCATAGTTGGCGATTTCACGTGTTTCTTGAGGGAAAATGCATTTACGGTATTTGGGAAAACCCAATGATTGAAATACAAACATGTTGATAATCAAAATTGTAAATAGTTTAATGAAAAATGTTTGTTGCTAAACAGGCTTTTAAACTCCATAGAGAGGAATAATATTAACAGACAAGCTTTTAGCTTGGCGCGTGCTCACTATAACAACGTAAAAAAATCTGCTAAGAAATAATTTAGACTAGCAGAGGGCTATCGAATCGGCAAACTTTCAAAATCGGACCCACGAGGTTAGATGAGCTGGCGATGTCCTCGAAAAGATGGAGTGTTAAGACAAAAAACTTACAAATTGGGCAAAGATTTTACCAACTTTTATTGTCCAAATTTGAGCCTTTTTGATTGGCGAACTATTGCACTATCCCAGCCTCTCATTGATGTCCAATTTACTGTGCTGATAGCACTTTGATTTTATTAAATTGACCATGATGAAGATTCAAGTAGGCTACTGTACATTTTAAACAGAAGGATGAAATATGAAAAACTTCTTAATATAACTGCAGAAATCTGTTTAAACAAACACAAATCGAGTTATGAACTCTTCCAAATTTTGATTGTCTGTGCCCCGGCGTAGAAGCTCCACCCCTGGACTTTCTGCTTATTCTTGTAATATTACTCAACTAATAATATATGTTTGCGCAAAAACAGACGGATCTGAATTTTCATGTATAGATACACAAAAAATGTTTATACGAGTGGAAGACCTGTGCGCACATGCACAAACAATTCTGGATATTTTTTCTTTCAAAACAAACTTTGTTTTTATAGTACATGTATATGCACATTTCTTCTAACGGATTTTTGCATATTGTTACAGAGATCCAGGGAAGATTTGTACAAACACACAATTCTGACACGGCATATAAACTTTTTTGCCTATATGAACGTCTTAAATAGATTTGTGTGTTTGGTTAATAATTAGATGCGATTAACAGTATTTTTATGCAGAAATTCAGGGGTGGAACTTTTGCGCCAGGGCGCAGAAATTACAAATTTTGAACAGTTCATACCTGAAAAATCAAACAATTTAAAGAACTCTTTTTCAAAACTAATTTCACCAACTTATGAATTTTTTCGTGAACATGATATCCCGACGTTTCTTCTCCTGGAGTTTATGCAACAACTCATGAGGATTGTATTTTTTCACGGCACTTCCTCGATTTGCAAAATCTAATTTGCGTGTTTCATCAACTATATAGTGAAATCAAGTGCATGTTAATTCAAGACTACATGAAAAGTTTTATTTCAAGTGTATCCTCCTGTTATTTATTTTTTAAATTCAATAATGATTCTTTATTCAAAAACAATAAATTACTTTTAAGAAAATATATTTCATGAATATCTAATAAATATTTAGAAGCTACAAGTTAAAGTTTAAAAGTAAATCATCGGTTATTAACGTTTCAAGTCTTAAGCATTGCACAATACATAAAATTTAAAACAGTTATTAAAGAAAATTGGCTCTTCAATAATAGTGTTCTAGATGACAAAGAAATTACCTGCCCTGAATTAAGGATGACAAAACAGTGCCAACTGTTTGCAGATTATACTCTGCTTTGCACCTGAAAGTGGGGTATAATCTGCAAACAGTTCGCACCATTTTGTCATCCTGAACATAGGGCTGGTTTTTTAATGGTGCATACTTGTTAACAATGAAATACAATATATTTTTCTAATTTTCAACACCTAAAATTTCTAATCTACGACTTTATATAAATACTGACTGATTTGCATTAGGGAGGCATTGCTCTTGGCCGTCTTTCTAGTACGGTGATCAGCTGACTTTTGGAAATCAAAGTCTTCACCAGGTGGCAGCACCTTCAACAGCTCACCCGTGTCCTGTAGAAATAAGATCGGTTAGAGGGAAACAAGTGTTAAATGTGATATTAGGGAGAACACAGGTGCATAGCAATTCCATTTCATCCAAGAGATGAAGGGAGTATTTGTTGATTTCATGGAGGCATGAAACTTTAGACCCAATCATACTGTAAGAATACACGAAGTGGATTCATAAAGTAGTGTGATTTGGTTTTTAATTTCATACTTCCATAAAATCAACAAATACTCTCTTCATCTCTTATGATTTGATATCAAAAAGTTACATGCAAATACATTTTGTATAGCAAGGTTTTATTGGCCTGAAATTGACCCCTGCCATTTAGATGAAAAAAAATTTGATTATCCTTCTCAGCTTTGTATGTGCTTTCATAGGAATGAATAAACAAGAGTTGTCCGCGGACAACGTAGCTCGCCCAAACAGCTGCTTGTCACAAACAGCGCTTGACCAAGACCGAAGTTCAAAATGGTTTCTTTCAATGTTAAAGTCCATGATCAAATATATATCTGTTTGAGTAGTAATTAAGAAATATAAAAACTTTTTTGTTTTATAAAACACTCAGTATTCAATATTTCGGCAAAAATTGCCTTTTTCAAGAAAACGAAAAATATTCTAACACTACTACATAATAATATTTTTTTTTGTTTTAATTGCATGTGTAAGGTTAGGGTAAAGTGAAAGCCTACAAGCAGATGAGGTTACTAATGGAATTTCTTTGTATCAAACATGAAGTTTTTCTTTAAAATTTTTGTAAGTCCACAAAAGGTCAAGATCAAGGTCAAATTGTGAAGGAGCTTGGTCTCTGTAGAAGCCTATCACCTAGTGAGTATGTATATGAAGTAATGGTGTCCCTAGGTTAAATTATTCAGAAAATATAAGCAAGGTTAAAGTTTTTGCTAAGTCCACAAAGGGTCAAGGTCAAGGTCAAATTGTCAAGGACCTTTGTCTCTGGTGAAAGCCTATCACCTAATGAGTGTGCATATAAAGTGATGTCTCTAGTTTAAAGCTTACAGAAAATATGAGCAAGGTTAAAGTTTTTTTGGTTAAAGTTTTTGGTTAAAGTTTTTGGTTAAAGTTTTTTTGAAAGGGTCAAGGTCACAGTCTAAAGGTCATTTTGACATGGATGTTGGTCTTAAATGAAAGCCTATGCCCTAATGAGTGTTTCTGTAAAAAATAAAGACTCTAGGATAAATATTGATAGAAATAAAAACTTTAACCTAATGCGGACGCAGACAGCAACACTGACGCTGACGCTGACGCCGACATCCAAGGGTATGACAATAGCTCTTCCGAGACTTTCATCCCGGGCGAGCTAAAAACGGTATTGAATGTAATATATATTTTGTTAATTGATAAAATAGGTCTGTGATTGTTATCTAAGCATTTTTTCCATAAAGGTCAAATTTGGGTCAAACAAACCAAACATATTTCTCCATCACGAGACAGATTTCCTTTGGGACTACTTTGTGCGCAAGCTTACAAAATAAATGCATACTCAATATTTTTTTCATTGGAGAATAAAGCCTTTTTTCAGCTAATCAGAAGCTAAAATGTATCTTTATGAACACAACTAGAATAAAATTATTTTTTGTTTCATTACAATTTAGTATAATCCAGCTTGTCAAGTACAGTTCTGAAAAAAATAATGGTCACAGGAATATCTAAGTTGGAGATAATTGGATTATGTGATTGCTTCGTAAAGTTGATATATTTTTTTCAATTTACTTTTCATGAATATATTTGTGGAACACATAATTCAAATGCATATGATCACACAGAAAGATAAATATATACAAAATAATATTTATATTTGTACATGTATTTGTAATTTCATATGTACACAATCTGGCTTAGGCCAATAGGGTAATCAAAGGAATAAAGTTAGATATTGCTGAACATTCAAACTGTCTCTTTTCAATTACAGCTTCTTGAGGAAACAATAAAATCTTAATATGTATTTCTGAAGAAAACTGGGGCATGTGAAAATGATGCAAAAACATGGAAGTATGGTATAGGGTGTGTTAGCTGCAAGAGAAATTTTGTTATAATATAGAACTTAAGTGTCAAACAAAATCTGGTATACTATAAACAATAACAGGCAAAATAAATTAAGTTGTTTTTTTTACTTCTCTTGATCAGAGTTTGGGCTATTTCTTATGGCTTCTTTATCAAAATATACTTCTTGCAATCTAAATGAAATTTCAAATACTCTTAATTTAATCCAATAGGTTTAACTAGAATACTGAGCTCATCCTATCAATTTCACAAGTGTTCAAAGTACCTACAAAAATACACAATATGGCATGATAATCAGACTACAACTTATTTTGCCTGGAATATTCTTTATGGTACCATAAACAATGTGAATCAAACATGATGCATTCTGGAATATTCAGTGAACAGGGGAGATAACTTTTTTGAATTTTTAAAACTAACTGGCTTTCTGAATTGCATAGTTCTTCTTGGCCATTTTCATTGTATTTGGACTAGGTTCCCTGTGAAATTCTTTATCATAGCCATAAGGCACTGCATCCGTCTCATCCTGTGGTAAATTTTATATAACAAGGTAGAGTGTAACAGTGAAGGATCAATTTATTTTTCATTGAGTGAACAACAAATGCTATATATTCATGAGTGGCATAGCCATGAATGAAAATATAGCTTTGGTTGTTCAAGAAATGAAATATTGGTTGATCTTACTTGAAAAAACAATCAATTAATCTTTATTGTAATGCAAATATGAGATAAAATTTTTAAATCTATTTTCTTAAAGCACTTCATTTTGCATGCAATTGCTATGCAACATCATGATGTGAATCTTTTTTATTTGGCTCCCCATAGATAAAGCCAAAAAGGTTGAAATTATTTTTTTGGAAATTTCACTGTTTTGGTGGTGAGTTTATGCAATGATAATCTGCGGTTATTTCTCAATAATCCAAGTATTACAGAAATTAGAATAATTCTATTGCTTTAACATCAATTAATGGTTAAACACTTTTTTTTAATTAAAGTCATACCTCAGCAACTGTAGAGCCTAACAATCCTTACTACCATAAAATCTTATTCAATCATTTTGCTGTGCATCCAAAATAGAATAAATTTATTTAACAAGTGGTAGCAAATCAAGGTGTCAGTGCAACACTATTGTAAGTGCCTATATCCTTATAGGAACTTACAATAGTGTTGCACTGAGCCCTTGAAATACCTTGGTAAACTATTTCAAAGAATGTCAGCTCTGCAAAGGGTTCAAACCTCTGATCCATGATTAATAGTCTTATACATTGTCAATTATGTTACTGCCATGGTCAAAAGACGCCTGGAAAAGGATTTGACCAGTGCACATTGATACAACCATTCTGTCTTAACACTTTCCTGTTTTACAAAATTTTGGACCTGTCCAAATTCAAAGGTTTTCCAGATGAAAATTTAAAGTGGATTTAATTTGAAAAATAACCATTCAGTAGAGTAGACAATAGTGTGGAAAAAGAAGAAAATGCTTGTCAGAAGCAATTTCTTCTTTTTTCACAATGTTTTCTCAATCATAAAATCACAGGCACGTAAAAAGCAGGGATTAAACAGCAAAGGGTTAAACTACTTTTTGGAAGAAAACTGCAAACCAGCCCTATGTTGAGGATGACAAAACAGTGCAAACTATTTACAAATTATACCCTGCTTTGCATGTGCATTTGCCTGCAAAGCAGGGTATAATTTAAAAACAGTATGCACTGTTTTGTCATCCTGAATGCAGGGCTGGACCAGAATATTGAGGTTTTAGAGCGAAAGCCTTTAAAGCACCTATAGATATAAGAAGGATCTTATAATAATAATTATAATGAGCTTACACTACAATGATGAAAAATTCCCATAAGCCTTGTAACAGTTAGAAATTTTAGCCATTCAAAAATTCAATGAAAAGATTTAAGTTTTGTTCAAGACTACAGGGTAGGAAATTCAAATTTCTCTACTTCTCCCCAGGCAGGAAAAAGATGATTTTTACTAGTCCAGGATAAAAAAGAAGCCCTTAGAATGGAGGAAAGGTAAATTTCGAGAAAACATTGCTTTTTGAAGAAGAAAATGCTGGCATCTAGTATTTTCTTCTTTAAAAATAATGTCTTCTACCCCTTGATATAAACATTCAGATAATGAATCACTTAGATCTATTCTGTATTCAGTATCATTCTGAGATTTGTCATAGTATTTTCTTTTATCCTGTCACTAGCTATAAATATTGTCAGATAAAAGGGGGTATGATAAACTTGTTGATATCAGGTCACTTGATCACGTGACAGTTTTATCAAGTCACTTGGTCATGTGACCTGCTGGATCTTCTTTTGTGGCTGTTAGGTCTGATAAAGAGGCCTCCCTAACATTATTTTGTGGGAAGATTTGTGCTTACATCAATAGGTTCAGGCAGATTTTTCCATCGTTTGTGTCCCCGTTCAAACTTCTTCTGCTTCTTCTTATTTTGTTGCTGTATGTCTTTCTCTGCCTCTGTTTCTGGGAACCAGTGTTCCGGAGGTTTAGGGAAGCCAGCCTGTAATCTTCGTTTATACTTATTGTTCGAGTCTAAGATAATTTTAGACTTGTCACCAAATGGGTCAAACATCTGATTGGTGCCTGAAATAAAAACGCAGATTGAAACATCTCACTATATAGGAAGTCCTATTTGAGGTGTCAGTCTGAAAGTTAAGATATATATAGGCACTTAGAATAAATTTGTGCTCTACCCTCTAATTGTTTATATGTTTTATACAAATCCTGTTGATCTCTTCATGTGATTAGTCTGGTTGTATAAAACGAGCCTGTGCATGACATTTCCAACGAAAATGTATGTGAGGTGCAAACATTGAGCAACGTAGACAGCAAACTACTGTAAATATAATGTTACTTGATGGTGTACAAGTACTTTGAGACCTCATCTATCTACTAAACCCATGGTGAAGACTCTGGTTGGACTGTGCAGATGCACAGGCTGGTCAGAGTCTTTGCTATGTTCATATTTGAAATTGTTGTAAATCTCACACACAGGCTCAAATATAATTTCAGCCAACCTTAGTTCAATTGGTACAAAATGATTTCACTTTCCATAAACCCTTGATGGCCCCACAGAGATATAGAGAATAATATGTCAGCTTCTAAAAATAACAATGTTATCTGGTCAAGTTTGGAAGAATTTATCAGGAAGAGGCTCTGCTGAGTCATGATTATTTCTCATAGCTGACACCAGATAACATTGATATTTTAAAAGACACCTATATGTTATTATATTTATCACGAAATCATTTTTTCAGTGTTTAATCGTAGTAAACCCTTGGAAATCAAAGAAATTCAATTGAAAGTGTACACAAATTGTTTCTAAAAATAGACTGACTTATATCATGTTATGTCATCAGTCAGGTAATATCAGGTCAATGCAGGCTTCATTGCATGATAAAAATCTCTTTATGTGAGTGGCCCAATTGTGTAAAGGGTAACCATTGATTAAATTTTGACTGGCAGTCAATCAGATTTGCAAAAAATTTGGTTGAAAATAACTACCATTCTATGTTTAAACAATGATTATCTTTAAAACAAGTTGGGGACAATTTAGTTTTTGAATACCTTAAATATGTTATGCATATCAATTTAGTTTTACAGAGCAAATTAAGACTCACCAGTAAGCTGTTCTTGTTGAAACATGTCTTGCGTTTCATAAATGTAATCACCAACATTGGGGTTCATAAAGTCTCTTAAAGTGGGTGGGGGTGAAGGTTTGAACGCTTTCACAGTCACGTTGGCAGCTGTTGTATTGATAGCACCTAAAAACAGATTAAATGTAAACAGGGTTATGTGTCATTTTTCTTTCAATCTTTATAAGAACTGTTCAATGATGGAAACAAAAATATAGAGAAAACGATTTTCAAATTCATGTATATATACTAAAAGAAAAAAACATAAAAAGATATCTAAAGTGACAGTAAAAAAAATACAATGATCCATAATTCTGTACAGTCAGTTCCACAAAATTCAATCATTTTGTTATGTTTCTTTATTTCATTTTCAGATTGATCTTTGATTTGGTAAACTTATCATGTTATCGTAAAAACAAATAAATGTGAGTAGATTCAAATGCAAAATGCTTGTTTTTATAGACTTTTAAGAAACAATCTACCCTACAATCAGGAAGACAGAATGGTAAAAACTGTTGTAAATTATATTCTGCTTTGCACATAAGCACACATGCAAAGCTGGGTTTAATTTGCAAACAGTTTGCAGTTTTGTCATCCTGAACACAGGGCTGTACTTTCAGACATTCCATTAATCTCACTACCCTATAAAATAAGACTTTTATAAACTTTGTTGGAAAGGAAGTATCAAATCTTACTCATTTGAAATCTTGCAATTTCAAGCTTCTGTTTGAGAAACGTTGGAATCTGCCTCTTGGGAATCACAAAACTTTTTTTTTTTTTAGATTTGTTTGACCTCTAATGTTTTGGCCTCTTGTGTTCATGATATAAAACATGTTCAAACTTGTTATACATAGTAACCTGATTTGCACATGATTGCATGCACAGACTGTAGAGTGGGGTATAATTTGAGCCTTTGGTTGACATTTCCAACAATTATTTGTGTGTGATGGACAGACATCAAGCAGTCTAGAAAAAAATCACACAGACAGTGCATTTGAATTGATCGTGGTTTGTTAATAGCAACTTTAGGTCTGTAGCCATCTAATGAGCCCATAGTGAAGACCCTCAGATCAGACTGTGCCTCTACACAGGCTGATCTGAGTCTTAACATTTCACCCTTGTAAAATTGTTTGAAATGTCACACACAGGCTCATTTGTTAAACATTTTGGGAATGTTTTTTATTCCGAACGCAAGGCTGATAATGGGTTAGAAATATGCCAAGTCATTGACTAACAGCTATTTTACATTTATAGAATAACATGGCCGTCAGTAATGGGAAAGCTACCTATCTATCTTTGCCTATTTTTCGGTCTAATGAAATTCTAAAGTAAGCAGGAACTTTAGAGTTCAGAGCCATGTATTTTAGTCTATTCTAATTTCTTCTAATAGATCATAACTGATTTAGATTTTTTTTAAAGATGGCAGTCCTTCAAATCACTCAATCTAAGACAGAGATGGCGACTGACAAATATGTTTGTAATTCGACATAAAATTACTCGTTAGATCTTTCATTTGAAATGGGAGTAGAAACATGCAAGATTGTGACTATAAGAGATTACCATCAGCATCTTATTAAAGCATATGCAGACAAATGTATAAACATGTTAACAATTTGCACACTAAACAATAAGTACAATGTACATACTCTTCTTACACATTTTCCCCAAACATTTTGTAGCACTACATGTAATAACGAATGACAATTATTGTACATTAAAAGCGTAACAACAATAATTAACAGGGGCGCTATGCAAGGGGACCAATAAAATACAGCTACAATAATCAAGTAATGAATAACTTAAATAATTTGTTCTTTTAAGTTAAGTTTAAGAAAAGAAAAGAAATCGGTAATGTATTACTAAGAATCTCGCTGATTTATGTAAATGTTAATCAATGTTGAATGCTTTATTATATAACTGCTATTAAGATATAAAGATCATGCAAAGACCCCAAGAAATTTTGGGACAGAGAACCTTGATGGCTCAGCTGGAAACAGTTGTAACTGCCTATAAACATTATAGGCAGTTACAACTGTTTCGCTCTGTGACCTGTACCAATTCATCAAGGTAAAAAAAACATCATTGTTAAACGAACTTATGCTGAAAGTTTGAAACTATACAAATACTCAATTTACAATATCTAAGCACATATCTAAGCTTTCTCAAGGCAAATTGTATACAAAATAGCTATATGGAGGCACTTTTTTATATTACATATGAAATCAACATTTTTATTTTGGTCATCATGAAAATGGTTGATTGATTGAATGGGGCTGTATGTTGCTTTTACTAATTTTGCAATGCTACCAACTGCTCTGTGGTAGCCGATCATTAAAATGGAATGCCTTGCTAAATCAAATGCCACAATTAGCTTCATCATTTATCGTTAATTTCATTGTTACATATTCTATTGTAGTTATTATACCACACATTTTGTCAATTGATATTAAGTTTATGGTTTTCGCAGATATTCCAATTTTCATTATTTATTCCTTGAAATTAGAGATAAATGCGGTAAAAATTCTTTTAGAACCCATGCTCTAGTGTAACTCAACCCCCTTCTTTGAAAATCAAAATCGACAATTTTTGACTGATTTTCAGAAAACTTGTAGCAAAATTAATACCTTGGTGATATAATTGACAGTCAATATAACTCTTCCGGATCAAGTGTTAAGCTTATGTGTTAATTTCATGCTAAAATAAGTGAGTTTTTCTTTGGTTTTCTATGTGTTCTGTACCATACATTAAGTCAAAAGAACTGTACACTGAAGTTGCACATACACTATGGTAAATTATATTTCTTCAAGAATCACCCTTGGTTTTGATCTAAACCTTACAGTCATAATAAATCTTCAGTATTTGGTTTTTTGGCCATTTTTCCACATTTTACATCTGTACCCTCTAATAAAACCCCATTCAATTTTAAAAGAAATGTGGTGATTTTTATAAAAACCTGAGGTTGTATTTGTATAATTACAGCTTTTACGGTATTATTCTTAAACATTACTTAAGATAAAGTATATCATGCAATGTTGTGTTAAAATGTAGAGTTTGAATGGTAATTAATTAAGCGGAGAACAAGGTACCTAAAGGCATTAAAGCATTACACATGTATATATACATTTATTAAGTACAATCTACATTCACATTATTTCACATGGAATTCTTATACAAACCTTTCATACTGCGCACTGAAAAAAGCAACAACACTGTGATACTTAGATGTCGGAGCATCAGAATTCACATGCAATGTGTATCTAAGCAATTTCAAATTTGATATACATTGTACCATGTCATAGCAACCAAGGATTCAAATAATGAAATATACAGGGAAAAAGATAAAATGCTAAGTGTGTCAAGCTCAATATTATTTAAAATAATTATTGACTATATAACAAATAGAAAGAAAACAATGATTAAAAAAAGCAATTAAAAACTAGTTATGAAATAGAAGTCTAGGAATTAAGATCATTTTAAATTGCTATCACTTAACAAAATCTAATAACGTGGATACACAATAGCATTGTCTCATTAAGACAATTCTAATGAGTATCAACAACACAGTGCCATATTTTCTGGCATTATTCTTGAAATATTTTAATTTGAAATCTTATTAATACTCTTTAACAGTAGCTAAAAAATTTAAAAATTTACCATTTACTGCAGAGGTCTTGCAGTGACTAGAACATACTCCCATTGTTGTGCTGAATGCATTATTTAATGTCCAACAACCATTTTCTCTCAATGAGATTTCTTCTCTTTTATAAGAGATAATTGTTCAGTTTTCTAGTTTTGTAATATCATGAATCTTTAAATATCTGCCAGATTAACTCCTTAAAATTATCTTTGATTTATGTCAAAGTCATAGATTGAACGATATTTCAAGGGGTAAATGATAACAAGATTTTACCAGTAAATTCCAACAAAACTTCCCATCTTAACAGAACATTGACCTTAAGTGATGTTCTAAGTACATGAATGTTTGATATTGCTTCGAATTAATCCTACACATTTATTCATTTTCTAGTTTCTTTTTATTTCACAAAATTCACCTTACATCCTCTCATGATATTTGAAGAAATAAAGATATCTTTGTCTGTAAAGGGTAGCATATCAAAGTAATTTTCATGTGGCTGATTGGGACCCCAACAATGAAAAAAAAAAAAATTGATCTGATTCCTTTAATGTTCATGAAATTCCAATACAACTTTCAAGGCAAATATAGATGCATAGAATACATTTGACACAAAAGAACTTGAAGTGAAAAATATGTTCTATATAGCATGTTCGCAAATCAAAGTGTCTCTATTTTGTTTGGTCAACTACTATTTTTCTTAAATTCTTCTATGAAACTTAATGTACTTGTACATGTATGGAGGGTCTAAAAATGTTGTAAACAAAAGCATCAAAGGGAATTCATTATTGAGTTTTTAACAAGTAGTACAAATAGTATTAAATATTTTAACAGACAATCCTTTTACATGTTGGTTCTTAAAACACATCCAGTGGAGTTGATTAAAAACACAATGACAGTCTAATCTCTTTACATTGAATTTCTGGGGACTCAAGAAATAAATTTGACGTAAAAATAGTTTGATGAAGAGATGATTTGCAATCTGAGCATCTGAGTACGAACATAATTGTGTTTTTTTTTCATTTGTTCTTACTGTTTTATTCAATAAAACATTTTTAAGAAATGTTTATCTAAAAGTGATTGTTTGGTTACTTTTCGAAAAACTGGGAAGAGGGCATCAAAAATTCATTTGGCTTTTCACTTTCTGTTACACTCTTGACATGTATAAATTTTCATCCATTGTGAGTTTTGATAATTTTTCTACCTTCATTCCATGTTTTGAGCCATCAAGCCATTCTATTTCTATTAAATACATGACTTAATCTTTAACATTTTCACCTCAGAACATAAAATCAAACACAATCAGACAATTGATTGATGTCCAATACAGTTAAATGATTGTGTTAATTACTTTAACTTAAACTTTACTTTAGTTGACAGGTTGAATATCTAGTGTGTTGGCCAAGTGGTATGCTCGACTTGTAATCCAATGGTTGAGGCTATCAAGCTCCATCAGAGGCAGATAGTGTATTTGAGCAGGACACTTTATAGATAGAGAACTAATCGAGCCAGTAGAAGTGATTATAATCTAATGCATTTCTTTAAGTACATGATAAGATCTGGATTGAGTCAGGAGCGCAATGGAAATTAAAGTCTCTTGACCCTTGATAATGTTATCCTAGAGTTAAAAAGGTGCAAAAACTGTCTTGATTGAAATTTCAAATTGAAATTGTTAAAATCTTAGGTTGGTTGTAAAATAGCCTGGCTGGGACCCAGGCTGTCAGGTAGTGTTGAGTGTTAAATAAGATATACCACTCATCTTCTCCTATTTCAAATTACCTCCCATATTCTCAAAAACTGACACTGAACAGCTTAAGTCTGAGAAATATAAGCTGTTAAGAAATTATACTTTCTGTATTTGAATTGCTCATTTCACAATACTTCAGATCAGTCAGACGGGAGCCATTCTAGTTGTAAAGAGGCATAAATGAATTCAAACAAAGATGTTTTGACCCTGAAATTAATTTGGCATAGGGATATTTTATAAGATATAGAATAACATGTGGAGGTTGAAATGTATATATATATATAGAGAAAATCCTTGGGACTTGAAAATAAGTTTGATGTAAGCATAACTTTGTCCTAGCACATTGAATGTAAAAGATATTCAACTGTATATTATTTTGACAATCCCAGTATATGACTAGAATTTAATCATAATATATGTGAAGGTTATTTGAAAATTTATCAAATATAGAAAATTGAAATTCTAATACTGCAAACCAAAGAGGGTATAAATCTTAAAAGTGTGTGATTAGTAGGAAAAATGGTGGGGAAAAAAGACAAAGAATAAAAGTTTCATTTTTCAAGCAATTTATCCTAATAATAATTCTGATGGTTTGTGTGGGCTATCCCAAGAACTCAGAGGAACAGATAAGAGGGGGTAATGGCAATCTAAAATTGTTATTTCTCATTGAAACCCTACATTGTGGATACTCATTTGAATCTTCTCAAAGAGACAATTCCTATGAGGACCCACAATACAGGATTTGTGCAAGAATAGTTGAAATATTTAGATTTGAAATCCAAAATAGCCTTTCTATCTGTAGCTCTGAATGATCACAGTGTCCATTACACCATCTGACATAAAAAGGTTCAATCTGCAAACGCTTGTTGCACTTTTAATTTACCTCAAAATGTAAAAGATTTTTTTGCAGGATAATTAATTTTGATACCTAAACTGATGTTTTCTATATAGTCATTTATGAAGCTATAAGGCACTTTTCAAATACCTACAATAACTGAAAATGTGTTCAAAATACAATAAAAGAGACTATTGATATCCATATTTTGTTTAGGTAACCCAAACGTCATATCTACAGTTTTATTTACGACGTAGGTAAAACAGTTTGGTCACTTAACAATAACAATTATATACCTAGTTCTTCTTTTTCTGTATGTTTCTTAGCTCTCCTCAAGCCCGCAGGTTGTCTGTAGAACGGCGCCTTATTGTCATCCGAGTAAGGGTCTACAGCTTCTGGTTCCACCTCATCTCCCAGTTTGTACACTTTCTCTAGTAAACTGCAACAAAACATGGTGTACAGGAATCAGGAGTATGTAATGAGCCATTTGGAACACCACTCGGCCAATCTCACGATCAAACTCAGATGTATATGGACAAACTATTTTTAATAGTACAGAAAAACCTTGGAAAAACTTGATGACGCCAGTTAAAATGGCGTTAGCCCTCGAAACTGTGAGTGAAAACATTAGGCGTTGCCAACACTACTCGTTTAAGTATCCTAATGTAAATATCTTAAGACTCTTAAATAACAGCTGAAAAAATCTTAATTTTTGAGAATTATTTTTCATTCTCAAAAATTAAGATTTTTCAGCCATTATTTACTGTAAAAGATGTAGATCTACAGTGCTATTTTTTCTTACACTGTTTCCCCCTTACAAAATACACGATTTTGTTACATACCCAACCACCTTACATACATCCCAGGTCTGTTGCAGTTTGTGGAAATGGCCGAGTGATGTTCTGAATGTAATTGAGCCTGTGCATGACATTTCCAACAATTTGAGATGTTCATGAGGTGTACACATTGAGCTGTTTAGACAGCCACATACTGTAAATATAAAGTGACCTGATTGTCTGCAGATACTATAAGACCTTATCTATCTACAAAAAAGCACAGTGAAGACTCTGGTCAGACTGTGCGGATGCACAGGCTGGCTAGAATCTTTGCTTTGCGCATATTTGAAATTGTTGGAAATCTCACACACAGGCTCAATTGTCATCAATATGATAGAAGATTTAAGAGGTGTAGGAATAATGGATGACCCTTTAAAATCTGGGGAAAATATTGAAGAATCTTTAGTCATTTCATTTTCTACAAATGTTTTGGGTGCAAAGACTCCATTCTTCTTTTACAAATATCATGAGTTTTCTTAAGTAAATTTCTATTTGAGCAGTACATGAATAGAACTGAAATAATTTTATATAAAATATCAAAAATGTTAGTGTTTTGAATTTTTTCTTGATAATTAAGATCATACATATGTATGAATAAGTTAAAAATCCATTTCAAACCTCAAAGTGAGTTTTCTAACTTATTGTACAAGTTAACCCCTTATCCTGCTGAATTTAAATTTTGTTTAAAAACAATTGAAAATTTTTGGGGTGTTTAAGGTCTGCTTAGCTGTGTCTATAGTATGAATATCCTGTGAACAGCATGAGGCAGGATAAAGAGTTCCTTTTTAAGGTAGTGGAGCCGTAATAGTTCAGCAACATTTTGAACGTAATGAAGTCTAACAGTGTTAAACAAGGTTTCCAAATGATTTTCATTGGGAAATCTCGGTTAACATTGTGAAAGATCATGAGTTCCGAAATGTTCCGGAAATATTACGGGTCAACTACCTTAAATAAATATCCCTAGCATCAATGATTCAAGTAATACCTAACTTAACAATTCTCAGACAACAAAACACATGTAACCGAGGGTCCAGATCAGAGAGGGGGTAAAGCCAGTCTAAAATCTTTATTTCCGAATGAAACTCTATGTTGTGGGTACTCATTTGAATCATCTCAATGAGATGTTTCAAATGAGTACCCACAACATAGAGTTAAAGTTAGTAAAAAGGAAATATGTACATTTGAAAAACAAAATACCCCCTCTACCTGTACCTCTGTGTAACTCACTTTGCCTCCTTCTTTTTCCACTTCTTTTTAGGCTTCTTTTCTTCTTCTTCAGACTGATCCCTTTCATTATCGCTTGTATCTTCTCGCACCAAATCTGTATGTTCTGGTTCCCCATACCACTTCTTTAACAAAGTTTCTAGTTTTTCTCTGTCCTGGGAACCAGCTGGAGTCCTCTCATACACAATCCAATTTGCAGTGTTTGAACTTATAATTGACATTAAATAAGCGTCCCAGTCATTACCCTGCTTTGATAATGGTGCTTCTTGTACCTTAACCTCTACTTCAGGTTCTTTTTCATCTAGTTTAGTGTCAGATTCAGGAAGAGTTTCTGTCAAGAAAACACTATCTGTGACTGTTGTTGGTTCATAACTAGTTTCTGGTGCAAGTTCACTTGCTTCTTCTCTTTGTAGATGTTCAATAGCTTTCTTCCTTATATTTTCTCTTAATTCTTCTCTCTTTACTGCTTCTAAATGCATTTGCTGAGCTCTCAGTGTTATTCTTCTCTTTAAAGGTTTCAGGTGGGATTTTGTTGACTTTGTGAGATTACATGGCATATGCCTAACATCATTTCTAGGATTATGCCGTCCAACTGGGATTCGTGTCGTTGGTGGAAGAGGCACTAGGTCACCGATATCAAAAGCTTCAAACATATACTTCTCATCATATGGCAGAGCATGAAAGCATCTCTCTCTAACAACATCTTCTTCAAAACTCAGACCAGTAGCAACTTTCTTCAGATAGTCTTTACCAACAGGTCCTTCTAACTGCCCGGATGATTTGAAAACAATGGTATCAGGTGCAAATCTTCCAGATTTCATTCCATCTTTCAGATCTGAGTCCTCCGATCCTAGCTGAGGCATGGTGACCCTTGCTGCACATGGAAACAGCAAGGGTGTTTTCAATCTTTCTGTTTTGGCAGACATATTTAATGTTCTAATTATGGCAACTTCTGTGCAGTCCCTTATTGAATAACCTTTGTTTCAACCTGGAATATATATAGAGAGGATATTGAAGGAGTGGTCATGGAATACCAAATTTATTAAATGAGCCATCTATAAACCGATAAAAACGAGGCTGTGCCAAGTTTTTATCTGTTTTAGATGACGAGCTCAATAAATTCTGTATATCATGAGGAAAAAGTTTATATTCTACTTATAATATGACCTGATTTTTTACAAAAAATAGTCAAAATTCTTGAAATTCAACATTTCAATTTTCTGCGAAACTTATAACACTGTTTAAAACTGACGTCACAATATATAAATTATGATGTCATAAACGTGGTTATAAAATAACGTTGCTATTCCCTCTGAGCTCATTGGAGTAGTTATTCAACTAGTGTAATAACACCCGTGTAATATCAAAAATATTCAACGGGTTTATTTCACTTCTGCGACGTAGGTCATATTATAAAGCAAAATAGTTAATCAAAGGAAGTGGACCTGTAAAAATTCTGCAATGTTTCGGAAGCCATAAATTTTAGCAGTGTTAACTGAGGTTTCTCATTGTTTCATAAGAAAAACATCGGTTAAAATTGTAAAAGATCATGAGTTCTGAAATTTTGCAGAAACCCTTAAATATCTTTTTTTGACACACTATACATAAAGTTGTAAAGCTGAGTGTTCATGAAAAATTGTTGTATACTATTGCATGTACTAAATTTGGATACATCTTTTATGAAGGAAAATATGATGGCAATAATAATTTCATTCTAATGAATGATACTTTTAAAACTAAATTGAATAACCTCCTAAAATTATTATTAAAGAGACTGTACATGACAAAGAGACAATAACTCTGTAATTGTAACAATTTGTTTGTTTGAATGGTGTTTGTTGCAGCTTTCAACAATCTTTCAGTAATATCACAACAGCTGGAGCACCTAACAATTGATTCCTGGTATTTTTTCACACGAGTACTACAATTACATCCTTTCCTAGCCTCAAGCTGCTATATGTTGTAAATGATTTTGTGGATAAGGGCCTCTTCAATTTTTTATGCGGACTGTCGCGCTTGAGCCTTTAAAATTAGCGTGAATGACGCAATTGCACGTCCTAGAATAGACACTGCAAACTATATACTATATATAACTCGGCTTTCGGATTTTACTAGCAGGTATATACATTCTACATACACGCTGACACTGCAATATTGAAAATAAAATTGACTTGGATATCATCTTCAAACGTCTCTGTTTTCCTCTAAACAGTTGAATGACTTACCCAAACCTCTAACTGACAGCAACGTCAGTTCCTTTACAAGGTGTACTCATTTTCGTATTGTATATAAAAATGTAAAGCAAAACATTACCTTAAATGTTGCATGCTTTTTGTAAAATGCATTCATGAGTTTACATTCGAAAATCTCTTTAAGTCGGCCATGTTGTTTACTAGTCGCCCTGTGTTACAGTCCGGTTTTTGTCGATTCTCCGATTAAAATCGATCGTTTCAAGAGTAAAAATTTATAAACCAGTCTATAATTCTAAAGGGAGGCTACTCTAACTAGACGAAATCATCTCAAAAAGCGTCTGATCGAACGCGATTGAATCTTCTGAAAACCAATTTTTCGATAAAATTTTTTTGCAATATTTTCTTCTTCTTCCGATTAAGAGCCGGGATCCTTCCGGAACGTATAGAGGCTCTATATGATTTTGATTGAGAGGAACATGGCAAAGGTGTTCAACATTTCCCACAACGCTCGAAACGAAAGACTAAGCTACGATGTTCCAGGTATGTTTAGAAACTATGCTGTTAAGTAATTTTTTTCTTGACACAGATTAACTTGTTTCAATCCTTAAATAGGCTAAATGTCGTGCTGAATAAGTAAGTTTTTCCCTAATATCTCTGTTCTTTTGTCACAGTTACAGCTTTTTTGAATAGGATATTATAAATACGACGTGAATAGATACGATAACCTCCTTTGATAATCTGATGTGGGAGGGATACGACGCCATCCCTCTTTATTCTATCTTGCAGGGATCACAGTCAACTCGGTCTGTGAATAACTCAGTCCGTCAACTCGGCCCATTAACTTGCCCGTCAACTCGGCCTGTTTATATATTGTAACGTACTTTCGGTAGAGCAAATCAGATTACAACAATTAATGTTAAGAAAAAAAATCAAATATTCAATGTAATTAGATGGACTGCTTTGTCCAGGTTGAATCAAAAGATCCTCAACAACTATGACCAAATCTAAACAAAATTGAATTAATCATATAGACCGATTGTCTATCTATCCTCTGAGCAAACCTGCTCAGCAAGACCCAGTGCACTTTGAGTCTATCTTCAATATACCAATACCGGTATATCTCCTATCTCTCAACAAGATAGATCATCCACAGTGTCGAGTAATACTATAGAAACAGAAACTGCGTGTCGTTTGTCACTGTTCGAGCGATCAGAGGTCTTACTAGGATGGATGAAATCCACTGTTCAGCACCTCGTTGCTTTACTAAGATGACAATTAGGCAGCAATTCCAATTTATAACAGTATCTACCCCACTGCATTTTCCAGCTTGTCTCACTCGCGACAAGAAACAGACTGACTGAATCACAGAAAATTCTCTCTATTTATACTACTAAATTTGGGTCCGGCTTTACCTAATGGTACCCGGTTTACAACAAGCGCACAATTACCGGCCTCTAAAACGCTTTAGAATTATAACACAAGCTTTCAGATGATTGTTGTGCAATAGACTGGGTATCTTACATAAAATCGTCACAATGTTATATAGGTACATGTATGAAGATGCAATGTAAATATTTTGGAGACCTTATGTGGTTTTTTTTACATTAATAATCACTCATTAAAAAGTTTTTTGATAATAATAATCTTATTCTAATATTATAAGTATTTTAATATTTTGTGTTAATATGAGAAAAATAGATAAAATTAAATACTCAATTTACCTTTTATTCAAATATATTTTTCATATTATTTTTTTCTAAGCACAAAAGAAGATGACAAGTTATATGCGTATTATGTATAAAGATCACAGATTTTAGTCATCAATTGTGAATTTGCACCTCCTTTAAGTACATTGCACTCATTGATTAACTATCTGATAAGTGAGCTTTCCATTAACTAGGCTAAACACTATATAAGTTTTATACAGGCCAAGCTGACGGTCCGCGTTTTACACAGGCCGAGTTTTAAGCGGGCCGAGTTTTTAACAGGCCGAGTTGACAGGACACCTGTTGCAGCGCCTGGAGTGATTCACTCCGGGCTCTTTAAGGTCAATTTTCGGAACATGTGCTAATGCTATCTAAACCTACCTTGGTAAATTATTTATAAGTCACAATAAAAAGTTATCGGCACAAATTAAACTATCCCAAGAATTTCACTTTTGATTAGTATCACTGTCTGAAAATCATAAATTTTTCCTTCAAAGTCAGCCATTTTGGGTTGGTGTTGTTGAAAATCTTGTGAGTTCTCCCATTTCCCATCAAAATTCAACAAATGAAAAAATAGGTTGACACATTTGGAAGACATAGTATTTTCTTGTAAACAAACTCTCTTTGATCATAGTTAAGGTTGAGAATTGAATGAAAATATTTGTAAAGTCACAAAAATTGGTAAGGTAGTAGATAGATACAGACTACTAGATACTTCAAATTCGCAAAGGTTTTGAAAGGTAGGTAAAAATAGCTACTATGCCTTTTACCCTGCACCTGTTTTGACAGCATGGAATTAGTAAACAAAGTGACATCACAATTACATGATCAACATAACTGTCATGGCCTCAAACTAAGAAAATTTGAACAATTGAAAAAGAAAACACTTTTTTTTAAGAAAAATACAAGTGATATATTGGTTCCTTTAACATTTTTTGCTTTCAAAACTAAGGTAAGTATGACATTAGTTTTTAGATGACCTCTCAGTTTGAAATACAGACATTTGAAATCTGCAACAAATAGCAAATAGGATGGAAATTGTAGCCCTCGATAGGTAGTATATCAGAGAGACAGGTACATCATTGCAGCTATACTGTAACAAACTGAGCTCAAAGACAGACATGATCCAGTCAGAGAAAGGGTCCTCAACCCTAATTGGGTCGACTCGGTCTATATAGGCTTCAATTAGCCATTTAACTAAGGCCAGGTCTCTCTAATTTGCATATCCAATGCAACTTACCTCCCTTTAAACCGTTACATTACTGTGTTTACAGCGATTTTAATTTTTTAAAAAGGTGTAAAAATCCTAATCACTATAATTTATTTTTTTTAGTAATATCTGGTTATAACATTTCACCCGGTTTTGATCTAGTTTCTAAGAAAAGTCAATATTTCTGATTACATAATTAGTTTCGTATACAGTGTGAAGAGTCATAGGTACAAAGCACCTGTTTGTTGGCAATAGTTGATCTACCAAACATTAAACAATGACACTTACAGACAGAAAAACAACGCTTTAGCTTATATTGGATTTTACACTGACCATTTGACCCTTCAGACCAACAATTTTGCATTTTTGACTTTCGATTTTTTTCATGCTCAAATAACTTCAAGGCAGGGAGATATTGTCTTCCGATCAGGAGAGCAGGAGGAAGGGTGAAATATCGGGAGAATCTGAATACACTGAGATCGGAAAATGTCACATGTCTGCCTTGATAAAACCTGGTAAAACCAAATTTAAAATATGCTGGCTGCATTTGGAATCCTGCTTTTAAAAAAGACACTGCGGAATTAGAAAGCATACAAAGGAAAGCAACTAAATTAATTCCTCATTTAAAGAACAAGAGTTACCCAGAAAGATTGAAAATAATAGGAATTCAATCATTTAAATATCACATACTTCGCTCAGATATGATACAAACCTTTAAAATCATGAAAGGTATCAAGAAGCATTGGATACCAAAAAGCTATTTCCACACAACATAAATTCAACCTGAGGTCACTCGTACAAAATCTACAAGAAATACAGCAAAACAAAGTGGAAAGGAAAGAAAGAAGATACGAAAATGAATCAATCCAGGCACCTGCCTAAAAGATCTTGATGATAAGGTTTCAGATTTCAAAATGTCACTAAACACATTATGTAGATACACAGAGGCACTGTCTTGTTTTACAAATGCGTTTTTCATTGGCTAAACCCCAAGCAGTCTAGGAAAGAACCTTCTTTTAATGCCAGTAAAACTGTTAGAATTAAGGGAGTTCACCTGGATTTTTCCTACTATTAAACTTTTCTTTTAACCTAATTTTTTAGAAAGATCTAATTGTATTACTTCGTTTTGAAAAGAACCTGTGCTTATTATCTTCTCAGAGCCGTATGGAAATAGGTACCAAAACATTTAGTGTCCTTGTGTTCTTGCCTTTGAATTTCTTTGAAAAAAACATCCTTTATTATAAGTTATTATATTTTATATATGTACAACAACACATTCCACTAGATACCTGATATGAGTTTATTGATATATGACAATACATAACTTGGACAATAATTACAGCCCCTTTGCCCTCTGTTTTCAAAAGAAGGTGTCATTTTGGCGCTTTTTGACTGGATTGTCTATGCCCTTAAGCGGTCATGTGTGTCTTCAAATCATGACAGGTGACTGACTTATTAACGAAAAGTCGATAAATCGATAGCATGGCTGGATTTACCGTGACGCCAGCAACCAGCATATAATAGATATTCTCATTAATCAACCTATTAATCCTTAACATTGCTTTTTGTCCAAACTTTCACAATATGGTATTTTCATAATTTTGAGGGTCAAAACCCTGGTTTGAGGGTCAAACACAAGCCCTAAAATAACAGCTTTTTTAGAGGGATCTTTTCACAAGTCAATGGTGCATTTGTCTATGCAAACAGTCTTGATGTTGATTTCTGTATTGGAGCTTTAGTTCCCTGGAATCTGGCTCTCAAAAGAGAGGAGAAACTTGGATTCTAAGTTTTTTTTCTAAAAGTTTATTCCTTCATTTTTCAAAGGCAAAAATCTTGTAAATATTATTTACTGCTTCAATCATCCCTCAAAGTTTCTGCAAAGGGGATATAGTTATGGTCCCTGTCTGTCATTCCGTCCTTAAACTTTTCTAGAGCATATCGCCTAAAGTATAAGGGCTATCAACTTGAAACTTTATGGGTGGATAGATCTTATGCAACTCTTGCTTGAATAATTTTGGAGTTATTGCCCTTTGATTAGGCTTCAGTTTACTATCAAGCTTTGATGGGGGGAAGGCCATGTCCCACATGGCTCTTGTTTGCATTAATGACAATTCAATTGATTCAGAACTTTTGGAGTTAAGGGGAGGTAATGTGGCTTTTGGTCTTTATTGAAATAATCTATGCTATTCTCCCTTATCATATAGATTGCTATTGTCTTTGTACCATTAAATTCACAGATACAGAAAGCTTTTGTATTTATAAGAAATAGACAATATCATTTCCCAGTTGTGCTTTAAATATATTTTGTTTCATAATTTAAAAGCGTCAAAAGCCACATTTTAACAGTGTTTTAGTTATATAGTTGTCACCGACATCTACCAATTGATGGTTTACCTGTCATTAGCGGTTACCAGTTCAACCACATTTTATGTAAGCATGGAGCTGCTTACCTAGTAAGGGCATGCTATTCTCATTTTGGAAAATGGTTGGAAACAAACAACAGAGGTCAAACAATGACTGTTCTGTAGATTTGGCTCGGCCTGATTGTGGCAAATTGTTATATTTATAATTAGTAGAGCAAAATAAGGTTATTTGGCAGGGAATCGAAGGGGCTCAGGGTCTGTACAATTCTCTAGAATTGTTTTAAAATAAATGTTTGTCATTTAGGAAGATTCAGAAATCAATTAATATAATACAGTGATTATTGAAAACACTATCAAACACTATATAGATCAATGGGTCCGCCAAAAACTATTTCAAGTGCCTAAAGACATATATGCTTTTAAATAGTCTTGTGCTGACTCCTGGTTTTTAGCTCCACTAGCAAAAGGCCACTGGGGCTATTGTCATGGCTTTGTGTCCGTCATCTGGGCGTAAACTTTTTCTTTAAAAATCATCTACTCAGAAACTACTGGATGAATTTCAACTAAACTTCACAGGAATGATCCTTGGGTGACCCTCTTTAAAGTTGTTCAAGAAATTTTGATCCAATGAAAATCATGGATTTCATGGGCGTGGCTAATTTCCAAATATGGTAAAAAGTGAGTTTTCTCAGATTCTAATTGATGGATGCCAATCAAATTTTACATGAATGATCCTTTGGTGACCCTTTATCAGTCTACTAACAATGATTGTGATCTTATGAAAAATATGTTTTTTATGGGCGGAGGTCATTTTTAGCTCCACTGGCTGAAAGCCACTGGGGCTATTGTCATGGCGTTGTGTCCGTCGTGCGTCCGTCTGTCCGTCCGTGCATCCGTGCGTCCGGTCGTAAACTTTTTTCTTTAAAAATCTTCTCCTCAGAAACTACTGGATGGATTTCAACCAAACTTCACAGGAATGATCCTTGGGTGACCCTCTTTCAAAGTTGTTCAAGAAATTTTGATCCAATGAAAAACATGGATTTAATGGGCGTGGCTAATTTCCAAATATGGTAAAAAGTAACTTTTCTCAGGTTCTAATTGATGGATACCAATAAAATTTTACATGACTGATCCTTGGGTGACCCTTTATCAGTCTACCAAAAATTATTTTAATCAGATGAAAAATATGCATTTTATGGGCGGAGGTCATTTCTCTATATGTTATATAGTGGAAACTTTGAAAATCATTTTCTCAAAAACTAATCGATAGATATCAACCAAATTTTACATGAATGACCCTTGAGTGACCCTTTATCAGTGTACCAAAAATTATTTTGATCTAATGAAAAATGTGTGTTTTATGGGCGGAGGTCATTTCTCTATTTGTTATATAGTGGAAACTTTGAAAATCATTTTCTCAGAATGTAATCCATGGATATCCATCAAACTTCATTAGTATGTTCCTTGGGTGATCCATTATCATGCAGCCAAAAATTATTGTGATTGGATGAAAATTATGTCTTTTATTGGCGGAGGTCATTTCTCTATATGTTATAATAGTGGAAACTGAAAATCATTTCAACATAAATAGAACCCAAAATATCTACAAAATCTAGTCAAAACTTTGATTACATGAATTTCAAGCCTGTGGAGCGACTCAAGCCATTCATGGCTTTCTAGTTCTATATTTCATATAGTGGAAATTTTGAAAATCATTTTTTCAGAATGTAATTGATGGGTATCAACCAAATTTCACTGGAATGATACTTGAGTGACCCTTGAGTGACCCTTTATCAGTCTACTAGAAATTATTGTGATCAGATGAAACATATGTATCTTATGGGCGGAGGTCATTTCTCTTTCTATTATATTGTGGAAACTTTGAAAATCATTTTCTCAGATTCTACTTGATGGATACCAATTAGATTTTACGTGAATGATCCTTGTTGTTGTTCTGTGATTCAATACCCCTTAATTACGTAGTCTTTTTATGACAATTTGTCTGATTCTCAATCCCCATTTATTTGTATTAACCCTTGTCATGCTGAATAAAAATCTTTTCAAAATAAATGTAAAATCAAAATGCTAAAATCACCGGAAATTACCAAAATTTTAATGTGTGTGAGTATTGATTTTGGAAATGCATTGTTTTACACCTTTTTGGTTTTAAAAGGAAATTCAGGCGGTATGAACTAAGATCAGACTGCATATATGTGCAGGCTGATCTTTGTCTAATTACCTCCTGTCAAAGCAGAAATATTGCGGGTTCAGCATGACAAGGGTTGATGGTACTTTTTGAGGGATCAGTATAATGCTAGTGTAAGTGCATATTTATAGGTTCTTACAATAGTTTGGTCCAACCTCTCACATAACTGATGCACTGCTTTTACCTCAAACAGCAAAGAATCCACCAGAGTACGCAGTCAGCAAAAGTATTGTGAAGTAAGCTAAAAAGGTAATAAAAGGACACCAAGACAGTCTTTGGTTAGGGCCATATTACAGGAAAAATTATATGTGTTTAAAGTTAAACTATATATAGTTACATTTAATTTACTTTTCAAAAAACTTTGAATTTTTTTTTTAATTTAGACTTTTTTAAACTCTGTAGTCTGGTAATGAGTTTGAAACTTTTTAAAAGACAGAAAGAAAATGATTAAGAATCCAATCTTAATTAAAGAGTTTAAGTTGATTTAGTGTTTGAATAATTTATCTAGCAATTAACTCAGCCATTCCAGACAGCCTTTTAACTTACATAGATCTATTGAAGACATTCTTTACTGGTAAATAAGCTTCCCCCTTTGTGTCTGTAAGGATCTTAATTTTTATCCAACTGAATTTAAGGTAGTGGACCCATAATAGTTCTGCAATGTTTTGGGAGCAATGAACTTAAACGGTGTTAACCTAGGTTTCCTAATGATTTTCTTTAGGAAACCTTGGTTAACATTGTGAAAGATCATGAGTTCTGAAATGTTATGGTACTATAATGGTCCTACTACCATAAACTTTGTTTCAAATAATTTTTCACCAATTTCCAACACAGTTGTAAATAGAAAGATGGTTTTGTACCCTCATATCTGAGTGAGCCTGAGCATCTGTCGAGGGTGATCTTAGTCTACAGTGTCTGCCAGTGTATAAATATATAATACGTATTTAGTGTTTTGTATGAGAAAAAATATCTAACGAGGTTGTGAGAATTGATCATTGTCGAGGCTCTGCCGAGACAATTATCCATTCCCACAACCGAGTTAGATATTTTTTCATATAATACGCTAAGTACATATCATATTTATCTTATAACGTCTATTTGTCTTGTTTTTGTTGATTTTTCTAACTGAAATGCAAGTTTCTAAAAATAACCGCATTTATATCATTGTTCTAAAAATAACTATGTGATATCATAAAAAATATCATACAGGATGTTATCACACAGATATTTGTATAGTTATAAGATAAATGACTATATGGAGAACTGTATGGGAAGGGTTAACCTGGTACTTCAGACTGAATATATGTGCAGGCTGATCTTAGTTTATACTGTCTGCCAATCTAAAGCTTTATGGACTTCAGAGGTGCGTTTTTTAGAGCGAGAGGAAAAATCCCGCTTAATAAGACTTTTAAGACATCGTAAGAAACGATTTTCGATACTTTGAGTGAAAACATTCGACGTAGTCAAGGCTACTCTGTTTAAGCCAATGCAAAAGCATCTTCGTTTCCTCATTAAGATATCTTAAGATTCTTATTTAGCCGCTTAAAAATCTTAATCTAAAAAACGCTACATCTTAAAAATCTTAATGAGATTTTTAAGAATCTTAAGCTAAGAAACGCACCTCAGGAATATGCTGTGAACAGTATAGAAGGCCTTGGCGAACACATTTATATGGAGAACTGTATGGGAAGGGTTAACCTGGTATAGTGGAAGTATATTGACCTAAACCTGGCCTTTGTGATTTAAATAAATTAAATACCGGTCGTTTCTCCTCGGCAAAACACGACTAACCTGCGGAATTCAAACGTGAAATTGGAGTGCACGTGTTAGCTGTGTTAACCCGTTATCGCACATGCTGTTCACTGTTACGGCGATATTTGGTCACCCTCATAAACTAGTGAATCAATACATCAATTGAGTTTCTTATTCAAAAATCTTTAGATGCGGGTGAGAAAAATACAATTTTCAAATTTCTTTAAAAACAATTTATGTGTTTTGAATGGAAATGAAATGAAATCCCCTCTCTCAGTCGCAATAATTGTTTTTGAAATCGAATCGTCTGCTACATGACTAGGCGCCCCGTATATAGGTAAACTACTAACTCCACGCATACCTGTAATTTGTGCAGTAAAACGGAATGTCCATGCTTGATCGTCATGTGCCGAAGTATCTTCGGAATTTATTCATGTGCCTAATTATTTATTTTGCATAAAGGTCAGGTTCAAGTTAATATGCGCCCACTATACTTCAGACTGAATATATGTGCAGGCTGATCTTAGTTTATACTGTCTGCTAATCTAAAGCTTTATGGACTTCAGGAATATGCTGTGAACAGTATAGAAGGCCTTGGCGAACACATTTTCTGACAAAATACAATTTTAGAGATCTTATTCAAAGAGATTTGCAAAGGACATTCAAATTACACCTTGATATTGATGAATATCATACATGTATTGAAAACAAGAGCATCGCTTATGGGTGTCTATGCTAGGTTGTTGAGTGCTTGATAGTGGTTAAAAAATCTAAGAGCCTGTGTGTGACATTTTCAATAATTTGAAATGTTTGTGAGGGGCATACATTGAGCCACCTATACAGGCACAAACTGTAAATATAATGTTACCTGTTGGTCTATAGATACTTGAAACCCTTATCTACAGACAGATGCACAGACTGGCCAGAGTCTTTGTTTTTAGGTTATTTGAAATTATTGGAAATCTCATGCACAGGCGCCTAAGAAATATAAAGGGGCATAATTTATACAAAATGCAGCCAGAGTTTTACTCCTTGATAATATAGGTTTGTCTTTTGATAGTGAACATGTGTGCCAAGTTTCAAGTGAATGCCTATAGTAGAACCAGAGATATCACAAAATGTCAAAGCACGACAACAATGACAATGACGACAATGCCAAAGCTATTGCAAAAGAGTTTTTTTCGAAAAACAGCCAAGCTATAAAGGGCAATATTTATACCTTATCAAATTTCCAATGGAAAAATCTTACTTAGAGAGGGGGAAATATATTTCATGAAAGGAGTAATAAGACAAAATTCTCCATTAAAGTATTTTGGTCAGAAAAAAAACACTGTGAATTCATTTTTATCATGTAAAAAATTGGGATATAAGATCTGAATAAAATACCACATATTGTCTTATGTTCAGGAAAAAAACATTTTGCAAAATGTTTCGGAAATGAAACCCAGCTTTGCACATGTTCATATGTGCAAAGCTGGGTGTCATTTCAAAAACATTTTGCAAACATTTTTGAAGCCTGAATGCATGCTACAATTATCCACCATGAGTGCAATTTAACTTAAGGAGGAGTTGTTCCAGTACAATTGTACTCAGTCCTTGCAGGTCAAAGAGATATTTTATAACTATAACAAAAATGGTAAAATTTATGGACCAATGTATTGTGATGATTAAAATTCTGATTTGACCCGTTATTATTAAAGTTCAATTACTAAACTCTAACAAAATGTAAATAAATGTACATTATTCAATATTTTCACAGTGTTTGCCTAACTAAAAGCAAGCTAAACTTAATTACTAACTACAATGTATTTAAGAGCTCCAAAAATCAGTTTTATAAGCATGCTTTGCTTGTTGGTTTCACATGTATCCATCACATGTTCTATTTCTAAGTTTTCTTTCCTAAAATATTCTTGTATTAAATTCATTTTCTATCAGATTATCATGTGCTTCTATGTTCAGACTTAAATTATGTCATCTGATAATAGGTTAGCCAATGATGGATCCGGCCTTGCGTTCAGGAGAGCAAAGTGCTTGTGAACTTTACCAAGTGCTCTCCTACTTTTCTATCCTGAAAAGTGTACCTGCTTGAGGCACTTGCAACGTCATGAGGTGACTAGCACAGCGAACAAAAATGGCGGATAAATTTACTATCAATGATTTTCACGAAAAATCATGTGATTTTTGTTTTAATTGGTCATTAAATTATTTGAAGGGCTGGACCTACAAATAACATTTTTTTACATTTTATTTTATGAATCTAAAAATCTAATGGTATCCTCTAATGGTATTAGAGGGATTTAGCTTTCAATCGAGTAGCTTTAGTTACCTAGCAAACAGTCATTTTTGAAAGCGCTTGCGGTGCATTCAAGATAGACTGCTCACTAAAAAAAAACCTATTTGTGGCAAGCGCTTACGTATCTTGAATGCAGGGCAAGATTTCTGTAAATTGTGTTGGAAACTCACAAAATGGGACGTTCCTTTTCTAATTGATAATTACCTGTACCTGAATTCTGTTTGAATTTCCCCATGAAAATGAAGAATTATAGGTTTAGTAACAATTAAGGGGCATTCATTTGAACCTTCCCAACCCATTCAAGATCTGTCACAGGGTTAGCATGTCCTTGTTTCTAATTGCGAATTAACTTTCTTAGTTTTCAAGTTTTTGATCAAATAATCCTTATTGGCTATCAATTGCCTAATGCAAATACAGCATTCTCCTTGAAGGAATATTCAACAGATAATTTTCACCTGTGACATTCAACTATTTGAACTGCTTATTGATTTCATTGACTTAATATTGCCTTGAAACCTTCAAAGAATTTTTAGATCTCAAGGAAAAGTATTGCTTATGAATTGATCAAGTTTAGCACAAGAAAGTCAAGAGAAAGAGGTTTATAAAACACAATCATATATCCGTGGCTCAGTGCAAAACAGTTGTAACTGCCTGTAAACATACAGGCAGTTACAACTTATAAGTTCTGATCCATCAATATGTGCTTTTGGTAACTTAGCAGAAAATGAGAAGTTAGTACAAGACTTCTAAATTCCTGTAAGAATGAAGGCAATATTTTGACCCTTTTATTGATGATGAGTTAAAGCCATATAGTGCTTGGAGCCAAAGGGGGGGGGCATGACTCCAGATCTCTGTTGGAAGTTTGGCAAAAATATGATGAAAAGAGTCTAGAAATTATCCATGTGTCATTCATTACATTCAGTAAGAAAGATGTAACCCTGTTTGGCCTGTGGACATCTTTTGCTGTTCAAATCATTGAAAATTGCTTTTTACGTACAATTGTCAGTGAGTGACCAAAGACTTGTCCTCTAGCTTATCATTGTAACTTGCAATGTGAGTGACAAAAAAACAACACACTATTGTTGGTTTAAGTAATGGTATTAATTTCCTAAATCTGTACATTATTTTGTTTTAGAAATAAATGAGTATGTAAGTACATTAATGTAGTAAACAGTGTTAGCACATGTAAATTATGCTCATGCTCAAATTTTTATCTAAACTTGTAAAAATGCTAGTATGTGGGCTATTGTGATTAAATTATGTGTCTGGAAGTTCACTTCCTTGTTTAATAAACTTTCACTGCAACTGTGTTGTAAAAATTAATTATTGTGATGTAATATACTGACATTCAATACTGGGTAACTTCAGATTCTCATAGTAAGTGAAAACCTTGGGTGTAATTTTCTTTTATTTCCTTGAAGGAAAAACTTAATGATTGTGTGAAAACCTATATTAAAACATTGATATTCCAGTAATTGATGCATAGATTTCTGCAAAATTTTACAGTAATGTTTATTTAATTTCAGGAGAGAAATCAATTTATTGAAAATTATATAGTTCTTGTTTACAGAACTTATCTCTTGTAGAATTTCGAATGATGTAAAGGAGATAAAACAGGGGTGTGGAATTCCCAGGCCCGACTAAATGTCCGACTCGGGCTTTTGTACAAGTAAATTTTTCTAAGCCACTTGTCCAAGGACAAGTAAATACCAGGGCAAATCTTGGAATGTTACTTAAAAGAATTAAGAGAGAAATCATCCTAATGTTCATATCATAGGGTAGAAAACATTATTTTGAATGAAGAAAATGCTGGATACCAGCATTTTCTTCATCAAAAGGCAATGTTTTTTTCAAATTTTTCTATTTACTCTTTAGCAGACAGGTTCATTTTGACGAGTAGAAAATCCGCTTTTACTTGTCCAGGGACAAGTGGAGAAAACTTGTATTTCCACACCCCTGGATAAAAAATGCTTCTTCATCAAAAGACTTTCGTGGGTATATATAGTAAAGTTGCCTATAGTTACTCTTGTAAAGTACATTCCAAGGCAAGAAATAAGTCTAGACTAAATAAGTTTGTGTAATTTCAGATCTATGGAGCACTTCAGGCCCTCTACCTTTACTCTTGTAAAACCTAAAATCTCTAAATGTTTAACAAAGCTTCAAAGCAAGGCTGTACTAACTGACACTTATAGCTGAATGTTGAAGGGTGGAATGCCCTTGAGTTTAATTAAAATGATCATTTATTTCCATATTTTCAATATCGAGGAACAACACAATTGTCGGGGAAAGTGGTGTCATAAATTTCCTGTTTATTATTATCTATTCTATTGACAGTTAATTGGATATCCATTAGGAGAGAAAGGCTTTGAAAATGTTCACTTGTCTGACTGCAGAAACTACAGTTTTTGACGTCCACTTACACTGTCATGGAAGTATTGCTGAAAAAAAATGACATTAAAAAAATCTGAAAATATGTTGAGCCTAAGTTTATACATCCTCGAAGCCCAGGTATAAAGCAGTATAATGTTACTCTCAATTCATTGGCCATTGGACATTATGCTAGCCAAGTGTCGTTTCTATGAATATTCATTACAATTTATGTACAGTCTCGTTACAACGACCACATTTTGTTCCCAGAAAATATGTCGTTGTAACGAAAATGTCGGTGAATTGGATGAACACTTAGTCAATTAATGCAGGATTGTCGAAAAGAAGCATGCATTCTATAATATACTATGTATAGTGCATGTAAAAACTAACAGAAGAACTTTTTTCAGTTATATTATTTATAATTTAGATATCTTTATTGAACTGATCTTTTAATACATACCTTATTTGCCATATGCATTTTTATCAAAATTTAAATGCGATGATCTTAAAACTAACATTTTCTGTATAGGGATATAGAGAAAAGCTTAACAAACAAATGTAGACCTAACCTATATAAAGTGTATTGAAAGGATGCATGTGTTAAAGGTGCTAATTAAACATTCTCATTGTTTGTATGTCAAACATTTTCACACATTTCAAAGTTATAGAATTATTAATTATAAACTAATTTTAGGTGTTTATCTATCATGCATATGGTTCTGTGTAATAAACCATCAAAACCAAAAGTTTTGTGTCGTTGTAATGAACAACCTTACAAACAGTTTAGCGACTATGTCCTAGCCAAGTTTTTCTATCCCTGCCATAAATCTAATTTGCCAGTTATAAGGTCATATGTTGTCAAGTTACTGTTGGGCTTATCAGGGCAATAAATTTCTTCCTTCCCTGCTCTACACCAGGTGTATGACAAAGAAGTATTTCAAGATAATTGAAGTTTTAGGTCTTTAACACAAACACACATCTTCTGAACTAATTGTATATTTAAAGTTACAGTAAGACGACTATGTCCTGAAAACGAGTAGATTTTACTCAAACAGTTTCTGTGCTTTATCTCCTTTATCAGAATTGCCGACCTCTAACAATTGTTACTTGATGCTGGCCATAAATCTTAATTATAAGTAAGGAAGGCTGCTGACAGAAGACAGTTATATTATTCAACCAGATTTTATTCTTTACAAGTGGTTTGATATAGACCAACTGGAAAAGTTAATGAAATTACGGGATTTTTAAAACTGATTCTACATCTTTTTCAACACATTGATATTATTCTATAATTTTATATAAACCCTTATCTCCTAAAAGTAATATCAACCTCTGTGATGCTGAATGAAAACCGTAGTAAAATTTCATTAGAATCACAGTGCTAAAGGCACTGGATGCACTAATTGTGAGTCAGTATTTATTTTGAACATATCATTCATAAATTCTTCTCGTTTAGTAAAATAATCTTATCGGGATAACATTGATGGAAAAATAACCAATATATAAAGAATCAACAGCTCCTTTTATCACAATGTTTTTAGCTCACCTGAGCACAAAGTGCTCAAGGTGAGCTTTTGTGGTCGCATGATGTCCGTCGTCCGTCGTGTGTCGTGTGTCGTCCGTCGTCAACATTTACCTTGTAGACACTCTAGAAGCCATATTTTCTGCTCAATCAACCTGAAAATTGGTCAGAATGATTGTTTTGATGAAATCTCGGACAAGTTCGAAATTGGGTCAAGTGAGGTCAAAAAAGAGGTCACGGGGTCAAATATTAGAAAAACCTTGTAGACTGTCTAGAAGCCATATTTTCAGCTCAATCAACCTGAAAATTGGTCAGAATGGTTGTCTTGATGAAATCTCGGACAAGTTCGAAATTGGGTCAAGTGGGATCAAAAATGAGGTCACGGGGTCAAATATTAGAAAAATCTTGTAGACACTCTAGAAGCCATATTTTCAGCTCAATCAACCTGAAAATTGGTCAGAATGGTTGTCTTGATGAAATCTCAGACAAGTTCAAAATCGGGTCAAGTGGGGTCAAAAATGAGGTCACGGGTCAAATATTAGAAAAATCTTGTAGACACTCTAAAAGCCAAATATTTTCAGCTCAATTAACCTGAAAATTGGTCAGAATGGTTGTCTTGATGAAATCTCGCACAAGTTGGAAATTGGGTCAAGTGGGGTCAAAAATGAGGTCACGGGGTCAAATATTAAAAAAAACCTTGTAGACACTCTAGTAGCCGTATTTTTTGCGCAATCAACCTGAAAATTGGTCAGAATGGTTGTCTTGATGAAATCTCAGACAAGTTCGAAATTGAGTCAAGTGGGGTCAAAAATGAGGTCACGGGGTCAAATATTAGAACAATCTTGTAAACACTCTAGAAGCCATATTTTCAGCTCAATAAACCTGAAAATTGGTCAGAATAGTTGTCTTGATGAAATCTCGCACAAGTTGGAAATTGGGTCAAGTGGGGTCAAAAATGAGGTCACGGGGTCAAATATTAGAAAAATCTTGTAGACACTCTAAAAGCCGTATTTTTTGCACAATCAACCTGAAAATTGGTCAGAATGGTTGTCTTGATGAAATCTCAGACAAGTTCGAAATTGAGTCAAGTGGGGTCAAAAATGAGGTCACGGGGTCAAATATTATAACAATCTTGTAAACACTCTAGAAGCCATATTTTCAGCTCAATTAACCTGAAAATTGGTCAGAATAGTTGTCTTGATGAAATCTCGCACAAGTTGGAAATTGGGTCAAGTGGGGTCAAAAATGAGGTCACGGGGTCAAATATTAGAAAAATCTTGTAGACACTCTAAAAGCCGTATTTTTTGCACAATCAACCTGAAAATTGGCCAGAATGATTGTCTTGATGAAATCTTGGACAAGTTTGAAATTGGGTCAAGTGGTGTCAAAATGAGGTCACGGGGTCAAATATTAAAAAAACCTTGTAGACACTCTAGCAGCCATATTTTTTGCTCAATCAACCTGAAAATTGGTCAGAATGATTGTCTTGATGAAATCTTGGACAAGGTCGAAATTGGGTCAAGTGGGGTCAAAAATGAGGTCATGGGGTCAAATATTAGAAAAACCTTGTAGACACTCTAGAAGCCATATTTTTAGCTCAATCAACCTGAAAATTGGTCAGAATGGTTGTCTTGATGAAGTCTAGGTTAAGTTTGAATTATGGTCAAATGGGTTCAAAAATGAGGACACAGGTTCAAGTTTTAGAAAAACCTTGTAGACACTCACTCTTTAAGCCATATTTTTGCTCAATCAACTTGAAAATTGGTCAGAACGACTTTCTTGATGAACTTGGGTCAAGTTGGATCAAAACTGAGGTCACAGGGTCAAATCTTAGAAAATTCTTCTAGACACTCTAGAGGCTAATCATCCAGAGAATTATCCAGATTGAAATTGTCTTTAAAAATCTGTCTGGTTTGAATTTGGGTTAAGTATGGTTAACAAGAGGACCAAGATGGTCCTAGATCGCTCAACTGAGTCTATGACCCCTGGGACATCACATTAATTAGATAGGCAGATGTCAAAAAGAAGATAATTGCCTAAGATCAATACCATGGAACGTTTTCAGCGAAGAGCAAGACAGATATGCCTTTTTGCTCTTTGATTCTATGTAAAAAGGGATGCAACCGGGTGGACCCCAAAAGTGACCCCTGGTTTCAGAGAAGAAGATTTTTGAAGGTTTTCCCATTTTCACCCATCGTGCTCAGATGAGCTGAAAGGGATGAGCCCGGGTGGAGCCCAAATATGACCCAAAGGTCTTGATATGAACAAACTTGGTAGGGGCCCACAAGATGATGCTACATACCAAAAATGAAAGCAGTGTGCCCTCTAGTTTCGATTAAAGAAGATTTTAAAAGATTTTCGCTCTTTGATTCTATGTAAAAAGGGTTGCGCCCGGGTGGAGCCCAAATATGATCCCAGGGTCTTGATATGAACAAACTTGGTAGAGGTCCACTAGATGATGCTACATAACAAATATGAAAGCTGTCTGCCGTCTGGTTTCAGAGAAGAAGATTTTTGAAGATTTTCATTTTTTACCCTTCGTGCTCATAAGAGATAAAGGGATGCACCCGTGCAAAGCCAAAATATGACCCAAGGGTCTTGTTTTGAACAAACTTGGTAGAGGCCCACTATGTGATGCTACACACCAAATATTTAAGCTGTCTGCCATCTGGTTACAGAGAAGAAGATTTTTAAAGATTTTCGCTCTTTGATTCTATGTAAAAAGGGTTGGGCCCGGGCAAAGCCCAAATATGACCCAAGGGTCTTGATATGAACAAACTTGGTAGAGGTCCACTAGATGATGCTACATACCAAATATGAAAGCTGTCTGCCTTCTGGTTTTAGAGAAGAAGATTTTTAAAGATTTTCATATTTTCACCCTTTTTGTTAAGGGTAAAGGAAAAGTTAAGGGTTGATTTCATTTATTTGAACAACTTTGGTAGAACTTGACACAAGGAACATCCCTGCCAAGTTTCATCAAGATTGGCCCACTGGTTTAGGAAGAGAAGATGTTTAAAGAAATTGTGGACGACGGACGACGCACGACAGACGACAGACATTCTACGATCCCAATAGCTCACCTTGAGCACTTTGTGCTCAGGTGAGCTAAAAACTAGGTTAAGAGGTCAGATCTTAAGACTGTTAACTCAGGTGAGCGATTTAGGGCCACTATGGCCCTCTTGTTTCTATATTATCTTGCAAGTAACCAGTGTTGCATGAGAAAATTTGACGAAGAGCAGTCTCTCATATGCTTGTTAGACTGAACTGAAATATTCTATCACAAATAATTTTTTGCATTTTGAATCTTCTGATCCGAGTTCGATCCCTTATGGTGGCACTCATCCTTTCTGGCTATAAGTTTCTCACCAATGTTTTGATAATCATAGAAGTATGTGAGATAGCAGCTGCGGGCTAGAAAAGAATGTAATGGTAGTGCTTGTGTGAGAAAAAATAGGAATCAATTGTTAGGTGCTACACCTGCCGAAATAAAACTAGATGATTGTTGAAAGTGGCGTTCAACCCCATCCAAACTATGAATCTTCTGCTAATGATTATCAGAGAATTGTGATTTTTTTTTTGTGTTTTTTTTAATAAAACATGAGAAGCAGCCCACATGAAAATACTTTTCAACTTTATCTGAAATTTCTAAATTTATTTGAAATTATATTTAAAATAAAATGTATACCTTCTAATGATTTTTAAAGAATTCATTTAATTTTCTAGTTCTTTATATACTTAACTCCAAAAGAAACACCCACAAATACAAATTGAAATTATTAAAATCCTTAATTTTTTATCTTTCTTTGCTATTTTTGGTAGAAAATATATATATAGCCACATGTATGGGATGAAATAATGATGCTTCCCAAGACGGTATGCCTCGCTTGACAACACCATCAACAAAAGTTCACAAAGATACAATTGTTGATTCCAAAATGAATTAGAGTACCCATATGGTTGAAACCTGCCTGTATGAGGATAAAATTTGGAAATTAAAACTGAAGGACACTTTACGAGTTACAGTTGATTCGGCAATTATCATAGACATAGACATATTCTTTATTGATACAAACTAACATAAAGTTACTTTTGAAATTTCAAGTAACAAGATATCTAAATATGTGAAAGTGGGCTTTCAAGCCGTCATTTTCCTAAAGAAAATTGGCTAAGTTTGAGCGTAATACAGGAGTCATTGTGTCAACCAGATTTGTTAATCGTGTTCAAATGATTAACAGATCGTCAGGTGAAAAGTAACGAAAGCCAATTACTCAAAAGCTTAGCTAGGTAAAGTTACAGTTCTTGTTCACAGTACTTTCCCTTGTTGAGATATATCCACCTAAAATATTTCACAATCATTGTTAATACTCTATCAGAGATATGCTCCCAACAAAATCGGCATGTGTTAAAACCAAAGGACAAGAACTAAAAAGGGCTACATAGAGTTACGGTTCTTATGCAATACATTTTGCATCAATACAGTTGATCTATCAGCCTAATAAGTTTCAAGATAATTATACTTTCAGAGATATTGTCCAATTAAAATCCAAGTATGCAAACCAACAAAGGAAAGTAACTCCACAAATAAGCTAGATAGAGTTACACTGTTTGTGCAATGAACTCCGCAATCATGAGAGGAATAAAACTAATAAGTTCCAAGTCAATCGGACACAGAGTACAAACAGAAAGCTCTTGTCACAAGCATTACACATGTGAAATATGAAGGTTCTTTTCCTGACCAATCAAAAGTTATGGCCAATGTAAAAGGCTTTGGGGGACAAACTTTCAGTCAAACACACAAATAAACAAATTGGCCTGAATGCCTCTAAAACGCTCACCTGAACTTTATTGGTCCAGTGGATGTCATCCAAGTAACTTTCAGGCAAAATTTCATTCAAATTTGCCTAATTGTTGAAGTGGAGAATTCCAAGAATTTAATGTGAAAATAGACCCTACCCAATCATTCATTACTGAGGAGACTCAAAAAAGCCCCGCTCTGTCACGCCCATATTTATGGGCCAATAAAAATTTAGCGAACAATTTTTGAAAAGGGTCACCGAAGTAACTTTCTAGTTAAGTTCATTGATATTGGCCCAGTGGTTCAGGAGGAGATGCCGTTCAAATATTTCAGACTCAAAATAAGCCACACCCTGTCATGCCCATATTTTGGGCCAATCAAAATTTTGCGAACAATTCTTGAAAAGGGTCACCCCAGGAACCTGCTGGTAAAGTTTCATTGAAATCGGCCGAGTGGTTCAGGAGGTGATGTCGATCAAAGATTCCAAAGTGAAAAAAACCACGCCCAAACACATTGTATATGGGCCAATTAAAATTTTGCGAACAATTTTTAGCTCCACTGGCCGAAGGCTGCTGTCATGGCGTTGTGTCCGTCGTGCATCTGTCCGTCCGGTCGTAATCTTTTTCTTTAAAATTCTTCTCCTCAGAAACTACAGGATGAATTTCAACCAAACTTCATAGGAATGATCCTCGGGTGACCCTCTTTCAAAGTTGTTCAAGGAATTTTGATCCAATGAAAACATTGATTTAATGGGCGTGGCTAATTTCCAAATATGGTAAAAAGTCTGTTTTCTCAGATTCATTGATACCAATAAAATTTTACATAAATGGTCCTTGGTTGACCCTTTATCAGTCTACAAAAAATCATTGTAATCAGATGAAAAATATGAATTTTATGGGCGGAGGTCATTTCTCTATTTGTTATATAGTGGAAACTTTGAGAATCATTTTCTTGGACTGTAACAGATGGATATCAACCAAATTTCACTGGAATGATCCTTGAGTGACCCTTTATCAGTCTACCAAAACTGTTTTGTGATCAGATAAAAATATGTATTTTATGGGCGGAGGTCATTTCTCTGTATGTTATATAATGTAAACTTTGAGAATCATTTTCTTGGACTGTAACAGATGGATATCACTCAAATTTTATTGGAATGATCCTTGAGTGACCCTTTATCAGTCTACCAAAAATCATTGTGATCAGATAAAAAATATGGATTAAATGGGCAGAGGTCATTCCTCTATATCTTATATAGTGGAAAAATTGAAAATAATTTTCTCAGAATGTAATTAAAGGATATCAACCAAATTTCACTGGAATCATTCTTAAATGACCCTTTATTAGTGTAATTAAAATTATTGTGATCGGATGAAAAAATTGTATTTTATTGGCGTAGGTCGATCATTTCTATATATATAGTGGAAATTTTGAAAATCATTTTCTTAGTGTATTACTGATGGATATCAGTCAAACATTATTGGTATAATCCTTGGGTGACCCATTATCTTGCAGCCAAAAATTATTGTGTTTGGATGAAAAATATGTCTTTGATGGGCAGAGGTCATTTCTCTATGTTATACAGTGGAAATCTTGAAAATCATTTTCAACATCAAAAGAACCTAAAATATTTAAAAACCTGGTCAAAACTTTTATTTGCTATTTCAAGAATTTCAAGCCTGTGGGGCGACTCAAGCCATTCAGGGCTTTCTAGTTGAAAAGGGTCACCTAAGGAACATTCTGGTAAAGTTTCATTGAAATTCGGCCTAGTGATTAAGGACTGAAGAAGAAGAAGTATTTAAGATAGTTGACGACGGACGATGGACTCAGGGTGATCCATAAAGCTCCCCTTGAGCATGTTGTGCTCAGGTGAGCTAAAAACAATATGCCCCCTCATTGGAAATCGATGCTTGACATAAAAGCACCAAATTCAAATGTGATGATACATTTTTTTTCTTTTTTTTTCATCAAAAGAAGTTTTTCTGGCTTGTTATTTATGTAACCTTTCAGTTTAATCAGTCATTGATAGATTTGTTGTGAGTAAAAGGGTTAAAAAAAGATGCAGACATATTACACATAAAAAAAAAAATGAAATACTAAAATATTGAAAGTAACTTAAAATACACAATTAGTTCAGAAGATGTGTGTTTTTGTTTAAGACCTAAAACTTCAATTACCTTGAAATACTTCTTTGTCATACACCTGGTGTTGAGCAGGGAAGGAAGAAATTTATTGCCCTGATAAGCCCAACAGTAACTTGACAACATATGACCTTATAACTGGCAAATTAGATTTATGGCAGGGGTAGAAAAACTTGGCTAGGACATAGTCGCTAAACTGGTTACTTTCAACATTTTTTTCATTTTTTTGATCTGTAATGTCTACATCTTTTTTTAACCCTTTTACTCACAACAAATCTATCAATGACTAATTAAACTGAAAGGTTACCGGTACATAAAAAGACAAGCCAGAAAAACTTCTTTTGATGAAAAAAGAAAAAAAAAAAGGTTTCATCACCTTTGAATTTGGTGCTTTTTATGCCAAGCATCGATTTCCGATGATAGGGGCATATGGTTTTTAGCCCACCAGAGCACAACATGCTCAAGGGGAGCTTTATGGATCACCCTGAGTTCATCGTCCGTCGTCAACTATCTTAAATATTTCTTCTTCTTTTCCTGAACCACTGGGCCGAATTTCAATGAAACTTTACCAGAATGTTCCTTAGGGATGACCCTTTTCAAGTAGAAAGCCATGAATGGCTTGAGTCGCTCCACAGGCTTGAAATTCTTGTAATAGCAAATAAAAGTTGTGACCAGATTTTTAGATATTTTGGGTTCTTTTGTTGTTGAAAATGATTTTCAAGATTTCCACTATATAACAGAGATAAATGACCTCTGCCCAAAAAAGACATATTTTTCATCCAATCACAATAATTTTGGCTGCAAGATAATGGGTCACCCAAGGATCATACCAATAATATTTTATTGATATCCATCAGTTATATACTAAGAAAATGGATTTCATAATTTCCACTATATATAGAGAAATGACCTACGCCCATAAAATACATATTTTCCATGCGATCACAATAATGTTTTGTACACTAATAAAGGGTCATTTAAGAATGATTCCAGTGAAATTTGGTTGATATCCATCAATTGCATTCTGAGAAAATGATTTGCAATGTTTACACTATATAACATATAGAGAAATGACCTCCGCCCATTTAATCCATATTTTTCATCCGATCACAATGATTTTTGGTGGACTGATAAAGGGTCACTCAAGGATCATTCCAGTAAAATTTGAGTGATATCCTTCAGTTACATTCTGAGAAAATGATTTTCAAAGTTTACACTTTATAACATATAGAGAAATGACCTCGGCCTATAAAATACATGTTTTTATCTGATCACAAAACAGTTTTGGTAGACTGATAAAGGGTGACTCAAGAATCATTCCAGTGAAATTTGGTTGATATCCATCAGTTACAGTCTAAGAAAATGATTCTCAAAGTTTTCACTATATGACATATAGAGAAATGACCTCCGCCCATAAAATACATATCGTTGATTTTCTACCAAAACCTCGTAACTACAGCTTTCAACAAGCTGTAGTTACGAGATTTTAGCAGAACACCGACGATATTTTTCATCTGATTTCAATAATTTTTTGTAGACTAATAAAGGGTTACCCAAGGATCATTCATGTAAAATTTAATTGGTATAAATGGATTTGAATCTGAGAAAACACATTTTTTACCATATTTTGAAAATAGCCACGCCCATTAAATTAATGTTTTTCATTGGATCAAAATTTCTTGAACAATTTGTAAGAAGGTCACCCAAGGATCATTCCTGTGAAGTTTGGTTGAAATTTATCCTGTAATTTCTGAGGAGAAGACTTTTAAAGATAAAGTTTACGACCGGACGCATGGGCGGAGGGACGGATGCTAGACGGAAAGTTTGTCCCCCAAAGCCTTTAACATTGGCCATAACTTTTGATTGGTCAGGAAAGGAGCCTTCATATTTTACATGTGTAATGCTTGTGACAAGAGCTTTCTGTTTGTACTCTATGTCCGATTGACTTGAAACTTATAAGTTTTATTCCTCTCATGATTGCGGAGTTCATTGCACAAACAGTTTAACTCTATCTAGCTTTTTTTTTGGAGTTACTGTCATTTGTTGTTTTGCATACTTGGATTTTATCCGGACAATATCTCTGAAAGTATAATGATCTTGAAACTTATTAGGCTGAAAGATCAAAGGTATTGATGTAAAGTGTATTGCATAAGAACCATAACTCTATGTAGCCTTTTTTTTTAGTTCTTGTCCTTTGGTTTTAACACCTGGATTTTGTTGGGAGCATATCTCTGATAGAGTATTAACAGTGATTGTGAATTTTTTAGGTGGATTTATCTCAACAAGGGAAAGTACTGTGTACAAGAACTGTAACTCTACCTAGCTAAGCTTTTGAGTAATTTGCTTTCGTTACTTTTCACTCGACGATCTTTTAATCATTTGAACACGAATAACAAATCTGGTTGACACGATGACTCCTGTATTTACGCTCAAACTAAGCCAATTGTCTTTAGGAAAATGACGGCTTGAAAGCCCACTTTCACATATTGAGATATCATGTTACTTGTAATTTGAAAAGTAACTTTATGTAAGATTGTATCAAAAAAGAATATGTCTATGTCTATGATAATTGCCGAATCAACTGTAACTCGTAATGTGTCTTTTAGTTTTAATTTCCAAATTTTGTCTTCATACAGGCAGGTTTCAACCAAATGGGTACACTAATTCATTTAGGAATCAACAATTGTATCCTTGTGAACTTTTGATGATAGTGTTGTGAAGCGAGGCATACCGTCTTGGGAAGCATCATTATTTTATCTCATACATGTGGCTATATGATTGTTCTACCAAAAATAGCAAAGAAAGATAAAAAATCATATAAAGGATTTTTAATTATTTCAATTTGTATTTGTGGATATTTTTCTTGGAGTTAAGTATATAAAGATCTAGAAAATTAAATTAATTCTTTTAAAAATCATTAGAAGGTATACGTTTTATTTTAAATCTAATTTCAAATAAAGTTAAAAATTTCAGATAAAGTAGAAAAGTATTTTCACGTGGGGTACTTCTCGTGTTTTATTAAAAAACCCTCACAATTCTCTGATTATCATTATCAGAATATTCATTATATTTAACACACAGATACATAATTCAACATTCAAATGGCACTTCTTTCAGCGTTCTGGGAATAAAAAGAGAGAAATTATCACCATTTTATATATCAATATACATGCTAGTTGGCTGCCATTTTGATTTAGGGGCGGCCATCTTGAAATGAACCGATGTTGAAATCACCAGATTTAACTTAGATTAAGAGGTATAATAAAACTTAAACTCGTTACTATTTACTTGGCTCTCCTATGGTCCAAAAGTAAAAAAAATGGCATATTTACTTTATGGCTAGCATAATGTGTTTTGAGGGTATTTTCATTTTTCGGCTGCCATGCTCGAATTCTTAGAGTGGGTTCGATCCCCGGTGGCGGCAAATATCCTTTCCGACGTTTGTCTTTCACCAATGGGTAGATAATCGTAAACCTATGTGAAATAGCAGTCGGAGGCTAGGAAAGGATGTAATGGTAGTACTGGCGTGAGAAATACCAGGAATCCATTGTTAGGTGCTCCGGCCGCCGCGATATAACTGAAATAATGTTGAAAGCGGCGTAAAACCCCATTCAATCAATCAATCGAATTCTTAGACATCCAAGTGACTAAACATACAATTAAGTCAAAGATACATAATCTAACCTTCAGTTGGTACTTATTTCACAATTCTACGGCGGTTGAAAAGAGAGATATTGTCATTTCAATTAGGAGACTTCTTGATAATTGGCAGCCATTGTGATTTTAGCCGGCCATTTTGAAATTTGTCTGATTTCAAGCTTTAAACTTTATCTCAGATTATAAACATATGTTTGACTTTTTATTCGGTACTAATATAATAACTCTGTGGTGTTCTGGAATGAAGACCTGGCTAGTTTGCTTGTATGCCTATTTGTGGATTGGCGGCCATTTTGTTTTGGGCGGCCATCTCTTGAAAATGAAAGAATCCAAGGTGGCCAGACTTCGAATTTTGATCTACTAGGTCTGAAGAATATTTGGTGAAAATTTCATGCTTGTATCACTGAAGTATTTTGTCCCTTATCCGCTGCACTATTAGTTTGGACGGGGTTGAACGCCACGTTCAAATAATCATGTAGTTTTATCTCCGCAGCTTGAGCACCTAACAATTGATTCCTGGTATTTCTCACACAAATACCACCATTACATTCTTTTCTAGCCTCCAGCTGCTATCTCACATACTTCTATGATTATCAAAACATTGGTGAAAAACTTTTAGCCAGAAAGGATGAGTGCCACCATAAGGGATCGAACTCGCTGTTGATTCTTTATATATTGGGCATTTTTCCAGCAATGTTATCTCGCTTTGATTATTTAAGAATTTATGAATCATATGTTCAAAATAAATACTGACTCACAATTAGTGCATCCAGTGCCTTTTAGACTATGGGCTACTGGGACCCATGTCCCCCCCCCCCCCCCCCCCCAGAATTTTGTACACTATGATTTTCTGAAAGGTACATGTATAAGCAACATTTTAAGACATGTTAGCACTCTGGCGAGTGGGGCTTTTGTAAGATACGTTACTTTGAAATCACCCACCCTAGATCCTTATTAAATGCTACATTTTGCTCCCATTTTGTGAAATTCTTTGGGCAGATTGCGATTTTTAGTACTATCTCATCCATGATTCTTGAGTATGAGTGACAAAACATCCACAGAATCCTGTATGATTCAAGAAAATACGTGAAATATACGTTACAATTACAAAATAGTTTCTCAATATTCGCATATATTAAGATATTGGCATTTGGGCGCCAAAAATATTCAAAGTCAAGACTTGTTGGCGAAATTCACAAGATAATATGATGAATTCATATATTTACATAGTTTATTTTGGCTTGCATATTACTTGTTTTATGCGTAGAAATGAAAAGATTTAAGCACATGTCCTTTCAAACCCTTTATACAATGTAATTTCATATGCCGTTCATAAACAGAAAAAAGGAGAATTGCAGCTGCAATTTACTACTCTGACCATGCATAATAAAACAAGAATATCATTTATAACTGATATCCTTATAACAACAAATGCTTTATGTCTCTGAAGGAATGTTGTAACATACGTTTCCTCAAACTATTTTACTAAAACCTTTTTAAAAGTGTTTTATTTTTTATCAATAAGGGTTAAAATTCTTTGAATTTATAGCTCTCAGTTCTGTTTCTTAGAAAATGCATCAGTACTGAAGGCAAATGCATGACCAACAAAAGATCAAAGATCCCCTACCACTAATGGTATTAAAGTTTAGATTTTTATTGAGAAGTCAATTTTTTTTCTTTGAACAGCCAAGAAGGAAATTCTTATTGAATGCTAGTGTTTACATATTGTCTTTTGGTGTAAAGTGATAAATCATACAAATTGAAGTTAGTATCATTTGTAGTATCCCATCTCACAAAATTAAACAATTTGATAACAAGATTTGAGATCATAATTTTGAAATAGCCAAATCATTGATAGATGTATATCCAATTGCTGAAATCGAGATACCTACACCCTCCTAAATCAGCACAGATTATAATAATCAATTTAAATTAGAAATTAAAAAAATCTTGAAAATATTCAATAAAAATACTGGCTTTTTGTTATATATGGATATGTATTTTGTATGTTGTACTTTACCTATTGTTTAATTTCATTCAGCGCAATTACGTATCTATCAATCACACAATGCAGCATGACAGCTAAAAGATTTTTATCAATTGAATTTTTTTCAAAATTACTTAGTTACTTAAGCATGTAATCATTTATCCCTTATTTCGTGCATTGGTTTTTTCGTTGCCTATAGATATTTTGAAACAGAATACCGATGGTCATAATCTAGTAGCGTATGTTACTATTTGTATGAAACAAGTCGCAATTATTATTAGTAAATGCACTTCAGTGTCAATACTGTAGCCATTTAAGTCAAAATCATTGTTTCTCTTTGATTAAGGTGGATTTTTTTTGGTTTTACGGCATGTTTTTCCAATTACTTGTCTGGAATGTTGGCCAAGTGGTTAGAATAAAACTTAATGGTTAGTAGAAGAGTCTTGTACTTGTGCACATGAGAAAAACATGAGAGTTATGCCCAAGAACCATGAGTATATTAATTTGAATGAGCATTCTTCAATCCTTTTCTCTACTTAAACACAAACTACATGTACATATAAATTGAAAATCATCCAGCAATGTCAAAAAGGAATGCAAATAGAGTGTTAAATCACCAGCCATTTACACATAAGCACCTATAAAGCCCTTATAAGCATGTGACTTATAGACCCATCATGCAATTTTCTTATTTTTATGAATCAAGTCTTGGGTTGTATTTGAATGAGGGCTTTATATTGATGAAATCCTATTGCTTAAGCAATTTATCATAATTCTTTTATTGTTTTAGAATGTAAGATATAAAAGAAACGCTAATTCTATCCAAGATATGTTTCTTTCTGCACAAAAAGTACTTATAGTTTGTCTCTAGTTCAAAGTTAAAGCATTTTTAAGCATCTTTGTTTTCTAAAATCTTTACTTTTGTAAGAACTAATCATGCTTCAAAGAATTACAACTGGTGTGCATCTAATTGGCCTTTTGAAGCAGCCATTGTGCTTTATTTTCTAAAAAAGGTCTTTTGAATGTAACATATATTACTCTCTTTGATAGCTCAATCAAACTGTATATGGCAATGTACTATTCTTTTGAACATAATATGGTCATACTCATGTAAATTTTCAGTATTGAACTGAATTGCCCAGTTTCTTGACAAAAATAGGATTGCGTGCAATGTACTTTGCATTCAATTGGAAACAATAGAGAGCTAAAATGCTTCAAGGAATTTTCAGGCCATGTTAACAGTATAAAACTTATCAAGGTGGCTTATCCACCTAACCATGAGCCGCCTTCATAGCGCGTCGGACTGTCAACCTAGAGTTCCCGGGTTCGATCCCGACGGCTGCACTCATTCTTTCCAGCTATTTGTCTCTCACAAATGGGTTGATAATCGTAGACCTATGTGAGATAGCGGCTGGAGGCTAGGAAAGAATGTGGTGGTTGTACTGGTGAAAGAAATACCAGGAATCCATTGTTAGGTGCTCCAGCCGCCGCGATATAACTGAAATAATGTTGAAAGCGGCGTTAAACTCCATTCAATCAATCAATCCACCTAACCATGAATTCCTTGTATTTATCGTACACATCATTCCATTCATCACATCATCCTTTTAAAGCCTCTAGCGGCTTATTCAACAAAGATGAATGATAATCAACTTGTTTGTACTGGCTGATGAAACCTAGTACCTATGATATTGAGTCAAATGCGCTACCAAATCCAATGTGCTACCAACTGTGCTGCGATCAGGATCAATTCTAAGTAATATTTTTAACTTTTCTGTACTAAATTTATAGAAATATTGCTTAAAACATTGCAGAAACAGCTTTTTTCATCTAATTGGTCATAATTTTTCACAATGAAATCTGTCTCTTATCATCAGAAGTAACGTATATAACTTGTGTTTTATTCTAAAAATGTGAAAAAAGTCTGAAACATAGAAGAAACCATAAGCTGCCTCAACATTGAGTTTGGAAGCTGCCTTTACACTGTGTTTGGTACATTTCCTGCATTAATGATAGCAGCTTAATAATAATCATACCTATAAATAAGTGGTAACGTATTTTGCAAGCTTTTTAAACCACAATGAGTCTTAAATGATTAAAATTTATATTGATACCTTAAAAATACTTTAAACAGTTATGGTTTATAGTTGATTTAGACAATGAGGGATTTTACAACAATTGCAATCAGATGAGATATGAATAAGCCTATGGTAATTGATGGGGAAATTGGTTACTTTATAGTAACGTATTTTGCAAAATAGCTTGATGTCCAGATGCATAAAAAAATCAAAATCTCCCAGAGAACACTTATAGAAAAACACAGTAAACAAAACTTTCAGTAGAGCATTGATGAATATAACATTTCTTTTGAATACATTATATAGAAATTTAAATGTAACGTATTTTACCCCCATGCATTGCTTGTAAGGGCTATATTTTTCAATTCATAATGTAAATGGGCTTCAAATACCTTCAAAATCACAAATATCATGAACAAAACACAAAATCATTTATTTTTTTTACTAAATTACAGGTAATTTCTATTACAAGACATACAACTAAAATTGTTATATGAAAATTTTATGGGTTGGTTTCTTTAAAGTAATGTATCTCGCATTTGCCCCAGTGGCCAGACTGCTAACAAGTTTCAAAATGTTCAATATTGCATAGGCTTTAAGAAAAGCATTGTTAACAATCTTCCCAATGGGGCAGCTATGGAAAAATCATTTCTATCTATGTACCCCTCTTTGAAATTAAAAAGTAACGTATTTTACTTCCATATCATGCCTTCAAGGGGGATTTATTTACAAAGTATAACTATGAATTTGCTCTACAAATATTCAGCAACATAAATTTTGGCATAAAAAGATCACTTCTGGTCATTTTGACTCATTCACTGTACAAACCTAAAACCTTGTCTTGAAAATTTGATGGGTAGATAACTTTGAAGTAATGTATCACACTAACGCCCCACTTGTTAGAGTGCTAACAAGTCTCAAAATGTTCTTTATACCATGGGCTATCAAACAGGCAATGTTAACGAAATTCCCAGTGAGAAGGGGATAGACAATTTATTTCTATATTCATTGTTTTCTATGAAATTTAAGGGTAACGTATTTTACTGCAATATCACGACTCTTAAGATGACCAGATTTATCATAAAAGTCCATGAATGGACCCTACAAATAATAAGCAACACAAATATATGTATAAGAAGTCAACTTTTTGTCATTTTGACTTCAATTTTTGGGGTACTCTTTTAAAATTCAATTCAAAATTTTGTTGGGTGTGCTACTTTAAAGTAACGTATCTTACAAAAGCCCCACTCGCCAGAGTGCTAACATGTCTCAAAATATTCTACATACCATGGACTTTCAGAAAAATATGGTCTACAAAATTCCCCCTGGGGGGGAACAAAACCCATTCTGGCTCATGGACTTTTTGGTCTCAATTTTTCGACGTTACATATTTCATTGTGACCAGTCCAAAAATAGCATCGCATTCCGAGGACAGAAATCTGTACTACCAGTGCCCTTAGCACTGTGATTCTAATGAAATTTTACTACGGTTTTTATTCAGCATCACAAGGAATGATATTATTTTTAGGATATAAGGGTATGTATAAAAATACAGAATAATATTAATGTGTTGAAAAAGATGTAGAATTAGTTTTAAAAATCTCGTAATTTCGTTAACTTTTCCGTAGGTCTATATCAAACCACTTGTAAAGAATAAAATCTGGTTAAATAATATAACTGTCCTCTGTCAGCAGCCTACCTTACTTATAATTAAGATTTATGGCCAGCATCAAGTAACAATTGTTAGAGGTCGACAATTCCGATAAAAGAGATAAAGCACAGAAACTGTTTGAGTAAAATCTACTCGTTTTCAGGACATAGTCGTCTTACTGCAAAGGGAATAAGCACTTTCGTTCCCTGAAATCAATATTGGTGTCCGAAAATGAGAATTCCGTTGTAACGAATGAAAAATGCACTGTGCAAATCCGTTCCCGACAAATTTGTGTCGTTAAGTGAAAATGTCGTTGTAACGGGAGTTGACTGTACCTTGATTAGCAAAACAAAATGATAGGCTATTCACCCAATATTAGACCAAATCAATGTTTTTGATGCTAAAAAAAATGGATATTCCATGAAGAAGTTACAAAATACGTAATAGCTCATTAGACATATGTTAATGAACAAAACCCGGGCGTTAACAGGAGAAAACACGGATTAATCAGTAAATTCCTGTGCTGTTAACACTTGTCTTTTTTATACGCAAATATGCTCAATTTGGGCTCATACACTTTAATCACTTTCAATGATTCTTATATTTTTTCTGCAATTTTAGTTTGTCCCAAAAGAATATTTAATGCGTTCTGATTAGTATACTACAAAGGTTAGATCTAGAGAATGTACACATTTATTTGAAAAATGTGTGAGGATTATTCATGTCCAACAATATTTAAGAGCATACCTAAATATGTAACTCTAAATCCAGCGTTTAATTGAGTAACGTCATAAATTTGTCAAGCAATGTCGGTACAAACAAAATAGACGTTTTAATGCATGACACAATTGTTCCGGCATATTTGTAGGTTAGTAACTAGTTTTATGTTGTTTTTAGCTCACCTGAGCACGAAGTGCTCAAGGTGAGCTATTGTGATGGGCTGCTGTCCGGCGTCCGTCGTCCGTCGTCCGTCGTCCGTCGTCCATCGTCCGTCGTCCGTCGTCCATCGTCCGTCGTCAAACTTTACCTTGTGTGCACTCTAGAGGCCACAGTTTTGGTCCAAATGTCTTGAAACTTGGTCAGAATGTTTGTCTCCATCAAATCTCGGTTAAGTTCGAAATTGGGTCAAGTGGGGTCAAAAATGGGGTCAAGGGGTCAAATCTTAGAAAAACCTTGTGTGCACTCTAGAGCCCACATTTGTGGCCCAAATGTCTTGAAACTTGGTCAGAATGTTTATCTCCATCAAATCTCGGCCAAGTTTGAAATTTGGTCAAGTGGGGTCAAGAATGGGGTCAAGGGGTCAAATCTTAGAAAAACCTTGTGTGCGCTCTAGAGGCCACATTTGTGGCCCAAATGTCTTGAAACTTGGTCAGAATGTTTGTCTCCATCAAATCTCGATCAAGTTCGAAATTGGGTCAATTGGGGTCAAGAATGGGGTCAAGGGGTCAAATCTTAGAAAAACCTTGTGTGCGCTCTAGAGGCCACATTTGTGGCCCAAATGTCTTGAAACTTGGTGGAAATGTTTGTCTCCATCAAATCTCGATCAAGTTCGAAATTGGGTCAATTGGGGTCAAAAATGGGGTCAAGGGGTCAAATCTTAGAAAAATCTTGTGTGCGCTCTAAAGGCCATATTTTTGGCCCAAATGTCTTGAAACTTGGTCAGAATGTTTGTCTCCATCAAATCTCAGTCAAGTTTGAAATTGGGTCAAGTAGGGTCAAAAATGGGGTCAAGGGGTCAAATCTTAGAAAAACTTTGTGTGCTCTCTAGAGGCCATATTTTTGGCCAAATGTCTTGAAACGTGGTCAGAATGTTTGTCTCCATCAAATCTCTCAGTCAAGTTTGAAATTGGGTCAAGTGGGGTCAAAAATGGGGTCAAGGGCTCAAATCTTAGAAAAACCTTGTGTGCTCTCTAGAGGCCACATTTTTGGCCCAATTGTCTTGAAACTTGGTCAGAATGTTTGTCTCCATAAAATCTCGGCCAAGATTGAAATTGGGTCAAGTGGGGTCAAAAATGGAGTCAAGGGGTCAAATCTAAGAAAACTTTGTGTGCTCTCTAGAGGCCATATTTTTGGCCAAATGTTTTGAAACTTGGTCAGAATGTTTGTCTCCATCAAATCTCGGTTAAGTTCGAAATTGGGTCAAGTGGGGTCAAAAATGGGGTCAAGGGGTCAAATCTTAGAAAAACCTTGTGTGCGCTCTAAAGGCCATATTTTTGGCCCAAATGTCTTGAAACTTGGTCAGAATGTTTGTCTCCATCAAATCTCAGTCAAGTTTGAAATTGGGTCAAGTAGGGTAAAAAATAGGGTCAAGGGGTCAAATCTTTGAAAAACCTTGTGTGCTCTTTAGAGGCTATATTTGTGGCCCAAATGTCTTGAAACTTGGTCAGAATGTTTGTTTCCATCAAATCCCGGTCAAGTTTGAAATTGGGTCAAGTGGGGTCAAAATTGGGTCAAGGGGTCAAATCTTAGAAAAATCTTGTGTGCACTCTAGAGGACACATTTTTTTGCTCAAATGTCTTGAAACTTGGTCAGAATGTTTGTCTCCATCAAATCTCAGTCAGGTTCAAATTGGGTCAAGTGGGGCCAAAAATGGGGTCAAGGGTTCAAATCTTGGGAAAACCTTGTGTGTAATCTAGAAGCCACATCTTTGGTCCAAATGTCTTGAAACATGTTTGTCTCCATCAAATCTCAGTCATGTTCAAAATTGGGTCAAGTGGGGTCAAAATTGGGGTCAAGGGGTCAAATCTTAAAAAGAAGAAAACATGTTAACTCAATTATCTTGAAACTTGGTCAATATGTTTGTATGAAACCTAGGTCAAGTTCGAAATTGCCTTGAAATCTTACACAAGTTTGATAGAACAAAAACATTTTAGAGGCAACAGTTTTAACTGAAATGTTTTCTTCTTGATCTCTTTGACTTTTGTTTAGCCATGCATCAGGTGAGCGCTTTAGGGCCAATGGCCCTCTTGTTATGAATTTATCCGCAATTTCTGTTGAATTTATACTCTTTTAGATATTTTTATGCAATAATAGCGTCAATTTAAGTTTTTTCGATCGTAAACATTTGCAGAGACCCTCTAAATGCTTTAACACCCTCAAGATTCGCACTCTGGTTAAACCATTTTTCATGTCTCTGCACATGTTAATGCCCTCAAAAACATGAATTAACCCTATAATACACCATTTAAAGCTCGCGTCGTGCGGCGTCCATTGTCCGTCGTCCACAATTTCTTAAAACATCTTCTCCTCCTAAACCAGTGGGCCAATCTTGATGAAACTTGGCAGGGATGTTCCTTGGGTCAAGCTCTACCAAAGTTGTTCAAATAAATGAAACCCATCCTTAACTTTCCCTTTACCCTTAACAAAAAGGGTGAAAATATGAAAATCTTCAAAAAACCTTCTTCTCTGAAACCAGAAGGCAGACAGCTTTCATTTTTGGTATGTAGCATCATCTAGAGGACCTCTATCCAAGTTTGTTCATATCAAGACCGTGGGGTTATATTTGGGCTTTGCCCGGGCCAAACCCTTTTTACATAGATTAAAAGAACGAAATTCTTTAAAAATCTTTTTCTCTGAAACCAGTTGGCAGACAGCTTTCAATTTGGTCTGTAGCATCACCTAGTGGGCCTCTACAAAGTTTGTTCATATCAAGACCCTTGGGTCATATTTGGGCTTTACACAGGTGCATCCCTTTATATCTTATGAGCACGAGGTGTAAAAAAATGAAAATCTTTTAAAATCTTCTCTAATTGGAACCAGAGGGCACACTGCTTTCATTTTTGGTATGTAGCATCACCTAGTGGGCCTCTACCAAGTTTGTTCATATCAAGACCCTTGGGTCATATTTGGGCTCCACCTGGGCCCATCCCTTTCAGCTCATCTGAGCATGATTGGTGAAATAAGGAAAACCTTCAAAAATCATCTTCTCTGAAACCAAAAGGCAGACAGCTTTCATATTTAGAATATAGCATCATCCTATGGACCTCTTCTAAGTTTGTTCATATCAAGACTCTGGGGTCACATTTAGGGTCCACCCGGGTGCATCCCTTTTTACATAGAATCAAAGAGCAAAAAGGCATATCTGTCTTGCTTTGCTGAAAACGTTCCATGGTATTGATCTTAGGCAAATATCTTCTTTTTGACATCTGCCTATCTAATTAATGTGATGTCCCAGGGGTCAAAGAGACTCAGGTGAGCGATCTAGGACCATCTTGGTCCTCTTGTTACATAATTTGAGTCCCTAAATGCTAAAAATACATTTAAGTGAGCTTGATAAACTTAAGGCCATTTTAATGCAGATTGAGAACCAAAGTTGAAACAAACAGATTGCACAAAAGGGCAAGTTAACAAGTATTAAGTTTTTGCCTTTCCAATAATGACTTAAAATTTCATTTTTTTTCTTTCAAACTTTCAATTTATGTATTATGTTTATTTTGCTATGGCCTGATATCTTTCAAGCAGTAAATGTAAAATTAGAATTTTGAAAGAAAAAATTTCAAACTAAACCTAGAAATATTTATCAGATTTGAAAGTGCAATTACATTTATATTTAAGTTCACAATCATTAGTTACTTGATTTGAGAAAAAAAATATCCTTCAAAATATTTCAATCAGATTTGAATTTAATGATTACCCAAGATCAGGCAATTTGCAAAAATTACTGTAATTTTGTTGAGGTTAAGCAAATATATATTGAAATATATTTCTATATAACTATAAAAAAGTAACAACTGAAAAATTGTCTATAATTGAAATCCAATGCAATCAAGAATTTTGATTGGTTTAAATCGCATCACATGTGGAAAATCCACTGCACTTATTTCTGTATAAAGTCAATAGGTATTTTAGGGAAAACCCCCGGACCAATGATCTGCAAGTCCAGTGTTGAATAGGAACACAAAATTTCCTCGTTCCTCTATCCTAACCCTTCTTTTTGATCAGTAATACCCCTTGTCATGCTGAATAAAAAATCTTGGCAAAATTGTAGCGAAATCAAAGGGCTCAAAGCACTGGACACACTAATTGTGAGTTGGTGTTAATTTTGAAAATTAAATTTTTAAGCTTTTCTAGTTCCAAAAAAGGAAAAACAGGTGGTATATACAAACATCAGACTGCACATATGGGTCATCTAGCTACACAATATGGTTGAAAGATTGTTAAAAGCAGTGTTAAACCCTATGTTCAAACAAACAAAAGTAAGGTTACCCTCTTTTGCAACCTTCCAATGTCAGTACTCAAAAAAATGTGCCTAAATCCTGCAGTACACTTTCATTTCATCAAACAACTTAGTCACTGCATGCTAAAGAAAATTTTGATTTACCATTTCATTATAGCCATTATTTTGGGTTTCATGCACTAGTGATGTCTTAATTTAGGCCTACAGAATCTTTTGTTGGAATTCCCTTGTTAAATAAAAGAGTTTCTTTAATTGTATAGGTCAAAGATTTGACACAAATTGCTTAGCAAACATTACAAAATTGATTACTTAAGTATTTTTTATTGTAACCTAAAAGGAATTTAAATGGTTTCATAAGCTATAAGTTGGTTGGACTAAGTTGTGGTTGGACATACAATATATGACGTTTGCTGAAATTTATGAATCCTTAATTGCCTCTTTTAGAATATACTGTAAATTGAGGGATTTTTACATTAGTTTATTTTCGCATCTTTGGGAATGACAAAGCACCTGGCAAGTTCATATTTTAGGGTATTATCAATATTTGTAAATTACATCTATGATCTGTTTTCTGGAAAACCTACCTAAATGATGATAAAATTGACAATAGCCTTACACGGGCTTTTTTGGTCAAGTACATTTTTCTAGCCCCTTGTCTATGGACAAGTAAATACCATAGCAAATAATCTTTGAATGGCACTTAATAGTTCTAGAAGAATAGTTATCCTAATGTTTGTATCAAAGGGTAGAAATCATTTTTTTAATGAAGAAAATGCTGGATAACAGCATTTTTTCATTAAAAACAATGTTTTCTCAATATTTATCTACCTACTATTTTTGTGGACAAGCTCATTTTGATCCTGGACAAGTGAGAAATCAGCTTTTACTTTTCCAGGGACAAGTGGAGAAATTCTATATTTTATCAATCCCTGTAGAATGTGAGGATAATCAAGCCAATGTAACATTATAGTGCTTTAGTAACCCCAGCTAATAGGCAAGGGATAATGTGACCATACTTTTGAGTGTATGGCTTTCTGATGGTATGATATTATGCCATAAAAACAGGGGCCTTTGTGGACTGTTTCTTAACAAAAAAACAGCCGCCACCATTGCGCAGTTTGTTAGGCATAAGACCTTCAATCTGGTAGTAGTGGGTTCGATTTAGCGGCAAATATCCTTTCCGTAGTTTGTCTCTCACCAATGGGAAGATAATCGTAAACCTATGTGAGATAGCAGTCGGAGGCTAGGAAAGGGTGTAATGGTAGTACAGATGAAAGAAATACCAGGAATCCATAGTTAGGTGCTCCGGCTGCCGCGATATAACTGCCAAATTGTTGAAAGCGGCATAAAACCCATTCAAACAAACAAACTTAACAAAAAAACAACACAAAGGGACTTGTGATTTCTACTGTACTTTCTCGGAATGATGTACCTATTTATATAAGCATTTCCACATAATCACATTATTTTGTGATGTTATGGCTTAAACCTTAACCTTGTCCATTAATGGCATGAAAATAACCATATTGTAGCCTATTTTAAGCTCATCTGAGCACAAAAATCGTTTGGAATCTTTTTTCTTAGATATGGTATGTATACTCATGTAGTGGACCTCTATCACATTTGTTTATATCAAGCCCCAGTCTTGGATCAATTTTAGGCTCTGTCTTGGCACTTCCCAGTTTACACAGAAAAAGAGTAAAATGGTTGATAATCTTCTTCTCTAAAACCAGTCAAGACATTTGGTGTGTAGCTTCATGAATTTGACCCTTTTGAAGATATAACACCATGCTCCTGGGATTACAACCATGGTTCTCTTGTTGATTAAAACAATTCAATAATGTTTGGGTCAAAGGGGTCCAAATTAACACCCCTACAACCATATAGACCCCTATGGTTTTGGTAAATAAATTTACTGGTTGGAAAGTGTTTGTAGAGCAATAAGGCCCTCTCATGTCTCTTGTTTAATGTTTTAACAGTGATAATCTATAACCAGAACTCTAGAGATTTTTTGTTCTTGAACTCTACCATAAAGTTCAAGAAATCTTATAGATTACTTTACATAAAATTGATAATGATAATGAATAACAGTGTTAATGTAAAAGAAATAGAATTATTGACTTTCAAATTAGTTTGACGTAGTCTTTATAGATGTTATTACAGGATAGGTCAGCCAATCAATAGGGGTGTCGATATATCCCAGGACCACTCAGTTTGTATACAAACGGGGCTATAAGTGTAAAGTAAATTTGATATTTATTTATCGGGATTAAACAGAACGGTACAGGATCTATACTGACAATGATACTTTATTGTTGATGTGCGAAAATCAATCATTGGTAAATTAGAGGAAGAATTCTGTCTGTTTTAGGAATTTCTTTAGTGAGAGCTTCTAATAGAAAGGAATTTTGAATTTAGATTATTTTGATATTGAGGATTTTAATAATGGAATATTCAATAAAATTGAAAGCTATTGTTATTATTGTTATATTAAATATTAAGTGTAGCTAAAAAAAATTGCAACTTCCATGAATTTAGACCAGTCCTAAATCGTTTATCTGATTGTGGTTCGATTATTTACATTGAAGCTCTATTAGATTCCTTTAAATGGGAAATTGTGTGCATTTTTGTGTCCACAGTTCTCTTTAGAAGTATTTTACAGAAAAGAGACTTGAAATAGAATCATTTATTGACTTGTTTCTAGGTAATTTACCTGCGATCCATGTAATCGTAGATTCAGCTGTCGTAATTCCCTTAAGGAGTGTTCATATATTTGGATGTGAAATTAATGTGTTTGATGGTGGTTTTTTGTAGGAAAAAATCAAATATTGCAGTTTTTGGCACTACAGAATTATGCATAAATACAAGGGGTTATTATAATTTCATATTTGCACTTCATTTTTCATTTTCTAGAGACTTAGATTTGAAAACAAAAATTGAAATTTAATATTGAAATTGAAATTTAATCAAATAAGAATGATGATTTAAAAAAAAAAAAAAAAAATGTGCAGACTGACCTTGATTACACCTTTGTACTTAGCTAAGCAGATATACAGTTAAAAACATCATGAAATTGTCACTCATTCCAATCAAAATCATTCTAAACCATTCTCTATGTGCTTCATTCATTCATTCCCAACACTCACCCAAATTATTAAAAATCGCTCCAAAATCACTAGTAAGAAAATATCAACAACTCATTCAAAATATTATGCGGATATAAAAAAATGGTTATTTGACTAAACTAATTGAAATTATGATCGTCTGAGTGGTTCTTGAAAAAATATGCATCTATTTATAGAACTTGTTTGCATATTTTATTAAAGGGAAGTAATAAATATCACTTATTTTATTCATCACGAGCAAAATTAGAGATATTGAATTACCTTCCACTTATTTCACTCAAGACTTGCTCCTCTCTCTCATTCAATATCATTCCATAATCATTCATTTTGTTAAATTTACGATGATGTTAACATATTCCAGGATCAGCATGACTTTAAGGGTTAATTTTTAAGGGAACTGAATTTAGGTTGTTATAGAGATTCATTCTTAAAAAAGTTTTTCAGTAATTGTACATACTGGTATATTTAAATTAATTTTTAAAGAAAAGAAACAAAAACAAACATACAGGCAGATGTACACAATAATAATTTTGGGCCCTTATGTAGAAAGCTCTTTAAACCTCCCCCCCTCTCAAGAAAATACCCAGTTAATAAAATTCTTTGGGGTTTAAATAAGTGAATTGACCTTAGTTATGGTCAATCTATTAACTTGATTTATATAAAAGCAAGATAATCTTGAATTTCTAAAATTGATTAAACTATAAAGGGTTTCGGATTTCTTTTCTTGTAATTTGAAACGAAAACCTAATTACAGCTAGGGGTAATTGAAAGACAAAATTAAGACCATTTTATTACCAATTTAGCCATTTCACATGAACTAATCATTATTTGGCTATTTTTATGGCCAGGGCTGTGCTGTGATTTTAGTTAATGGCAACACAATCAACCAAAGTAAAAAGAACTTTTTTTTAACCCATGTCATGCTGAATAAAGATCTTAGTGCTCTCGGCACTTTGATTTTAAGGTAGTGGACCCGTAATAGTTTTGCAGCGCCTCAGAAGTAATGAACTTTTACAGTGTTAACTGAGGTTTCCTAATGATTTTCATTAGGAAACCTCGGTCAACATTGTGAAAGATTATGAGTTCTGAAATGTTGCGTAACTATTAAGGGTCCACTACCTTAATGTATTTTTGCCAAGTTTTGTATTTAGCATGACAAGGGATGAATTAACTATGATCTGTTTCATAAAAAATTTAGAAAAAAAGCATTGAGGAAATATACGTAAATGTTGTCACAGCAAATAAAACATTTTGCGGTAGCTGACTTCAATGAAAATCACTTATGGATTATATCAACCATGAAATGATTGCTCTACAAGAATCTCTACCCTTTGACCATTCAAATCTCCTGATTTTTTGGTCATTGTTGACAGGTTGAATTCACCCAGAAGAATTAAGGTAGTGGACCCGTAATAGATCCGCAAGGTTTCGGCGGTAGTAAACTTAAGCAATGTTAACCGAGGTTTCCTAATGATTTTCATTATGAAACCTAGGTTAACATTGTGAAAGATTAAATGGTCCAAAATATTGCGGAACTATTATGGTTCCACTACCTTCAATAAACATTTGAATGTCATTATTGTTGGGATTTTAAATGTAGCCAAGGATTTAAATTTTCATTTTTGGACTTCATTGCAATTCCAGCAGTTAGTGAGGTATTCCTCTGTAGAAAAATCAAGAACTGTTGGTTCCAATGAACATTCTAGAACATGAAAAAGTTAAAGAGAATATTCTGGAATATTAAGCAGCAGTTCAAGATCTGCTTCATTCAGTTCTTGAACCTCCAGAACTAGTTTGTGAAGTGAAAGAACTAGCTCTTGAAGTTATAGAACTACTTCTAGATGTTATTGAACTACCATTTAATTTTCTAGAATAATCAAGAACCAGTTCTTGATCTTTTTTTGGCATTGGATTGAGAATGTTAGCTTTTTTAGCCTTGAATATTTCTGATGTTAAGGAAGTGGACCCTTAATAGTCCTGCTATGTTTTGTAAGTCATGTTTACCAGTCTTAACTGAGGTTTTCCTAATGATCTCGTCATAGGAAACCTTGGTTAACATTTTGATAGATCATGAGTTCTGAAATGTTGAGGAACCATTAATGGTCCACTACCTTAAGCATGACTATGGTTGCGATGTTGGAATGTCTAAAACTTGAAAGGACACATACTTCCATTCCTTCCAAATCAGTCTTCATGTCAAGGGAAAATATTAACATTTGCATAGACATCAAATCTCTTTCATCAAATGTGAAAGGCGTAATATCAATATTGAACTAAGGGCTCAAACCATTTGCATTTCAAAAACCACTATTTCATGGTTGGAAAAAAAGCTTTTATTAAACTTTTCTGATCAAAAGAGCTGGTTTTCATATAAACTTTAGATATAATTATGAACTATATAATTATCAGTGCTCTCAATAAGCGGACGTCGACGTAATATACGTCCAGAATTTCAGAAATTACGTCAGGAAAATCAAACCCGGACGTAAAAAAACGTCCGAGATTCGAGGAAAACGTCCTGTAATTTGACCTCGGACGTTTTACCAATTTACCTAATAAAGGATTTAACGTAAGTCTACACGTGCAAAAAATCGATAATCACCGCGAGCATACACATTATAGCTGACCAAAACAAGCCAAGTGTAACGCGCGGGGTATTAAACTGTCGCTATAACAATCAGTCTCTGATTACGCAATCTTGTTGGGTTAGCGACGCGTAATTACCGCTTCTGCCATTATCTTTCTTAGTCGGATACATCGCGAGGGTCCTTTGATAGGATTATTGAAACAAACAAAATTCAAATCGGGAAAATTTCGAAATATCGCTTCCTAAAACTCTTAGAATAGATCTACGGATAATTTATCCGAAGTGAAAAAGACGCTACCGGAAAACATTTACGAAAGGTCATTCGACTGTCCTCGTTTAAACACGTGTAGAATCGGCATCTTCGGAGAACGTGGGGAAATCCCAATGGGTAACCGGACAAAATCCCCTCCGGACAAAATCCCCTCAACGGTTTTTTGACTTGGCGGACAGAATCCCCTCGATCATTTTAACAACGAGGACATAATCCCCTGAATCCGTTTTTTGAGGCAGACAGATTCCCCTTCATTAATTTGCTAGAGCAGACATAAGCCCCTCATTCGGAATTACAAGGCGGACATTATCCCCTTAATCAAAACTACAGGGCGGACAATATCCCCTCGTCGTAACAAAAAAATCGGACAGAATCCCCTTCGTAGTTAGAGTAGGTAGATCTATGTTTATTGTTTAAGTTTAGAAATAAATAATTTCAATCAAGTCAACTATTCTATTTTCTTTAGACGACATATTTCCTGAAAGAATAATGTTGCTCACTAATTAACGTGATACCAATTAAGAAAATCCAAAATGTAAATCGGCATTTCTATTCTCGTAAACGGTCCACATTTCCCCAAAGAAAAGTGTTACCTGACAATTAACACGCCAAACCAAAAAAGAATATCCAAACTGTTAATCGGTATGGTCTATTTTTTTTAATGTGAAGACCGCTTTAATTGGAAGCCTTTAATCAAAGAGTATATAATGCAAACTGTCAATTACCAAATCTTATATTAGATGTCTAACTTCCGGTCGAGAAACATGCCCGCAATTTTTAGCACTGAGAGAGAAACTTAAGAAAATTGGTTTGTCTGTGTCTGCTATTAAAAAATACTTGCATTTAAATTAATGATTCAATTTAAAATTACAATAGCAGCAGATTTGGTCTTTGTATTTTATCAAATTACCTCTGATAGTTTTAATCAGAGAAGCTTAAAAAATCATATGTTTCGTTTTTCTAAATATTGTTTACTCAGAGCCATTTACAAGTTCACACGAGAGAAAAGTTTTTCACTGTGAAAACACAAGCGACCCCCAATCTGGGTCACGTGTTTGGCGGTCCTTTTGATGTCGGCTCTTTTTCCGAGAGTATTATATCATGACGTCATGTCAAATTTGGGTTTGAAAAGAATTTTTTTTATTTTGAATAGGATTATAATTTTTACATTAAAGTAAGTGTTTTTGTTTCTTTATTCAATAATTATGAACGTACAAGACTTACTAAATATCGTACTGAAGTATGCTTGGTCGCGTCCTTGTTATGGATAATTTTTAAGCCTATACACATAAGAACGTAAGAAGTTTTTTGCTATGATTTAATTTATAACGAAACTTTTGCTGTTTTTTCTTGTATTTGAAGGGCATTGTGTCCGCCTATTAAGGGGATTATGTCCGCCTTGTAGATTTGATTAAGGGGATATTGTCCGCCTCGGTAATAAGACCAAGGGGCTTATGTCCGCCCAAACAAATTAATGGAGGGTATTCTGTCCGCCTCAAAAAAACAGATTGAGGGGGTTCTGTCCGCTTTGTAAGAATGACCGAGGGGATTCTGTCCGCCATGTCAAAAAACCGTTGAGGGGATTTTGTCCGGAGGGGATTTTGTCCTAGAATCATCCCAATGACGTCATTTAAGTTGTCTGCAACATGTCTGACGAGAGATTTGAAATTACGAATTTTTCTTGACTTCTGCTATTTGGATAATTCTGCGTAAGTTTAAATATGATTAGAGCTTTAAGTTTTATTGCCACACTACCTAGAACGTTCGCCACCTGTGGAACGACAGGACGAGGAAAATTGAAGCTGCATTAATTTCCGTAATATCGCCGGATACCAAAACATCGTAACTAAAATTTGAGTAAGCCGCATTTCCTAGGCCCACCGCGCAAGATACAGCTAAGGATCGATTCCAAATCAACATTTTTTCATATTAGTTTCCATAATTTATTCAATGAAAGTAATAAAAGGGGAATGTGAAACCAAAGCTCGTCCCTACAGCTTAAAGTCAAAGCTACAAGTTTTAAGGCTTGGAAGTCGTTTATTCTTAGAGAACCAACCAGAATCATAGATTTTGGGAGCAAAAATTTTACTTAAATTTTAACAAGGAAACGAGCATTTACAAAGTGTACAGAAAAAGGAAGGTGTGTGTGTGTGTGGGGGGGATAGCAGGAGGGGGGGGTAAAAATTCCTTACATCGTAAAAAAATTCCTGAAATCCCAACATGGAATTACAAAAATTCCTGATTTTGGCCCTTATTGAGAGCACTGAATTATACCCCCGCAAAACAAATGTTTTCGGGGGTATACTGGAATCAGCCTGTCTGTCCGTGTGTCTGTCCGTGCGTCTGTCCGTGTGTCTGTCTGTCCGTCTGTCCGTCTGTCTGTGGACACATAAAAGTAAATTTGTGTCGCAAACTCCTCCTTCAGTTTTCCTTCAAAGGCTTTGAAACTTTATAGAAACATTCATCACATGTTGAAGTTTTGCAAGACGCAATATTTAGGTCCCAACTTCCCCTGGTTCATGAATTATCTCCCCTTGAACTTAGACATTTTTTCCTATTTGTTACCATGTACTTATAATTTTGTGTTGCATACTCCTCCTTCAATTTTCATTCAATTGTAATGAAACAGTTTTCAAATTTTGATCACAAGTTGAAGTTTTGCAAGACGCAAATTTCAAGTGTCAACTCTCCCAGGTTCATGAATTATCCCCCCTTGAACTTTTTGACATTTTTTCCTATTTGTTACCAAGTACTTATAATTTTGTGTCGCAAACTCCTCCTTCAATTTTCTTTCAATAGTTATGAAACATTATACAAACATTCATCACATGTTGAAGTTTTGCAAGACGCAAATTTCAAGTCTCAAATCCCCCTGGTTTATGAATTATATCCCTTTGAACTTAGACAATTTTTCCTATTTGTAACCATGTACTTATCATTTTGTGTCGCAAACTCCTCTTTCAATATTCATTCAAAAGTAATGAAACAGTATACAAACATTCATCACATGTTGAAGTTTTGCAAGACTCAAAATTCAAGTGTCAACTCCCACAGGTTTATGAATTATCTCCCCTTGAACTAAAGACAATTTTTCTTTGTGAACACGTATACTTGTAATTTTGTTTCCCAAATTCGTCCTTCAGTTTTCCTTTAATCAGTTTTCATGTAATATCTTTGAATTTTATACAAACATTTACCACATGAAGTTTTGCAAGACACATTTATGAGGTTCCAACTCGTCCTGGTTTAAGAATTATCTGCCCTTACACTTACTGCATTTTTTCTTTTTCGTTCACATATACTAGTAATTTTGTGTTACAAACTCCTCCTTCAGTTTTCCTTCAATAGCTTGAAAACATTTATCACATGTTTAAGTTTTGCAAGACGCAATTTAGAGGTCTCAAATCCAAGAGTTATCTTTATATTTGAAGCATTTTTTGCCGCTTCTGTCAAAGTATCTCATTCTCTGAAAGCACTTGCGGGGGTATTAAGTCACATTCAGTGACAAGCTCTAGTTTTAAATGTATTAGATTGATAATTTTCTTGTTATAATCTCGATGACTGCAATGTATAAGTAGTTTGAAAGATTATAGGAGCCAAAACACAGAATCAAAGGAATGAAAAAAGATTGATTTTTTTTAATCAGTTGTGTGGAATAGAGTTTTCTTGTTTAAAAAAATGATTAGAAACAAAAGCATGGTCTAAATTTCCAAATTTTTTTCAAACAACAGTATGGCCTAACTTTGCAAAATTGTTTACACAGAAAAGTTTGTTCAAACTGTGCAAAATTGATTAGACACAACAGTATGGTCTTACTTTGCAATATTGTCGAGACAGAACAGTATGGTCATACTTAGCAGAATTATTTAAACACAAAAGCATGGTCTAAATTTCAAAATAGTGTACACACAACAGCACGGTCTAACTTTGCAAAATTGTTTAGACAGAACAGTATAGTCAAACTTTGCAAAATTGTTTAGACACAACAGTATAACCTAACTTTGCAAAATTGTTTTGACACAACAGCCAAGTCTAATTTGCAAAATTGGTTACACAAAACAGTATGGTCTATCTTTGCAAAATTATATTGATACAACTGTTTGGTCTAAATTTGCAAAAATTTTTAGACACAACAACATGGTCTTACTTTGCAAAATTGTTCAGACAATAAGCATTGTTGCATGGACGTGCAAGTTACCTGACAACATAACTATAAAACGATGGCTCATTGTGAATCAATTGTAACTGCCTATAAACATATAGGCGGGTACAATTGTTATGTGCTTAGGCATCAATTTCCTTGGCATTTCTAACACCATAACTGTTGAATAACCATCTGACTTTCAATCTGAGCTACAAGTAACTCATTATCTTCAGTTTTCTCTTCAGTCATTGAGAAATTATCATAACATCCTCAAGCTTATGTTGTAAAGCAGCCTTGATGCTTAATGATTGTTGTACATGATTAGAAGAATTATTTATACTTTACCAATTTACTAACTTGGACCAGAAAAAAGTCCACTGTTTTTGCTGAAGGGATCTCAAAGAAATCTTGATGAAATAATATTTTGAAGTAGATTATTATCATTGATTGTAATGCATTGTAACACTTGCATAATTACCAATAACACTCCCTATTTACGGATTAAGGTTGTTGACTTCTTTTAATTGAAGAAAATAGATTAATATCTTACAGCAATCCTTATGGATTTAAACAGTGTTTAGCATAAAGTCATAAAAATAAGTTATGGTGGAATTTTTCGAGCTTGTTAATTGGATCTAAGACTTTATAATTAATTTATTAGGTATCATTTCATTTAGAAAATGTGACCTGGCACACAAAAAGGGACCATCTCAGAACGCTTTTAAATAGAATCGTTAAAATGATATTCGCCCAAGTAGAGGTGAACCGGTAGTTGCATTTCAAAGACTCTTATACGTGGATGTAGAATGATCATTCTAGATTCAGAAAATAAGCTTAGTGTGAAAAGTTTTGACTCTGGTCAGTCTGCGCATTCCATGCAGTCTCACTAGGGTCGACACTTTATACACTACCCAGATGGTCCCTTTTTGCGTGACGGGTCACAATTGTAAAAAAAAATTAAAGAACAGAATGCTATGAAAATACGTGTAACTAAAAGTCATTATAGTTTGTATTTAATTACAGTAACTGTATACCATTGGAAAATCCATAAAGTATATAAGATCAATATATATTTTTTTCAAACTTCTATGAGTAGCATTCCTTATTCATGACAAGATTTATTTAATTATATTTAAATATTAGGAATTTGTCAACATAGACTGATTTACACTTCATTTTCAACAGAAACAATTATCACACCAGCTCTTAACTGTATCTTTAAAATATAAAAGAAAAAGAAATATATTGAAAAGCTACTATAACTTGATATCAAACAGAAATCATAAGATCAGCATGACCTTGTGCAATTTATATCACTTAATCGACTTTCTAGATGCCATTTTTATAGTGTAAAATAGCTCATTGAAACATCTTACACCTTATGCAGTTAAAGTAAAAAGTTGATAAAACTGCAATCAATTCGCAGTTCATTTGCATCTTACATGACTTGCAAGGAAAATATGTACACTCTCTAGTCGGTGAAGATATTTGATATAAAGAGGATTGTAGTTGACAGTGAACAATTCTGAGTACACATCAGAAAGAAAAGGTAATATAGAAATTAATAAAGGAAAATAAAAGAAAAGAAAATTAAGAATTAATTTGTTTATTGTAATATTGAATCAGGATTGTGTCAACTAAAATGCTTTCTGTTTGGCAAAGGTCAAAATGAATATTTGTAATTGTAAGTCATTCTTCATTGAATATAAATTCTATTCCCGACTCAGACAGTAATGAAGTGACTTGATAAATCTGATTGAAAAAATTATTTGTGAACTCTCTAACTTTCAATTAAAAAGGAAAAACAGCAAGGAATTAATTTAAGCAAAAGATCATGTCTAAAGTAAAAGGGATGCATATGCCTGAAATGCCAGGTTCAAAAGGAATTCTGGGAAACTCAGTTAAAGGATTAGATAAGATTATCCCTCCAAGTAATATTGTGAAAGAGGATTCAAATGTGAAAAAAGACAAAGAAATAATGGATAAGAAAAATGAAAATGATTTAAACAAAAAAGGTGTTTCTGATTCAAAATCAGAAAAAATGAAAAATGGCTCAGAGCCAGGGAAAAGTGGTTCAGAATTGGAGAAAAATAAAAGTGGTTCAGATTCTGAAAAAATTAAAAGTGGTTCAGAGACTGGGACAGTTAAATCTGGAAATGAATCAGGCAGAGCTAAGAGTGGTAAAAGTAAAAGTAGTTTTAAAGGTGATAAAGAAAATGTTGATGACTCTAAGTCAAGTAAAAGTAAGAAAGACAAAACAGATTCAAAATCTGGAGAAGAATTGGATGATGATGTTATACCATTTCCTGATGATCCTGCTACTAATAAAAGTAAGTAAACTGAATTGTGTATCATGTATGAAGCAACATTATTTGAGAACATTGATTTAACTTAGATAAAACAAAAAGTTGAAATTTCTGCTAAAAGGCCTGTTTTCTTGGTATTTCTTTTCATTGAGATGTTACGTGAGTACTCATGTAAAAGGGTTTTATAAAAACTAACAGTTTGGCAGATTGTCAGTTTGTCTTAGTTATCCAAGTTTATCTTTCTTACTAGAGTAGAAAAATAATTGTACATTACATGACAAACTTTTGATCATAATTCATTGCCAAAGATATGGCCAAAGCCTATATTCCCAACAGTCATTCAAATATCCAATAAATTTTGTACAACTAATTTGATAATATTGTCACACAGTCTGATTTGATGAGAAATGTTTGTTTCACATCATCTGGTTGGTGTACTTATAACTTTAGACTTGCTGCAATTTATGATATGAATCTTGGTATCTCAACCAATTAGAAAATCATCTTCAAGTACTATACACACAAAATTGTACCAATACAGGGGTATCGTACATGGTGAATTGTCTTGTGATGATATAGATTTGTTCAAAGTGACCTTGCTCTGTTACATGGGGAAAATCTGTTGACTGATGTAATTGACTTATCAGTTTGATCAATACCGTAACATGTGAAGTGCAAGGTTCTATATCGGTACAGCCTTCTCCAAGGTAAAAATGCTTTAATTGGTTCATGTATTGCCATGGTCATGTCAAAATGTTCCTTCAAAATTATTTGCTGAAGGAATTAGTTGTTCGAACACAAAACTGTTGTAAGTGCCTTTATTATATAACAGTATTAGGCTTTGCCCTCAGTGTGCAAAAAACACTTTCAGCATAGAAACAAGTACCCTGTGTTGCAGCCTATAAGTCCAACCAACCAAGTGATCATTGCACAATTTGATGGTTTCTGTAAACCTATGGTTGATCTGAGAAAGGCAATTGGTTCAAATTTAGCCCAAGCTGCTGGTCATACTGAAATGACTCCTTTGCTATAACTGAAAAAGTGTTCAAAGCAGTGTTAAAACTCATATTTGAAAACAAATCTTACAGCGTGAAATCTAGAACTGTTTAACCGGACTCTGTATATACCATAAACAACTCAAAAGGTCATAAGTTATATTTTCAAAATGATTAAAAATTCTGTTAAGTATTTTATCAGTAAAATTGAAGGATTTTAAGAGTAATAATTCAGATATCTCAATAACACTTTGATTCTAGCTGTCATTGATTATCCTTTCAATAGCTGGATAGATTTCATATTTCTTTAGACCTTGCATAAGTTCATTAAAAAGATATCCAAACCCTTGTCATGTATTACAAGTCTCTTCCTTTTTTTTATCTCAGCTGTGCTTAGTTTATTCCTTGGCATCTTAATGGTGATGGCCATGGCCAGGAAAATACTTAATTTTGCATTACAAGGCTTTATGAAAGTATTTCAATATTATTCATGTCATTCTGATTTTGTTGAGGTTGTACCAGTTAATATCATGCTGAACTTTAAATTTTGTTTCAAACAAATCGTACAAAAGTACGAAGCAGGAAGAGTATGCTAAGATCAGACTGCACAATTGTGCAGGCAGATCTTAGTGTATACCTTCTGCCAATGCTTTACATACAATTATTATAACAACTAGCGCTAGTTCATATGAACTTAAGATATGATAAATTGCAGGGAGAGAGATAAATGAAATATTCATAATATGTATGACCTGTAGACAAATAATAAAGATTCTTATTGGATGTGCACACTACCCTAATAAAATGAACAGTCTATTGAATAAATTATGATTATAATATATTGATAGATTTATTATTATAGCATTTTGTAATTAAATTTAGTTTAGATAAGCTGGTCTTATCTGAGAGTCTATAAAATAAAAGTTATTAAGTGAGTTTTGGTAAGCTCAAGAACTTTTCTTTTCTAGACAAAGCTAAGATCAGCTTGACCCAAAGACAAAAAAAGTTTCTTTAACATAAACTCCTGGGTTTTGTATGTTAAAAACAATATTTGGAACACCCAGATAATAGAAATATCACTATAGAGATGAGTGTTTTTTCTTATAAACTGCCTTTATTGGAGTATAAATTGCATTGTACTCCAATAAATGCAGTGAAAAACACACTCTGCCCCTATAATTGCAATCCTGTAGATTTATGTAACCATTTAAATACTCTGCCTTACAAAAAAGTTTCAAGTCTACTTTCTCTGCTTATAGATAACACAATCCATTTTTAGGTTGTGTATTGTTGTCTCACTATCAAAGTTAAATGGCTTGAATTTTTGCAAATGGTACACAAATAACAACAGTTTTGACATTCGTAGATGTACTTATGATAAAGAAATATTTCTGACAAGTTATTCTGCATTTTAAAAAGAAACTGGTGTGATCAGGCTTAGTTCAGAGATCTCGAGTTGCTTGATGGTCTTCGTCAACTCGTAAATGTCAAGCTCAGAATCGAACTTCATGCTTTTAGTAAAAAATCTTTTAAAATTATCTTAATTGCTAAAAGATTAAATAGAAATACGCTAGGTTGTGGAAGGGGAATGAGGGTAATTGGAGTTCCTACAACATTTGAATTGCAGACCATAGGTCATGGGGGTTTCCTGAAGGACTTATTGCATTTCATACAGAAATAAAGTGCAATGGATTTCCACATGTGATACGATTTAAACCAATCTAAATTCTTTATTCAATGGACGACTTTAGTGTATTATCTCCCTTGTTTGCTCTATCGATTAAATCAGAGGTGTTCCAAAATCCTTAGCGGTCCTTTTAGAAATTTTCCTTGGATTTTATCCATAGTTTCTTTGGGGAAGATGCGAATTTTATTTATGTAAGTATAAAATACTTATTAATGTGATTTGCAATTATGATACAGTTTTCAATACTAAAGAAGAAAATAAACATTATTTTACGTCAAATGTATCTTGTAACTTGCAAATATTTGAGTTAGAGCTTATCTTTAAATCTTACAGTGCAAAGAAAATAAGGATAAAACCCAAGGTAACCACTGATTTGGACCCTTCCTCCTTTGGGAGTATTTCAAGGGAGATAACCAACCGATATCCCTCATTGGATTGCAAATATTATAATATGTGTAAGTCATGGATGAAATGATGTTTTGATGGTATTTAGAATATAATAGAAGACAAGGGTAGCTACAGTAACTGTTAGTGATATCCTGAAATTGAGATTCACCTCAATCAAAACCATTCTAAATTGCTCACTCAGCTCTCATTTCATTCATTCCAAACACTCCCTCAAATCACTCGAAAAAGGCTGTGAAATTGTTTTAATCAAGTCTAAATTGTTCAAAACGATCAACATGTTATTGAAATAGATAGAATTATTCCACAATATTTTTATGCCCCCGTATCGTGAGATCGGGGGCATATTGTTTTACTCATGTCCGTCTGTCTGTCTGTCTGTCCGTCCGGCTGTCTGTCCATCTGTCTGTCTGTCCGTCTGTCCGTCCATCTGTCCGAAAACTTATATATCTTAATGCCTATTCAAGATACAAAGCTAATATTTGGCATGATGATAGATCTCAATGATCTGCATCCGCTGGTACCAAAGTCAAGGTAGTGTGACAAGGTAAAGGTCATCTGTCAAGGTCAAACTTTGAAAACTTAACCCGAAAACTTAACCTTGCCAATATCTTCAAGCCTATTCAAGATACAAAGCTAATATTTGGCATGATGATAGATCTCAATGATCCGCATCTGCTGGTACCAAAGTCAAGGTCATGTGACAAGGTCAAGGTCATCTGTCAAGGTCAAACTTTGAAAACTTAACCTGAAAACTTAACCTTCCGAATATCTTCAAGCCTATTCAAGATACAAAGCTAATATTTGGCATGATGATAGATCTCAATTATCCGCATCCGCTGGTACCAAAGTCAAAGTCATGTGACAAGGTGAAGGTCATCTTTCAAGATCAAACTTTGAAAAAAATGCCGTTACGGGGGCGTTCCTGTTTCACAAACACATCTTGTTTGTCTCATGGATTGGAAAGTATGTAGATTCTTTTAAATGGAGGAAATGAATTATTATTGCAAATTCAGACCAACTTAGACAAAATAAGCGATATTGAATTTCACTCAAAACTTGCTCTACAAATTCATTCAATATCATTCAGGAATCAAACCCATATCATTCACATAGCTAATTTCATGATGTTCTTATCTGTATAAGAGAACATGCATTTCTTTGCAAAAATTTCAGGAATCCTTTTGTCAAGAAAACCCAAACTATCATATAGAAATATTTTACTTCATACTTCCTATTATAATGCTAATGCAATTGAATCATGTTTTAAAGAAACTTTCAGGTTAATATTTCATCACTTGATTGATGGATCATCAATACATTCAGTGTCACTTACTCAATTATATGTTATTAAAAATTTCAAAAGATATTCTATTCAAAAAGTAAATTTGATTCTACTTTAGGTTGATATCCTCACATAAAGAGTCTTTTTGAACTTAACCCTTGTCATGCTGAACCTGGAATTTTCCTGCTTTGGCAGGAGGTATAGACAAAGATCAGCCTGCACATATGTGTAGTCTGACTAGTACATACCACCTGATGTCACTTTTAAACCCTTTGCTGTTTAATCCCTGCTTTTTATGTGCCTGTGATTTTATGATTGAGAAAACATTGTGAAAAAAGAAGAGATTGCTTCTGACAAGCAATTTCTTCTTTTTCCACAATATTTTTTACCCTACTGAATGGTTATTTTTCAAATTAAATCCACCTTAAATTTTCGTCTGCAAAACCTTTGTATTTGGACAGGTCCATAATTTTGTAAAACAGGAATGTGTTAAACAAGAAAAGTTTAAAGGATTGTATTTTCAAAAAAACTTACTAACTGGTAATTAGTGCATCCAGTGTTTTCAGCACTTTGATATCGATACATTTTCATTTTCTAGGTTTTTATTCAGCATTACAAGAGCTAAATCTAAACTAGCACAACACTAAATCTTAGGGGTTTGAAATACAGTGTCTGCTAATAAGAAAGGCTCTTCTGGATAAGCTGCAGTGCATTCTAACTATGACATGATCACGGGGGTGATGTCCATAATCGGAGCCACTGGCTCCGCTTTCAAAATCGTGTGTGGAACTTCCGCTCCACGTGCGTCTCCGATTATGTAGATGTAAACATTTCATTTTTGGACTGCAAAAATGGAATAGGTGTCGGAACTTCCTCATTTATATCAGATTTTATTCATTTATCATTAAAAAGTCGAATGCTATTCGACCAGTTATACATTTTTCCACGTTAACGTACTCAAGAACTGTAAAAACGCTCGTTGGTTTTTGTTAAAAATGATTTCTTCTCGGAGCAATCTTGCGCCAGGAATATCAAAACACGTGGTTTTACCTCCAAAATGCAATGTTCTGGACAAGATAAATAACGTATACTATTGTTTTCAGTATGCACGAGTTTAACAAAACAACCACAATACTCTATCCCAATATATTTGCTTACAATATGAGATAAATCAAAGAAAATAATTTGGTTCCGATTATGTGGATAGGCTCTGATTATGTATCCTGGCTCTGAAGTTGTGGAGTGTCTTATTCTTGTTCCATATACCCTAAGCTCCTTCGATATGAAATTTCTGCTGGTTACATGGTGCGACTTTTCTCGTCATTCCACGACGCATGTTGTCTATGGTACGTCTCTCCTCATCGTTTTTACTTTTATTATAAAATTCTGGTGACTAGACAGTCAGCTACATTAATTTTACTTAAAACCGTAGGCACACAAGAGAATTGTATGACTATTATTTAGAATAGAATTTGAAAAGAGATAAAAATTTCTAGGGAACCTGCCAATAGTTTGCCATGATTATCATACTTTGCACGTTTAGCGTTCCTGTTATAACAACGTCACTACTGTCGCTCTTTCAAAGTCAATAATTCCATGAAATTTAATCAGATAATACAGCGAGTGGTATCAAACAAATTGTCACAAAGTTCGCGCTCGGATTCAAAGTTTTAAGAAATCCGATTTATATATCTTACAAAAAAGGACGGAATGATCCTTAAAACGTCCGTTTTTTATGTCTCTCGTACCATTTAGTTCGGAATTTTCGGAAAGTTTTAAGCATATGTTTAAATTCCGATTATTGCATAAAATGTACGTTTTCGGGTCATCATTGGCATACGTTAACCGACCAAAACCAGGGCGTTAAAGGGAGAAAACGTGTAGTAATAAGTAAATTCACGTGCCATTAACGCCTGTTTTTTTACTTAAATATCCTCGGTCTAGGCCTATACACTGTTGAATGGAGTGTTACACGGCTTTCATCATTTTTTCAGTTATATTGCAGCGGCTGGAGCATCTAACAATAGATTCCTGGTATTTCTCTCACCAGTACAAGCATCACATCCTTTCCTAGCCTCCAGCTGCTATCTCACATAGGTCTACGATTATCAACCCATTGGTGAGAGATAAAAAATCAGAAAGAATGAGTCCTGTCGTCTGGAATCGAACCCTGGAGCCTATACACTGTATCAGTTCCTTTGTTAACATTAATATATAGCATAAATTAAAACGTCGATTCTATTCCAGGGTTAATTATTATGACGTCATTGATTTACCAAGCAACGTTGGTTTAAACAAATATGACGGCGCAATGCATAAAGCAATTTTTCGACGCATTATCGGTTTGGGTGATAGTTTTACAGCTAGTTCCTACGAATGAATTTACAATTTCTGTTAAAATAGATACTATAGTCTGTCTTTTTATGCAATAATAGCATCATTTTACGGTTTTTAGACGATAACATTTGCAGACACCCTCAAAAACGTGAATTAACCCTATATTAATGTCAGAATGAACTATTTTATCTTAGGATTTGATATTTGTCAACTTTTCAATCGGAAAGGAATTTTTCTTAATTTATTGAAATTAAAAATTATTTAAGACAAAGAAATAAAGTACGAAGAAATGTCCCGTTCGATTTTGCGGTATAGGGGTGCGTTTTATAAATGCGGTGTTTAGATTTAAACAGAATTACATATGTATATAAATTTGACATTTAGCAAAACGGATCATATACAAGGGCGAAAATACATATCATAATAGATCAAAATATGTGACCATTATGATTTAATCAATATACGATCCATTACCTTCATGATGTCCGGGACGTCATTTTATAGAAAATTTTGAAACAGACAAAGAAAATGCTTGTTCTTACATAGAGCAAAATGTGTTGTTTTTAAAACTCAAAATTGTTAGGTACAACAAGATATTTTTTAAATCAAACATCAAATATAAACAATTTTCGTAGATCGTTAAGAAATAAGCTAAAAGTCCACCCTAAAAAATAATCGCGTTGCAAACTTTTTTGTTTGAAAAACATGAACGAAACTGAATAACTATGTAGGATTTTTTTAAACAAAGTATATAAAGCATTAAAGTAAAATTCTTTAGATAATCAAAATGCAAAAAATATTGTATAGTGTGACATTTTCTTGGCGGTATCGTTTGTCTCCATAAACATTTTACACGGACAGTGTGTGATTTTTCTGTGAAATGGTTTATTTCTGTTGAGATGACTTAAAATATTGATGAATGGTTTCTATGCGGTTTTTGTACATAAAGTTGAAATAAAAAATAGTTTCTAACATATTGTTAAAGATTAGTTCATGTGTAAGTAAAAGTTATATCTGAATTAGGGTTTTCAGATGATTCCTATACAAATTAAAACCATGCGTTTTTGCGACATCAGGTTGATATTTGAACATTCATCTCTTCATTTCAACTTTATGTACTAAACCATATATTTAAAGAATCGTCAATAAAATATATACGAGGGATGTTCAATTTTTATCCGGATTAGGTCTATAATTCATCACTGATTTATCGGTATGTGAAAAAAGTATACTCATATTAACGGGACACATAATACGATCAAACTTGCCAAAGCCTGAAGCAGTTGAACTATGTTTATTCATTTCACACGCAAACAAAGGTACATGGGTATTAGGTAGCGGCACACTGTACATGACGTTAGGGACGTTGTCGAGAATTGAGACATTTTGGTGTTGTGTATTTAGCTTGCCACGACTCGTTATTCATAGAAGAAGGATGAATTCAGTGTTCCTCTTATTAAGCTGTGCTTTTATGGTTTATATAAAGGTAAAATCGAATGGTACATCGTCAAAGTTCTCAGAAAGGTACCTCTTAGTAAATCGCCTATATATTCCAGAGACTCGGCAATAAACGTCCCTACAGTTGCTTTGACAAGTTTCTCTCTGTCAGTTCTTCCTCTTATCTCATGGGGCATGGAAGCGTCTTCACCGATGAAAATTAGGCATTTGGAAGGATGAACCATTCCCTTTCAGTGTGACAAGTGTTTGATTTATGTCTTTCGTTATTTTGGTAGATAATGAATAGACTTTTCAAAGATCAAAATTCCGAGTATTCAGTTGACGTCGTCTAGAACGTTTCGAAACACTTACCCGCCACATTTTAAACGAAAATTATGGAAAAACTATACAGTCAAATTACTTCAAGTTAAGACAAGGCATTGGTAATACTTATTAGTACAACTCACTTAATTTTCAAATGTATCAACAGTCAGAAAAGAAGGAATATTTACAAACGATGTCCAAATATGTGTATTATTTTATCTGCTGCAACGGGTACTCGTTTCCATGACATTTTATATGGCAGATGCGCGCGCGCTATGTTCGATAACTATTTCAATTCTACATTACCATATGTGGATTGAATTCCGACAGCGAATGATACCAAATTTAGTTTGATTGCTTTGAAAATAAAATTTTGCGAGGCAAAATCCGGTTAATTTTTGAACAACCCTCGTATCAGTATTTCTTCTACTAAAGGAAATAAACATCGTAATGTTGGTCTTAAAATTGTCCATGTCATTTTATAAGTATTTCTTAATTATATCACGATCGGGGAGCCGTACAATACAGTTTCCCTTCGGTTAGGATTTTGCATTCAGTGGTTTCCATATCACTACTCTCGCGAGTATAGTTTATTGAATGTGATATAAATCATATTTCTGTAATGTGTTTTTAGCTCACCTGAGCACGAAGTGCTCAAGGTGAGCTATTGTGATCGCGCTGTGTCCGGCGTCTGTCGTCCGTCGTCCGGTTGTCCGGTTGTCCGGTCGTCCGTCAACATCTTGTGTGCACTCTAGAGGCCATAGTTTTGGCCCAAAAGTCTTGAAACTTGGTCACAATGTTCGTCTCCATCAACTCTCGGTCAAGTTCGAAATTGGGTAAAGTTGGGTCAAAAATGGGGTCAAGGGGTCAAATCTTAGAAAAACCTTGTGTGCACTCTAGAGGACACATTTTTGGTCCAAATGCTTTGAAACTTGGTCAGAATGTTTGTCTCCATCAAATCTCAATCAAGTTCGAAATTGGGTCAAGTGGGTCAAAATTGGGGTTAAGGGGTCAAATCTTAGAAAAACCTTGTGTGCACTCTAGAAGCCACATTTTTGGCCCAAATGTCTTGAAACTTGGTCACAATGTTTGTCTCCATCAAATCTCAGTCAAATTCGAAATTGGGTCAAGTGGGGTCAAAAATGGGGTCAAGGGGTCAAATTTTAGAAAAACCTTGTGTACACTCTAGAGGCAACATTTTTGGCCCAAATGTCATAAAACTTGGTCAGAATATTTGTCTTCATCAAATCTCGATCAAGTTTGGATTAGGGTCAAGTGGGGTCAAAAATGGGGTCAAGGGGTCAAATCTAAGAAAAACCTTGTGTGCACTCTAGAAACCACATTTTTGGTCCAATTGTCTTGAAACTTTGTCAGAATGTTTGTCTCCATTTAATCTCGATCAAGTTTGAAAATGGGTCAAGTGGGGTCAAAATTGGGGTAAAGGGGTCAAATCTTAGAAAAACATTGTGTGCACTCTAGAAGCCACATTTTTGGCCCAAATGTCTTGAAACTTGGTCACAATGTTTGTCTCCATCAAATCTTAGTCAACTTTGAAATTAGGACACGTGGGGTCAAAAATGGGGTCAAGGGGTCAAATCTTAGAAAAACCTTGTGTACACTCTAGAGGCCACATTTTTGGCCCAAATGTCATAAAACTTGGTCAGAATATTTGTCTTCATCAAATCTCGATCAAGTTTGGATTAGGGTCAGGTGGGGTCAAAAATGGGATCAAGGGGTCAAATCTTAGAAAAACCTTGTGTGCACTCTAGAAACCACATTTTTGGTCCAATTGTCTTGAAACTTTGTCAGAATGTTTTTCTCCATCAAATCTCGATCAAGTTCGAAAATGGGTCAAGTGGGGTCAAAATTGGGGTCAAGGGGTCAAATTCTAGAAAAACCTGTGTGCACTCTAGTTTACATGTTTTACTTTTTTTTTACTTTTAACTTGCTTAATATTGTATTTATTATAAATGACTGACGGAATATAAACTATTTTCGTTGTTTTTCCTCGAATTTTAATTGAAAACTATCCATTATATGTTATTTATAAAAGGACGTCATTTGTCACAGTCGTGACCGCCAACTTTTGCCGTTACAGCTTAACGTGCGAAGTATAATAGGCAGGCCAAAACCACTGGCAGGCTCCGTAGAAATCGTTATCTCTTCAAATTCAATACTAAATCATAGCCATATAATTATCTTGTACGTACATGTTCTAAGTAATATTAATGTAGCTGACTGTCTAGTCACTTGAATTTTATAGTAAAAATAAACACGAAGAGGTGAGACATAACATATACAAAGTGCCTCGTGGAATGACGAGATAAGTCGCACCATGAAACCAGCAGAGACTTCATATCGGAGGAGGTTAGGGAAGAAGAATAAGACACTCCACAACTTCAGAGCCAGGATACATAATCAGAGCCAATCCACATAATCGGAACCAAATTATTTTCTTTGGTTTATCTCATATTGTAGGCAAGTATATTGAGGTAGAGTATTGTGGTTGTTTTGTTAAACTCGTGAATACTGAAAATACTGAGCGTTTTTACAGTTCTTGAGTACGTTAACGTGGAAAAATGTATAACTGGTCGAATAGCATTCAACTTTTTAATGATTGATGAATAAAATCCGATATAAATGAGGAAGTTCCGACACCTATTCCATTTTTGCAGTCCAAAAATGAAATGTTTACATCTACATAATCGGAGACGCACGTGGAGTGGAAGTTCCACACATGATTTTGAAAGCGGAGCCAGTGGCTCCGATTATGGACATCACCCCCCGTGATGATTGTACAGTAAAACTTGTGTAAGCAACCACTTGGGGGACAAACTTCTGTAGGAAAAGCTGATTTTAAGTGAGACACTGTGATTTAAAAACAAGAACAATGGTCAGGGTTGCCAATGCTTGGCTGCAGATGATGGATCACGCAACAAATCTATGTTGGCAAAAGGGCATTTCTCTTACAAAAATGCTTTCAGAATTACCCTCTTGATAGTCTGGATAGCTCTTGTGATGAAAAAACAAATGCCAAGTTTCATGACGATATCTTCAATAATAACAGAGATATGACCAAGGTTAAAGTTTGTCAGGCTAACACCAACACAGACAGGAACAACACAAAGATGATCACACCTCGGGATTTTCTCTAAAAACAGCTGAGCAATAAATATTAGAGTGAGCCTTGACTTTTCTGTTCTAGATGAACCTAGATCACCTTGTTTTAAAAATAATCAAGTGTCCAAATTTCTTTTTATCCCCCGCCGTTTTCGGCAAGGGGATATAGTAATACCCTCCGTCCGTCATTCCATCATTCCGTCATTCTATCATTCCAAGGTTCCGTCACTAAACTTGTCCGGAGCATATCTCCCAAAGTATAATAGCAATCAACTTGAAACTTTATGGGTGGATAGATCTCATGGAGGAGACGTGCAGTGCACAAAAACTACAACTCTTGCTAGCATAATTTTGGAGTTATTGCCCTTTGTTATTTTTAATACTTAGATTTTGTCCGGAGCATATCTCCCAAAGTATAATAGCTATCAACTTGAAACTTTATAGGTAAATAGATCTCATGTGCACAAGAACTACAACTCTTGCTTGCATAATTTTGGAGTTATTGCCCTTTGTTATTTTTAATACTTAGATTTTGTCTGGAGCATATCTCCTAAAGCATAAAAGCTATCAACTTGAAACTTTATGGGTGGATAGATCTCATGGAGGAGAAGTGCAGTGCACAAGAACTGCAACTCTTGCTTGCATATTTTCTGAGTTAATGCCCTTTGTTATTTTTATTCCCCTCCGTTTTCGGCGAGGGGATATAGTTATACCCTCCGTCCTTCATTCCATCATTCCTTCATTCTGTCCTTCCGTCATTCTGTCATTCCAAGGTTCCGTCACTAAACTTGTCCTGAGCATATCTCCCAAAGTATAATAGCATTCAACTTGAAACTTTTTGGGTGGATAGATCTCATGGAGGAGAACTGCAGTGCACAAGAACTACAACTCTTGCTAGCACAATTTCATAGTTATTGACGTTTGTTATTTTTAATACTTTGAATTTGTCTGGAGCATATCTTGTAAAGTATAAAAGCTATCAACTTGAAACTTTATGGGTAAATAGATCTCATGGAGGAGAAGTGCAGTGCACAAGAACTACAACTCTTGATTGCATAATTTCTAAGTTATTGCCCTTTGTTATTTTTATCCCCTGCCGTTTTCGGCGAGGGGATATAGTAATACCCTTCATCCATCATTCCGTCATTCCGTCATTCTGTCATTCTGTCATTTTGTCATTCCAAGGTTCAGTCACTAAACTTGTCCGGAGCATATCTCCCAAAGTATAACAGCTATCAACTTGAAACTTTATGGGTGGATAGATCTCATGGAGGAGAAGTTAAGTGCACAAGAACTACAACTCTTGCTTGCATAATTTTGGAGTTATTGCCCTTTGTCATTTTTAATACTTAGATTTTGTCCGGAGCATATCTCCTAAAGCATAAAAGCTGTCAACTTGAAACTTTATGGGTGGATTGATCTCATGGAGGAGAAGTGCAGTGCACAAGAACTGCAACTCTTGCTTGCATAATTTCTGAGTTTATGCACTTTGTTATTTTTATCCCCCGCCGTTTTCGGTGAGGGGATATAGAAATACCCTCCGTCCATCATTCTGTCATTCCTTCATTCTGTCCTTCCGTCATTCTGTCATTCCAAGGTTCCGTCACTAAACTTGTCCTGAGCATATCTCCCAAAGTATAATAGCATTCAACTTGAAACTCTATGGGTGGATAGATCTCATGGAGGAGAACTGCAGTGCACAAGAACTGCAACTCTTGCTAGCACAATTTCGGAGTTATTGCCGTTTGTTATTTTTAATACTTAGATTTTTTCCGGAGCATATCTCCTAAAGTATAATAGCTATCAACTTGAAACTTTATAGGTAAATAGATCTCATGGAGGAGAAGTGCAGTGCACAAGAACTACAACTCTTGCTTGCATAATTTCTGAGTTATTGCCCTTTGTTATTTTTATCCCCTGCCGTTTTCGGCGAGGGGATATAGTAATACCCTCCGTCCATCATTCTGTCATTCTGTCGTTCCGTCATTTTGTCATTCCAAGGTTCAGTCACTAAACTTGTCCGGAGCATATCTCCCAAAGTATAACAGCTATCAACTTGAAACTTTATGGGTGGATAGATCTCATGGAGGAGAAGTTTAGTGCACAAGAACTACAACTCTTGCTAGCACAATTTTGGAGTTATTGCCCTTTGTTATTTTTAATACTTAGATTTTGTCCGGTGCATATCTCCCAAAGTATAATAGCAATCAACTTGAAACTTTATGGGTGGATAGATCTTATGTGCACAAGAACTTCAAATCTTGCTTGCATAATTTGGAGTTATTGCCCTTTGTTATTTTTAATACTTAGATTTTGTCTGGAGCATATCTCCTAAAGTATAATAGCTATCAACTTGAAACTTTATAGGTAAATAGATCTCATGGAGGAGAAGTGCAGTGCACAAGAACTACAACTCTTGCTTGCATAATTTCTGAGTTAATGCCCTTTGTTATTTTTATCCCCCGCCGTTTTCGGCGAGGGGATATAGTAATACCCTCCGCCCATCATCCCGTCATTCTGTCATTCCGTCATTCTGTCATTCCAAGGTTCTGTCACTAAACTTGTCCGGAGCATATTTCCCAAAGTATAATAGCATTCAACTTGAAACTTTATGGGTGGATAGATCTCATGGAGGAGAACTGCAGTGCACAAGAACTGCAACTCTTGCTAGCACAATTTCGGAGTTATTGCCGTTTGTTATTTTTAATACTTAGATTTTTTCCGGAGCATATCTCCTAAAGTATAATAGCTATCAACTTGAAACTTTATGGGTAAATAGATCTCATGGAGGAGAAGTGCAGTGCACAAGAACTACAACTCTTGCTTGCATAATTTTGGATTTATTGCCTTGTGTTATTTTTAATACTTAGATTTTGTCCGGACCATATGTCCTAAAGTATAAAAGCTATCAACTTGAAACTATATGGGTGGATGGATCTCATGGAGGAGAAGTGCAGTGCAGTGCACAAGATCTACAACTCTTGCTTGCATAGTTTTGGAGTTATTGCCCTTTGTTATTTTTAATACTTAGATTTTGTCTGGACCATATCTCCTTAAGTATAAAAGCTATCAACTTGAAACTTCTTGGGTGGATAGATCTCCTGGAGGAGATGTGCAGTGCACAGGAACTACAACTCTAGCTTGCATTATATTAGTGTTATTGCCCGTTGTTAATTTTAATACTTAGATTATGTTCGGAGCATATCTCCTAAAGTATAATAGCTATTAACTTGAAACTTTATGGATGGATAGATCTCATGAAGGAGTAGTGCAGTGCACAGGAACTACAACTCTTGCTTGCATAATTTTGGAGTTATTGCCGTTTGTTACTTTTGATACTAAGATTATGTCCGGAGCAAATCTCCTAAAGTTTAACAGCTATCAACTTGAAACTTTATGGGTGAATAGAACTCACGGAGGAGAAGTTCAATGCATAATAGCTACAACTCTTGCTTGAATAATTTTGGAGTTATTGCCCTTTGTTACTTTTGATACTTAGATTTTGTCTGGAGCATATCTCCTAAAGTATATAAGCTATCAACTTGAAACTTTATGGGTGAATAGAACTCACGAAGGAGAAGTTCAATGCATAATAGCTACAACTCTTGCTTGAATAATTTTGTAGTTATTGCCCTTTGTTATTTTTGACACTTTGATTTTGTAGGAGGTTAATTTCTTAAAGTTCAAAAGAATCCTTTATATATTAGGCTTCAGTTTTACTATCAAGCTTTTTCGGCGGGGGATGGCTGTGTCCGACATGGCTCTTGTTCTCATATTGACATAATTATGTCCTGCTTAAAAAAAATATTATTGTGGCCATATTTGGATTCAAATTTGTCTGGTCCTTGACCCATCTACTTTCATGAAAGAACCTAGTCTGATGTTTTCAAAATATTTATTTGATAAATCAAATCTCACTTTTAGTCAATTCAATTTAACTGGTCAAGTCTTTTGTGTTTGTTGAAATCCATCTCTATTCAACCAGGAAATCATTTGTGTTTATAAATTCCTGTATTTCATAATAAATCAGGCCAGAATAATTCAAAAGCCCAAATATTGGACAAATCATAAAAATGATTGTAAAAAGAATTGAAAATTTGATCTACCTCTTTCGGATCAATTCTCTTTCTTTACTTTAATGATTTATATTGAATTTCACCTTTACTGATATTTGTAAAATGTTATTCTCTTAGGTTTAACCCTTGTCATGCTGAACCTGGAATATTCCTGTTTTGGTAGGAGGTATAGACAAAGATCAGCCTGCACCTATGTGCAGTCTGATCTTAGTCTACACCACCTGTTTGTCCCTTTTCAAGGCAGAGTTGTTCATTAGATTAATTTTCAAAAAGAGAAATTGCCCTACACCCTTGGATTTTAGGGCTTTCGGTTTTCTGATATGAGTGCCTTCAACGGCAATTTTGAAAGATGATTTTAATTCAGCATGACAAGGGTTAAATTCTTTATTAAAAATTTGTTAGATGAAAATGCATGTTTATTGCTTTGCTGCTACTGCGGATCCTATCCACTAGATCAAGCCAAATCAAACTTGGTCGGAATGGGTGCTTGGGAAAGGGCAGAGCAATGAAGTTTGGAAGTTATCATGTTTCATGCAGCATAGAGCTGGCCTTGAATTAATCATAAAGAGATTGAGTGTGATTGGGTTGACATCTTTTACCTGACTTTTGAATAGTACTTGAGTTACTCAAACAGATCAACTCCAGCTGATACATGATCTTGACTCAACTATTCTCAATTGCTATTCATGGAGATAATCTGGAAGCAGTTAGGAAGAGATTGAGGCAGTGGGAAAGTGATCATATAGAACTCAAAGAAGATATTCTAGCTGGTTGCAATTACGGTTGATTTTCCACTTCATTTGGACATTGACATGAAATGGTCATGCTAAGGTTACTACAAAGGGGTAGCTAGGATATAGTCAACAGCAGATCAAGGGCATATTGTTTTTCCATGTCTTTCTGTCAATCCATTTGTCTATAAAACTTTAACTAATAAAACCTAAGATTGCCTTTTACTCAAAGCCAATTTGAGATAATATTGCTGGTATTTGGCATGATGAAGGTCATATGGCAAGGTCAAGGTCATTTAAATAAAATGAAACTATAATCAAAGATTACCAATTAATCCAAGCCTATTCAAGATACAGGTCGAGCCTCACTTGATAAATCTTGTTAATATGCATCTGCTAATACCAAGATGAAGGTCATGTGACAAGTCAAGTGTGATGAGGTCGAAATTGGAATATTTGCGTATATGGAGCTTATGTGTCTCACAAATACATCTTTTTTGTTTTCATTCACTTGCAGATGAGAAAGAAGCTTATTTTCATCGATAAGTGATTAAAAATCTAAAAAAAATGTATAAAAACATAAAGTAGATTCAAATGTAAAGTTAACAGGCTTCAGTTAGAAAAGGATGTATTTTGGGGTTTCCCCACTCAAAAATGTAATTTTTATACAAATGTTTTTTCGATGAAGGGGGTCTAACATTATTTGCTTGAGTTGTGTTAAAAGGAAAGTTAAAATTCCCCTCCAAATTAGCTTTTGAATAGGATATTTAAATGACATCTCAATGACCTTTCACGCCTCCTTTTTATGAATAATTAAAATGAATAATTTACAGTGCTTATTGATTTGATAGGTTCAAAGGTATTTAGTTTGCTTACATGTAACAATATTAACTGTCAAGCCAAAATGGATCATTTAACCCTTGTCATGCTGAACCTCGAATATTCCAGCTTTGGCAGGAGGTATAGACAAAGATCAGTCTACGCATCTGTGTTAAATAATGCAGGACCTGATTGGTCTAAATATACATTCATATAAGTTTTGTCCATTCAGAGCACTGCTGACATTTGAAAATTAACCTGTTGATGATCAGGATAAAATAAATCCAAGGTCATTTACTTTAGAGATGAATTTAAAGGTCCAGTCTAAGCAGCCTCTACAATAAAACTGCAATACTGTTGAAAGCAAAATAACACTAATTACAAAAAAAAACAATGGATTTCTATGTTGTGTGTACTCACTTGTATTGTCTTGTTCAGATACAACTTCTATGAATACTCCACCAATAGGTTGATAGTCGTAAACTTATGTTAGATTGCAACTGGGGGCTAAGGAAAGGATGTGGTGGTTGAAATGGTGAGAGAAATACTGGGAAACCATTGTTAGGTGCTCCAGCCTCCGCAATATAACTGAAAAAATGTTGAAAGCAGCATTAAACTCCATTCAATCAATCAATCCATGAATACTCACAACTCATAAACTGGGGTGGTAGGGCAATAATTTGAGGGGTCTGTAGAACACTATTGTAAGTGCCTATAAATATATTGGCACTTACAATAGTCTTGCACTAATCCCTCAATAGGTAAATCTAAAATACTCATATCCCCCCTCTTTAACCATTTCCTGCTTTACAAAATTTTGGACATGTCCAAATTCAAAGGTTTTGCAGACGAAAATTTTAAGTGGATTCAATTTGAAAAATAACCATTCTGTAGGGTAGAAAATAGTGTGGAAAAAGAAGAAATTGCTTGTCAGAAGCAATTTCTTCTTTTTTCACAATGTTTTCTCAATCATAAAATCACAGGCACGTAAAAAGCAGGGATTAAACAGCAAAGGGTTTAACTTCTTTTCCTTTATTTTTCAGAGCTCCCAAGACCCCACCCACCGGTAGTTGGCAAGGTGACGCATTTCAGTATATTACTATACTGGGATGATGATCTGGAGGCGGCCATGAATAACCGTGTAAAGGAGGATGGACGAGTACGAGTCTGTCTACAAGAACTGGACAAGTCCGGAGAATGGGGAAATGTTTACTCGTAAGTTTATACAGAATTTACATTGTATCGTATTTTGAGAGATCCATACAAAACTATAATTCGCGCCTATAAATTTATAGGCACTTGCCATAGTTTAGCGCTGAATCATTGATATAATAGTTTTAGACTTTACCCTTAATCTATTGTTAAAAAGACCCAAATTATATGTTTGTATTTCTTGCAAAAAAATTCTGTGTTGTTAATTCTTTCCGTCTGTTTCTTTTTTTAACAAAATTATTTCAAACTGATTTTGGTCCAATACTACATCAAAAAATTTCTATTTTAGTACGTATTGAAAGGCCAAGAGTCATGGGTTCTAAACCAATTACAAGGGTATATCCTTTCAGACATTTGTCAGCCGCCATCATAGTGCTGTTGGTAGTGCGTTGGACTTTCAAGACTCAATCTGGAGGTCCAGAGTTCAATCCCCGAAGGAGGCACTCATCTTTTCTGACTATTTGTCTATCACCAATGGGTTGATGATTGTAGGCCTATGTGAGATGGCAGCTGGAAGCTAGGAAAGGATGTAATGTTAGTACTGGTGAGAGAAATACCAGGAATACATTGTTAGGTGCTCCATCCTCCACCATATAGCTGAAACATTGTTGAATGCGGCTTAAACCTCCATTTAAACAAACAAATTCAGACATTTATCTCCCACCAAAGGGAACCTAAGCAAAAGCAAAGAAAAGATGCAATTGGTAGAACTGGTGACAGAATCCATTGTTAGTTTCCCCATCTATTGCCATATCACTTAAAAACTGTTTGAGCTGTGTTTAACCTCATTAAAAAAATGGCCAAGAACAATATGTTAAGAAAAGGCAAGTATCAAATAATCACTTGTCAACATTACTGTTACAGTTTGTCTAAAGTGACAAGGGAGACTGCTCTATATCATATCTCTGAATTTGTAATAGCAGTTATTTCCCTTGAATTTGATAGTGCAACAAAGGCCATATCTATCTCAAATATTTTTCTTTTTCAATAAATAAATATTTTTGTCTTTCTCTAACTCTTACCCCTTGTTATACTGAAATAAAGACCTTTCAAAATTTGATTGAAATCAAACTGCTGAAAGCACTGAATGCACTAATTATGAGTCAATATTTATTAAAAAAAAATTCAAAACTTTTCTGGTTAAAAAGGAAAATCATATGGTATGTACTAAGAATCAGACTGCATATGTCTGCAGGCTGATCTTTGTCTACACCCTCTCCCAAAGCATTTTTAGCATGACAAGGGTGTCAAATGACTTCTAAAGGGAGCTTTTGTAGAGGGTCATGTAGGCCCTGTCTGACCTGAGCAGACTGTAAAATGGTCACCCCGTTTCCAGACTTTAAAATTGTGCACTGGTTCAAATTCAGAAATCGCATACAGTTTCTTGTGTTTTTGCTGTATAATAAATGTCAATCTGAATTGGAAAAATGTGTTGATAGAAAAAAAAACTACTCTGTCATTTTATGGACTAAAACATTGTAGCTACAGTTTTCAAATTGTATTCTTATGAGGCTTCACCAATATTTCTCAAAAATAATCAATAATATTATTGATTATGTACGTGAGATATTGAAGATTGATCAATACAGGGCTCATGTTTGACCCTTAAACGAGGGTTTTGACTCCCAAAAATCTGAAAATATCTTAATTTGACCTCTAGAAATTTCTCCAAAGGGGTCAATTTTACCCCCTTGAGAGGAATTACTAAGGATCAAAATATGGTTTTATACGCAAGATTTTCACAAATTACTTTTTAGAGTTCTAAAAATTTATCAATTATTTCATTTCATTATAAGAAACAGTTAAAGTGACTCTTAAATATGCACTATTCTACAAATGATTTGCGTTTTCAGTTGTTTTGACTCCTTTAAAATTCAGATTTGACCCCCAGAATTTCTTAGGTGAGGAGTCAATGACTCCTTATTATCAAACACCAACACAAGCCCTGTCAATATATTAAATATTATTACCAATAATTTTGATTATGTATGAGCTATTGTGATATTCATGGATTATACTCTTTGAAAAGAAACTAAAGCTGTCAGTCTGTTGAAAAATTGACAGCTTTGAGATAATTATGAATAAACCCCATACTGGATTGAAAGAACTATTATCTTGTCATGTCAGTTTTATGTAATTCAAAATTAAACAAATTTGAAGGATCAAGTTGGAAGGGTTGAATGCCTGTTCTAAAAACGAATAAAAAAGTGAGAGGGAAAGAGAAATTGCTTGATAAAAAATCCTATAGAGTTTGCATTATGCTTTTCCGCTTGGACAAGATTATTTAATTGTTTCAAAGTTTAACCCCTTATCAGGTGATAAAATTTGACACTGGTTTAAAATGATTGAGTTCACAGTGATAAATTATCAAGGGGGATAACTCAAGAAGCATTTTTGTAAGAGTAGTGCCCTTTATTTTAACTTAGATATCTTTCATGGTGTCTGTGATCTAGACCGTAGAGCGTCGGCTTCTTGAACCAAAGGTCCTGAGTTCAATTTCCCGAAGCGGGTAACGATCTTGGTTCTTTCATTGGCCAACACCTTCGGCGCGAGTACTGGTTAATTTTCCAGGAAGCAGAATCGAGAGGGATTTATCTTAGTTGTAAGAACTTGTGTCCCAATCGCTGTAAAATAAATAGGTTTAAACCAGATATTTTGCACCTAGTAAGTCAAGTGTTGGCACCCGCATACAGCTCTTTGTTACAGTTGAACTAAAGCATTTTTGGCAGTTACATATAGCATTTCTTAAATACACCGTATAGAAATATTAAACTTAAAGCTGTAGTTATAAGATAGTGTCACATGAGGAAAAATAAAATTCAAAATGATTGGCTATTTTGGCATAGAGAAAGCTGAATGCCATCATTGAACTTTTTGAATTCTAGAAGCATAAGTGAGAAGACTGTTTTGTTTGTCATTCTTGGAAATATGTGACCCGTCACACGAAAAGGGACCATCCAGGTATTCTGTAAAATGAATTATTGAAAAAGAGATTTGATCCAGCATAGGTCAACCAGAAGTAGCATTTCAAAAATTCTTTCACTGGAAGGTAGATTGATCATTCTAGATTCCTTTAACTAGAATTTCTTTGCTTTTTAAGGGTTTATTATAATCAAGCACACAAAATGATTGCATTATAAATAGAATAATATGTTAGTGTCTTAAAATATCAATGTTATCAGATTCTGGTCTCTGCAGTGAGAAATTATCATGACTCGGCAAAGCCTTGTCATGATAAATTGTCCCAACCTCGACCAGATAACATTGTTATTTTAAGTCATAAACATGTTATTCTCTATATAAAACAGTTTTTTTAAAAAGGCTAAAACATATTGTGTTGTAGTCATAATTCATAATTTAGGACATAAAAGGAACACAAAATAAAGAAAACTTGAACATGATCGTCGTGCAAAAACTTTGACATTTTATGATATCTCTGGTTCTACTGAAAGCATTTACTTGAAACTTGGCACACGTGTTCACCATCAAAAGAGCAACCTTTACTATCAAGGGGGATAACTCTAGATGCATTTTGAACAAATTTTGCACCTTTTATGTCTAAGATTTTTCCCACCATCCAGCACTCAACAGCCGAGTGTAGGCACCCGTAGGCGGTGCTCTTGTTAAAAAAAACCCAACAATATTGAATATCTTTAATTTGAGGTGTACTTCCTCTAAACAATCATACAAATGATTGTTTAGAGGAAATTCATCTCAAATTAGAAAAGAAGTCTGAAAGAGTTCCTAAAAATTGGGCATTTGAACCGGGTTTTCTTAGTAAAAAATGTAGGGGAGCTACTATTAGGGAGTGCCTTAATTATTATAGGAAATACAGTAAAACAGTTTTGTAAAAAGGCAATTACATATTATGTTGAAGTCATATTTCATAATATAGGGCATAAAAGGAACACAAAATAAAGTAAACTTGAACATGATCAAGTGTTTTTCAATCAGTTTATTGGATTTTATTGTGGGTTATTTATCAAAGGATTTACACAGTTGTAATTCTAAAAGAGGGGAAATTTTTCATTCTGCCTTAGAAAATCTTTAACTAATCTTGCATTAATATAAACTGATCCTACATTAAACTTTGTCATGCTGAATTAAAACCTTGGCAAAATTGCACAAAAAACAAAGTGCTGAAGGCACTGGATGCATTAAATGAATTGAAAATAAAAAGACAATAAAAAAAAAACGAGATCACGTTAGCAAGCCAAAGATCAGACTGCACATAAATGCAGACTGATCTTTGTCTATACTTCCTGCCAAAGCAGAAATAAACCACACTCAGCATAACAAGGGTTAAAAGATTGCAAAAGTTTTATTCAGCCCTTAATATCAAATTGAAGATATATGTGTGATCCGTTCTCCGTGAAATCCTGTTTAAATGACTATGTAAGTAAGTAATGCTTTATTTCCAATTTTGGGCCAAATGGGCATACAATTTTCAGATACAATATTAAAAAAAAGAACAATTGACATTAGACTTAAATCCAATTCTAAAAAAAATTAATGTTTGTTATTCGTAAGACAAGAAAAACATGTCATTTCTGAAAAAACTCATTGCATTAGCGTCTGCCAATTCTTTTAATTTTAAAAATAGTCTACAATTGTTTGTTTTGTAGTATCTGTGTTTGACAACTGAATTTACAAAGTGACGTCATTTAGGCAGTTTTTCCTGGAGAACAGTTCATATAGCAATTTGCATTTGAAGCACTGAATAGAAAACACAAAATTATTTGTTGGGAAAAGAAATCACTGTCCTAAATTATCCTTCTCTTCCAATGTTCTTCTGAGAGGATCACAATGGCTTGGATTCCTTGATCAAATGTTTAAAAAAAAATCTCTACATTTTTTTGTGGTATTGCTTAGTAGGAAAATACTTTAATATAAGCAAAGATGGTACCCTATTTCCCCTAATGATAGCACCCTCCCTAATAGTAGCACCTCTACATTTTTTTTAATAGGAAAAACACACTTCAAATGCCTAAATTTTTAGAGTTTTTTGAGATTTCCTCCCTAATTGGATGTGAATTTCCTCTAAGCAAACATTGTTTGGAGAAAACTCACCTCAAATTAAAGGGAAAAGAAAAGGGCATAAAAGACATCAAATTATTATTATATTTTTTTAATCAGTAAATTGACGAAAAACAACATGCAAGATTGCAAGAACTAGTTTTATAGCACCACGCATTTATGGTGTTTTTTAAATCAGTAAATTAACTAAATAAAAGCACCCCAACCATGCTCTGTATAGCTCCTGGGAGCATTTATTAGAAGAAATACGGTATAAATATTGTTTGGCAGAACAACTTATCTTACAAGAAAAAGTTACCACATCACATTGGAAGTAATACTTTCTGCATGATGAGAGTTGCTGCCCTTGTATATAACCACAGACTCTGACTGGGAATCGTAAAGTGTTGACGAAAAAGAACATGCAAGATTGCAAGAACTAGTTTTATAGCACCATTTATGGTGATTTTATGAGACTGGGACATTTCAAGTAACCAGTTGATAATCAATCACCCGTATTGGTCAGTCAATACTGTTGTGATAGGAATTAAAGAACTTGGATTTGTCCACTCACTGTAGAACGACATACCTTCTTGGAGCTTAAAGTTCACAAAACACAGACATTGAGCCCTTATTTTGAACCAAATTTCTTAATTATAAGTCTTCGATATGAATATATTTGGGTTGTTTTTCTCTACAGATGATCTGGCCAAAATTAATACCTGTATTAAGCCACCATTGTCTTGAAATGACTGACCAAATGCATTATTCTCTTTAAAAGTGGACTTTTCAATACATTATCATACTGCATCCTAAAATATTTAAACTTATTAGCATTTCAAAATTTTGAAGTACTTTTCCAGAGACTGATTTAAAATTTTAAAGACTATAATACATATACAAACAGAAAATTTGTCTGGACTCTTTTTTACTACATAATGTTAAATGCATGAATCAACCATACCTTTCAACTATCTGTCATACTTATAATATGATTTTAGAGCATTTCATTTAGGCCAACATTGAAAAATTCATGAAGCCAAGCTTTTCAAGTTTTAGTCATGGAACATTTTTCCACCCATTAACAAAAATAAGGGGGACAATTGATTTTTTGTTGATTTAAAGACCATCAGTGTAAATAGGTTTTCTCGTTAACAAAACATTGTTATAGTGGTAAGAGATAATTTTCTGTCCATTATCGGAGTAATGTTTGTGTACGAGGATAAATAATGAAACATATCTGTAAAGATTGGAGGTTTAGAATATTGACACTAAATAGTGGATTTATGGATTCCAACTCTTAGGAAAAATGAGCTTGTGTGTGACATTTCCAACAATTTCATATGTGGGTGATAAACAGACTTTGAGCAGAACAGAAAATGAAAAATGCTATAAGAATATATAACGGCAACCTGAAGAGACGTTAAGACCTTATCTATCAATATAGTGCATAGTGAAAACTCAGATCAGGCTGATCTGAGTCTTAACATTGCACACATTTGAAATTGTTGGAAATGTCATGCACAGACACATAAATGTGTCTTACTCTATTTGTGAGGAATTTCCTTGTTTGTGTTAAGTTCATACTGGTGGATTATAAAACATAGAAGAAAAATGATTTTAACATCAAATAAATTTTAACACTCCTAACACTGTTCATGACAAATGTCTATTTGACATCTTATATACTAAGATCATCCTGCACAAATGTGGAACCGCATTGCGTTTAGAATACAGAAGTGCTTGCTGCCAACTGTGTTTCTATAGCAAGTAGTCTATCACCGCAAGTTATTTCCGAAAATGACATGGTTGTTAGGAAAAAAATAGGAAAAAAATAACTTGACTCAAAGCTTAATCCAACAAAAACCCTCAAAAACATTTTTACATTTTTAAAATGAAGTATATATTTTTTGTTATTCATAAATTCCCACCTAAAATGACTAAATATTTAACCAAAAGAAAAATCACAAGATTTTCTTAAAAATGGATTATATATTATAGTCAAGCAATCCGCCATTTTTGTTTCCTATGCTTGTCAAATTGTGAGGTTCCTTAATTGCTGATTTTTGCAAGTGCCCCAAGCAAGTACACCTTTCGCTGGATAGGAAAAAGGAAAGCCCTTGCTTACATTTGAACAATGGCTAGTGCTTTGCTTTCCTGTACACAGGCTTGTCTTAACATACAATGAGAAAAAAATTGTGCTAGAAAATTGTTGAAATGTCAATTTTATGGAGACACACTATAAAAACCTCTTACAGAACCCCAGGGTTCGATTAGATCATGGCATTACCATTAGAAAGGGATTGGCTTTTTTAGCTCACCTGAGCACATGTGCTCAAGGTGAGCTTTTGTGATCATTGAATGTCCGTCCTCTGTCGTGCGTTGTGCGTCGTCCGGGCGTCAACAACTTAAGTGTTTACACTCTAGAGGCCACAAATATGACCCAATCTTCATGAAACTTGGTCAGAATGTTGCCCAGGTCACAAGGATGAACCCTATCGAAAATGGGAAGGATCCATGCAAAATCAAGGGAAAAGGAGCCTTATTGACAATTTTCTTGTTTACACTCTAGAGGCCACAAATATGGCCCAATCTTCATGAAACTTGGTCAGAATGTTCCCCAGGTCACAAGGATGAACCCTATTGAAAATCGAATGAATCCATGCCATATCACAGGAAAAGGGGCCTTATTGACAAATTTCTTGTTTACGCTCTAGAGGCCACAAATATGGCCCAATTTTCATGAAACTTGGTCAGAATGTAGGCCAGGTCACAAGGATGAACCCTATTGAAAATGGGAGGGATCCATGCCATATCACGGGAAAAGGGGCCTTATTGACAAATTTCCTGTTTACGCTCAAGAGGCCACAAATATGGCCCAATCTTCATGAAACTTGGTCAGAATGTAGGCCAGGTCACAAGGATGAACCCTTTTGAAAATGGGAGGGATCCAGGCCATATCACAGGAAAAGGGGCCTTATTGACAATTTTCTTGTTAACACTCTAGAGGCCACAAATAAGATCCAATCTTCATGAAACTTTGTCAGAATGTAGGCCAGGTCACAGGGATGAACTGTATAAAAATGGGGAGGATCCATGCAAAATCAAGGGAAAAGGGGCCTTATTGACAAATTTCTTGTTTATGCTCTAGAGGCCACAAATAAGATCCAATCTTCATGAAACTTGGTCAGGATGTTGACAGGGTCACAAGGATTAATCCTATTGAAAATGGGAGGGATCCATGCCATATCAAGGGAAAAGGGACCTTTATGACAATTTTCTTGTTTAAGCTCTAGAGGCCTCAAATATGGCCCAATCTTCATGAAACTTAGTCAGAATGTTGATTATGTCACAAGGATGGACCCCATTTAAAATTGGATGGATCCATGCCATATCACAGGAAAAGGGGTCTTAATGATTCTTCTTGCTCTAGAGGCCAGCCATTTTTTGGTCCAAACTTCATGAAAGTTGGTTTTTTATTATCTTTTTTACGACATCTGCCTATTTAATTGCTGTGACATCCCAGGGGTCAAAAAGAATCAGGTGAGCGATCTAGGACCATCATGGTCCTCTTGTTATAAGAGTCTAAGCAAAAAGGCAGTCACATCTGTTTCCATCTGTGCCATCAATATTTGATGGTGAGAAAAAAGACCACAAATAAACATAATTCCTGCAAAATATTAACATTTGATTTGTGAATAGGTGCTTAAAATCTCCGTTGAATCTTTAGCAATTTTGAGTTAGTGGGTATAGGCCTTTAAGTATTAGAGGCTAAATAATTTTGCAAAATCACATCAAAAATGGTGGATTTTAATCTCCGAAAAGGAAAATAGGGTTCTCTTGGGGCTCTGTTTGATATTTTACGGGGATAAAAATACAATAAGATGTTTGGTTTAAAACATCAAGACTATTCAAGAGACCAATCTTATTTCCATTGTCTCCCTAATTTAATGTCTGTTTGTCTGTCCATCCGTTCATCTGTAGCTTCAATGGCTCTGCTCAATTTCTCAGAAACTAATGGATAGATTTTTTGCAAAAGATATGCTGTCCATTTACTCTTGACAGATTTATGGCCCTTTGATGTAAAAATCTTTTCCGCTAAGTTCTCAACAACTACTGAAGGCCAATTTGATTCAACCCTCACAGAATGTCCTAGTATAAGTCAGAGATGTGCATATCCTGTTTTACGTTACAGTCCATTGACTTTTGGCAGAATTATGTCAGTTTCTGTCTGTAGCTTTTAATTTCTGAAGCAATTTCTAGGTAAAGCCTGAGGAGATTAGATCTAAGCCCTAATACATGCTGAATATATTAAATTTTGTTTCCAATAAATTGTCAATTTTAGGGACATTTCAAACAGTGTGGATCAAGTTTTTTTCCACAATTATCAAAAAAGAAATCAGGCTTTGTAGGGCTAAGGTCAGCCTATTATTTATGCAGCCTGGTCATGGTGTATCTTTAAAAGCTTTATAAATAATCCAGAGGTAGCTTCATGCCATGAACAGCAAGAGAAGCCACAAAATTCCTGTTGGAGTACTCAATTGATCCTCATTGTGCTCCCAAGGAAGTATTCTAGGGTGTCCACTTAAGAAAATGAATTACCCTCAATAGGTATAAAATGAGCTCTTGACCTGGTACTTGAAGACAGTTTGAAGATTGATGATTGCTTCTGTTTAACAATTAAAGGATCTCAAGGAGTTTGTTATCTATAACTTTAAGATTTGTCATGGTTACTGTTTGGTTGACAAATATTTTTGATCAATATCTACTAATCACTATTTGAGTATTACAGGTAATAGCTCGGCTGTTTTCGGAGAAAACCTGTGGTATTGCTAAAGCCTTTTTTAGAGGCTTCAAGAAATTGTAAAATCACATAAAAAATGGTCCATTTCAACCTCTGCAAATGGGAATGGGGTTTTATTAGAGCATAGGGTTCTATTTAGAATTTTTACAGTACGCGAAAGAGTTAAATTTTGCTGTCCACTGACAGCTCTTGTTCTCTTACATCATTAAGAAAAGTCATAACTGATTTCCGTGGTTTGATAGTACACTAAAGTCTCAGTGTGGTCTTGTTTGAAATTGATTCAAGATATATGCTCATACCTAAAGACTAAGTCAGATTCTGATTCATCAAGAAACTACCGTCCGCTTGAGTCTGGTTGGTTTGTACTACGTTTAGTTTGTATAAATTGTCCTAGACCCTAAATGAGCTATGAACTATTGAGAGTTTACTGTATATTAGTATGTTAATAGTAAATTAAGCTCGCTTTTCTGCGACATTATTTAAATGCTGCTATTACCCTTAGCACTCAGAATGGTCGAAGTTTGCCATCCACTGACAGCTCTTGTTCTGAAATTTTTTTACCTGATTTCCTTGGTTTAAAAGCATATTAAGCTGAATTCAAATTAGTTTGATATAAATAATTTTGATGTATATTAAGTGCTGAATAAGGTTGCTAAGCTTAAATTTAGTAAGTGTCTGTAAAATATATGAGCACTATATAAAAAAACATTTTAGCACTAGAATATTGGGGTCTTTTTTTAAAACCAAAAAATTCAAATTCTATGTGCAGGGACAAATGACACTGATATTGGATTGAATAAAAAACTTAAATTAGCATGAATAAAAAGATATAAAAAAAATCTATTGTCATGTAATTGATGACTAGGATATTCTTTTGTTCTGAGGTACAAAGAGGGCAGGGTTTTTAACTGACTTAATTTAACATGGATGTGTCTAGTTAATATATTTTTTTAGCTCTGCAAAAAAACACACAAAAAAACAGGGTTCTAAACTATTGGCTGGGGCTGAGTATGATTTTTTTTTCCAAACAAATGTCTTGTTTAGGACATTTTGAAAAGTCTCAGGTTCAAGATTTTCCCACAAAGTTATGTAAAAAGAAGGTAGTATAGGCTTAGATCAGCCTGCACATATGTGCAGGCTGATCTTAGTCTTCAATATCTGCCAATGCTTGGTTTACAATAGGACAGCTGCAGAAGGGCTAAATGGTTGGGAGTTAAACATAAACTATTTCATGTACTTGGATACTGTACTGCAATTATTTGTTAAAATGGACAGCGCAGAACGTTGACTGGATAATCTATTGGGGATAAAACTGAAGTGTCAAAAAACTATAAAAACCTATTTGGGTTTAAGGATACCGAACTTTATTGGGGGTGCAAGTGATTAAGGTGCCATATAAGGAAATAATCTGAAATATTACAGATTTTTATGGTGTTTTGGAACTTGCTAAAACATGATGGATCTCTTGTTCTATCTGCATACATATCAGATAATCTAAGCAGATTTTCTTCATAGTTATTGTCTAATTGAATAATAGAGGTTTATTTCTAAAGTATTGTAAGTGTCCAATAATAATGTTATGATCTTACAATAGTTTGTTATTAAGCCCTTTATAGTTTGATTGGTTTTTCAATGTGTATTTCTTGTCAGAACAATTGCTGTAGATTGTGCAGAAAGCAAAAATGATTAAATTGTAATGTGTGAAGTTTAAAATTTACACATATTTGTTTTTCAATTTTGTGCTTCTAGAATTATGGTGTACTTAAATGGCAGAACTTGAGTCTTTAGAAGTTGTTCCTTGAATGTAGATTCATACAGTATATTAGTGATGAAATAACAGTGAAATAAATAGTAACCAATCTAGCAAAATTAGTATAAACGGGAATAGTAGAACCGAATTTCAACAATTATTGTGTCTGCCAAATCAGAATGATGGATGACTGGGGTGGAAGTGGACTTTTTAACCCCATCGAGGATGATTTTGGGTAAGAATTTATTACAATTGTTTTAAATTTAACGCTTGTCATGTTGAATGAAAACCTTGGTAAAATTGAATTAAGTTCAAAGTGTCGGACAGCTCTGTTTTGAGTCAGTGCCTATTTGAAATACATTTTGTTTAATATTTTCTGCTCTAAAAAGGAAAATTGGGGCCCGAGGTAATAAAACTTTTCTCATTCTCAAATTTAAATTTTAGATAAAAGATGTAATTCTGTTCTTATGCTCATTTTTAATGTATTAACATAAAAATTTATATATTTAATGAGTTGTTATAAATTAATATTATCTTTAATTTTCATACATTTATTTGAATTTTGAATTTGAGAAAATTCTCATTTGAGCCTGATAAAAGTTTTATAACCTTGGGCCCTGATGGTAAAGACTAAGATCTGACTGCACAATTATGTTCAATCACATTTGGCTTAACTAAGGGCCAAGTGATTAACTTAAGATATATATTTTGAGTACTTATTTGTCAAGCGAATGGTCTGTTGTCTCAGTTGGCAAAATGGGGAAAAATGAAATGAGCCTTTGTATCAATATTTCCAACAACTTCACTTAAAGATTTTGCACTGGCTTTACCCAATCTTATCCGTACCTCTAGTCTTAGCCCCATTTCATTCTTTCAGCAAATATTCTTATTTTCATGATGATATGTTGTTTAGCCTACATATTGTCTTAGATACATCATGCACCAAAGAAATCGTTTGAAATATCATGCATGGGCCCAAATAATATTCATATGGGGCTCACTCTGCTTAGTGTGTAGAGAGATATACATTAAGTTAGCAATTAACTCTCCTAATAAAAGTTTCCGGGGTACGCTTATAAGAGAAAATATTGGGTACAGTAAACTTGTTTAAGCCATCTCTGCAGAAACCACCAAAAAGCGGTCATTAAAGAGAAGCAGCTGCTTAATACAATTGTTTTGTTTACAAATAAAAAACATACTTTTTGATTGAATATGCATATTTTTGCAAAATTCTCTATAATCTTGTGTTACTAAAACTCAATAGAATCCTCACATTGAGACAACATAAGATTAATTTTCAATAATTTTTAGACCAATAAAAATGGTCACTTAATAGACTTGGACTAGCAAGCAGCCAGGACTGTCCTTCTTTAGTTGGTATTATTTGTGAAATAACCTTCAGTTTAATAAAGTACTGTTGTACTGTTACAGTTAATGCATGGTTTCATGTTTTTACATGCTAAATGTCAAATTTTGAAATATCACTGTTGGCAAACAGGGATTATAGATTATGATTAAGTCCTGATTTGAAGTGTTTTATTATAATAACAGGTAGAGAATTTCTTGAATGAATGATTAAAAAAAAAACGAAAAAAAACACATGTGACAATACATATACATTTTGAAGTACAGGATGAAAGATCAAAATTGAAAAAAATGTAAATGAGACATAAATGAGTCTTTATTCAGTTTTCTTCTGATAAAGTTCAAGGTGTATGTTTTAAAGTATATTATCTTTTTGTCAGCCCTGAGTGTTACTTATCATTATGACATTTGCAGAGTAAAAGTTTTTGTGGTTTGAAATAGCCATAAAAACTTTGCACATTAAGTAATACATCTGGAAATTTGGTTTGAATGATAAAAACATTTACTTCTGTATAGTGATTTTTAGTTTTATGACATTTATATGATATTCAAGTAAATATGGTAGGATGAGAAAATTGCCTTTTATAAACTATCTCCTTTTACCATATTGAAATGAAACCAATAAAGGAAATGTAACATTCTTATGCAACTGCTTTGATAGATTGGAGGCACCTTGCTTTAACAGTCTCTGTCAGACTGACTGATCATCCATCTGTCTGTCTGTCTGCAAAAACCCAGAAATCAACATGAAAATTACCATATTTCTATTGACCTGAGTACCTCTGTGAACAAATTATTTTCCGTTCAGACAAGGGGACAATGAAACAATTTGATTAAAATTCCATTTATTCAGACAAAATATGGTGAGTCATGGTTGACCCATTGTTGAAGGTCTATCATTGAACCATCTTATCTACATTGCCTCAGTGGGGGATTTTATGTGATGCAAAGCATTTAGTGTAAACTTTTAGATTTTAAACTTAAATGGGGAAATGTCAGGTCTTTTAAAATCTAATTTGCTTGGTAATGATAAAATGAAATTAAAGGGATCAGAACAAAACTATAGTAAAATAGAAATAAAAACTTTTTTATCCTAAAAAATGGTGCTTGGGTTTTCCATTTACTTCCAGTCATATCCCAGCAGATGTAGCATGCCACCTTACAATGGTTTTCTGGTATTCCTCACACCAGTACTACCATTACATCCTTTCCTAGCCTCCTGCTGCTATCTCAAATGGGTTTATCATTATGAACCCATTGGTGGGTGGTGGGTTTCAAACCAAACTTTAGATTGACAGTCTGATGCGCTACCAACTGTGCTATGATTGATGCTTTGAACCTTAATGGAAAACAAGGTGGCAAGTTTCACAAGATGTTGATTACCTTGCTGGATGTCTTAGTATGAAAAACTACAAAGGGGAATAACACAAAAATAAAGCTATCTAGGGTTATGGTTCTTGTGCACTTCACTGTGTCTTCATGAGGGTTTCAATTCAATTGGACATGGGTGACAGGGTTATGCTTGGGGCAAAGAAGTGGAAGCCTCCCACTAGAAACCTGGCACTTGACGCGACTGGTGACCACATAATATGTCCTGTCTTAAGATGAACATATTAGGATAATTGGTCCTTCAAAATCTAACACACTTGGTAATGATAAAATGCAATTAGAGGGATCAGCATTAAACTTGTAAATGCCTTTATATTTATAGGCACTTACAATAGTTTTGTGCATTCCCCCTTGAATTCTTACCAGACTGGTAAATTTTGCTTTGTGACTTTGATCGCAGCATCATGAATTTATACTGGAATTTTTTCAAGAGCTGAACTTTTAGAGTAGTAAGAGAAATGGTTCTAGAACGTTGCATGTCTGTAAATATATAAAATTTAAACCAAGGTTCTAGAATAATTTCAATGCCCCCAAAATGAGATGCATCTATCTGTAAGTGTGTGTTAGGCGGGGGGTGGGGTGTTAGAGGGGTGCATGTTTTTCTTCTTATTCAGAGCACAATTTCTACATTTGTGGATGAATTTTAAATATTTATTGAAATAACCATGGCCAGTGGAACCATTTATTTAAAACAAATGGTTTAAAATGCCTTTAGTTCATTTGAATATTTAATCAGTCTACCTTGATCAAACTACTTAAAAAATCAAATTTACATCTCGTCAGATTAAGGCAGGTGCTCACAATGTCAAGTAAGGATTTAAAATATTAGTCCTAACAGTTAAATAGAGGTCAATGGCGATATCATATTCAATCATTGTATATGACAGGTCATAAAGGCAATCTGCATTGTATTGTTTGTCTGGTTTAAATGACTTTGACATGCTGAATTTAATATCATATGCTATTGAAGACACACCTTAATGGGTCGGACGAAAATAAGGATGTGACGGGCAGTTAAATTTTTTTTTTTTTCATTTTGCCAATAAAAACAGCAGAGTCTGGGGTCAGAAACACGGTCGGTCGGGTTAGCAGAAACACAGCGGGTTTTTTTACGCCTTACACGGGGCATGTAAAAATTAGAGGTTGATCATCAAACTCGAGGAAAATTGGGGAGGGAATGAATTGAATTCAAAGCTGAAACAGTTTAAAAAAGCTGTAATTTTGATGCTTTGTGCATTTCAGACATGATGGCCATTGTCATATTATGCAGTTGGTAGCCCATCAGACTATAATCCAAAAAGTCCAGGGTTAGATCCCCTATGGCAACCCTTTCAACAATTTCTCTTCAACCAATTAATGGGTTGATAACCGTAGACCTATGTTGGATAGCAGCTGGAGGCTAGGAAAGGATGTAATGGTAGTACCAGTGTAAGAAATACCAGGAATCCATTGTTTGGTGCTCCAGCCACCCTCTATATGACAATAAGTTTGTTTAAAGTGACATAAAACCCAATTCAATCATCAATCAACATTTTGGACAGAGGCATTGTACTAAAACTGTAAAAGACAAAAACACTGCATTTGAATGGGCCAATAAAAGTGGCTGGGTGCTGATTGGAGGATAAAAAAGTTTCTGTTTGAAAAATGGCAGAAAAATGGCATAATTTAAAACAAAATGCAATTAGAGTTGTAACCCTCTTTCATTGCAGTGGTTTGATTGTGAACATGATATTGTAATTTTAATTGAATGTCTTTTCTTAAATCAAAGATATATAGAAACATGTCAAATTAAAATCTTCTCATGTTAACAACAGTAATGGCGCTGATTATAATACTGTTATAGGCGAATTTTCAACACTGAGTTCAGGAATTTATATTTAAATATATTTTTCTCAGCTCCTTCCAATCTGGAAGTCACGGGTTTGATCCCCGGTGGCGGCAAATATCCTTTCTGACGTTTGTCTCTCACCAATGGGTAGATAATTGTAAACCTACGTGAGATAGCAGTCAGAGGCTAGGAAAGGGTGTAATGGTAGTACAGGTGAAAAAAATACCACGAATCCATTGAAAGGTGCTCCGGCCGCTGCGATATAACTTCAAAATCGTTGAAAGCGGTGCAAAACCAATTCAAACAAACAAAATCTACCTATAATTCAGACCTGTGTTTAGGATGACAAAACGGTGCAAACAGTTATAGTTCCGTAATTTAGAGTGAGTGATTAAAGGTCAATTTTGTCTATACAGGTATAGACAAAATTGACCTTTGATCACTCACTTAAACTTGTGAATTTATATCCAATTATTCCCTGCTTTGAATGTGCAAAGTGAATGCAGGGCAGGTTTAGCCAAATTCAACTCTAGAATTGCATGTATGTGAACTTAAAAGAACTGACTTTAAACCGGTAAATGAATTCTATGATTGATCTTCACAATGACAATTGTATGGATCAGTGCAAAATTTTTTTAAGTGCCTATGTATTTATAGGTACTTACAATAGTGTTGCACTGACCCCTTGAATAATTTTTATGCCCCCGTATCGAGAGATCAGGGGCATATTGTTTTACTCATGTCCGTCTGTTTGTCTGACTGTCTGTCCGTCCGTCTGTCCGAAAACTTAACCAAACATAACCTTTGCCTTTTCTCCATAAGTATTTGACATACAAAGCTGTACACCCAAGTGAAGGTCATGTGACAAGGTCAAAGTCATCTGTCAAGGTCATGTGACAAGGTCAATGTCATCTGTCAAGGTCAAACTTTAAAAAAAAATGCTGTTCCGGGGGCATTCGTGTTTCACAAACACGTCTTGTTTTTCTTTCAGCTATTTTATATCAACATCTTGTCAACAAGAAAAATGAATAAAAGCTGAAATCAATGATTGTAAGCCTTGCGTGATTGATTTGTTCCTTGTTTGACAGACATTGATCTGATTTATGGACAAGTATTGCTCAATATGGGTGATAGGGAAATTAAAAACAATCAAAAACAAACATCCTGGGGCATTTATGGAAATTGGCAAATCAATATGCTGTCTCAGTGATAAGCTTTTACTGTATTTTGTGGCAAGATGTTGAGACGCTCTTGAGACAATCAGACTCTTTAGCATGCTTTGAGCTTATTTTCAAAGCCTGATTATGTGAAATCGGAAGCAATGATCAGGGGTTTGGAAATCGATGGCTCAGCACAAAACAGTTGTAACTCCCTATAGACATATAGGGAGTTACAATTGTTTCATGCTGAGCCATCAAAATGTGCATTTTCTTCACTTGTCCCTGGCTTAGTAAAAGATGATTTTCTATTTGTCTAGGATCAAACTGAACTAAAGTTTACAAAAGAAGAATACCAGTAAATAAATTTTGAGAGAACATTTTCAAATCAGGTGTTTTCAGAGAAAACCCAAGGTATAACTTAGCCTTGGTGTCGCTGTTGTTGTGCAAAAACTTGACATTTTGTGATATCTCTGGTTTTATTGAAGGCATTCACTTGAAACTTTGCACATATCATCACCATCAAAAGAGCTACATATACTATCAAGGGGAATAACTCTAGGTGCCTTTTGTGCAAATTATGCCTCTTTTTATGCCCCCGTATAGAGAGATCGGGGGCATATTGTTTTACTCATGTCCGTTTGTCTGTCCGTCTGTCCATCCGTCTGTCCATCCGTCTGTCCGAAAAGTTAACCTTGCCAATATCCTCAAGCCTATTCAAGATACAAAGCTAATATTTGGCATGATGATAGATCTTAATGATCCACATCCGCTGGTACCAAAGTCAAGGTCATGTGACAAGGTCAAGGTCATCTGTCAAGGTCAAACTTTGAAAACTTAACCCGAAAACTTAACCTTGCCAATATCTTCAAGCCTATTCAAGATACAAAGCTAATATTTGGCGTGATGATAGATCTCAATGATCCGCATCTGCTGGTACCAAAGTCAAGGTCATGTGACAAGGTCAAGGTCATCTGTCAAGGTCAAACTTTGAAAAAAATGCCGTTATGGGGGCATTCGTGTTTCACAAACTCATCTTGTTTACTTAGAATTTTATCCACCAATATTCAATAGCCAAGTGTAGAAACCTGTAGGCAGTGCTCTTATTTCAAGACATAAAGCTAAGTTATTTTTAATACCAATTTAATACCATCGACCTGGGTATTACTTGGTCTTGAAAATGTACCTATCTGCTGGTAGAAAAACCTATGTCCTACAAATTCAGCATAATGCATATGTGACCCATCATGCAAAAAGGGACCATCTGGGAAGAAGTGAGTAAAGTGTCGACTCTTGTCAGACTGCGCAGATTGCACAGACTGACTAGAGTAGAAACTTTTCACACTTTACTCATTTTTAGCTCGGCTGTTTTCGGAGAAAACCCGAGGTATTGCTTTAGCCTTGGTGTCGTCGTCGTTGGCGTCGTTGTCGTCGTTGTCGTCGTCGTCGTGCAAAAACTTTGACATTTTGTGATAACTTTTAAATGGTAAGTGATAGGGCTTTCGTATTCCACATGATGATTGCCTGGGACAAGGCCTTTCTGTTGGTGCCAAGTTCAAGGTTATCAGTCAAGGTCATTTTTCAAGGTCAAACTTGTGAAAAAATGTAAAAATTTTGACAAATTGCCATACTTTTGAATGTTTAGTGATATGGTCTTAATATTTCTCATGATGATTGCCTAGGACAAGCACTTTCTGTTTTTACCAAATTCAAGGTCTTCAGTCAAGGTCAAGGTCATTTTTCAAGGTCAAATTTGTAAAAAAAAAACCCCAAAACTTTGACATTTTGTGATAACTTTTGAATGGTTAGTGACAAGTCCTTCATATTTCACATGATGATTGCCTAGAATTAGGCCTTTCTGTTGATACCAAGTTCAAGGTCATCAGTCAATGTCAAGGTCATTTTTCAAGGTCAAACTTGTGAAAAAAATGCAAAAACTTTGACATTTTGCGATTTCTTTTGAATGGTTAGTGATAGGTCCTTCATATTTCACATGATGATTGCCTAGGACTAGGCCTTTCTGTTTGTACCAAATTCAAGGTCATCAGTCAAGGTCAAGGTCATTTTTCAAGGTCAAACTTGTGAAAAAAATGCAAAAACTTTGACATATTGAAATTAAATTGAATGGTTAGTTATAGGGTCTTCATATTTCACATGATGATCGCCTGGGAAAAGCACTTTCTGTTGGTTCTTAGTTCAAGGTCATCAGTCAAGGTCAAGGTCATTTTTCAAGGTAAAATTTGTGAAAAAAAAGCAAAAGCTTTGAAATTTTTGTGATATCTCTGGTTCTACTGAAGGCATTCACATGAAACTTGACACAATTACTCATCATCCAATGGGCAATATTTTATTTCAAGGGGGATAACTTTTGAAACATTTTCTGCAAATAATGTCCCTTTTTCTACTTAGTTTTTTCACCATCCATTAGTTTTTTTACCATCCAGCACTTACAGCCGAGCGTTGGCACCCGTAGGCGGTGCTCTTGTCTGAATCTAGAATGATCTATCTACCTTCAAGTGAATTTTTTTTAAAATGCTGGACCCAATCTCTTTTTCAAATATTCATTTTACAAAGTTCCCAGTTGGTCCCTTTTGTGTGATGGGTCACATATATGAATTGCCCGGCCCAGCATCATCAGAAGGAGGTCGAAAACTTTTAAAAATATACCAGTATAGCCACTCCCCCCTCGTAAAAGTATTTTAGCATTGAACCTAGAGTGACAACTTTGTTTGCTTTTATGGGGGATGACACCACTTTCATCAGTATATTAACCCTGGTTATGCTGAACCCCAAATATTCCTGTTTTGGCAGGAGCTATAGACAAACATCAGCCTGCACATTTTTGCAGTCTGATGTTAGTCTACACCACCTATTTCTCACTTTCAAATCAGAATTGTCAATAGATTTAGTTTTTCAACTAAAAATTGACCAACAGTTGGTACTTTCAGTGCTTTTTGCCCTTTGATTTTGATGAATTTTTTAGCCAAAATTTATTCAGCATGACAAGGGTTGGGTTATATCGGATATGTTTGTTCACCTCATGGCTTTCTGTTGTTTCACTCACCAATACTACCACAACATTTGAATTTTCATCAGAGTGACTAGCTGCCTATCCCATTGAAGCCTACAACACACGCCATTTGCCCTTTGGGATATGATAATAAACATTGCTAAAACCTCATAATTTGTAAGGAATTTTAATGAAAAAATCCCTTACAAACATTGTTACTATAACTTGTTACATCTCGGATAATCAATGAGCTAATTGATCAAGAAAAGACTGGCAGCTCGTAACAATTAAAGTACAAACTAATATTGGTTACCAATTGATTATTCTGGAAAAAAGGTGTGTCGATCTAAGCCATTGGTTTTCTGTCAGTTTTGTAAAGAAGAAGTACTAATCTTGATAGAGCTCTCTTACTTTTATCCTTCTAGGCTCAAATCAAAGGATTAAATTTGAGGGGTCAGTTCAAAACTAGTGTAAGTGCCTATAAATATATAGGCACTTACACTAAGTTTTGTACTAATGTGTCAAAATGCTGAGCTCTAAATTAGAGAGAGTTATATAGTCCGTTTGACTTCTATATGGACCAACATTTCCCCGAAAATCTCATAAATTAATTGACGAAACGCATATTTTTCTTGTCATATCATTTTTTCCAGCTAATACCATGACGAATTTTGTTTTTCATAATTTTTGAATGTAAAATAATGATTTTGTCCGTCCGTCTACATGTTAACTTTCAGCATTTCATACCTACTTGTTACTTTTTTAAACGGAACAGCGAATTGTATAACCAAAAATAGTACTGATTTGCATAGGGGCCGAGTCAAAAGAGTAAGATTTTAAGTAAATTGTTTTACTATAAAATCGAGTTTTTCAATATAATTAAGTTTGTCTAAGATTTTTGCTACCATTGGATATCCCATCGGTGTATATTCTCTCTTTCTTCAAAAACTGTTTGACCAGATAATTGATTATTGATTTTATTCATTCTGAGATGAACCCTATATTTACATGTTAAGACCAATCAAAAAGCAGTATTAAACGAAGTAGTTGGGAATTTCACGAGGAAAACTTGATGAAAAGGCGAGTGCTAACGGTAAAAATCACGTGCTATTTAAGTTTAAGATGACATGACCGTCGATATGCTAATTAGCATGTCCAAATAAGGAATAATGGACATTTCATCTGCCAAAAGTTTAGTATAAAACCATGTGTTTTTACTATATATGTTGACATTTTCTTACTATTGAACAGCCTCCATCACCCCTCGTGTTTAAGAACGGATAATGCGAAAATATTAACATTAACTAGATAGACAAAATCATTATTTTGAAATCATTTTATTTTCAAAAAATATTTTTTGGAATGGTATTAAGATGAAATTAAGATTTTACTACATACAAATCCTTTATTCAAACACAATTTTATGTAATTGATGAAAAGGTTGGTCCATATAGAAATCAAACAGACTATACCAGATAGGTTTAAATCAAGTACTGTATTTGTCAGCAAATGGCTAATAGTAGATAGTGCAACTAACTGGAATCTATAAGCCTCTTGCTCAGAAGAATGTGGTTGTTCTGTTGTGAATAATGAAAGACATTAAGACATGTCTAAGTGTACTACCTAATAAATCTGAAATACTGTTGAAAGTGGTGTTTAAATCCATAGAGAACCTGAGGTATTTAACATTGGCCATATTTTTTTATTGGTATGGGATAGAGCCTTCATATTTCACATGAGAACTGCTTGTGACAAGACCTTTCTGTTGGTACATACCATGGTTAAGGCTGTATGTGAAGGTCAAGGTTATTATCAAGGTCAAATTTGTTGAAAACTTCTTGAAATGATTGTGGTGGGGGCATTAGAGTGTAGCAAACACATCTAATGTTTTTAGCTGTGTGTCAAATAGTGGGAATTGGTTAATGTTCAAGTCAAACTTATTTATGAAAAATGTTCCTCGGTAAAATAAAGCAAAACAAATTAAAAATATCTTGGTTTACCATTTCTGTTATTTTTTATGTTAATTTTTTTGCAAATGATCAAGTACAAGTAAATTAGTAATATCTTTAGACAATAGAATGTAGCCAATTAATCTATTTTGACAGGTTTTCCATTCTTTATCAATGACCCAAATGAGGGTCAAAACTTTCATTTTTTTTGTTACTTAAATTAAAAACAAAGTATATGTGATATAAGGCAAAAATAAAGCTCTGCATTTTGTTTTGGACCTTGTCACTTATTAATCCAGAAATTTCTTGATAAGTTGGAAGCTATTTATAATAACATTGTTACGATAAAGTCCATCAGCATTTATTTTGCAAGTCACAATTCTTTTCTCATGCTCCCATCGAAAGAAGGGATCAACCATGGGTCACTCATTGTATCTGGATGTCCTGTGGGCTGGTGTGCAGTGTCTATTTCTTTGTTTAGAGCATAACTCTGTCCCCCTAAGGAACAGGGATTGTAGTGTGTAATAACCCTAACTCTACCTAGCTTGATTTTTGAGTTATTTCCCTTTGTTGTTTTTCATAAATGAGCATCCAAGACAGCAACAGGCATATCTAAAAATGTGACTAAACTTTGCCACATTGTTTGTCAATAATTCCTGTTATATGCAAATATCCAGTGTTATTTATGATGGACTATGGTATAGTGTGAAATCATTGACATGACTTGACCTTTCCCTTATCAAACTGACTTAGACAGACTTATATGCCACTTATATGTCAGTTATATGGGGCATATAACTGGCATATAAGGCACTTATATGTTGAGCTGAAATGCAACTATGTGAGATCTATGTATATGCCAGTTATATGTCTGGAATTAGTTAAGGTAGCAATCTCTTTATAAGTCCCATATAACTGACTTATAAGCCTTCTTGGGGAGTCAAATGAATGGAGAACATCTATGTCATTTATATGGATAGCTGCTAAGCCACATAGTCACCTGACACATCAGACCAATGAAACCTCTTCTTGTAATCTCAGTTTAAGCCAATGAAACCAAGTGTTATTTATTTATTCAGTTTAGTGGTAGTTTTGAAAAAAATCTAATGTGTTTTCTGTGCTCGGATTATATTGATGTCTAAACAATGAAATTAAGGTAAAAACTAATTGGTATTTCTCTTTTCTAATTCTTTCATATGTAATTGATATTTTTACATGAAATATTAGGTGTACAAATAACACTTAAATCAATATTTCAGAAATATAGAGGTAATGGACAAGAAGTTTTGGGATGTTAAGAAAACTTGTTTTAATTGTGATTCTGTAACACATGCACAGGATTTTTTCAAAGAAGCAAAATGCAGTATACTAATCAATGAAAGCATATTTATGAAATAATAATTGTTTCTTTGAACATAGTGAAAAGAAAGTCCTATTTTTGCTTCAAATTCATAAGTTGCCCAAAGTAGAAAAATGCTAGGCTTACAGGCTAGTTCTTTTCATTGCCAAGTTATATTATAATTCTTTTACATAAACTGTCCTTTCATTTGCACAGCAAGTATTGTTCAAAAGTTAGTTTAGAAGTTGAAAATATTGTACACAGTTTTTGAGACAAAGAAAATAATTTCATCAGAATAAAGTGTACACAAATGCATTCTGGTACTGATTTACTTTTGACATATATGGGACTTATATGCCCCATATAAATGGCATATATGCCCCATATAAATGGCATATATGTCCCATATAAGTGGCATATATGGGACATATATGTCACATATATGGCCCATATAAGTTATTTTCCCCATCCATATAAGTGGCATATAAACCACATATATGTGACTAATATGGCATTTTAGCCATATATGCCACTTATATGGGACATAGATCTCATTTGCATTTAAAATCCTAATCTGTGACATATAAGCCACATATATGGCAAACAACTATGTAACTTATATGCTGCTTATATGGGACATAGATCTAGACATATATGTGACATATAAGGCAATTTCGTAGGGGTTATGCAATGAATAAATTAACCAATGAATACATTTATCATCAAGGGTTTGAATAACAATAATTGTTTTGCACAGCCCATTTCATTTATCGAATTCTATCTCCCAAACTCAAATACGAAAAGCACAAAACGCTGTCAAACGGCCTAAATAGCAAATTTGGTTGAAAATCTAAGACCTATGTGGGATTAGCAAATGGAAGAGTTGGCGTCGTAGAATTCGTACAAGAAATATCGGGCTTCCATAGTTAAGCGTTTCACTCCCCGCAATATGACCGAAAAAATATAAAAAGAGGTGTTAAACCCATTCAGACAAAAAAAAAAACTAACAGGAAAAGCAAATAGTCTAAAACATACTGCAAATCTCTTTGAGAATCGAGTGATCCAGTGATATTCAACACTATTCAAAAGAAAAAAATCTATAAAATGGATTGAAACCTAGAGGAAAATTAAATATGCTGTCATAGTGACTCGAACCACTGTCTTTCGATTTCTGATTCTCTAATCTTTCTACGTGCAATGACAAGTATCTACTCATCATAGTGTCATTTAATAGGTATATATTATGAAACTTGGTTCACGAAGTTAAACGAAACCTAACGGAGATACCATGTGACAATCAGTCTAGCATGTAATGATTGCTAATAGGGTTTATGGTCAGTCATGTCATTGTTTTTACACTATAATACATAATTATGTTATTCACAAAATCAATTTTCTATTTATCATGCAATTAATATACCCACCAAAAATATGTGTGGGTGGGATAGAGGAGGCAGCTTGTTGGTCTGTCTGTCCATAAGTCGGTCAGTCAATCTGTAGGTTTTTTTTGTCCGGAAGTTTTCTCAGCAACTTCTTTGCGACTGTCTAATTTTTCAGACCTTTCAAAAACTTCAAATGAATCAAAGAAATTCAGGTGAAAGTGGTGTTGGTTTAAAGATCATGAATATGCAAATCATTTCTAAAAATAGACTACCTTATATTATTAGGCATGTGATGTCGGGTCAATACAGGCTTAGTTGCATAATGAATATACTATAACAATTTATATTTGAGCCTGTGCCTGACATTTCCAACAATTTCAAATTGCACTTCACTATATGCAATTTGTAGATTATAAGGTTTCGAAGTATCTGTAGACAACCAAGCAGTCTTCTTATTACTCTTTGTGACTGTCTAAGCTGCTAAATTTTTGCTCTTCACACAGATATCAAATTGTTAGAAATGTCATGCACAGGATCATTTTCTAATTTCAGAGGCTACGCAAAACAGCACACTGTTTCTGGACTTGATCCCCAGTCAGAGTATCGATACAGGATGCGTTTCATGAACAGCGCAGGGCATGGTGATTGGAGTGCGCAAGTCAGAGTTTCTACAACCAGTGAGTATTTATACTCATTCAGAATGGCTAGTTAGAAGGATAATTCTCTCAACTAGTTGTTGAACACCATGAGACTAGACCTATGATTTTCCATCCCTTCTGTCTATCTTCCTTCTGTAGGGTATATGTTCTGATGAAGTCTGCATCTCGAATGCCTGGCATATTTTCCTATTATTCCTTTTCTTAGATATAAGCTACCATGTGTTGTTTGCCAATATTTTCCTCCTATTTAAGAAATATTTCCTGAAAAATAAAAATATTATGTTAAGTGAAAAAGTCTTTATATAAGAGGAAAACTATACAAATATTTTCAATTTATAACAGAATCATCACATACAAATAATGCTCTGCAAAGCTCGCCAAGGGGTGTTTTGATAATTAGAAGAAATATGGTACTTTTAGTTAACTAGTATATATTTAAAACTCAATAATTCTTTTCAAAAGAATTCTGAAGAAAAAAAAAGAATTCACTATTCTTTGATAGGAAAATGTCCAAAATATAAGCATGAAATCTTATGTTTCTGTCTTTGTAAATTGCCTGAAAGAAGAAATAAGTCATTCAATGACTGTAGATTATATCTTAATCAATTAAATTTTAAATTATCATACTAAAAATAATAATGTATAAAGCAATTTTTCTACCAATTTTGTAACTCAAATTTTGTTTCCTCAAATTCAAAGCACTGAAGGCTCTGATATTTGAGTAATATTTAAATTGGGATTGCCACTATAAAGTTACTGGTTCAACACCTCAAATTTTACATATGGACAACTTTATTTTGATGAGCAAAAAATCTAACGGTTGGTTTTATCAAAACTACTATGAAACACTAATGCAATACAATATGTCTTGAACAGAGATTTTTAGTAAGTAAAAACATTGTCTTTACATATTCGGCTTATACTTTTATAATATTCAAATGCTCCACAGTTATGGTAACACAATCTAAAAAAATCACTTTTTTGTTGTTGTAACTATAATGTCTATTAGATATGCTGTTCATTGTTTTACTTTATATATAGGGAAATCAAGATAAAAAGAAATTGAATGTCAATTATTGATGTAAACTTAAATCAAATTTCACTGTGTGCAAATCTGTATTTTATGTAAAATGAAATTCATAGAAAAAAATTAAAGTATATTAAAGATATTTTATGCAAAGTTGAAACAAAATTTAGATTATAACTGAATACACAATTAACATATACATGTACACACAAGAAATATTCGCAGATGGCTTATTAGCTAATTTAAGGTTTCTACATTTGTCAAGTTCATGTAAGATCAGGTAAGAATAAGGGTGCATTAAGTTTATTTCTAATTCACTTATTTGATTTAATTAAAGAGATTTTATACTATAAATGCCTCACCTAGAATTTCTATTCACAATGTGTGTTGTATGAAAATGATTATTTTGTTTGATAATGAATATGAAAACTGAAATCTTGTCGAAATGTGTTGTCTTCTAATATCTACATTCTTAGGTACAGAAATTGATCCTTCACAGTGTACATGATATATTACATTGTTATAATTACATACTGTATTCTCTAATAATAGCTCCCTTCCTAATAGTAGCACCCCTTTACATTTTACTAAGAAAACCTACTTCAAATACCTAAATTCTAGGACCTTTTTTGAGACTTCTTTTCTTATTTGAGAGGAATTTTCTTTAAACAAAATCATGTATATGATTTTTTTGAGGAAATTTACCTCAAATTTAAGGGAAATGGGCCTAAAAGACCCCATTAAATGATTTTTGTAAATCAGAAAATGCATATAAAATAAAAGCTTTTATATACTGGCATGAATTAGAACATATTTCAAAAATCACAAGACCAATATGTCACATTTTCAAAGTACATGTAAAAGTAAATTTGAAAATATTGAATATCTATTTTGATTCGATATCTCCTCCTGAGCCACTGGGCTGGTTTCAATGAAACTTCACCAGAATGTTCCTTGGGTGACCCTCTTTAAAAATTATAGGCAAAGTTTTGATTGGCTAATAAGTATGGGTGTGGCTGGAGTGTGGCTTATTTGACCCCAAAATCTTTCAATGGCATCTTAGCCTGAACCACATGGCCAATTTCAATGAAACTTTACCAAAATGTTCCTTTGGTGACACTCTTCCAAAGTTTTTCATTAAATTTTGATTGGCTCATAAATATGGGCATGGCAGGGCAGAGCCTATATTTTGGACAACATCTCCTCCTGAACCACTAAGCTGATTTCAATGTAACTGTGAACAGAATGTTCCTTAGTTAACCCTTTATGACATCTTTAAAACCATTTTGTTCTTAAACATTTGCTTTATTTCAATGCTCAATGGGCTCAATGAAACTGCATGAATGTTCTTTGAGTGACACAGTTAGTTATTTATTCATGAAATTTTGGCTGACCCAAAAAATGGGTGTTGCAGGGAGGGGGTTTATTTTCACTATATAATCTTTAAATTCTTTTTCTCCAAAACCAGCCAATATAAATGAAACATGGCATGAGTGTTTCTTATGTGATCCTTTTCTAAAGTTGTTGGCTGATTGACCCCCAAATAAGGGTGTGGCATTTCGTCTAAATGATTTTCTATATCAATTTCTATTACAATGTATTATGAATAAAACATGGTTTATATAAAAATGAATTAAATTTTGTTAAGAACATAAAACTTAGTGTTTATCGACATCCGAAATATGGCTTACTTTATCTGTGTTATTTATGTGCGCACAAAAAGCCTTTCGATTTGCTTTCAATTCTTTTCTATTTGTTTAGCAATTCAAATATCTTGATATTCATCTGCAGAAATTGTAAAAACTGTGAGAGCAAAGCAAACACATGGAATTGAATTATTGTTCTTTCACTTCTGGGTTGGGCAGGTGATAATGTAGCTGTACAGAAATAGAAAGTTTAACTTGCATGTTAGGGTTTTTCTGTGTAAGATGGATCAATCTTTCCTTTCATGAACAACAAAATTATATTTTCATTTGTGGATTCTGCACTTGTGAAAATATATTTTTGTAGTTTATTAAATGCATGTATAAGCAATAGAGGTTAATTATCTTAATCTTTATTGAAACAAACAATATCCATTATGTTTTCTGAAACAACATACAAAAATATTTTTAAAAGCATATGTCAGAACTGCAGCTTTAAGAGACATGCAGTTGGGAGAACAATCTCTTTGAAAAGTGAACTATTTTGTAATATTAAAAAAATAAATAAATAAAATAAAATTAAAACATGATGTAAAACTACAATTTTTTTGTACTTTAATGATAATGTACTTTAATATAGGCAAAACTGAAACAGATTAACCCTTGTCAAAATTTTCATCAAAATCAAAGGGCAAAAAGCACTGAAAGTACCAACTGTTGTTCAATTTTTATTTGAAAAACTAAAACAATTGACAATTCTGGTTTAAAAGTGAGAAACAGGTGGTGTAGAATAACTTCAGATTGCACATATGTGCAGGCTGATGTTTGTCTATAGCTCCTGCCAAAGTAGGAATATTCCAGGTTCAGCATGACAAGGGTTTAATAAGGATTTGCAGATAATACCACAGTATATATTTTACAGGGTAAATTCTATTCCAGCTCATTGACCTAAATGGAGGTGAAATATATGTAAATGTTTTAATTGTGGTCTAATCTGTGAACAATAAAGACTGGATAAAGTATACTATATTTTGACATGACCATAAAAAATCCATTTTCTATTTGGTTCACCCATTCCAGTACAATATTGCTTTTTATAAATGCTGCTCAAACATTAATATCAGAAAATAATAAGGGTATAACAAGAAATAAGTTGTATCGAAAATCTATTAATTTCCATCATTTTTTAGCTCCACTGGCCGAAGGTCACTGGGGCTATTTTCATGGCCCTGCGTCCATTGTTAGTTTGTCTGTCCATGTGTCAGTCTGTGTGCCATGCAGGTCGTAAACTTTTCTTTTTTTAAAATCTGCTCAGAAACTACTGGATTAATTTCTACCAAACTTCACAGAAAGGATCTTTTGGTGACCTGTTTTCAAAGTTGTTCAAAGTTGTATGATCAAGTGAAAAACAAGGGTTTTATATAGGCGAGGCTAGTTTTCAAATATGGTAATATATGACTTTTCTCAGAATCTAACTGATGGATATCAATCATTATTCTTTGAAATGATCCTTTGGTGACCCTTTATCAGTCTACAAAAAATTATTTTGATCAGATGAAAAATATGTCTTTTATGAGCGGAGGTCAGTTGTCCATGTGTTATATAGTGTAAACTTTGAAAAATAATTTTCTCAGAAAATATTTAATTGATATCAAACAAATTCCACTGGATCGATTCTTGGGTGAACTTTTATCAGACTGAACAATTTTTATACGCCGCCGGAGGCGGACCTTATTTGGCGTCATCTTCTCCGTCTGTCCGTCCGTCCACTTTTCTTGTCAACGCAACTCCTCCTAAGTTTCTGGCTGGATCTAAATGAAACTTCGTGGATGTTATAACTGAAATTGGTAGATGAGCATGAAGTAAGGATTTTATGGTTCATTAATTTTACCCTTAATTATGCCCCCTTAAAACTTAGTATCTAGGGCTTATTGAAATTGCAGCCTTTTGAACACAACTCCTTACTTTTTGTCTTTATTTAAATGAAACTTGGTCAATGTCATCACCATAATTTGTAGATGTACATGGATCAAGGATTTTATGGCTCATTTATTTCCCTAAATTATGCCCCCTTAAAACTTAGTGCCTGGGGCTTATTGAAATTGCAGCCTTGTGAAGGCAACTCCTCCTAACTTTTTGTTTTGATTTAAATGAAACTTGGTCATTTTCAATTTGGTTCTGTCAAAATAAGTAGTGTCTACAATTATTTTCGTGAAACAGCAGCAAAGTGGCGGCGTATTTTGTGACGATGGCACTCTTGTTTGTGATTGGATGAAAAATATGTATTAAACAGATAGTGGTCAATTTTCTGTATGTTTATTCATCAATCATGAATTTGTCTTTATTGTCTGTATTGTTGGTCTAATATAATTATTGAAAATAAAGCCTATGTTGTGAAAACTCACCAGAATTTTCAATGGGTCCATTCTGTTGAGTTTTATACAACATAGGATTATTGGGAATTTCACATTATTATGCTTATTCAATCTTAAAGTATGATACACATTTGTAATGAAAATGTGTATTAAGTGGCCATTTTCTTTAGCGACCTCTTTTTTGCTGGTCCTGTAAGCCCATTAGTGGTACTGTAATTTTTACTGTATATAGATTCAATATTGTTGATCTCATTGACCATTTATTGACAGCTAATTAAGTATTCATTATGTTAGAATTATTATTACTACTGTATTATCCTAATAATAACACCTTCCCTAACAGTAGCACCCATACATTAAAAAAAAACAACAAAAAAAAACAACACTTCAAATGCCTTGCTTTTAAAAAATACTTGAGTCTTCTTCTCTAATTTGATTGGAATTTCCTCTAAACATTCATATGATTGTTTAGAGGGAATATATCTCTAATTAAAGGGAAAAGGCCAAACAAAAAATCATTTCAGTTTCTTTAATCAGTAAATGCAAACTAAATAAAAGCTCCCCAACCATGTTATGTACAGCTCCCGGAAGTGTTTATTAGAAGAAATAAGGTATGTTAAGCAAAGAGGTACTAAATGTTTTGATTTTTCATGCTTCATATTTTATTTTGACTTTGTTGATTTATAGTTACATGTATATGTGTACAAGGAAATCGGGAGTCTTAACCCTTGTCATGCTGAATAAAAATCTTTGCAAAATAAATGTAAAATCAAAGTGCTAAAAGCACTGGAAGTTACCAAATGAGAGTGACTATTGATTTTGGAAATGTATTGTTTTACACCTTTCTGGTTTAATAATGAAATGCAAGTGGTATGAGCTAAGATCAGACTGCACATATGTGCAGGCTGATCATTGTCTATACCTCCTGTCAAAGCAGGAATATTCCGGGCTCAGCATGACAAGGGTTAATTTATTCATGTCTGACAGCAAGCATTGTATTTTTAAACCATTGATAAGTACATTATTTAATTATTTCATGGGTAATTTGAAAACAAGATCAAATGTCAAAACCATTGAACTAAAACAAAGACAATATGCCTTCGTTAATAAATATTCTCCCTTTCATAACCCAGGACTTCAAATAAGGATTAGAAGAATTTCCCCAATCTTTATAATCCTCAGTGTTTGTTTAATGGATTTAAATCATTTAGGATATTTATGTAACTAAAGTGATTTTGTGTTTCAAAATTTTCTGAAATGCTGACTTCCAAAGCTTAATTAGTGCCATCATTTAGTATACAGTAATTGCTATTTAATCAGTTTTGCTTCAAAAGAAAATAGTGATTCTAAAAATGTTATGGTAAATTTTAAGAATCATTGATTGAAAGCTGAGAAAATGGACCTATTAGGACAAAAAATGGACTGTAGGAGAGGAAGTAAGGCCATGTCAAAAACATCAGTTAGACGGAGTTAGTAGCTTTATAATTAGGGGTTTATTTGTTTCATTTTTATACCCCCCTAAACTATGTTTGTGGGTATATAGGAGTCAGCTTTTTGGTGGGTCAGTCCGTGGGACAGCTAGTTGGTCCATCTGTATCAATTTCTTGTCTGCTCAATTCCTTAGCAACTAATCGGATTTCATTCAAACTTTACAGTTGTGATCAGATTCAGGCAGAGATGTGCAAGTGATATTTTGGTTACAATCCAGTGACTTATGACAGAGTTATGGCCCTTTGGAAAATGGCTTTTCCTTACTGACAAGCACTTGTAGGGGGTCATTAGTCTGCTTTACCACAGTCTAGTTCAAAAACAAGTCTTTTTAATGATGATATATATATATAATATGTGTGTGACCCATCACACAAAAAGGAACATATTTTAGTAGTGCAAAAATTGTTGACCCCAGTCAGACTGCATGGACTGTTCAGACTAACTAGGTTCGAAACTTTTAACAATTTGCTAATTTTCCGAATCTAGAATGATCAATCTATCTAGCAATGAAAGAATTGTTAAAATTTGACCTCAGGTTGACCTATGCTGGACCCTATCTCTTTTTGAAAAACAGTATTTTACAGAATTCCCAGATGGTCCTTATTTGCGTGACAGATCACATATATATACATAGGGCCTTTAATTTTATGTCTGTCTTTCTATCCTTATTCATCCATTCATCTGGCCAAATATGACATTTTCCAAATTTACAAAATTAAATGATCAATAATAAATTGTAATTATGGTACATCTCTTTGATACATCCCTTTTCATGTCAAGGTCAGGGTCATTTTGCAAGGTTACTTATTAATAACTGAATGTAAAATTAAAGAGGGGGAAAGTTTGTCATCTTTGAATGAGGCTTAAATTTGTTACAGTATCAAATGATGATATTTATAGATCATTGGTCACTCCCAATTTAAATGATGACATTTCCATGGCTCAGTGCAAAACAGTTCTAACTGCCTATAAAGATATAGGCAGTTACAACTGTTTTGCACTGTCAATCAATTTCTTTTGACAGTAAAATTATAAATCAAGTGAAAGCCAGCTGCCAACTGATGAAGTTCGATAATTCATCAGAAAGCATTTAAGAATAGCTGCATTAACATATCAGGAAAGATACAAATTTACTTCATGAATACTATGCATTTTTTTCTCTATCTTGAAATAAGTCATGTTTATTCATTACCATGTTTTCTCTAATAACAGTGTTTCCTTAAAGTAGATTTTCCTAAACTTTTGATTCATGAAGAAAACCTCAGAATATTTCTGTTGATTAAAATAAACTTAATTCTAATAATACTGTGGGTCTTTTTCTATAATTTGAGGTTAATTTTCTACAAACAATCAGATGAAGTTAACCTCAAATTAAAGGGAATAAAGCTAAAATTATCAATTTGATATATATTTTGCTTCAGGAAGTAGGAAATCAAAAATTGCTTGTTCGAGTTTTAGAGGATATGGTCCCATGAGCATTTATTAGGATATATACAGTAACAACCTTTTTTCCCTTTGTTTAACAGAAGAGCCTATGAATGGAGAACATCTACACAGAGCCCTGGCTAGACAAGATTTAGAACTTATAGAAAAGATAATAGACAGTGGGTATGTATAGCCTCATTTATTTGTTTTGTAGAAGACATAATTGAGAAAAACATTTAGTCAAAAGACATTTATTACATTGAAATGGGATTTTGAAGGACTTAAAATATCCTTTTCGGAAGACACATTGATGGATCAGCCTGAAACAGTTGTAACTGCCAGTAAACATATAGGTTACTACCGTTTTGCACTGGGCCATCACCATGGAATATAAATTGCCCATTTATTGTCAATATGATTGACAATAATATCAATTGTCTGTATACATAGAGGATACTTGTTGGTTTCAGTGAAAGATTGGTTTTGCTCATTGTGTGAACAACAAAAGCAATATCTTCATGAGTTCCAGAGCCATGAGTGAAATTATAGCTTTTGTTGTTCACAAAATGAAATATAAATCAATCTTGCTAAAAAAACCCAAACCTTTCTTCTATTTCTTTATTGTAAAAATGGGACAAAATGTGAATTTGCGGATAAATTTTCTTGTAGCATTTTTGCATGTGATTGCTAAGCAATGTTCATGAAGAAGTCATTTTTTTGGCTCTGTTTAGATAACACTATATAAGGTAAATGAATGAATGTGGGGTATAAGTTTTGGTAATTAATCTGTTTGGGCAGTGAGTTCATCAAATGATTATATTCCTCTATTTCTTGATAATCCACCAAAAAGCATTAAAGACATAGAGGATAATCGTTTGTTTCAGTGTTAGATCTATTTATATTTCATCGAGTGAACAACAAAATCTATATTTTCATGAGTGGCAGAGCCACGAGTTGTTCACAAATTGAAATAGTTGTTCATGAAATGAAATATTTATCGATCTTACACGAAAAACAAACGATTATTCTATTTCTTTAATGCAAAAATTAGACAAAATGTGGAATATCTAGGACATATTTTTGTAAAGCGCGTCATTTTGCGCGTGATTGCTATGCAACGTTCATTGTGACGTCACTTATTTCGCCCCGCATAGATGACGTCAGATAGGATGAAATGCACAAAAGCAGGGTATAAGTTTTTGATAATTTCACTGCTTTTGCGGTGAGTTTATCAAGTGATAATCTACCATTATTTCCCGATAAACAACCGAAAAGCATTAAAGACTATTAATTCCGTTAGATTCACAATTACTGTTTATGGATTGATGATATTGATGAATTTCAGGTTTGTCGTTTTGGAACAAAATTGATTCATTGTTGGCACCCTATTTGTGTAGGCGTAGCAGTTGGAGGTGTGACAAATTTCAACAATTGACATTCTTTGAAATATCATTATTACTTGTTCAACTGAATACTAAGAGTTAAGTTAAGTTACTGCATCATACTGTAAACTTAGATTGGACAACAATAATTTGATGGTGCAGTGTGAAAGAGTTGTAACTGCCTATATGTTTATAGGCAGTTACAATTTTTTTGTGCTGAGCCATCTATTTTGTCAAATCTAGAATTACAGCTTCAGTAATATGTCTGTGTTACAAAAATCTTTCGCAAGTTTTGAACTATGCAAGCAATATTTTGGCTCTAATATTATAGATTTAGTTACATGTCTTTATTATACTCTTTTGCAAAAGTTTTGCACTATGTCAATAATATTTGAATTTGTCATGTAAGCTAACATGTCGGAAGTCAAGATTGTCTTGAGATCCATCAATTGATAATTTTATTTTGGATACTTGCATCAATTTTAGTGCATTCTTATTGGCTTAAAAAATGATTTCATTACTCAATCTAAAACAATCTTGAGAACACAGCTACTTTGTAACCTTACGCAAAGAATCTGTCCCATTTTAGAGAAATCTTTACATTCTTGCTCCACAATAGTGAAGTATAAGATTTGAAGAGAGTATTTTGTTGAATTCAATGAGGTATGAAACTAAAAATTAAAACATACTTTTGTATGAAAGAGCTTTGCATATTCATACAGTGTGATTAGATTTTAAGTATTATACCTCCATGAACTAAAAAATATTTTCTTCATATTTTAAATGATTTTTCTCTTCTAAAGGGATGTAAAGATAGATGTACCAGATAAGTTTGGATTCTCAGCGTTGATGCAGGCATCAATTAAAGGATACACAGAGTAGGTATCACATTTTGTCAGTTTCTAAAACTTACAGGGTTTTAGGATCACATCAACAGAATGGGGTCCTTCATTCGGAACACCACTCGGCCAATCTCACGATCAACCTCGGATATACATAGACGGACTATTTTTAAACGGGAAAACCTTGGAAAAACTCGATGACGTCAGTTAAAACGGTGTTTGCCCTCGAAACTGTGAGTGATAACATTCGACGTCGCCAACACTACTGGTTTAAGTCACTGATGTGAAACCATGGAATCTTTATATGAATATCTTTAGATTCATAAATAACGGCTGAAAAAATCTTAATTTTTGAGAAGAATTCATCATTCTCAAAAATTAAGATTTTTCAGCCGTTATTTACCGTAAAAGATATTAATCTACAGTACTAGTTTTCTTACACTGTTTCCGGCTAACAAAATGTATGATTTCGTTACATTCCCATCCGCCTTACATACATCCGAGGTATGTTGTAGCTTACGGAAATGGCCGAGTGATGTTCTGAATGTGGGGTCCTTATGACTCAATATTTAATCTCATAGAGGTCCTTGCTTAAGGTTCAGGAGTACCTGCATAACATGTAGTCTATTTCTTTTGAGCTATGCTCATGTTTTTGTGTAAATGTTAAATATTCTCTGGATTGAGCATAAAAGGTATTGTATCGATATGTACTATTTGTTGTCAACTTTAGAAAAGAATTGAAGGCAGTTAAAAACAGTCTTCTCTGAAGTTGATACCCAGAGGGTCCTAGGGACTTAGACTTCTTCAGATGGAGCAACACTCATGTGTATAGCTTAACTGTTTTGTAAGAAAAGTCATTATTCTTAGTACTGTTTGAATATAATTATTTATTTTCTTTAGTCTGAGTGTTTATCTATTTTATCATCTACACTTTTAGTGATATACATTAGGACACAACTTTTATATGCTCAAGTACTAAGGGAAATAAGCAAATAGCCATCTTAGATTCAGAAAATGACCATTTAAACCCTTGTGAACCTGGAGTGTTTCTGCAGCATGCAATGGGTCAGTTATATTTGTGGCCCGTCATGCAAAAAGGGACTATCTAGAAACTCCATTAAATGAAATTGCGAAAAAGAGTTTTGTCCCAGTAGAGGTCAACAGGTGGTTGAATTTCAAAAATACTTGAACTGGAATGTAGATTTATCATTCTAGATTCAGAAAATTAAAACAGTGTGAAAAGTATGACTCTAGTCAGCTTGCGCAATCCGCACAGTCTCACTAGGATGCACACTTTTCACACTAACAAGATGGTCCCTTTTTGCATGGCGTGTCACATTTATATGTCACTAAAGAAAGACAAAAAAATTAGCATGATCATTTACTCCACCTGTCTATGCAGCATTCCTGTCAAATTTCTTGTAATATATTGTGCTAAAAAAAATGGTACATTCATGTAAAAGTTTCCTATTGTTGCATATATTGTGATGGCTGCACTTGTTACTCCTTGCAAATGGTCTTTATTAGCATGAAAACTTATAAAATTTTCTCTGCCTTACGAATCCTCTCTGTTACTTTCAGAATAGCTGAAATCTTACTGAAACATGGTGCAGACGTTCATTTGCAAAACGATGCGGGTAAAACAGCGTAAGTATGTCCCTTATGAAAAAAAATAAACTTGAGAAAACATTTTAGAATATATATAATTACTTTAAATAGGTAATATTTCATTTCCCTTGACCCTTACTAACCTATGAGACAAGGGCTTTTTGAGGGCTCTGTGCAAAACTATCATAAGTGCCTATGAATAAATAGACACTTACAATAGTCTTGCGCTGACCCCATGTTTTGGCAATCACGCAGCGAGAGCGAGACACATTAGCGAGACACTATTTACAGCTCCATATATCGAGGGTTCAGTGTAAGACTGTACTAAGTGTATACTCAAACCTCATTGTATCAAGCTATCCACTGTATCGATCTATTAGGAGATTTTGGAATATTTTCATACAAATGCAACCTTTCCGGTGTTTAAATTAATAACTAGGCCACCAGAAACTTAAAAAGACTTAGATGTCAAGAAATATTTGAATGGTGCTATATTCTTGCCTTTACTTCAAAGTAGCATGGTTAAATTATTCTTGACAAAATTTCAGAACAAGTGGTAGTTAAAAAGATTTTAAAAGTAATTGAAAATTACTATCTTCCCAACAAAGAACAAACGTTTTCCCTAAAAAATATTGCATTCAAATCAAATTCAATAATCTTGGTACTAATAGTGCTTCATATTGTGAGTTTTGACATAATTTCCCACAATACATTGATACAATGGAGTGACTTCACAATTCACTGAATTTGATGTGTCTACCAAATGTTGGCATTTTTGTGCCAAATAATTGTGTTACCCCTACCACTTTGTGCTTTGCCAAAAGCTAAAGCATAATAATGTATGGAAATATTTTTGAATTTAGGCAAGATTGATTATTATCATTGCATTTTTCACTTTATGCTAAGTAGATCGATACAGTGGGGTTCTAGGCTACATTGTATATACTCTTAGTACAGTCTTGCACTGAACCCTCAGTATGTACTTTAGTCTGTTCATCATTCCTTCCAATTTTGTCAAGACAGTTACTTCTACATGGATCATAAGTAACTTGGAACAATAATTATTGTTCTCCAAGGTCAAGGTCACAGTGCAAGGTAATATGTTGAAATTGAGCTTATCCAAAGCTAAGATCAAATTTTTAGGACTTGACTCGGGAGAACCATCTCGACGGTGCTGCATGAAACAGTTGTTACTTCCTATATGTTTATATGCAGTTACAACTGTTTCCCCCTAAGCGATCTATCAAGTTTTTCCAAAAAGCTTTTAGGCTTATGCAATCCTTTTCCATTGGACTTATTTAAAATTCAAGTTATATTTACACTGTATTTAGTTCATCTAACAAAAACAGGGAATATTTTACCAGTTTGGGCATTTAACCCTTGTCATGCTGAATAAATTTTGGATATAAATTTTATCAAAATCAAAGGGCAAAAAGCACCAAAAGTCCGAATAGTAGGTCAATTTTTAATTGTAAAACTAAATCAATTGACAATTCTGGTTTGAAACCAAACAACAGGTGGTGTAGACTAACATCAGACTGCACATATGTGCAGGCTAATGTTTGTCTATAGCTCCTGCCAAAGCAGGAATATTCCGGGTTCAGCATGACAAGGGTTAATTCTGTAACTGATTTGTACACATCCATACAAAAAGTTAACATTTTCAAAATTGTGTTCATGGTTAAATTAACACAATTTTTCATCCAATCAGAGACTGAATTATTTTATTGAAAGAAAAATCTATAATTGATTTTTTTTTAACCACAGGTTGATGTTGGCATGTTACGCAGGCAATCTGGATGTTGTAAAGTTATTACGACAGCATGGAGCTAGATACACAGATTTTGATCGAGGTGGGACGGCACCAATACACTGGGCTGTTGACGGAGGCAATGTCAAATTGTTGGAGTGGTTGATAGCCGATGGTGCTGATGTAAACTTGAAAGATTTAAACTCAGGTTGGACACCGCTTATAAGATGTGGTATGTCTTTATACATGTTCTAAATGAAACTCAATTTTTCTTGAAAATTGTGTGGATTTGATTAATATTTTTCTTCATGCTTAATAAAAACTTGTCAAAACTGCATTGTAGGTTAGAACATGAGTAGACAATGTATTTTTTCATAATTCAATGACTGCAATCCAATTAAATAAAGAAATTTGATATGTTTAAATCACATCATTTGACAAAATCTGATGAACTTTATGCAATAGGTTTTAAAGGAAAATTCCTGACCTTTGATATGAAAGACCAGTGTTGCAGGTACTCAAAAAATCCTCATTCTCCTTTAACAGAAAGTAGACTTGAGCGTTCATTATTTAGCTAAAAATCTTAACTGTTTCTCAGATTTAAATGATTACAATTATGAGTGCTGATTGTCTATTTGATTGTGTTTATTGAAATATAAACTGTAATTGCAATAGCACATGGCATTATTTGCCATGTGCTATGGCAATTGCAGTTTATACTCCAATAAATGCAATCAAAAAATACACTCATCCCTAAAGTAAAATCACAGTAAAGTGAATGCACAGCATTGTTTGATCTGAAGTCCCTGTTGTAATTAGAGAAGTGTTATTGTGACAAAATAGGACACTATGAGATCTAAGACTGTGTGAATCAAAACAACTAGACAAGCTGTAAAATGTGGGATTAATATTTCATGAGTTGGCTGGTTGTAACTGGCTGGGAAATGATGGCTATTTAAATACGACTTGTTACACAAAATAGGACCATCTTGCAATAGCTTTTTATTTGAATGGGGTTTTGCGCCACCTCGTCAGATATATCAAGGCAGCTGGAGCATCTAACAATGGATTCCTGATATTTCTCACACCAATAGAACCATAACAACATTTCCATAGCCTTCAGCTGCTATCCTACATAGGTCTATGATTATCAACCCATTGGTGGAAGACAAATAGTTGGAATAACGTCTTAATAGAAGTAGAAATGCCAAGAGTTTGCAATTTAAGGTTTAACGTCCAATCATATTTCAGCGATAATCATTTTTTATACTCCGCCGGAGGCGGACGTATATTGGCATCATCTTCTCCGTCTGTCCATCCGTCCGTCCACTTTTCTTGTCAACACAACTCCTTCTAAGTTTCTGGCTGGATCTTCTTGAAACTTGGTCAATGTTATCACCTCAATTGGTAGATGTGCATGAAGGAAGGATTTTTATGGTTCGTTGATTTTTGCCTGAGTTATGCCCCTTTAAAACTTAGTCTCTGGGTCCACTTTTCTTGTCAACGCAACTCCTCCTAAGTTTCTGGCTGGATATTCTTGAAACTTGGTCAATGTTATCACCTCAATTGATAGATGTGCATGAAGGAAGGATTTTATGGTTTGTTGATTTTTGCCTGAGTTATGCCCCTTAAAAACTTAGTCTCTGGGTCCACTTTTCTTGTCAACGCAACTCCTCCTAAGTTTCTGGCTGGATCTTCTTGAAACTTGGTCAATGTTATCACCTCAATTGGTAGATGTGCATGAAGAAAGGATTTAATGGTTCGTTGATTTTTGTCTGAGTTATGCCCCTTAAAAACTTAGTCTCTGGGGCTTATTGCCTCAGTTATGCCCCCTTAAAATTTAGTCTTTGGGGCTTATTGAAATTGCAGACTTGTGATAGCGACTCTTTCTAAGTTTCTGGCTGAATCTAAATGAAACTTGGTGGATTTTATAACTGAAATTAGAAGATGAGCATGAAGTAAGGATTTTATGGTTCATTAATTTTACCCTAAATTATGCCCCTTAAAACTTAGTATCTAGGGCTTATTGAAATTGCAGCCTTTTGAACGCAACTCCTCCTTACTTTTTGTCTTTATTAAAACGAAACTTGGTCAATGTCATCACCATAATTTGTAGATGTACATGGATCAAGGATTTTATGGCTCATTTATTTCCCTGAATTATGCCCCCTTAAAACTTATTGTCTGGGGCTTATTGAAATTGCAGCCTTGTGAAGGCAACTCTTCCTAACTTTTTGTCTTGATTTAAACGAAACTTGGTCATTTTGAATTTGGTTCTGTCAAAATAAGTAGTGTCTACAATTATTTTCGTGAAACAGCAGCAAAGTGGCGGCGTATTTTGTGACGATGGCACTCATGTTGTTATTAAAATTATTATGTAAGTTGGTCCAAAATGCTGTAGCGCTTTCAGACTACCTATGTTTTGCTCTATCTTAGGAGGGCAGCTACACATTGCATAAGACAGCATATTCAAATCGTGCTGTATAAAATATTCTCTATGAAGTGGTTTCTTTTGCTACAAGCTTTAATGCCCAATCAAATTTTTTCTGCAAGGTTTATTTTGGTACATTGCAGTTCAATATTCATCTTTTTTCTATTCTTCTTTCATGTTACCGTTCAACTCTTTGTTGGACAATATTTGTTGTTGTGGTTTTAACCAGGGATATATATTCCACATTTATAATTGTAGCATCAGTGTCAGGTCACAGAGATGTTGCCGTAACATTGTTACAGAATGGAGCAGACATAAATGTTCAAGACAAAGATGGGAAGACGCCTACCATGTTAGCTGTACTAAATAACCACCAAGCATTGTTAGAGGTTCTACTAAAAAAGAGGGCGGACCTTACGAAGAAAAATGAGGTAGAAAACAAATGCCTTATGGTCAACTTTGAGATAGAGTATAAAAAATACTTTTGAAAATGAGAAACTGATTGTGACTAGAAATTTAATTCCTTTATTTGTAAAGCCAATTTGATTGGCATAGTGCAAAACAGTTTCTACTGCCTATATGTTTATAGGCAGTAATAACCACTTTTGCGCATAGCCATTGATTTGTGGTTAGCAATACATAGTTGTGACAATAACAGTGTAGTGGTAAATCTTTGTTTGTTTGTCCATTCTTCTACTTATACTGTCCATTTCTACTCTGACCGTAACTTCTTCATTTATGCATAAATAAACTAAATACAATTAAATCACCATCATTTTTAGATGTGCTATTTGAAATACATTTTTAGGTATTGTCAAGGTGTCTGGTAAAGTTTCAAAATAACACGGCACACTTGATCTCCATCTTGAGTACATACACAAAATGTAACAAATCTTCAGATAGCAAGATTTTCAAAGTCACAGCCCAACTTCTTGTCTTTAAAGCTGCTCTTTCACAGTTTTTCAAAGAAAAAAATACAAAACTTGTTCTTAAATTTGGAAATGTATGTATTTTTAGACTATTAAGAATGGCCCAAAGCATTGGCACTAAAAACAACATATTTCAATAATTTTGTAACTTATTTTTTTTTCAAAGTGTCAAGATCAGTGAGGGATCCAGTCTATTTATTTCTAGTCTATATATTACAAAATTGTTATTTTCCGTGAATACTCTTTCATTTTTGCTTGTATTGATATGAAGTTTCTAGCTGCCAAATACTTTAACCTTAATCTTTGATTGAATTAGTTTAACATGCCGAATGTCAAGCGAAAATAGTTGGCTCGAAATTGAAGAATATCTTTTTTAGCGTAAGTAGTCACTTTATTTTTCAGAATGAATTTAACCTAAATTCGGATACATCGGCCTTTCTTTCCATGCATTACCAGATTGAATTTCATTATTTAATAGGCTTCAACATGATGAGGTAGTTAATTCCAATTGATTTTACGAAGTTTTGGATTTCACATTTTCCCAATCTGTGCAAGAGCAGCTTTAACCCCTGCATTTATGGATGTTTTTCAAATTGACTGGGCACACTTGGTATCAGTTATGATTAGATTTTATTAGAAATCTGAAATAGAATTTCAGAATGTTAAAAGTTCAAAGTCACTAGTCAAGGTCAAATCTAGCATATACAGACCATTCTATGCAGCTATTTGTTAAAATTTTATCCATGTACATAGCATTTTCTTCTGCTTCTCATTCCATTTTTCAGCCAGTTTTCAACTTTCTTTACAAGGATCAAGATTAAAAATCAAAGTAATTGATAAAAAATGTTATATGTTATAGACATGTCTTAATGTACCTTTTTGTTTTTGTTTACAGTATGGGAAGACTGCTTATGATATGGCTGTTTCAATGGAGAAGAGGGTAAATATTTCACTTTCTTTAGTACTTTTCAGTGGTTTATCGAGAAATAATGTTAGATTATCACTTGATAATCTCACAGCAAAAGGAGTGAAATGATCAAATACTTTTACCCTGCTTTTGTACATTTCATCCTATTTGACGTCATCTATGCGGGGCGAAATAAGTGACGTCACAATGAACATTGCATAGCAATCACGTTCAAAATGACGCGCTATGTGAAAATATTCCCTAGAAATTTCACATTTTGTCTCATTTTTGCAATAAAGAAATAGAATAATCCTTTGTTTGTTTTCGAGTAAGATCGATTAATATTTCATTTCATGTTCACTCAATGATTATAAAATGATCTTACACTGAAACAAATGATTATCCTCTATTTGATTTCTGTACCTAGAGTGAAACAACTATAAAAGCACCCAGTGATATTATAGAAAACACTATTGATTCAAATTATTGATTTGTTATATAACTTTCGGAAGACATGACATATTATCAGAACCCCTGTAGCGTCTGGTGTCCCGTCAGGAAGTATCCACTTCTTTGTAAGGAGGGTAATTCTTTCACCTTATGTCCAATTGCCTTGAAACTTTAGAATTATATTCCTTTCATAATTTCAGACTGCAGTATAGAACCGTAAATGTAGCTATCTTAATTTTATAGTTATTCCCCCTTTTTTTTCGTACTTGTAGATCCTTCAGTGTAACAGGCAAACTTTGTGACAATTTGCCACTTTATTTTCAATATACATAGGCGTAACTTCGATTTTGAAATTTATACGCACTCAAAAGGGAACTAACATAGAATATATAGGATAAAGGCGATATGTGGACTATGACAAAAGATGAATGTCCTCCGTCCGCCCCATTTTCTGTGATATGAGCTGTAGTTTCCATGTTTAGATCATTCATCAAAATTATTTTTTGAATGAAAATTTATTTCTATCACGCACTTGTTTAATTTGCGTGATGGAAGTTACGCCCTTGATATAACCCAAATAATCAATAATATTGTCAATTACAAATACATGAATTGAAAGTTGATGACCAATATATTCATTGTCAAAAAAGATCTAAAGAAATTTCATCAACCTATTTGTATTGAAATACACAAATAATATCTTATAACTTGCGAATATTTGTAATATTTTGTGAGTTACAACATTGATATTTGGCATGGAACTTCATCTTATCTCTGTCTTATTTACCACGCTCAACCCAAAAAGTTTGAAAAATGATTAGCATGTATTGTTCGAGTTGTTATCTTAAAACTCAGAGATTTTATTGGTCTGATGGATCAGATATTTATAACACAATTACTCTCATAACCTCTAAAATATTTATATCTCTGATTTTGATCTAATAATTATCACATAATTCTCTGTCAATTTGTCTGTATAACCTTAGCGTATGTAAATACAATAGTTGGAAAAAAGAAAATGTAATGCTGTGTTATTTCTTTAATCTTTTCTTCTGTATCTCCAGTTGGTAGCATTTTGGACTCTTATTCAAAAGGTCTCGGGTTCGATCCCCTATGGCGGCACTCATTCTTTCCGACTATTTGTCTTCCACCAATTTTCCAGCATTTAACCCCATTCAAACAAACAAACAAATCTTATTTCTCATATTTATTGAACAATAACTCTTTATCCATATTGTTACAGAGAATGGTGAAGGTCCTGTCAGACTATATGGAGGAACACAGAATAAAGATCTCATATTGAATCAACCAGCAATATATCACAGACCATCATCACTAAAATACAGGCTAACTTGTGTGCACCTACTTCCGAATGGAAAGCTTAAAAATTAACTGTTAAAAGAAAATTTGTCTGTTACAATTTGAAGACATAGTTTTTGAATGCAAATGTGCACTACTTAAAAAAAAACGAGTATCATATGGTACATTTTATCAAAATCTGATGTGATACCCTTTCATGAATACTTCAAGTGTAGGGTTTATTCAGATAATACAATTCTAAAGCAGTTATTTTGTGACTATATGAACATTACTGAAACATTACATTAATGAAGATGGATTTTCAAAACAAGATTGGTTGAATTCATCAAACATTCAAAATTGGGATTTAAGATTAGCTATGCACAATTGTCACACAAATAATTTACTTGTTACCAGAATAATCAATTTTAGAATCATTCCAAATTTTTTCCTTTAATGTTTTGAACATGGTTCATCAGTAGAAATGCCTAAATAGAAAGAGAATGAGAAAAATTCAAATAACCTCATGCATTCATCAAAGAGGTTTAAGAAAACAATGTAAGATGAGGAAATATCAAAATCTTTCATTTTCATAAAATGTTTTGAATATTGTTTCCTTCAGCTAGATTCTGCTCTGCCAAAGCAATACTTAAGCTTTGCAATTCTGATTTAATTCAATAGTGTCATTCTTCATGCAATGCATCAATGCTATTTGCAATGAACAACATTTCTGTAAAGATCCTTGTTATAATGTTCATTGAATGTTAAGTGATAAAGCTATTAATCACTGATTAATCATCACCCACCATTATTGTCATAATTTATTTCAAGGGATTAGTTTAAAGTATAACATGTACCTGTATAAGGTAATATACACTCCTCGCAACTCCTAAGTGGCCACTTGCCTTTTTGGTCATATGTTATGGTTTCATGGTTTCATCCCACTTTTGCTAATTTAATGCAGCCAAGTCATTTATGAAGTCAATAAGAGAAAAATCAATGAAATAATTCAACAAGAAATGTTTAAAAGTTAAACAAAAGTAGGAGTACCCTCGATTTCAAAGAAAACATCGGTGGGTGGGGTATGTTTGACATTTCTTGTTAGGATGAGGATTGTGTACAAATTTGTGGCATTTCTTATTATTTTTAGAAGTCCTCAGACATTGTACCACTGATATAAGTACAAAAAATTGATAGGATTTGCGTTTTTCATGTGCCAAAAAATTCAGATTTATCTAAAGATAGTCATTTTTGTGACTTGTGAATTTGAGGGTACATGCATTTAATTCCATCTTAAAGACTTACTGATACATGATTTTACAAAACAATCCGATAGGACGATGCCTGGATGGCAACTCTTTCGAAAGACAAAGTTGACATTTCAAAATAAAAGCAAAAAATGTGTGGAAAATGGAGAAAGGTAAAGTGGCCCCTTAGAATACACATACATGAGTAACGGTGATTTCTTCAAAAACCTTGTTACTACAGCTTGTTATGCTCCCCGAAGGGAGAGCATATAGCCGCCGCTTTGTCCGTCCGTCAGTCAGTCCGTCCGTCCGTCCCCACCTATTTCTCCATAACCCCTTGGCCAAATTGAATGAAACTTACCATGTGAATTCCCTCTGATATAGTGATGAAGCATCTGTGACGGTTTTGGATTTGAGGCCTCTTCACGGGAAAAGGGGACTTAGGGTAAAAAACATTTTTTCCCAAATTTCTCCTAGTCTAGCTGTCAGAATTCAGTGAAATTTCATATTTGTGTAGCAAATCAGATGCCCTTTACTATAAACAATTTGAAATTAATGTAAAAAAAAATATATCATGGAAAAAGGGGGCTTAATGTTAGTTACCTTTACGTAAGCGCGTAAATTACAGTTATTCTTTCATTTCTCCTAGTCTTATGCTCAAAATTTGATGAAATTTCACATTTGAGTAGCAAATCAGATGCTTTTTACCCTAAACTATTTGAAATTTGTGTCTTAAAATATGTCATGCAAAAAGGGGGTTTAATGTTTGTTACCTTTATGTTAGCTGTATAAGATAACAGCTTATTTGAGTCTTTGAAATCTGACCACAGAGCATATCTCCTAAAGTATAATAGCTATCAACTTGAAACTTTATGGGTGGATAGAAGTGCAGTGCACAAGAACTACAACTCTTGCTTGCATAATTTTGGAGTTATTGCCCTTTGTTATTTTTGATACTTAGATTATGTCTGGAGCATATCTCCTAAAGTAAAATAGCTATCAACTTGAAACTTTATGGGTGGATAGATCTCAACGAGGAGAAGTGCTATGCACAAGGACTACAACTCTTGCTTGCATAATTTTGGAGTTACTGCCCTTTGTTATTTTTGATACTTAGCTTATATCTGGAGCATATCTCCGAAAGTATAATAGCTATCAACTTGAAACTTTATGGGTGGATAGATCTCATGGAGGAGAAGTGCAGTGCACAAGAACTACAACTCTTACTTGCATAATTTTGCAGTTATTACCCTTTGTTATTTTTGATACTTAGATTTTGTCTGGAGCATATCTCCTAAAGTATGATAGCTATCAACTTGAAACTTTATGGGTGGATAGATCTCATGGAGGAGAAGTGCAATACACCAGAACTTTAACTCTTGCTTGCATAATTTTGGAGTTTTTGTCCTTCGTTATTTTTAATACATTTAATAGGGGGTAAATCTCTGACAGTACAAAAGAATCTTTAATCTATTAGGCTTCAGTTCACTATCAAGCTTTTGTGGCGGGGGATGTCCATGTCCAACATGGCTCTTGTTTTTGTGACAATGCCTTATTCGGGGAGCATAATCCGTCTCTGACGGCTCTTGTATAAAGCTGTAGCTACAAGGTTTGGGAAGAAAATCTATGAAAAGCTCATATGCACTTAAGAGCAGTTGGAATTACTTTTCACAATATCCTTGAAAATTCTTCATCTTTAATCCAATTGGTGGTACATGTATGAATGTGAATCAGATATTGTTTCAAGCAGTGAGTGTGAAATACCCGATATTCAAAATAAACAGCAATATCATCAAAATGATATTGATGGACTAAATGATGGGCAATTAAAACCTTGTAACTCCAGCTTATTTAAGCTGTTTTCTTAAGATTTTGTTCGCCGAATGACATTTGAATTCATTAGAAATGTAAGACACAGGCCCTATAAATATGTTATACCTATCCTGTTACACCATCATTCAATTGCTGGATAGCAGCTGGCGGTCAAAATTGATAGACTAATCAAACCACTCATTGAGACCAGGGGCCTGTTTTATCAACCATCTTACGACAAAATTAATCTAAGTCAAAATCAAAATCACAAATCCTTCCTAGTGTTTTCATTCAATGATAGATTCTGCCTTGCAATATCTAATTGGAATCGTCTTTAGAAGACGATTCCAATGAGATGATGCATGACAGAATTTCCATATTTAGTTACCACAGTAAAAGAAGCTTTAATTTTTGAATTACGCAAAAAATGATAGTGAGATGTGTAGTAAAACAGGCTCCAGACATGCAGTGTTGACATTAACATCTTCTGATTATCCTGACTTTATCTTTAGGTCAGTGCAAATCGTTGTAAGTGCCTATATATCTATAGGCCTATATATCTATAGGCATTTACATTTGGTTTTTACTGACCATTTATTTTTGAGCTTACAAATATTTTGTTCCATATTTCATATTGCTTGATATCTCAGATATGCCGCCACCATAGCCCATTAGGTTAGGCATTAGACTTCAAAACTGGAAGTCATGGGTTCGATCCCCGTTGGCGGCAAATATCCTTTCTGACATTTGTCTCTCACCAATGGGTAGATAATCGTAGACCTATGTTAGATAATAGCTGGAGGCTAGGAAAGGATGTGATAGTTGTACTGGTGAGAGAAATACCAGGAATCCATTGTTAGGTGCCCCAGCCACCGTGATGTAACTGGAAAAATGTTGAAAGCGGCGTTAATCTCCATTCAATCAATCAATCTATATCTCGTATTGCTTGATATCTCGGACAAAATTCATTGATTTAAGTCTGCATGCCATAATCAGATTTCAGATTACAAAAAATGTAGTTTCAATTCCACTGTTACAGATCTAACACTTTCCTGTTTTAAAAAATTTTGGACCTGTCCAAATTCAAAGGTTTTGCAGACGAAAACTAAAAGTGGATTTAATTTGAAAAATAACCATTCAGTAGGGTAGAAAATAGTGTTAGAAGCAATTTCTACTTTTTTCACAATGTTTTCTAAATCATAAAATCACAGGCACGTAAAAAGCAGGGATTAAACAGCAAAGGGCTATGTATGGCGTGTATGATTATATTTTGTGTATTCCAATTTAAATGCTTTCATCCCGTCCATTAATTAACATTCAAATTAGCTGCAAGCACATATTTGTTGTGTTTTTTAATGCTATAACTTGTTACATTCCTGTTGTTTCAATTATATATCTTTATTTAATGTTTTTTTTTTACATAAAACAATATAATTTGTATTATGACATACTTAATCCGTCCAATTGGCATTCTGTCTTCTTGAAACTATGCTTTCAAAACATTTGGTTATCTACTAGTAAAAGTTGCTTTTGATCTTTTCTACAATCAAATTCAAACAGTTTGGTCTATGCATTACAATGTAGCCAAAAAACTTGACTTGTATAATGTAGAGAAGTCTTAGATGACAAATCTAGTATATTTCAATTCCAACATACCCAGCATTACATGGCATCGTCTACCTTTACTCTTTCCAATTTATAGACATTTTAGACTTGTTGCAGAAAGCAAGGAAAAGTGGAATTTGAAAAGAATAAACCAATATGATATAATAGCAGACATACAATTTCTTGTTTATTTTCACTCTATTTTCCTCTGAGCAAATTTACATGGATACACAATACATGGATTGTATAAGAAATGGTTAAAAGGACAGTTGGTGTAGACTATGATCAGATGGCAAATATGTTCAAGCTTATCCTTTCAAGGCCGTAATACAATGGGCTAAAAATTACAAAAATACTTTCTTGATGATAGATCTTATAGGTCAAGTTTTTACATATGTGGCCCGCTATACAAAACGTCCCGTCTGGATGGTGTGTAAAGGGTCAACCCTGGTCAGACTGTGAAAGATCTTCTGAAATGTGCCCCCTTGTTGACCTATGCAGGACCCAATCTTTTTTTTCACATTTACACTTTTACAGAGTGTAAAAGAGGTTTCCTTTTTGTGTGATGGGTCACATATAAAATTTGTCAACCCAATGAAGCTTAGGTTCACACTTTTGTTAATCAATCTACTTAACTTGTTTGCTTTTTCTTTGCCAAAGTGCCAATGTATTTATTCACTGTAGATCAAAATTTGCTTCACATTTTTCTTTGACAAAGTATTTGATAGGTTGTCTCTTTTAGTAAATCTTATTCATATACTTGGAAGTTAGAATTTAATTTAGAACTTTGTCAACAATAATTGATCTTAAGGTAGATGATCCATAATAGTTCCTCAACATTTCGGAAGTCAAAAACTTTAACAGTGATAAGCAAGGTTTCCTAATGATTTCATTAGTAAACCTTGGTTAACATTGTGAAAATTTGGGATTTTTGAATGTTGTGGAACTAGTACGGGTCCAATACCTTAAATTATTGATTAACTTGCAAAAATCTTATCACTAATGCTGGATTCAAGCATTTGTAAGAAGATTTTAGGAGTACATTTGTGAATGACCTAGAATGTGGTTTTTTTTCCTCAGATTTGTAATAAGAACTACTATCTGTTGTGTTAATGATTGTTGTTTAGAAATGTCAAGATTAAAATCATTTCCTGAATTATTGTCTTGGTACTTATTTCATAACACTTGTTCTGCATTTTATTAAACTGGCAGGGCATGGCTTAGCTGTGACGTAATTTGGTAATTTTACTTTTCAATATTTTGTGTTCTTTCAAAAGTAAGCTGGCAATTATCAAAAACATGATTAAGAACAAAAAAATTCATGTGCTTAGAGAAAGTTACCAAATTGCATTGTTGGGTTATCATACCCTATTTATTAAGCTTTGACCAACCTACTATTCAATAATTCAAGTTATTATCTGCTGTCAATCTATACTCTGATTGACCAATCAAAATCTTCATTTGTAATGATTGTTGAACTCTGGCTTTTTCAGACATTTATATTATTTTGGTGAAATGGATGACTTACAAAAATAATCAAACCTTACATTTGTCGCCTCCAACATTTTGCTGTGTGCATTATCATGTATTTTTCAGATAAATGATGCTTTTAATATCTGAGGGGCAAGTCTTGACAAAGGACAAGGGTTGGGGCCACCAATGTGCTAAATAACAATCAAACAAGAGGCACAATAGGGCCTGAAATGCACTACTGGCTATCACGCTTTTCCTCATTTTATCCAATATTCCAGAAACTTTATTTCTTGAAATAGACTTGAGCAAAATTAATCTAAGGGGTATAAATAGGATAATTTCAGATTTTTAATGGCCACACGAGCCCTGATTTAAAGCTGTTTTGTTCTTATCTCTATCATATGTACAGTCCAACTTGCTCATGTGACTTCCATTCAGCAAGGGTTTCTTTTTTGTGAATGTTTAAAAAAAACCCTTTCTTAAATCAGAATACCTTACAAAATAGATAGCATTGGTCTAAAATTTGTCATAAACTAATCCTTTGTTGTTAAAACTCATTAGAATCCTCTCATTGAGATGATTCTAATGAGTTTTTACAACACAGGATAATTGAGAAATTTGCAAAAAATTTATATCAAATCAAAATCATATATCTAATTTGTAAACAAAACATGTATTAAGTGACCATTCTCTTCAATGACAGTTTAATGCTGGTCCTCTAAGTGGTCGCTGAATACATGTTTACTGTATTTGAGTGGACAATCAACATAAGGGAGATAACATGGCTGTATTTTTAAAAAAGAACTATACAGAGTTAACCCCAACAGATATACAAGTTTGTTGGATGTTTTGTTATTTGAACAGGGTTTAAGATGGCTTTTAGACAATGGATGCCTTAGATTTCCCGCTCCAGTGCTACCATCATATCCTTTCCCAGCCTCAAACTGCTATCCCACTGTGGTTTTGAGTGAACAAAAAAAGCTATATTTTCACAGGTGGCATAGTCACTAGTGAATATATAGCTTTTGGTGTTCACAAAATTAAATACTAGAAAGCCATGAATGGCTTGAATCGCTCCACAGGCTTGAAATTCTTGTTAAAGCAAATCAAAGTTTTGACTAGATTTTTAGATATTTTGGGTTCTACTGATGTTGAAAATGATTTTCAAAGTTTCCACTATATAACATAATAGAGTAATGACCTCCACCAATAAAAGACATATTTTTCATCCAATCACAATAGTTTTAGGCTGCATGATAATGGGTCACCCTAGTAGCATACCAGTGAAGTTTGATTGATATCCATCTGTTAAATTCTGAGAAAATGATTTTAAAAGTTTCAACTATATAACATATCAAGAAATGACCTCCGCCCATAAAATACATATTTTTCATCCGATCACAATATTTTTTGGAATAACGATAAAGGGTCACTCAAGGATCATTCCAGTGAAATTTGGTTGATATCCATCAATCACATTCTGAGAAAATGATTTTCAAAGTTTCCACTATATCACATAGAGAAATGACCTCCGCCCATAAAATACATATTTTTCATCTGATCACAATATTTTTTAGCTCCACTGGCCGAAGGCCAGCAAGCTATTGTCATAGTGAGGTGTGCCTGCGTGCCTAAACTTTTATTTAAACATCTCCTCTCAGACCAATAGGTGGATTTTGACGAAACTTGGCCAGAATGTTCCTTGGGTGACCCTCTTTTAAAGTTGTTCAAGAAATTTGGATTGACCCCAAAATATGGGCGTGGCAGGACGGGGCTTATTTTGACCCCAAAATCTTTGAACTACATCTCCTCCTGAACCATTATGCCCATTTCAATGAAACTTTACCAGAATGATCCTTGTGTGACCCTCTTCTAAAGTTGTTAAATGAAATTGGGATTGACCCCCAAATATGGGCGTGGCAGGGTGGGGATTATTTTGACCCCAAAATTTTTGAATGACATCTCCTCCTGAACCATTGGGCCAATTTCAATGAAACTTTACCAAAATGTTCCTTGGGTGACCCTCTTCTAAAGTTGTTCAAGAAATTTGGATTGGATGAGATCCACTGGATCAATAAAATTCAGGTGAGCGGTTTAGGGCCATTGTGGTCCTATTGTTTCAAAGTGATATCTAAATAGTTTTCTTCCTTGTAATTTTACATATTAGTTGAATAAGTTCATTCCTTCATAAGTCAGTTTCAACTTAGAAAAAGTCAGAATTCCTTCAGAATGCTGATCACTTCATTACCTTCTATTTTCAATATCTCTCTTTCAAATCTTGAGATTTTTAAGCCAGTGGAGCGATACAGGCCCTCTTGTTGGTAGACTGATTCAGGGTCACTCAAGGATCATTCCAGTGAAATTTAGTTGATAACCATCATTTATATTCTGAGAAAATGATTTTGAAAGTATCCACTATATAACGTATAGAGAAATGACCTCTGCCCATTAAGTACATATTTTTCATCCGATATCATTATTTTTTTGTAGACTCATTAAGGATCATCCAAGGATCATTCATGTAAAATTTAATTGGAATCGTTCAAATAGAATCTGAGAAAACTCACTTTTTACCATATTTTTAAATTAGCCACGCCCATTAAATCCATGTGTTTCATTGGATCAAAATCTCTTGAACAACTTTGAAAGAGGGTCACCCAAGGATCATTCCAGTGAAGCTTGGTTGAAATTCATCCAGTAGTTTCTGAGGAGAAGATTTTTAAAGAAAAAATTTACGACTGGACGCACAGATGGACAGACGCATGACGGACACAAAGCCATGACAATAGCCCCAGTGGCCTTTGGCCAGTGGAGCTAATAAATCAATCTTACTCAAAACTAGAAAGCCATGAATGGCTTGAGTCGCTCCACAGGCTTGAAATTCTTGTAAAGATAGTTTTTACTAGATTTTTAAATATTTTGGATTCTACTGATGTTGAAATGATTTTCAAAGTTTCCACTATACAACATATAGAGAATGACATCTACCCATAAAATGCATATATTCATCTGATCACAATAATTTTTGGTAGACTGATAGAGGGTCACTAAAAGATCATTCATATAAATTTTCATTGGTATCCATCATTTAGATTCTTAGAAAATGATTTTCAAAGTTTCCACTATATAACAATTAGAGAAATATCCTCCACCCATAAAATGCATATTTTTCATCCGATCACAATAATTTTTGGTAGACTGATAGAGGGTCACTCAAGGATTATTTCACTGAAATTTGGTTGATATCCATCATTTAGATTCTGAGAAAATGATTGCCAAAGTTACCACTATACAACATATAGAGAAATGACCTCTGCTCATAAAATACATATTTTTCATCCCATCACAATAATTTTTGGTAGACTAATAGCGGGTCACTCAAAAATTATTCCACTGAAATTTGGTTGATATCCATCATTTAGATTCTGAGATAATGATTTCCAAAGTTTCCACTATATAACATACATGTACAAAGAAATGACCTCCGCCCATAAAATGCATATTTTTCATCCAATCACAATAATATTTGGTAGACTGATAGAGGGTCACTCAAGGATCATTCATATAAAATTTCATTGGTATCCGTCTCTTACATTCTGAGAAAATGATTTGAAAGTTTCCACTATATTAACATATAGAGAAATGACCTCCGCCCATAAAATGCATATTTTTCATCCGATTTCAATAATTCTTAATGGACTGATAAAGGGTCACACAAGGATCATTCATGTAAAATTTCATTGGTATCCATCCATTGGAATCTGAGAAAACTCACTTTTTACCATATTTGGAAATTAGCCACGCCCATTAAATCCATGTTTTTCATTGGATCAAAATTTCTTGAACAACTTTGAAAGAGGGTCACCCAAGGATCATTCCTGTGAAGTTTGGTTGAAATTCATCCAGTAGTTTCTGAGGAGAAGATTTTTAAAGAAAAGTTTACGAACGGACGCACTGATGCATGGACAGACGCACGACGGACACAATGCCATGACAATAGCCCCAGTGGCTTTCAGCCAGTGGAGCTAAAAACAAAAGATTACAGTATTCTATTTCTTTTTTGCAAAAGTAAGACAAAATATGAATATTTAAAGACAAATTTTCTGTAAGCACGTCATTTTGCTTGTGATTACTATGCAATATTGTGTAGTGACGTCACTTATTTGATTCCCTTAGTTAACCTCAGACAGGGTGAAATGAACAAAAGCGGAATTTTTTTTTTTTTTTTTGATAATTGCACTGACAAGGCAGTGAGTTATCAAAATGATTATCTACTATAATTCCTCGATAAACAACTGAAAAGCATTAAATAAAACTTGATCTGATCTTAGCCTTTCCAACTCCCTATGCAGTCAACTTGATAAACAATTAATCATTGCTCCTTTCATCAGTCCAGGATGTGATGGTAAACCGTCACCTTCTGTTGTGATAGGAGTATGTCACTAGGTTCTAGGTTAAGTTTTCAGAAAAGGAAGGAATTTTACCCACTATTCAAGTGTCCACATATTTTTGTTGTTTGCGAAGAAGTGTTATGTTCATCTTTAAGATCCAAATGTTAATGTTAAGTTTTTCATAACTTGACGTAACATGAGCACTGTCTATGGATGCAACACTCTGCTGCAGGTGCTGGATGAAAATCGAAAAGGGGAATAACTTACAAAAATGCTTCCCCCTTGATTGTCTGGATAGTGATTGTGATGGTGAACAGGCATTTTAAGTTTCATGAATAAATCTTCAATAACACTAGAGATACAACCAAGGTTAAAGTTGTCATGCCAGCACCAATAAAGCCAACATGAACACTGCCAATGATTAACATGTCAATACTCTAAACAAAGTCCATATAAGGAAATGCTTTAATTCACGTAGTAAACAGGTTTTAAAAGCTAAGCATGGTTTTTTTTAAGGTACCAGTAATTTTCAAATCCAAAAACTTGTGATGGAAAATTCATTACAAATCTATAAATACCTACAGGAAAAGTGACAGATTTTCATCACTCTCCTTGTTTCATAATACAGTTAACAGCTTGTGAAATTGATATTCATCTCAATCAAACCTTTCCAAACCACTCACTCAGCACTCCATCCATTCAATCCAAACACTCTCTCAAACCATTCAAAATGCTCAAAACTAACTGAAAAGAATAGATCAACGTCATTCAAAATAAATAAATCCAGAAAAAAATCGCAATATCACTGACATTATTGCAATTGTAAGCATCTGATAGGTTCTTGAAGAAATAGGAAGCTATGAATTGAACTTGTTTGCATATTTTATTAAAGGGAGGTAATAAATATCACTAATTTTGTTCATGATAAACAAAATTAGCGATATTGGATTACCTCCCTTTAAATTCACTTAAAACTTGCTCCACTCACTTTCAATACCAAAATCATTCCAAAAGCATGCACCTTGTCAATTTCATGATGATATTAACAGTAATGTAGCTTTTCATAGATTTGTCCCTTAATATCAACTTATGACATTCATTCATCTTTTTGGAAATAAGAATGACCATGAGTTATGGTTTCACTACTCTAACATTGATATTGACCTTCATCCAACAAAGACAATTTATATTTCTCACTTAGCCCCCAATTAATACTATTCCTTCCTTCTACATCCTTCAAAATGTTCCAAGGTCACTCAAAATGCTCTAATTTTTATACAAAATGCTCAAAATAATCCATCATTTAATTGACAATCAAATATGTAAAAAAAAAATCCCTAAATAGAAGTATGCATATTATTTCAAAGGGAAATAATAGGATATTTTTCATTTCATTCATTTTCATATTTTCCCATTTGATATCATTTAAAACTTGCTCATGACTCATTCAATTACATTCAGAAACCATTCCAAATAATGCACTTTGTGTATGGCTCTGCTTAAGGCTTAGTCTTTCATCAATTTTGAAAAATAGTTTGTACATCTAAGATCAATCCCTCTAAAGCATGCTTCAAAGTGGATTCATCATTCCTCATGCCAAATGTGTAAAGCAATGACAGAATAAAGATAAAAAGCTGCGCCAAGGATGAAAGAGTAGGACCTCATCATTAAAAAGCCAATTTGTTGTCCAATAATCACAGACACACTTCAGGACTAATTAGAGGTACAGATAGAAGGGGGTAACTCCAGTCTAAAATATTTATTTCCATATGAAAACATATATTTGGGTACTCATTTGAATCGTTGCGGCAAGACAATTCAAATGAGTACCCAAAATATAAGGTTTTAACAGGGAATATTGTGAAATATTGAAATTTGAAATCCCAAATACCCCCTCTTAGTTCTGAACTACAAAGATCTGTCCTTATTATTTTCCATATGGATATTGTTTTGTGTGTAAGTTGAACAGTTTGGGATCTGTCAGATATTCAGGTGTCTTTCTAAGTTTGGGCATCAACACTGAAAAGAAGAGCAACATTTTTAACCAATGCCAAATTAATAATCAAAAGTGGGAAAAACATGGGACACAGAAAAGTCATTTCTTGTGAATTGCTGGTAATAAAAATAATCTGTTTCAAATTTCTTTTAAAGAACAAGATGTGTTTGTTAAACAGAATTACCCATGATACTGCCATTTTAAGAAATTTTCAACATACTGTAATTGACTTTGAAATTTACCCTGACGTTGACAGATGACTGGTATCGACACAAAGGTCTTGTCACAAGTACTACTCATGTGAAATATAAAGGCTCGAATCCTTACCAATCAAAAGTTAATGCCACTGTTAAAATGTTAGGGAGGACAAACAGACTTGTCAAAAACAATATACCTCAAATCTATAGAAGTTGGGACATGTAAAGCTAAAGAAGAAGAATGCTGCTAATGACTCTGCTATGTTCCTGAGTGAGTCAGTTTGCATTCTTTGAAAGTTCATTCCAAATATTGCCAAGCCATGCTAGCTCAAGTCAGTAACACATTGGTCTGTCAATCCAGGGGTCCTGACATTACATGCAATTAGTCATTTCGATGGCTAAGCATGAAACAGTTGTAACTCCCAATATTTATAGAGAGTTACTACCGTTTCGCACTGAGCCATCAATTTGTCCTCCATCAATAGGAGAATCGTGAAATTGGCCCAAGTTGGAAAAGCAGCTGATGACTCAGATCAGATGCAGTTATACTGGAGTGAGAAATGACAGGAAACCATGGATAGGTGCAGCAGCCTACACAATATAACAGCAATAATGTTGAAGGGGTGTTTAACCTCAATCAATACAAATAACAAATTATTTCAAATTTTCATTCAAATAACCTGACCATTGTTTATTTTTTTCACTTTCATAAATAAACATTTATTCCATAAATGCTCCATTTTCAAGAGAATTTCAAACAGTATCTCAGCGACCACAGCACTGTATTCATCAATTAGTGAAACGATCATCTTCTTGTGCCAAAGCCAAAACTAAAAAATTTTTGTAAATCCTTTGCCTATTCAGGTCCGAAACTTTAGAATACATTTCCTCTCTCAGTCCGAAACTCTGAATCACTCGAACAATTTAAGTCAGGCCATTTAAAATTGCAGTTTCTGAAGTGAACTAATAATTAAAACTTTCTTCGACTGCTTTTCGTAACTGTGTAAATTTACTTATTCAACCAGGATCTTCAAGTGAATATGTTTTTAATTCTTCTGATTGGAAGGAACAAGCAAATTCTTTGAATTGAAACCCCCCACCGAACATATTTTCATTGTCAATGGAGTTAATATCAAACCTAGGTACAGGTTATCTTTTATCTACATCAACCTATAGTTTTCAAGGAATAGCGCGGAAATGAATATCACTCTGTATGTATATGGCTTAAACAGTCAAGGGCAGTAACTCTAAATTCGACGGTCGAACCGGGTAACCCCGACGATATGCGCATGTCCTCTTTGTAGTGAAGCTGTGTGCCAAGTTTCATTGAAATCCGGTCTATAATTTTCAAGAAATAGCGCAGAAACGAATATCACTGGCTTAAACAGTCAGGGGCAGTACATCTAAATTCGGCAATCAAACCAGGTAACCCTGACAATATGCACATGTCCTCTTTGTAGTGAAGCTGTGTGCCGATATGCGCATGTCCTCTTTGTAGTGAAGCTGTGTGCCAAGTTTCATTGAAATCCGGTATACAGTTTTCAAGAAATAGCGCGGAAACGAATATCACTATGTATGTATATGGCTTAAACAGTCAGGGACAGTAACTCTAAATTTGACGGTCATACCCGGGAACCCCAAAGATATGCGTATGTCCTCATTGTAGTGAAGCTGTGTGCCAAGTTTCATTAAAATCCGGTCTACAGTTTTCAAGAAATAGCACCGACACGAATATCACTCTGTATGTATATGGCTTAAACAGTCAGGGGCAGTAGCTCTAAATTCCAAGGTTGAACCGGGTAACCCTGACGATATGCACATGTCCTCATTGTAGTGAAGCTGAGTGCCAAGTTTCATTGAAATCCAGTCCATAGTTTTCATGAAATAGCGCGGAAACGAATGCTGGACGGACGGAAGGACGGACATGGCAAAAACAATTACCCCCCCTGATGATTTCATCGGCAGGGGAAAACATTTATAAATGTCAAATTTAATTAGATGAAAAGTTCCTGATTTTTCTTTTCTTTTTTTTTATTACACACAAATTGATGACTCAGATTGGCACAGTCTTATCAGAGTCTATAAAATTCACTCTGTAGATGGCTATTTAGACTAAATGTCTGGCATTCATGCACAAGTGAGGTTGTTGGAAGTGCCTAATACTGGCTAGATTGTTTCATCAGCAAGCTTTTTCTATTATTGCTTAAAGTATACTTTAAGTAGTAATTTCAATTTATATAAATATTTTCAATGTGTTTATTCTATTGTTTGTTGGCTAATGTTCTTTTGTAAATTTTGTTCTTTATGTTATTGTTCATTGTACATGCATTGTTTTGTACCTATTTTTTAAGAGGCCCACATGGAAAATTGGGAAACCAAATGTGTAGCCTCTTTAAATAAAGACGTTATTATTAATATTATTATAGTCATTGGTGAGAGACAAATGTTGCAAGAATATTTACCATGTTAGGGGCTAAGGCTTTTACCTCAATTTATGGTAAATCAGGCAACATGCATTTTGGTTTATTTCATGTCTACGAAAACCTTGGAAATTTTTATAACAGCAAGAGAGTTATTCTTATTCCCAAGTTCTTTATTATATAAGATTAAGCAAAATACTTAATTTTGCATCTTTAATCAGTGACTAATGTCAGGGAAAATTAACGCTCACTAATAGCACATGAATGAAGTATATCTGTTGGTTATCTACCATAAAAAAAGTCCTATGGAGTTTAGGTTCTAATTAGTGGTTAGCTTGGGCCCTATTTCCTTTGCACTATAGGATTTAAAGACAAGCTCTGAATAAATAACTATGCAATTTTTTTTAAACCTTTTGTTGCATGAAAAATGTGTCTTGTATTTACAATCTTAAATTAATTTCTTTGTGAAAGTTTGGATAGATTCCAAGAAAAATTTGTAAAAGGACCTCCATTGAAGTACCTCTTATTTACCCCAAACAATAAATAAAGTCTCTCATTCCATTACTTACAGGTTCGTTGAGCTTTTGAAATGAGATTAGATATTCTTTTCTGCATTGGTATACACAGTCCTGTAACATGCCGTCCATATATTCTACCAGTATAAGGGGAAACAAACTGACTTAATAACTGGACATTCTGCAAAAATAAAATGGGAGTTTTGCTCAATAGTGATTAACAAAAGGACCATGATGGTCCTAGATCCCTCACCTGAATCTCTTTGAATCTTGGGACATCAAATCAATTAAATAGGCAGATGTTGACAAGAAGAATACCAAACAGCAAAGACGAAAAAGGATATACCTCGGCACAGTCCTTCTATGAACAAAGAGGAATGTAAGGAATAAACTTGATGAAACTCAATTTAATGAAACAATGAAGAAAGTCCCTGCCTTCTGGTTTCAGAGTACAAGTTTTTTTTAGATTTCCTACTTGGTGTCTATGTAAAATAGGAGGTGGGGGCCATTCAGAGCCCAAATATGAACCCAGGTGTTTGATATGTTCAACATACTTGATAAAAGTCCACTAGATTAAGCTACATACCAAAAATGAAAGCTTTCTGCCTTCTGATTTCAGAGAAGATTTTTTAAAGTTTTTCGTTTTTTCACCCTCCATGCTCAGGTGAGCTAAAGAGGAATGAGCCCAGGTGGTGCCCAAGTATCACCCCATGGTCTTGATATGAACAGACTTGGTAGAGGTCTACTAGATGATGCTTTATACCAAATATGAAAGCTGTCTGCAATCTAGCTTCAGAGAAGAGGGTTTTTTTAAATCATTTTTGCTCTTTGATTCTATGTTAAAAGGGTTGTACCCAGGTGGATCCCAAGTATCACCCCATGGTCTCGATATGAACAAACTTGGTAGAGGTCCACTAGATGATGCTACATACCAATTATGAAAGCATTCTGCCTTCTGGTTTCAGAGAAGATGATTTTTAAATGTTTTCACTCTTTGATTCAATGTAAAAAGGGTTGTGCCCGGGTGGAGCCAAAATATGTCCCTCTGGTTTTGATAAGAACAATTTAGGTAGAGGTCCACTAGATGATGCTACTTACCAAATATTAAAGCTGTCCTCCTTCTGATTTCAGAGACGAAGACTTTTGAAGCTTTTCCTAATTTCACCCTTTTTATTACAAGTAAAGGATGAGTTAATGGAGGATTTCATTCATTTGAACAACTTTGGTAGAGCTTGACTCAAGGAACACACCTGCCAAGTTTCATCATGATTGGCCCACTGGTTTAGGGAAGAAGATGTTTAAAAAAATTGTGGATGATACACGACAGATGACTGACAGCCGACATTGGATGATCACAATAGCTCACCTTGAGAACTTTGTGCCTGGGTGAGCTAAAAAGCTAAACCCTTATCCTGCCAATTTAAATTTAGCTGTAATTATATTACCAATTTTAGCAGATTTCGACAAATTTGATACCAATTTTTCAAACTGTGTCTTTTGAAATACATGGATATATTTTACCGAGTCCACAGATAGATATTTTCCTTTTTTTATGGGACAAAATCAGATTAATCTTACTTTTTTGTCACAAATAATTAATATTTATATAAATGACCATTGTCTTATAATTATATTTGATGCATAGTGGACTAGATTTGATGCATAGTGGGCTAATACCCACATCAGTGCTCTGTCCCAGTACCATAACTGTTTTTTCAGACAAAGTTTAATTGTGACCTTGACATTCAACCTTGTGACTACTTCCTTGGGTTATTGGCAAAATTTGGGTATAGTTTTATGCTTGGGCCTGTTTAACTTAACATCCAACGATCATTTTTTTGTGCAAGTCAAAAATTTAAGTTGCTTTCTAGATTGCACCTTAGGACGATTCCAAGATATTGCAAGGCAGAATATAAGGCTGAATGAAAACACTACATATGATTTTTTATTTTACTTATAATTATTTTTTTTTGTAAGAAGTTTAGTAAAACAGCCGCCAGGTCACTTCATTCTTGAATTAGAGTCTGGAAACGGAAAAAATTCAACGCTTGGATGGATGTACAGACAAACAAGGTAAAAGCAATATACCCCCTATGCTTTGTAGGTGGTGGCTAGTTGGTCCCTAAGCATTTACCGTATGCAAAATTCACAGTAATCCAGTCTCTTTACTTTGATTAAGTTTTGGAAGATCATAGCATAGACTTTTCTTTTCCACTTGATTATTTTGGGGAAAATTTGAGCCACGTTGGATGAACTGTCCCAAATATTGAAATTGTTTACTGTAAAATGCTTTACATTGCAGTGTCCAAATTTGGCTGTTTTTGTGTTTCGATTTATTGGCGGTGATTTATTTTCGTGCATCCTACATTTACCACCAAAATAAAATGTCATATTTAATTTTCAAAACAAAGAAAGTACAGTTTGTTAGGGTGATTTCAGCATTTTATAAACTAAACAATATAGTGGTATACGAAATATATCTCTAATTACAGGTGTGAAAACAATAGATTGTTTTCACACCTGTCAATAGAGATATATTTCGTTTTTAACTTTTTCACACATTTATGCCAGGTTTATTAACGAACGTTTCAAACATAGTCTAATACATCAAGCAAATTTACATTGCCCTCATGAGGAAGGACTTTTTCATTTGACCAATATTAGCAGTGGATTAATTTTGCACATCTTAGCTTGACCGCGAATATAGCCAAATTAAAACCACCACTTAAATAACCTGTTTACAGTTAATAACAATTTAAATTCAGCAGGATAATAATAATAATGCACACATTTCTATAGCACTAGATCTTGGACAACCAGACTCATAGCACTTTACAATATTATAGAGAATAAGGGGTAAAACTTAACTATTTTTTAAAGATCAAAGAAAATAGTATTTACCTTGTAGTCCAACTTAATATTATGTTCACAAATAACACATTTCTTGAATGGCTTTTGGTAAGGGTCTTCCATTTTGACAGGCTGTAAAAAAGGTTAAAATCATTTGAATCCAAGTTGATTACAGATATGAAACTCAATTTATTACATCTCCTTTTTGCATATTTTTTTTTCAAAATTCTATGATGAAGAGGATTATCATTTACTTCAGTCTAAGAGTGATTCATATTTCATCGAGTGAACAACAAAAGCTATATTTTCATGACTGGTGGATTTGCTAGTAAAATGCTTATGCTGTTCACAAAATGAAATATTACTCAATATAACTGGAAAACAATCTATTATTCTATATTTGTAATGCATGAATGAGACAAATCGAGTGGTCATCGCAACACTATTGTAAGTGCCTGAAGTGTTGTACTGACCCCCCCCCCCCCCCCCAAATGTGAAAATTTTAGGATAAATTTTCTTCAAGCGTGTCATTTTGTATGGGACTGCTATGTAATAATTATGCTGACGTCGCTTTTTGGGCTCCACATTGATAACTTTAGATAGCATGAAATGAATGGATGAAGGGTATATGTTTTTGATATTTCACTTGCTAGGCGGTGAGATTATCAAATGATAATCTACTGTCTCAATAATCCACCAAAAAGCATTAAAGACACTTGTTTGACCCTTGTGATGTGGATGCTCATTGGAATTGTCTTATACAAACAATTCAGAATAGAGCTGAACATTGCATTGATAACAACACACCATCGCTTTGTCCCTATATACTGGGTATGTGCTATCAACACATAATGGTTTGCAAAAACAAGAGGACCATTATGGTGCTAGATAGCTCATCAGCCTCATTGACCCCTAAATGTTTATGGTATTAGTTCTTAAATTTGAGTCCATAAACAATTTTTGGACAATGTGAACTTGACCCCCATGACCCGAAAACAGTAGGGCACTTTCTTTTGTCATGGACAACAACTGTATAAAGTTTCATGATTCTTAATCCATTGGTTCTTGATTTAACCCTTTCCTGTTTTACAAAATTTTAGACCTGTCCAAATTCAAAGGTTTTGCAGACGAAAATTTAACGTGAATTTATTTTGAAAAATAACCATTCAGTAGGGTAGAAAATAGTGTGGAAAAAGAAGAAATTGCTTGTCAGAAGCAATTTCTTCTTTTTTCACAATGTTTTCTCAATCATAATATCACAGACACGTAAAAAGCAGGGATTAAACAGCAAAGTGTTAAAGTCTGAAAATGATAAAGGTCAATAGACAGACAACGCAGACGAATGGACAGATAGACAGACAATGTAAAACAAACATATGACAAGATAAACTGACATGGTGAAACAAACATGATATCCCCTTGTATCACATAGTTGGGGTATAATGAGTACCAACAACATAGGACTTTATTTAGAATCATCATTTTCAGAAGTGTTACCCCTTCATATTTCAACCTCAGCCTTACCATATCATCTAATGAAGTTTTAGAAATATCCATATTAGCCAACATTTTATCAATCCGATTCTCATCAAACTTTTGTCCATAGATCCTCTCCATTCGATCCTCCTTCCAGAAGTTCAAATCTGTGTAGTTTTTCCATGGTCCAGGTGTCTGGTCTATTTTCTCTGGCTTATTTCTCTCCATCTGCTCTGGTGTTCTGTCTGCATTTGGATTTCTTCCACCTCTGTACCAACGACTACGTATGATACCTGAATAAGTACAATAACAGAGCTACAAATAAAGGGGGATATTTGGGTTTTCAAATCTAAGTATTTAGGTTTTCAAATTTAAGTATTTCATTATGCCTTATTTAATCCTATGTTGTTGGTACTCATTACTTAAAACATTTTATTGAGATAATTCAAATGAGAACACCCAACATAGGGTCATAAAGAAATAAAGATTTTCCACTGGCTTTACCCCATTTTATCTGGACCCGTTTAATAATGATTACAGAATCAGATACTTTAATCATTTGTCTTTAAATATGAGACCCTTCAAGTGAAAAGGGACCATCTGGGTAGTGGGTAAAATGTCACCCCTAGTCAGACTGTGTGGACAGCGCAGACTGACTTGGGTTGAAAATTTTTGCACCATGCCTATTTTTCTGAATCTACAATGTTCAATCTAACTTCCAGTCAAAGAATTTTTGAAATGCCACTTCTGGTTGACCTATGCTGGATCGAATCTCTTTTTCATTTTACAGAATTCTGAGATGGCCCCTTTTCACGTGACCTGTCACATATATATTCATACACTAAGTTTCTTTGGTTCTTTTACATACAGACTGAATCCATGGATTTTAATATATTGGAAAGTTTACTTTTGTTATTTATTATAAAAAATGGAAAAGTTATAAGAAATGTGGCAATTACTTACAGGTCTGAACGACCTGTAGCATGGTAGCCAGTTCTCCCTAAAATCCCCAAGTCTGGGACCCTAAGACTGGTGTTAGTGTTGAACCCTGAAAGTTATTCTTGTTGCTGAACCAATGTCTGGTAAATGTCTTTTGAAATAAGCTTAAGTATAAGGAGATTAGTCATGAAACTCTGAAATGCTTTTCAGTATAATGTTATGCGTGACCTTCATTATTGTAATCACCAGAATGTTTGCCTCCTCATACCTTTCATGGAGGTTTCCAGTCAACTCGGCCCATTGAATAACTCGACCCAGTCAACTCGGCCCCAATATATAGTCTATAGTAGCATAGATATATTTATTATGATATTTTTCTCAAAATATGTACAAGTTTTTACAAGGGATGCTTATATACCTTACTGGTTTTATCTTTATTTTTATAAATATACTATATATATATTTTGTCCTTTTAATAATATTTTATCCAATTATTGTTTGATTATGTACGAATTTACGGTCTTAATATTCACCCCGGGATGCACCGGGACACCCAGGGACTCAATGAGACACCCCGGGACGCATCAGATATGATTTGTATGCAATGAATAGATGGATATTATGTATATTACCTAAACAAAGTACAGATGTACTGTTTTACATGAGTAAATTACATATCTAAATTCAGTCCCAATGTGTTAGTGAAATCGTTTTGTGAATTTGTATAAACATTAACAAGAGTGCCATCGTCACAAAATACGCCGAAACTTTGCTGCTGTTTCACGAAAATAATTGCAGACACTACTTATTTTGACAGAACCAAATTCAAAATGACCAAGTTTCATTTAAATAAAGACAAAAAGTTAAGAGGAGTTGCATTCAAAAGGCTGCAATTTCTACTAAGTTTATAGGGGGCATAATTTAGGGTAAAATTAATGAACCATAAAATCCTTACTTCATGCATATACGCATAAAAAATAGTCCTGGGGTGTTTCTTCTTCCAAGAGAAATCGTTTTGAATGTTTTCTGTTCAATTGAATTTAGTCCACGGGTGTTAGTTATCCTATGCATTATTGTTTTGTGAGTTTGTATATGCATACAAAATTAGTCCCGGGGTGTTTCGTATTTTGCATTGTAAGTTTTCTGGCATTTGTATTTATTCCTGATTTTGTTTTTTTTTATCTGATGATATATCATTTCTGAGCTAGTGTATGTTTTAAGATTTATGCCCGGTGTGTGTCTTATTTTAAGAGAAACATTAGATTTCAGTGAAAATGAATTTTGTCACGGGTGTTTCTTGTCCTTTACAGAATTGTTTATGAGTTTGTATATGCATACAGAATAAGTCCCGCGGTGTTTTTTTTTTTTTTGTACTACATGAAATTCTTTTTTGAGCTTGTTTTTGCATATAAAATCAGCCACGGTATGTTTCTTATTTAACGAGAATCAGGTACAATGTAAGTTCTATCTGCACTTCCATTAAGTTCAGGGGTGTTATTTCTAGTTCAACGAAGTTTATAAACATTGACTTTTTAATCTTATTTCACTAAGATAAACTTTGTATTATTATTTATTTTTATGTAAATAACTTTTTCCCGAAACATGGATCTTATTCTCCTTAAACTGATAAACGTGTCCAGGGGTTTATATATTGACATATTTTACTTTAAGTGAGTCCTGGGGTGGAGTCACATTCGTAATTGTTAATACTCCTTGAAAAAAGTCCCAACATTCCCTATTTTTATTCCATGGCAAATTATCAATTGTAGATTTTGTAAAAAGAATTTTTTTATTTTTTTTTTTTTAAATAAAATTGCATGCTTTTCAACGATCAGGTTTCCCGGGGTGTTTGTCTCAATACAATGATTTCATCAAAATTAGTGTAATACCAATTCAACAAGGTAAAATTCTTATTTGTATTTAATCAAATGTTCATTTATGTGATAATTTTAATATTGCCTAATGCAATATAGCCTATTTTTTATATATGAATCGTCCTGGGGTGTCCCGGTGCGTTCCGGTGTGATTATGAAGACCCACAAATTTAAGAATGGTCCTTAAAAATGTTAATTTTACTTTTTAATTTTCTGATGTATATAAAAATTTCCTTAAAACTGAATGAAGATAGAATACTTTTGTATTTGCAATAAAAGCACTGAATAAATAATCTAAAAAAACAAGGCTTTGGCATAAAATTAAATAGGGCGAGTTACACGCTGTGCCGAGTTGCCGATGGGCCAAGTTGAAAATGAGTCAAGTTGACCAGCCACCACCTTAAGTTAAGTAAAAGCTAAGTAAAATGTAATGCCAATTTATGATTTAAAACTTTAAAAAAAAACCCCAAATTTTCTGTCAAACAAATTATCAAAAGAAAGTGTTTCTACTGATTCAGTGAATATTTTTTTTTATGTTGCAGCAAAACTCTGAAGACTGAAACATCAACAAATTCAAGCCACGACTACAGACTACACGACTAAAATCAATATTTAACATTAGGGGTATTGGCATTATTTCAGGAGTCCAGCAGAGCATCTAAGGTCCAACTACGATTGGAACCTTTCAATTCACTTTCCATGGTTCGAGGCGGCTTGGGTGCGAACAGTCCATCGGCGAAGCCCCTAAAGGTCTATATTTCTGAGGTGGATTACAATACAAGTTTTGATTCATTATTATTCAAACAAATAAACCATACCACAAGCTCGCTGGTTTAGCAGTAATTTTGATAATTTTGTGTAGGTCAAACAGGGCGCAGCCATTTTCATTAGACAAGAACTTAGTTTAGGGATTCCAGTCTATCCATTTTTCATGGTGTCACACCAGTCAAGTTTTGTCTATATCTTAGGGAATTTAGGGGTGACAGTGCTGGTTTGGGCATTGGTGCAAATAATCCGAACAATCGATTGCCGATTATAACTTGGTAATATGTATAAATTCCCGATTAATGAGCAAAAAATACTTCAAGAATCATCATTGAAGCTTGCATACTACAATTATAAAGTAAATTAGTAGAATGAGATTAAGTGGGATTTACTACCACCAGTCCGGTCTCACTGAGTCTGCTGGATGATTATATACTTGGACTCAGATACAAGATACAAGATACGAAATTTTATTTAAAGTCGGTTTTGTGATAACATATTAACATAACCGATGTATCGCTATTTTCCGACTTACATGAATACAACAAATACAGCCGTACAAATTAAAATACAAGACATATACAGTACATAAAAGTTACAGTTATAGAAGGTTAAATCTGCTTTAAGTAGATTAAAATTGACATCATGAATAAAATAGTGGCATTGATTACCAATCGGTAGAGTAATCGGCCCGTGATTCTGTGGACACGGGTTCGAGTCAGTCCTGGTAAAGGCGAGGTTTCCTTGGGCCAGAGATTTAAGGTGGAAGAGGACAATAGCGTTTTTTTGAGAGAAGTAAAAAAAAATGGTGTATATGTAATCTCCAAGTTAATGCGATCTCAACGGCGTATATTTTTTGCTTTATAATAACTTTCTACAAACGACCCTATTACCATGTAAATGCGCAGAGCGATTTTATACAAGACGTTTTCATTCCGTCAATTGCACTAAAATGAAGCTTAATGAACGGTAATAACCCAAATGCTATATAAAACTCTCCGCCATCGGATTTTACCTTTTGCATATAACCGGGCCCCCGGCCTCCACCAGACTTTATTCGTGGACACATCAACGCGAGCACGAAATTATTTCATAAGCAAATTACGATTTACATAAAGAAATAAGAAGGATGACGGACTGTCGTATATGCCGATCTCTTTTTTAAATCATGTTCAGAAGCATAGTTTGTTAGTAGACATTTTATTAGACTGATAAAGAACACTTTAGGCTCAAACTGTGCGCAGTGACAAGCATAATGAATATAAGTATGCTTTCTAAAGATCGCTGGGCGTTTAAGAATCTTTCGACCATTACCTTTCTGTATGTCAAGTTTTCACATAGAAAACGATGGTGATTCTTTGAAGGAAACGGAAAAACGTTATTTCTTGTCACCTAGACGACGTCTTCGTACCGTCTATGAATCAAGCGTGCTTAAACGCAGTATTGATGATTAGTTTGACCCCCAACCCCGATTCATAAATTTGATTGCGGCATTTTGTTTTATTTCAAGAGCAAATATAGAAATATCATCGTCCTTACAGTCAAGCAATGGAGAAATTTTAATTTTGAAGGGTTTGCTTAAAATTGTCACCGTCACTCGAATACAAGAATATGCCTATGTTTCAAAGGTATTACTCCGAATGTGTGTGCACAACCGTCCATTCAATGAAATGAAATGAATATTGCGTTTTTGATATAAAGCCATTCAGGAAAGATGACTGGTTTGACACCACAATCAGAAAATGCTTTCGAACTCACAAGAAGATGCCAATAATCCACATTTTTTTTTTTCGTTTCCCTTACATATATCCAAAATGTATTTTTAATTATTGTAGAAAGCACATAAGGTCTATGAAAAATGACCGGATAATAATGCAAGATTATCAACAAAAACTCCTAATTTTACTCTAAAATGTTGGTGGCTAAAAAAGCTTCTTGGACAATTCTTTATACTGCGATCTTTAGTGTACAAAGTTTGAAGCTGGTAGCACGTACGCTTTAGGAGATATGGCCCAGACGAAAAAAATAATTATAATAGTAAAACAACAAAGGGCAATAACTCAAACAATGGGCGGGGTAGAGTAACGTTTTTTTTCTACACTGGACCGACGTTTCTAGCATTTATATATGATTAGGAGATATGGCCTTGAAAAAACTTGTGTTAGACGGGCAGACGGAATCGAGCAAAAATTTAAACCCTAACCTATAACCCCACACCCGATATCATCTGTAAATGTAGTTGACCCACAATAGTTCCGCAACATTTCGGAAGTCATAACCTTTAACAGTGTTAACCGAGGTTTCCTAATGATTTCATTAGGAAACCTCAATAACATAGTGAAAGATAATCATAGGAGTACCGAAATGTAGCAGAAGTATTACGGGTCAATTACCTTAAGGTCATATTAACATAGGACAGAAGTTTATGAATAAAGTAGTCACTACAAGATAATCTACGCACTACTAAGGATTAGTTTATATAAGAATATCGGTGTTTGATTTTCAGCACACGTACATTTCCTGCTAGGAAAGAAGCCTTTCTTGTGGGGTTTCACTCAATCAGTAAGGCCAAGGAGAATCGTTAGTTTCCGGAAAATAGAAGGACAAGACGAAGAAAGATATCAAAATACCGAATACTTATATAAAAGCTTAAGTTGTGACGTTAAGTTCTCCAAAAAATATTCGCCTTTGCTTCAAAGTATAAAACTTTGTTATTAAAAGAAAAGTAATTGCTGATTAATTTCTAGGATGAGCTATCAATAAATAAACATATGGACTTTAATTAAAATTTATTTGAACATGCGAAAAAAAAAAAAAAAACCCAATAAAACAAGAACAAAATTGAGGGGCAAAAGCTTCATTCCTATTCTATATCTATTTGCCACTGTCATTGAGCAGTTGGTCTTGCGTAAGACTGCCGATCTAGAGGTCCCGAGTTCGAAACCCGACGGCGGGTCTCATCATTGCCGGTGTGAGAAATACCAGGAATCCATAGCTTAGTGTTCCGGCCGCAGCGATATGATTTAAAGATTGTCAAAGGCGATGTAAAACCCCATTAAAAATAATAAAAAAATCTATTCTTTATTTCGAAATTGAATACTTAGATGGATAAATACTCGTAGTCTCCTGATCATGTTTTCTCCCGAATTTGTTAATTCATTTCTAACTGACGGTATAATAATAAGCCTTTATATACTGGTTCAAATTTAACAATTTAACACACAATTTAACTTGCATGACTTTGCACACTTTCGCATTAAAGTATTGAACCGTAATAGTTGCGCAACGTTTTAGAAGTAATGAACTTTAACAGTGTTAACCGAGGTTTCCTAATCATTTTCATTTAGGAACCCTCGGTTAACATTATGAAAGATCTTAAGGGCCGAAATGTTGCGGAACTACCATGGGTCCACCTTCAAAACATGTTTATAACATGTTGTTGAGAAGTAAAATGACAAACCTACTACTTCTAAAAGTAATCGCGAAGACCAAGTACTTAAAGTACATGCCTTGCACAGTTGCAACAGTATTGTGCAGTGTAAGTTACATCGTGAAACGACATCCATTAAAGTCAAAACCATTCTAAATCGCTCATCCAGTGCTCAATACTTCATTCAAAACATTCACTCAAACCACACAAAAACACTAAAAAATGACTAAGAAGTAAAATTAACTGCTACATTCAAAATGAATATAAATAAAATTAAAAAAGGGGCTATTTCATTGAAAACATTAAAATTGTAAGCATCTGATTGGTTATTGAAGAAATAGGAAGCTATTTACAGAACTTGTGTACACATATTATTAAAGGGAGGTAATTGATAGCGCTTTTTTGTTCAGGATTAACAAAATTAGCGGTATTGGATTACCTCCCTTTAATTTCACTCAAAACAACCCATCGCACACATTAAATTTCATTCCAAAGTCATTCCAAAATCATCCACCTTGTCAATTTCACGTTGTTGCTAACTGTAACCCCTCAACAAGCCGCAAAATGAGGGTTTTTTACAGGCTTCGTCATAATCACCTCTGTGTTTTTGCATCGTGCTCAGAGCAAATTAGTTTTATCGTGGATAGATTGATGAACTTTGCAGGTGTTTCGTAACAAGCGTAGAATTGTCTTTGAGAATCAATCGGCAGTAGCAAGTCAAATGAAACCAACTTTTTCTCAAAGAAATCTTCGTATCCATAGATTGATAATTTATTTACATATTTATTACATGTACGAGGGTTGTCCCAGGAATTCGTGAACTTTTGCGATGACTTTTATACCAAACGTCCTAAATAACTGAAACTTACAAGAAATGTGAATTAATCAACTTTCTTTTTTAAGCGTTATGACAGAGGGCTACTTATAATACTCGCGAAAATATGAATTAACGTAACAACGTAACACTAGGAAACTGTTGTCGGCGCACGTCGTTTCAAAACTGAATCACGTTTTATCAAGTAGCGCCCTTGCCGGCCCTATGGGCTTGTTTCAAAGACAGAACCCTTTGCCAAATTATTTCTTAAAGCATTGTTGATATATACTATTGTTATGTATTAAATAAAATATTTGATTTGAAAGAAATATTTTGTCAATCTTTTGCGTGGATATGCAATATTTCAAAAAAATTAAGTCCAAGAAGAGGTGGGTAATGTATTTTTTTCCCTAGATTTATCGTTATATTTTTAGACATTTCATAGAAGGGACTTCTACTCTATGATATTGACAGGAAATAATTATTTGGATTTGTTTTGAATACATTAGTTATTCACTACCGCTACCTAATTTCACCGAGAAAGAACAACCAAAGAAATTTGGGATTTCGTGGGAACCGCTTCCAAATCTGTCTTGATGCCGAAAATGCATGCATATTTTTTAAAGCCTCAATACCTTTCGTTCACTAGCGCGACCCATGACCAATTTAATATCAAAATATACACTGTTGATTTAATTATTCTAAGTTTTTTTTTTATCTCTTGATGTGTTCTGATTGACGTCGGTTGAAAACGTATTTTATTCCTTTACCGACGCTGCTCGCATTGGTTATTGTTAACATCGACCTTTTTTTCTACTGCCCTTAAGTCAATTTTGATTTTATACTTATTTTATCCGTTATAGATGAGTGTGTGCCAAACACAAGTATTGTCATTTTTCATTCTGAATTCTCTTATGGTCTGTATACGTCTAATTTCGCGATCCAGACCTATAATTATGAACGATTTTGTGCGCCGAGCGTTCTGTTGACGTTGCAATTTTAACACCCTTTGATTTGAAATCACACAAAACAAAACTTTATAATTCCGCACTGCGTGATGCCATTTGTATGAAAACACACATACGTAAACCCCAAAGTTGACTGCTTTCAACGATTTTAATTTTATTTCAAACTTCTCGTGAATATTAAATAAATGACGTTCAAACATCTACCATATAAGATTGGCAAGTAACAAATTTTGAGTGCGTCGACCAGCCCTACCAAGCGTGTATTGAATAGCTGTATTTTTTAACATGAACATGTAAAAACCGTTAAACCTTTATCAATGTGTTGCAAATTGACATGTTAAACAAGACGAATCGGGTAGGATCACTTGGGCAACTAAAATTAAATGGGAAGCAGACGAAGTGGGAAATAAAGAATCGTTCCTCAAATTATTTAAACAGCGAATAATTGATATTTATCTTCAAAAATGGAGATCAAACATAAACGAAAGTGCCAAAGCTCATTATTACAAATCATATAAAACCGATTTAAAACTAGAAACATATTTAAGTATTGATTTGTCTTTTATATACAGGCGTAATTTAGCAAATTTTAGGTGTTCGAATCATAACTTAGCTATTGAGATAGGAAGAAGAGAAATGACGGAAAAACAATAAAGATTCTACAAATATTGCTTAAGTAACAACACCTACTCGATTGAAGACGAATACCATTTCATGCTGGTCTGTCCTTTATATAACGATTTAAGAAAATTATGTTTTCCTTACAAATGGACGAAACAATTTCCAACCAATTTCTTATTTCTAGACATAATGAAATGCCAAAATAAGAGTTATATCTACGCCCTAGCAAAGTATATAACTATCGCTTTCAAAAAGAGACAAGAGTTTGTTGAAAATTATAAAATGTGTTCTGATATTTGATCCATTTAACTTTTTCTTTTTCTAATACACATAAATCTTTCATTGCTATCTGCTATGTTACTTTGTAAAATTATGTATTACTTATGTAAAATTGTAATATGATCGAGATAAAATTTCCAGGAAACTTAATTTTATCATGGTATTTTTGAAATTACCATGATACTGCTATCTCGTATCTCGTGGCAGAGATATGCCACCATATTATGGTACGGCACCCCGAATCTTTGCTTTTACTTTGTCTGATATATATTAAATCACGACAAAAAGAAAATAAAAAAAATCTATATTTTGTAAGTTAAGCCAAAGATCCAGGAGAGCGATACAGGTTTACACGAGCTCTTATTCCTCTGATTGCATATCATGTTTTTGCCATTCCCCCACATTCACCTTGTTGATTCCGATTTTTCGGTTCATTACCACTGTTTACATTTCTTTTTGCAATCTTGCGTCGAGAAAAACATATGTTACCTGTCAAATAGCGAAGCATATACTTCCTCGAACTAGTAGGTCGGTGTTATAAAAGACTGGATGCATACAAATTGAACATTTAGGTAGTGGACCCGTAATTGATCCACAACGTTTTGGTATTAACTTTAACATTATTTTATTTGATTTTCACTAGGATATCATTGTGAAAGATCATGAGTTCCGAAATGGTGCGGACGCCCTGTGACACCTTTCGGCGTATTGTTTGGCTAATTATCAAGAGGTTATTATAGGAAATTTGATATTTTTCACTGAGTTTTTTGGAGTATAAAGTGCAATTGCCTTATGGCATGGCAAATAACGCCCATATATTTAAGCCATGCGCTAAGTCAATTGCACTTTAGTTTATTGGAGTATAAAGTGCAAATGCATTTTATACAGACATAAAGTGCAAAGGATTTTCACATGTGATGCGATTTAAACCAATTAAAATTCTTCATTTCATTGGATTGCAAACATAAAATCAATTTTTCTCATTTTTTAAAGAGGTAAAATAAAAAAGTGAAGTGGTAAAAAGTACTTCAGCTTCACCATGCAGAGGAATTCTGAAGTTTGTGAATTTGATAACCATGAAAAAATGAACGGGAAGGTACAGTTAACAACATCGTAAAATTGACAAGGTGAACGATTTTGGAATGATTTTGGAATGAAATTGAAAGAGCGTGTGGAGCTAGTTTGAGTGAATTTAATGGGGATAATCCAATATCGAAAATTCTGTTCAGGATGAACAAAATTAGCGATATTTATCCTAAATATGCATTCAAGACCCAGAAAAAGCCATTTTTTCTTCAAGAACCCATCATTCGCTTACTCACTTCAATAAAGTCAGTAAAATTGCGTATTTTTCCTTGCGATTTTTATTTTGAATGTATTTTTTTATTTATCTTTTTTTCAAATAAGTTTTGAGTGTTATAGAATAGTTTGAGTGACTGTTTGGAATGAATGAATGGAGCGCTGAGTGAGCAATTTACAGTGGTTTTGATCGGAATGATTGTCAATTTCGCGAGGTTCTTAACTTTACATGAACTTGTTTTTTTTTAATTGAAAGATGATGTAGTTATACTCTTACGTTATGTAGAATATTGCAATGCATAAACTGCGTCAAACGGTAAATTACCTAACACCGTGCGCGACGTCTTAACATTCCAGTATATAAGAATGTTTGAAATTCGACCTCTTGTTAAACCGTGCAAGAACCAATCAAGTTATCATTTAAGGCCAGATGGTACTATTTTACACGAAAGTTCAAGGAAACCTTGGAATATCGATGGGGAAAAGAGAGCATTTCATCTATAAACTCCGTCCCTCACGGGGGTTTTAGACAGTATCATTAAATGGTCTGTTTTTGGCGTTGTATCTTAGAATTCATCAAACATTATTGCCATTTTATTGAATTTGTATTCCGTAAACGTTTAATCCTTTACTAAATAAATGTTGCAAGACTTTTTCCTTTGTTTGAATGGAGGAACGCTAAAAAATTTTTTTTGACACTGAAGTCACTCTCATAGTTTCAAGTTTCAAGTTTTATTTAATAACATTCCAGAAGGTCATCGACCCATGTGGCAAAATGCGTACAAATAGCAACAGTGAGCAATAATTAGCAATATTGACAAATATTTAGTCTCGTATAAATACAATGGATACAGTATAATATCATAAAAACAAACAAAGTGAACAAAATAGACCCATTTCAGCAAGAGTGATCCTTATGCCTATATAATCTTATCTAGCTTAGTTTCAATTTTCCATTCGGGCAAATAGCAAAAAAGCAAAGTATAGTCATATTTAAACCAGTCCATCTTTCAAAGTGTGTTAATTAATGATTAATTATAAGAAGATAGTCTAATTTGATATCAGACTGCACGTTTGCACGTTTTCATAATAAATTCGCTCGACGGCGGTTGTTCATTTTATTTTATAACTGTACAAATATCCGTGTGATAACATCCCATATGATATTTTTATGATATCACTTAGTTATTTTTAGAACAATGATATTAGTTATTATGCAGTTATTTTCAGAAACTTGCGTTTCAGTTAGAAACATCGACGAAAACAAGACAAATAGAGGTGATAAGATAAATATAATACGTACATGTGTACTTAGTGTATTGTATGAAAAAAATATCTAATTCGGTTGAGAGAATTGATAATTGTCTCGGCAGAGCCTCGACAATTAATCAATTCTCCCAACCTCGTTAGATATTTATGTTCACACAAAAACATTAAGTACGTATATAATCGTGATCATAGTGAATCATGATCGTGTTAAAATGGATATAATTTCACAAATTTTCGCGTTGAACAATGTGTCCATGAATAAAGTCTGATGGGGGGAGGTTTGAATGAAAAGCAAAATCCTCGGGCTCCGCCCTCGGGTTTTACCTTTTGCATACAACCCCCTCCTCCATCAGACTTTATTCGTGGACACATCAATGCGAAAATCAAATTATTTCATGAGCAAATTACTTTTTACATTTAGAAATAAAGTAGTATGGCGGACTGTCGTATATACTGATCTCTTTTTTAAAATCATGTTCAGAAGCATAGTTTGTTATTGGATTGATATGGGGCATTTAGGTGCCATTGTACATGGTACAATCTCCGGTCAAGGCAAATATCCTTTGCGACTTTTGTCCTTCACAAATTCGTTTATAATCGTAGACCTAAGTGGCGTGAGTAGCATTGGGCTGGGGGCGTAGTGTTACTCCTAGCAGTAGCGGATCCAGGTGAGGTTCGAACGAACCCCCATCTGTATCAAGATTACTACATTGTAAATGACAAATCCAAAACTTTGCAACAAAAGCAAAACGACCCCCTTTTTGTAGTGTTCGAATTACAGAAACTACAAATTCTCACAGGAACCACAAATTCCTCAAATAATATTCAAAGTTTTAGCAATTAGTCCCATAGTATCCCTATCTATATAGATAGGGTTACTATGAGACTAATTACTTGAATTCTAGGCAGACATTGCACCGCCTATGTAAGAACCCTGGACCCACCGTTGGCTAGTGTGTGAGATACCCGTATACATTATACCATGTTTCGGGAAAAAAACATAACCCCATTCTTCACGTCTTAATTAATACTATGCTATAAAATTTTGATACCTTACCACTTGCTTGAGGCTTAAACTTTGCGCAGTGACAAGCATAATGACTAGAAGTATGCTTTCAAAAGATGGCTCGGCGTATAAGAATCTTTCGGTCGTTAGCTTTCTGTATGCCCAATCCATATTCACATCGACAACGTTGGCGGTTCTTTGAAGGAAACGGAAATAGGTTGCAAGTGACGTCATTTCTTGTCACCTCGACGACGTCTTGGTACCGTCTAACAATCAAACGTGCTATAACGCAGTAAGTCTATTAATGATAAGTTTGACGCCCCAACCCCTATTCCAGTATTTAACTGGCTTTTGTTTCATTTCAAGAGAAAATATAAATGATAGAAATATAATACATGTATCGGCCTTACAGTAAAGCAATCATGAGAAATTTTAATTTTTAAGGGTTAGCTTAAAATTGTCACCGTACTCGAATACAAGAATAGGCCTATGTTTCAAAACTATTATTCCGAATATGTGTGCACAGCCATCCATTCTAATGAAAATTTGGGGTTTTGCGTTATTAAAGCCGTTCAGGAAAGATGACTGGTTTAACACCACAAACAGAAAATGCTTTCGAACTCACAAGAAGATGCAAATAACCAGCAATTATATCCATTTCTTTCCATTTCCCTCACATTATGTCCAAATGTATTTTTGGTTATAGTAGAAAGCATATAATGTCTATGGAATGTGACTGGATAATAATGCAAGACTATCAACATTAAAGCCCAATTTAACTTTGAATTGTTGGTTGCTAAATAACGGTTCTTGGACAATTCTTTACACTGCAATCCGTTTAGTGTACAAATTTTAAGTTGGTAGCACGTACGCTTTAGGAGTAATGACCCGGACGAAAATTCAATGAAAAAAAAAAAAAAAAAAAAAAAAAACTCAAACAATGGGCGGGGTAGAGTAGCGTTTTTTTTTTTTTGTTGTTGTTTTTTTTACAGGACACTTCTGCACACTTTGATCTATAAGTGAATAAAATCTGACGTTGCTAACAGATACACGTATAATATGGTTAAGGAGATATGGTCTTGACAAAAGTGTGACAGACGGCCAGAATCGAGCAAAACTTTAGATCCTAACCTATAACCACACACCCGATATCATCTGTAAAGGTAGTTGCATCCGCAATAATTCCACAACATTTCGGAAGTAATAACCTTTAACAGTGTTAACCGAGGTTTCCCAATGATTTCATTAGGAAACCTCAATAACATAGTGAAAGATAATCATAGGAGTACCGAAATGTAGCAGAAGTATTACGGGTCAATTACCTTAAGGTCATATCAACATAGGACAGAAGTTTATGAATAAAGTAGTCACTGCAAGATAATCTACGCACTATTAAGGTTTAGTTTATATAAGAATATCGGTGTTTGATTTTCAGCACACGTACATTTCCTGCTAGGAAAGAAGCCTTTTTTGTGGGGTTTCACACAATCAGTAAGGCCAAGGAGAATCGTTAGTTTCCGGAAAATAGAAGGACAAGACGAAGAATGATATCAAAATACCGAATACTTATATAAAAGCTTAAGTTGTGACGTTAAGTTCTCCAAAAAATATTCGCCTTCGCTTCAAAGTATAAAACTTTGTTATTAAAAGAAAAGTAATTGCTGATTAATTTCTAGGATGAGCTATCAATAAATAAACATATGGACTTTAATTAAAATTTATTTGAACATGCGAAAAAAAAAACAACCCAATAAAACAAGAACAAAATTGAGGGGCAAAAGCTTCATTCCTATTCTATATCTATTTGCCACTGTCATTGAGCAGTTGGTCTTGCGTAAGACTGCCGATCTAGAGGTCCCGAGTTCGAAACCCGACGGCGGGTCTCATCATTGCCGGTGTGAGAAATACCAGGAATCCATAGCTTAGTGTTCCGGCCGCAGCGATATGATTTAAAGATTGTCAAAGGCGATGTAAAACCCCATTAAAAAATAATAAAAAAATCTATTCTTTATTTCGAAATTGAATACTTAGATGGATAAATACTCGTAGTCTCCTGATCATGTTTTCTCCCGAATTTGTTAATTCATTTCTAACTGACGGTATAATAATAAGCCTTTATATACTGGTTCAAATTTAACAATTTAACAGTCAATTTAACTTGCATGACTTTGCACACTTTCGCATTAAAGTATTGAACCGTAATAGTTGCGCAACGTTTTAGAAGTAATGAACTTTAACAGTGTTAACCGAGGTTTCCTAATCATTTTCATTTAGGAACCCTCGGTTAACATTATGAAAGATCTTAAGGGCCGAAATGTTGCGGAACTACCATGGGTCCACTACCTTCAAAACATGTTTATAACATGTTGTTGAGAAGTAAAATGACAAACCTACTACTTCTAAAAGTAATCGCGAAGACCAAGTACTTAAAGTACATGCCTTGCACAGTTGCAACAGTATTGTGCAGTGTAAGTTACATCGTGAAACGACATCCATTAAAGTCAAAACCATTCTAAATCGCTCATCCAGTGCTCAATACTTCATTCAAAACATTCACTCAAACCACACAAAAACACTAAAAAATGACTAAGAAGTAAAATTAACTGCTACATTCAAAATGAATATAAATAAAATTAAAAAAGGGGCTATTTCATTGAAAACATTAAAATTGTAAGCATCTGATTGGTTATTGAAGAAATAGGAAGCTATTTACAGAACTTGTGTACACATATTATTAAAGGGAGGTAATTGATAGCGTTTTTTTGTTCAGGATTAACAAAATTAGCGGTATTGGATTACCTCCCTTTAATTTCACTCAAAACAACCCATCGCACACATTAAATTTCATTCCAAAGTCATTCCAAAATCATCCACCTTGTCAATTTCACGTTGTTGCTAACTGTAACCCCTCAACAAGCCGCAAAATGAGGGTTTTTTACAGGCTTCGTCATAATCACCTCTGTGTTTTTGCATCGTGCTCAGAGCAAATTAGTTTTATCGTGGATAGATTGATGAACTTTGCAGGTGTTTCGTAACAAGCGTAGAATTGTCTTTGAGAATCAATCGGCAGTAGCAAGTCAAATGAAACCAACTTTTTCTCAAAGAAATCTTCGTATCCATAGATTGATAATTTATTTACATATTTATTACATGTACGAGGGTTGTCCCAGGAATTCGTGAACTTTTGCGATGACTTTTATACCAAACGTCCTAAATAACTGAAACTTACAAGAAATGTGAATTAATCAACTTTCTTTTTTAAGCGTTATGACAGAGGGCTACTTATAATACTCGCGAAAATATGAATTAACGTAACAACGTAACACTAGGAAACTGTTGTCGGCGCACGTCGTTTCAAAACTGAATCACGTTTTATCAAGTAGCGCCCTTGCCGGCCCTATGGGCTTGTTTCAAAGACAGAACCCTTTGCCAAATTATTTCTTAAAGCATTGTTGATATATACTATTGTTATGTATTAAATAAAATATTTGATTTGAAAGAAATATTTTGTCAATCTTTTGCGTGGATATGCAATATTTCAAAAAAATTAAGTCCAAGAAGAGGTGGGTAATGTATTTTTTTCCCTAGATTTATCGTTATATTTTTAGACATTTCATAGAAGGGACTTCTACTCTATGATATTGACAGGAAATAATTATTTGGATTTGTTTTGAATACATTAGTTATTCACTACCGCTACCTAATTTCACCGAGAAAGAACAACCAAAGAAATTTGGGATTTCGTGGGAACCGCTTCCAAATCTGTCTTGATGCCGAAAATGCATGCATATTTTTTAAAGCCTCAATACCTTTCGTTCACTAGCGCGACCCATGACCAATTTAATATCAAAATATACACTGTTGATTTAATTATTCTAAGTTTTTTTTTTATCTCTTGATGTGTTCTGATTGACGTCGGTTGAAAACGTATTTTATTCCTTTACCGACGCTGCTCGCATTGGTTATTGTTAACATCGACCTTTTTTTCTACTGCCCTTAAGTCAATTTTGATTTTATACTTATTTTATCCGTTATAGATGAGTGTGTGCCAAACACAAGTATTGTCATTTTTCATTCTGAATTCTCTTATGGTCTGTATACGTCTAATTTCGCGATCCAGACCTATAATTATGAACGATTTTGTGCGCCGAGCGTTCTGTTGACGTTGCAATTTTAACACCCTTTGATTTGAAATCACACAAAACAAAACTTTATAATTCCGCACTGCGTGATGCCATTTGTATGAAAACACACATACGTAAACCCCAAAGTTGACTGCTTTCAACGATTTTAATTTTATTTCAAACTTCTCGTGAATATTAAATAAATGACGTTCAAACATCTACCATATAAGATTGGCAAGTAACAAATTTTGAGTGCGCCGACCAGCCCTACCAAGCGTGTATTGAATAGCTGTATTTTTTAACATGAACATGTAAAAACCGTTAAACCTTTATCAATGTGTTGCAAATTGACATGTTAAACAAGACGAATCGGGTAGGATCACTTGGGCAACTAAAATTAAATGGGAAGCAGACGAAGTGGGAAATAAAGAATCGTTCCTCAAATTATTTAAACAGCGAATAATTGATATTTATCTTCAAAAATGGAGATCAAACATAAACGAAAGTGCCAAAGCTCATTATTACAAATCATATAAAACCGATTTAAAACTAGAAACATATTTAAGTATTGATTTGTCTTTTATATACAGGCGTAATTTAGCAAATTTTAGGTGTTCGAATCATAACTTAGCTATTGAGATAGGAAGAAGAGAAATGACGGAAAAACAATAAAGATTCTACAAATATTGCTTAAGTAACAACACCTACTCGATTGAAGACGAATACCATTTCATGCTGGTCTGTCCTTTATATAACGATTTAAGAAAATTATGTTTTCCTAACAAATGGACGAAACAATTTCCAACCAATTTCTTATTTCTAGACATAATGAAATGCCAAAATAAGAGTTATATCTACGCCCTAGCAAAGTATATAACTATCGCTTTCAAAAAGAGACAAGAGTTTGTTGAAAATTATAAAATGTGTTCTGATATTTGATCCATTTAACTTTTTCTTTTTCTAATACACATAAATCTTTCATTGCTATCTGCTATGTTACTTTGTAAAATTATGTATTACTTATGTAAAATTGTAATATGATCGAGATAAAATTTCCAGGAAACTTAATTTTATCATGGTATTTTTGAAATTACCATGATACTGCTATCTCGTATCTCGTGGCAGAGATATGCCACCATATTATGGTACGGCACCCCGAATCTTTGCTTTTACTTTGTCTGATATATATTAAATCACGACAAAAAGAAAATAAAAAAAATCTATATTTTGTAAGTTAAGCCAAAGATCCAGGAGAGCGATACAGGTTTACACGAGCTCTTATTCCTCTGATTGCATATCATGTTTTTGCCATTCCCCCACATTCACCTTGTTGATTCCGATTTTTCGGTTCATTACCACTGTTTACATTTCTTTTTGCAATCTTGCGTCGAGAAAAACATATGTTACCTGTCAAATAGCGAAGCATATACTTCCTCGAACTAGTAGGTCGGTGTTATAAAAGACTGGATGCATACAAATTGAACATTTAGGTAGTGGACCCGTAATTGATCCACAACGTTTTGGTATTAACTTTAACATTATTTTATTTGATTTTCACTAGGATATCATTGTGAAAGATCATGAGTTCCGAAATGGTGCGGACGCCCTGTGACACCTTTCGGCGTATTGTTTGGCTAATTATCAAGAGGTTATTATAGGAAATTTGATATTTTTCACTGAGTTTTTTGGAGTATAAAGTGCAATTGCCTTATGGCATGGCAAATAACGCCCATATATTTAAGCCATGCGCTAAGTCAATTGCACTTTAGTTTATTGGAGTATAAAGTGCAAATGCATTTTATACAGACATAAAGTGCAAAGGATTTTCACATGTGATGCGATTTAAACCAATTAAAATTCTTCATTTCATTGGATTGCAAACATAAAATCTTTTTTTCTCATTTTTTAAAGAGGTAAAATAAAAAAGTGAAGTGTTAAAAAGTACTTCAGCTTCACCATGCAGAGGAATTCTGAAGTTTGTGAATTTGATAACCATGAAAAAATGAACTGTGAAGGTACAGTTAACAACATCGTAAAATTGACAAGGTGAACGATTTTGGAATGATTTTGGAATGAAATTGAAAGAGCGTGTGGAGCTAGTTTGAGTGAATTTAATGGGGATAATCCAATATCGAAAATTCTGTTCAGGATGAACAAAATTAGCGATATTTATCCTAAATATGCATTCAAGACCCAGAAAAAGCCATTTTTTCTTCAAGAACCCATCATTCGCTTACTCACTTCAATAAAGTCAGTAAAATTGCGTATTTTTCCTTGCGATTTTTATTTTGAATGCATTTTTTTATTTATCTTTTTTTCAAATAAGTTTTGAGTGTTATAGAATAGTTTGAGTGACTGTTTGGAATGAATGAATGGAGCGCTGAGTGAGCAATTTACAGTGGTTTTGATCGGAATGATTGTCAATTTCGCGAGGTTCTTAACTTTACATGAACTTGGTTTTTTTTTAATTGAAAGATGATGTAGTTATACTCTTACGTTATGTAGAATATTGCAATGCATAAACTGCGTCAAACGGTAAATTACCTAACACCGTGCGCGACGTCTTAACATTCCAGTATATAAGAATGTTTGAAATTCGACCTCTTGTTAAACCGTGCAAGAACCAATCAAGTTATCATTTAAGGCCAGATGGTACTATTTTACACGAAAGTTCAAGGAAACCTTGGAATATCGATGGGGAAAAGAGAGCATTTCATCTATAAACTCCGTCCCTCACGGGGGTTTTAGACAGTATCATTAAATGGTCTGTTTTTGGCGTTGTATCTTAGAATTCATCAAACATTATTGCCATTTTATTGAATTTGTATCCCGTAAACGTTTAATCCTTTACTAAATAAATGTTGCAAGACTTTTTCCTTTGTTTGAATGGAGGAACGCTAAAAAATTTTTTTTGACACTGAAGTCACTTTCATAGTTTCAAGTTTCAAGTTTTATTTAATAACATTCCAGAAGGTCATCGACCCATGTGGCAAAATGCGTACAAATAGCAACAGTGAGCAATAATTAGCAATATTGACAAATATTTAGTCTCGTATAAATACAATGGATACAGTATAATATCATAAAAACAAACAAAGTGAACAAAATAGACCCATTTCAGCAAGAGTGATCCTTATGCCTATATAATCTTATCTAGCTTAGTTTCAATTTTCCATTCGGGCAAATAGCAAAAAAGCAAAGTATAGTCATATTTAAACCAGTCCATCTTTCAAAGTGTGTTAATTAATGATTAATTATAAGAAGATAGTCTAATTTGATATCAGACTGCACGTTTGCACGTTTTCATAATAAATTCGCTCGACGGCGGTTGTTCATTTTATTTTATAACTGTACAAATATCCGTGTGATAACATCCCATATGATATTTTTATGATATCACTTAGTTATTTTTAGAACAATGATATTAGTTATTATGCAGTTATTTTCAGAAACTTGCGTTTCAGTTAGAAACATCGACGAAAACAAGACAAATAGAGGTGATAAGATAAATATAATACGTACATGTGTACTTAGTGTATTGTATGAAAAAAATATCTAATTCGGTTGAGAGAATTGATAATTGTCTCGGCAGAGCCTCGACAATTAATCAATTCTCCCAACCTCGTTAGATATTTATGTTCACACAAAAACATTAAGTACGTATATAATCGTGATCATAGTGAATCATGATCGTGTTCAAATGGATATAATTTCACAAATTTTCGCGTTGAACAATGTGTCCATGAATAAAGTCTGATGGGGGGAGGTTTGAATGAAAAGCAAAATCCTCGGGCTCCGCCCTCGGGTTTTACCTTTTGCATACAACCCCCTCCTCCATCAGACTTTATTCGTGGACACATCAATGCGAAAATCAAATTATTTCATGAGCAAATTACTTTTTACATTTAGAAATAAAGTAGTATGGCGGACTGTCGTATATACTGATCTCTTTTTTAAAATCATGTTCAGAAGCATAGTTTGTTATTGGATTGATATGGGGCATTTAGGTGCCATTGTACATGGTACAATCTCCGGTCAAGGCAAATATCCTTTGCGACTTTTGTCCTTCACAAATTCGTTTATAATCGTAGACCTAAGTGGCGTGAGTAGCATTGGGCTGGGGGCGTAGTGTTACTCCTAGCAGTAGCGGATCCAGGTGAGGTTCGAACGAACCCCCATCTGTATCAAGATTACTACATTGTAAATGACAAATCCAAAACTTTGCAACAAAAGCAAAACGACCCCCTTTTTGTAGTGTTCGAATTACAGAAACTACAAATTCTCACAGGAACCACAAATTCCTCAAATAATATTCAAAGTTTTAGCAATTAGTCCCATAGTATCCCTATCTATATAGATAGGGTTACTATGAGACTAATTACTTGAATTCTAGGCAGACATTGCACCGCCTATGTAAGAACCCTGGACCCACCGTTGGCTAGTGTGTGAGATACCCGTATACATTATACCATGTTTCGGGAAAAAAACATAACCCCATTCTTCACGTCTTAATTAATACTATGCTATAAAATTTTGATACCTTACCACTTGCTTGAGGCTTAAACTTTGCGCAGTGACAAGCATAATGACTAGAAGTATGCTTTCAAAAGATGGCTCGGCGTATAAGAATCTTTCGGTCGTTAGCTTTCTGTATGCCCAATCCATATTCACATCGACAACGTTGGCGGTTCTTTGAAGGAAACGGAAATAGGTTGCAAGTGACGTCATTTCTTGTCACCTCGACGACGTCTTGGTACCGTCTAACAATCAAACGTGCTATAACGCAGTAAGCCTATTAATGATAAGTTTGACGCCCCAACCCCTATTCCAGTATTTAACTGGCTTTTGTTTCATTTCAAGAGAAAATATAAATGATAGAAATATAATACATGTATCGGCCTTACAGTAAAGCAATCATGAGAAATTTTAATTTTTAAGGGTTAGCTTAAAATTGTCACCGTACTCGAATACAAGAATAGGCCTATGTTTCAAAACTATTATTCCGAATATGTGTGCACAGCCATCCATTCTAATGAAAATTTGGGGTTTTGCGTTATTAAAGCCGTTCAGGAAAGATGACTGGTTTAACACCACAAACAGAAAATGCTTTCGAACTCACAAGAAGATGCAAATAACCAGCAATTATATCCATTTCTTTCCATTTCCCTCACATTATGTCCAAATGTATTTTTGGTTATAGTAGAAAGCATATAATGTCTATGGAATATGACTGGATAATAATGCAAGACTATCAACATTAAAGCCCAATTTAACTTTGAATTGTTGGTTGCTAAATAACGGTTCTTGGACAATTCTTTACACTGCAATCCGTTTAGTGTACAAATTTTAAGTTGGTAGCACGTACGCTTTAGGAGTAATGACCCGGACGAAAATTCAATGAAAAAAAAAAAAAAAAAAAAAAAAAAACTCAAACAATGGGCGGGGTAGAGTAGCGTTTTTTTTTTGTTGTTGTTTTTTTTACAGGACACTTCTGCACACTTTGATCTATAAGTGAATAAAATCTGACGTTGCTAACAGATACACGTATAATATGGTTAAGGAGATATGGTCTTGACAAAAGTGTGACAGACGGCCAGAATCGAGCAAAACTTTAGATCCTAACCTATAACCACACACCCGATATCATCTGTAAAGGTAGTTGCATCCGCAATAATTCCACAACATTTCGGAAGTAATAACCTTTAACAGTGTTAACCGAGGTTTCCCAATGATTTCATTAGGAAACCTCAATAACATAGTGAAAGATAATCATAGGAGTACCGAAATGTAGCAGAAGTATTACGGGTCAATTACCTTAAGGTCATATCAACATAGGACAGAAGTTTATGAATAAAGTAGTCACTGCAAGATAATCTACGCACTATTAAGGTTTAGTTTATATAAGAATATCGGTGTTTGATTTTCAGCACACGTACATTTCCTGCTAGGAAAGAAGCCTTTTTTGTGGGGTTTCACACAATCAGTAAGGCCAAGGAGAATCGTTAGTTTCCGGAAAATAGAAGGACAAGACGAAGAATGATATCAAAATACCGAATACTTATATAAAAGCTTAAGTTGTGACGTTAAGTTCTCCAAAAAATATTCGCCTTCGCTTCAAAGTATAAAACTTTGTTATTAAAAGAAAAGTAATTGCTGATTAATTTCTAGGATGAGCTATCAATAAATAAACATATGGACTTTAATTAAAATTTATTTGAACATGCGAAAAAAAAAACAACCCAATAAAACAAGAACAAAATTGAGGGGCAAAAGCTTCATTCCTATTCTATATCTATTTGCCACTGTCATTGAGCAGTTGGTCTTGCGTAAGACTGCCGATCTAGAGGTCCCGAGTTCGAAACCCGACGGCGGGTCTCATCATTGCCGGTGTGAGAAATACCAGGAATCCATAGCTTAGTGTTCCGGCCGCAGCGATATGATTTAAAGATTGTCAAAGGCGATGTAAAACCCCATTAAAAAATAATAAAAAAATCTATTCTTTATTTCGAAATTGAATACTTAGATGGATAAATACTCGTAGTCTCCTGATCATGTTTTCTCCCGAATTTGTTAATTCATTTCTAACTGACGGTATAATAATAAGCCTTTATATACTGGTTCAAATTTAACAATTTAACACACAATATAACTTGCATGACTTTTTCACACTTTCGCATTAAAGTATTGAACCGTAATAGTTGCGCAACGTTTTAGAAGTAATGAACTTTAACAGTGTTAACCGAGGTTTCCTAATCATTTTCATTTAGGAACCCTCGGTTAACATTATGAAAGATCTTAAGGGCCGAGATGTTGCGGAACTATCATGGGTCCACTACCTTCAAAACATGTTTATAACATGTTGTTGAGAAGTAAAATGACAAACCTACTACTTCTAAAAGTAATCGCGAAGACCAAGTACTAAAAGTACATGCCTTGCACAGTTGCAACAGTATTGTGCAGTGTAAGTTACATCGTGAAACGACATCCATTAAAGTCAAAACCATTCTAAATCGCTCATCCAGTGCTCAATACTTTATTCAAAACATTCACTCAAACCACGCAAAAACACTAAAAAATGACTAAGAATTAAAATTAACTGCTACATTCAAAATGAATATAAAAAATATTAAAAAAAAGGGGCTATTTCATTGAAAACATTAAAATTGTAAGCATCTGATTGGTTCTTGAAGAAATAGGAAGCTATTTCAGAACTTGTGTACACATTTAATAAAAAGGAGGTAATTAATATCGCTATTTTTGTTCAGGATGAACAAAATTAGAGGTATTGGATTACCTTCCTTTAATTTCGCTCAAAACTAATTCATCACACCCATTCAATTTCATTCCAAAGTCATTCCAAAATCATCCACCTTATCAATTTCACGATGCTGTTAACTGTTACACCTCAAAAAGCCGTGAAATGTATTTTTACAGGTTTTGTCATAATCACCTCTGGGTTTTTGCATCGTGCTCAGAGCAAATTAGTTTTATCGTTGATAGATTGATGATCTTTACAGGTGTTTTGTAACAAGCATAGAATTGTCTTTGAGAAACAATCGGCAGTAACGAGTCAAATGAAACCAACTCAAAGAATTCCGCGTATCCATAGATTTACATCTTTTTTTCGGTAATATATATACAAACAGTTTATTTAGTATATTAGGTCAATGGCCCATCATACAATGAAATAAATACAACAATTAACAGTGAGTGACGTTGGGTTTTATCAGATTGAAATCGGTATATATCATTAAATTGCAAATATAAAATTTTTTCTTGAAAATCTGGTGTTGATATCCTGAAAATGAATAAGTCAACTTGAATATTAGCAAGGTAATAATCAATGTTACATTTCAAGGTGTAATTTTGAATGAATAATATGACGTGTATATTCGAACAGCCTGAATTCAAAGCATACATAGCGTTAACTGCCATTTTTCTAGAACATTTCATAACATGTACATGACTTCCACTTTTGGTCCACCTGTAGGCCCATAAACACCGGTCCAGCCATGCGTTCATGATGGCAGAACGATGCAAACAGTTAGCCAATTATACTCCGCTTTGCACGCGCACTTGCGTGCAAAGCGGGGTATAAATGGCAAACTGTTTGCACCGTTTTGACATCCTGGACAGAAGGCTGGTTTTGATAAGCGCACATTTGATTGCACACATGCACTTCTTCTTATTTCGAATGTAAATGTTCCATCCGATTGACTTAGAAACTTCTTGGCATTGACATTGACCTTTTTATCAGTTCAGTTTTGTACGTTTATCGCTATCAATGATTATGTAATGAATTCGTGCATTAATTAACTTAGTAATAAGCTCTTGTTTCGGTACCTTGGTATTGAAAATGGTTTCTACAGTTAATAACATCGTGAAATTGAAATATACCTCGATCAAAACCATTCTAAAGCTATCACTTTGCGCCCAATTCATTCATTCCAAACACTTATTCAAAACATTCGAAAAGGTTCCAATATCACTAAAAAAATGTAAAAACTATATTCAAATGTATCCGAAAAAATCTGTTAACGTACAGATTTGTTTGAATTTGGAAGCGTCTGATTAGTTCGTGAAGATATAGAAATATTTTTAAAGAACGTTTATGTAATATACATTAAAATATATTATATTTCGCTCAAGATGCGTTCATCGTGAACGCAATTAGCGATAGCATTCCTTCTCTTTAAACTGAATTAGAACCCTCAACTCCAATCATTTAATTACATTCCGAAATCATTTCTTAATCATTCACTTTATCAATTTCACCATGTTCTTAACTGTATCAGCTTTTCTTTGGATATATATAATACATACTTAGTGTATTATATGAAAAAAAATATCTAACGAGGTTGGGAGAATTGATCATTGTCGAGGCTATGCCGAGACAATTACCAATTCTCACAACCGAGTTAGATATTTTTTCATACAATACACTTAGTACGTATTATATTTATCTTATAACCTCTTTTTGTCTTGTTTTAGTCGATGTTTCTAACTTAAATGCTAGTTTCTAAAAATAACTGTATGATATTATTGTTCTAAAAATAACTATGTGATATCATAAAAAATATCATACGGGATGTTATCATACGGATACTTGTATAGTTATAAGATAAAGCTATTTCTTCCGTTTTCCATGCTCGTTTACTAATTTGTCATGGTACGGCACCCTGAATCTTTGCTATAACTTTGTCTGATAAGTATTAAATCACGACAAAAAGAAAATAAAAAAATCTGTATTTTGTAAGTTTAGCCAAAGTTTCAGTAGAGCGATACAGGTTTACACGAGCTCTTATTCCTCTCTGATTGCATATCATGTTTTTGCAATTCCCCCACATTCACCTTGTTGATTCCGATTTTTCGGTTCATTACCACTGTTTACATTTCTTTTTGCAATCTTGCGTCAGGAAAAACATATGTTACCTGTCAAATAGCGAAGCGTATACTTCCTCGAAATAGTAGGTCGGTGTTATAAAGGACTGGATGGATACAAATTGAACATTAATCTTTTCTGTATTTTACAAAAATACACGATAATACATACTACTATTCACCAATATCTAAGGTAGTAGAACCGTAATAGTTCCGCAATATTTCGGAACCCATGATTCTTTGACCGAGGTTTCCTAATGAAAACTATGTTTGAAACCCAAATCTGGATGCATACAAATTTAACATTTTTTTGTATTATACAAAAAAAACCTAAAACGAACTTCTAAACGGCCACTTGGTTTTAGCTAAAAAAAATTTCCTTGGTATCTGAAATGGGAAGTAGTTGAATCATATCAGAAAAATCATTAAGGAAGAATTTTCAATAAACACCGACTTGAAAAAATGTGAGGAAAGCAGCGAATTTGACAGGAATTCTGGGGTGCCCCTGATTTCGATTTAACGTTGGTGGGTGGGGTAATTTCAGCATTTTATCCTTATGTGAGAAATAAAAGAGCTTGAATGTTATTTTCGTCAGTGATTTGGTATCTGACACGCAAAAGACATCGAACTTTGTCATTTTTTTTTATTAATCGCTGAGTATTTCTTAGACAGAACTTTGAAATTCTTCGAAAAAGTGCAACTTTTTGACTTTCGTAACGGAGGATTCTTGTGTTTGATCGTTTGCTACAGACACCATAGACAAAAATCGAATCCAGTTTTCTTTAAGAATACGCCAAATTGAACGGCCTTTCATATGAAAATAAAAGATACTTCATTAAATGACTTTAGATATTGTAAAATGTTGGCAAATTTAAGGCGCCGTTTAAAAATCCGTTTCAGTGTACATTAAACACATATTTTGTACCACTGTAAACCAATATTTAAGGTAGTGGAACCGTAATAGTTCCGCAATATTTCGGAACTCATGATCTTTTACAATGTTGACCGATGTTTCCTAATGATATCATTAGGAACCCTCGATTAACACTGTTCTGTTAAATATAAACTATAAATAAACCTAATGGTATTTACCATGTCTATTTTTAGAGTTAGTCTGGGGATTTTCCAATATCTCTTGACACTTTAAGGTAATATATGTAGAAGATTTTAGATCTTTCTAGAAAGGCCTTTTAGAAAGTGATTCAGACTCTAGAGTATTCTTATGTTCTATACTATTCCAGATTGTTCTATAGTATTATATAAAGGGGTTCCTACAGCATTCTTGGTTCACTTGATTTAGACTTATGGTTTCATTTAGTAGTACTGTGTTAAACTAAAAGGGGATTTCTTGTTATCTTATAAGTGTGTTTGAAAGCGTGTTTAATTTTAAATTCAGATATTATTGGACTTATTACTTGTGGACCAGGAACTTAAATAAATTGGATCTAAAATTAAAACTTTAGGATTAAACATTCAAGGTATTGTAAATTGTTTTTGTATTAATTTCATATTGTCAATAATTCTGGTATTATTGTCAATAAATATTGTTAATTGTAAAGTTTGTTGCTGGCTTCTTTGTTCGTGTTACATTGGCACGTAACATATTGGGGGCTCGTCTCGAGATACGAACATCAGACAAACAAACAAAACAAAACAAATCAAACAAATTCTGTAATTAAATCTGCTGTTCAAAATTATTTAAGAAATTAATTTCATATTTCAATTTTAATAAATCTAGAGTGTACTTTCACTATTATTTATCATAATCTTACATTCTTATTTGAATACAGCAACAAGCTACCATGTCTTTTGACTTAGAAAAATTTACGCAGGAACCTTCCGTGGAGCTATTGAATTTGGGTAAAAAGTCTGATTTGCTCAATCTTGCCAAGCATTATGAATTAAAAGAAGTCAAGTCCTCATTGCGAAAGCATGAAATTAAGAATATTTTGATTCAATATTTTGTTGATGAGGACATTTTTGATGAAAAGGCTCTATCTCTCATTGTTGATGTTCCATCAGTTACAAGCTCAAGAGAGCTTGAACTGTTAAAACTTCAACAAAGGGAGAAGGAATTGGAAATTGAAAGAGAAAGAGCACAATTAGAAATTGAAGAAAAAGAAAGAGAAAGGCAATTTCAAAGGGAAAAGGAAGAAAGGGAAAGAGAAAGAGAAAGAGAAAAGGAAGAGCGAGAAAGAGAAGAGAGAGAAATAGAAAGAGAGAGGGAAAGAGAAGAAAGAGCATTTCAATTACGATTAAAAGAATTAGAAATTCAAGATAGAGCAAATCAGCCTAGATATATGTATAATGACCATTTTGATGTAACAAAACATTTTAGGCTTGTCCCACCATTTCAAGAAAATGAAGTTGATACATATTTCGAACATTTTGAAAAAGTTGCAAATAACTTGAAATGGCCAAAGGAGCAATGGACCTTACTTCTCCAAAGTGTCTTAGTAGGAAAAGCTCGCAATATTTATTCGCAACTTAGAACAGAACAAAGCAATGATTATGATACTGTAAAAGAACTCATTCTCAAAGGTTATGAGCTGGTTCCAGAAGCATACAGACAACAATTTAGAAGTTGTAGAAAAGAATCTGGCCAGACTCACGTTGAATTTGCAAGAAATGAAGAAAAATTATTTGACAGGTGGTGCTATTCTAAGAAAATAGTCCAAAATTATGATAATCTTAGACAACTTATATTAATTGAACAATTCAAAAATTGCATTCAATCTGACATTAAGTCACATTTAGATGAAAAAAATGTTGAAACTATACATGAAGCAGCTCGCTTAGCTGATGATTACTACCTTACACACAAAAAATCCTTTGTTAATAAAGCAAAACCTGCTTCCTCACATCCCCAAAATAAAACTATGTCTGGTGATTCATCTAGCATGTCTAGTCAATCGAATTCACCTAAACCAAAGTCTACTGGTGAAACCAATGCTCAAAATCACTTATCTCGAGTACATTGTACTTTTTGTAAAAAACCAGGTCACCTTATTTCAGAATGTTTTAGATTAAAAAGGAAGAAGGAACTGAGTGCAGCCAAACCTACAGGGCTCACCAGCCTTCAGCCTAAATCACAGCCTTCTTTTGAGTTAAATTCAATTGTTAAGGCAGAACCAAATTCTGATTCCTGTATGGAGATTTTTGAACCGTTCATGTTGGATGGTTTTGTATCACTTTCAGGTGATATGTGCCCACCTACCCCTATTAAAATTTTAAGAGACACAGGAGCTTCTCAATCTCTTATTTTAGCAGATGTTCTGCCTTTTTCTGAGAAGACTTCGTCTGGTACTAGTGTCCTTATTCAGGGTGTAGAGTGTGGTGTTATTAATGTTCCTCTTCATAAGGTTAATTTGTCCTCAGATTTGGTTACTGGTTCTGTGGTTGTTGGTGTTAAACATTCTTTACCATTTAAAGGTGTACATTTATTGCTAGGCAATGACTTAGCTGGAGATAAGGTTGTTGTTAATCCTCTTGTAACTGACACACCTAATGTAGGTCAAACAGATGATCCTATTTTGCAGGAAATACCTGATTTGTACCCTTCATGTGCAGTAACTCGGGGTATGGCTAAAAAAGCTTCCTTGAAAAATTCAAATGATATTGACTTAACTGATACTTTTGTTGGTCAATATTTCAATGACGAGATTAAAAAGTCTTTTAATCTTAGTCTGCCTGATACTCAGACAGACTCGTCAGAACTTTGTCAGTCATCTCCAAGGTCAAATGACCAAGGTCATGAAATGCATTCAAAGTCAAAGTTAATCCAGGAACAGCAAAATGATCCTGAGATTTCAAAGTTAATTGATAGGGCATTACCCGAAAAAGAAATGTCTCAGAATCCTGTTTGTTACTATAAAAAGAATGGTATTCTGATGAGAAAATGGCGACCATTTGATGTCTCAGCTGATGATGATTGGGCTGTTCATCACCAAATTGTTGTTCCAAAGTCATATCGCCGTGAAATACTTAGTATAGCCCATGAAAGTCCAATGTCTGGTCATTTAGGTGTAAACAAGACTTATCACAAGATTATGACTCACTTCTTTTGGCCTGGACTTAAATCGGACGTTTCCGAATATTGTAAAAGTTGCCACACTTGTCAAATGGTAGGGAAACCTAACCAAGTTATTCCAAAAGCAAGGTTACAACCCATTCCAGCTTTTGATGAACCTTTCAGTCGGATAATAATAGACTGCGTTGGTCCTTTACCGAAAACTAAGTCAGGTTCTGAATATTTGTTGACAATTATGTGTGCTTCTACTCGCTTCCCAGAAGCAATTCCTTTAAGAAACATTAAGGCAAAGTCAATTATTAAGGCTCTTGTCAAATTCTTTACTTTTGTTGGCCTTCCAAAATCAGTTCAGTCTGATCAAAGATCAAACTTCATGTCAGGCATATTCCAACAGGTTATGCATGAATTAGGTATCAAGCAATATCGTTCATCTGCTTATCATCCTGAAAGTCAAGGTGCTTTAGAAAGATTTCATCAGACCCTAAAGAATATGATAAGGTCATATTGTTTTGATACTGATAAAAATTGGGATGAAGGTATTCATTTGCTATTATTTGCAGTCAGAGAATCTGTTCAAGAATCTCTTGGCTTTAGCCCCTTTGAGTTAGTTTTTGGTCATTCTGTTCGTGGGCCATTAACAGTCTTAAAAGAGAAATTTCTTGCTGATGATGAAACACCCTTGAACTTGTTACAGTATGTTTCTGACTTCAGAAATAAACTGTCTAGGGCATGTGAGGTTGCTAGGTCAAATCTTAAATCACCTCAGAGCAAAATGAAGGCAAGATATGACAAGCATAGTGTTGATAGGAAATTCGAACCAGGTGATAAAGTCCTTGCTCTTTTGCCAATACCTGGCCGACCCTTACAGGCAAGATATTATGGCCCGTATACTATTGATAAGAAAACAAGTGATTTGAATTATATTATCAATACTCCTGGAAGGCGTTAAAATAAACAAATGTGTCATGTGAACATGTTAAAAAAGTATTTTGATAGAGATAGCTCTATTTCAAAACCGGTTACAGTTGTAAACACTGTCCCACAAGAATCAAATGTGATTGAATCAGAAGTTAGTTCAGACTTTAGTGAAAAATCTGTTCCTGGTCCACCTAAACTTGAGAACTCTGAAATACTAAAGAATCTTGACGACAAACTTTCACATTTGGAGCCATCTCAACGAGAAGAGCTGAAACAGTTGATTAATGAATATAAACACTTATTTCCTGACATCCCCACAAGAACTGATAAAATATATCATGATGTCATTGTGGAAGATTCTCAACCAATAAAACAACATCCTTATAGAATGAATCCAGTGAAACAAAAAGCCCTTCAAGATGAAGTGAATTACTTATTGGAGAATGATTTTATTGAACCCAGCCAAAGTAATTACAGTTCACCATGTATATTAGTTCCAAAGCCAAATGGAACATACAGAATGTGTACTGACTATCGAAAAGTGAACTCTGTGACAAAAACTGACTCTTTTCCAATACCAAGAATTGATGACTGTATTGACAAAGTTGGTAATTCTAAATATGTCACCAAATCTGACCTTCTCAAAGGATTCTGGCAAGTTCCGCTCACTGATAGGGCTAAAGAAGTATCAGCATTTGCTACTCCAACTGGTCTGTACCAGTACAAAGTTATGCCGTTTGGGATGAAAAATTCTCCTGCGACGTTTCAGCGGCTTGTAAATATGGTTATAGCTGGCTTAGATGACTGTGACGCATACATCGATGATGTCATCATCTATACAGATACATGGAGTGACCACAATCCCTTAAGTTTTCTTCACAAACTTAAGAGTAAGAACCAAAGATTATTGAGGTGGAGTTTGTCACTTCAAGAATTTGATCTTGATGTAAGACACATTAAAGGAAAAGACAACATTATACCAGATGCTCTGTCAAGAGTCTAAAATTTTGAATTGTCTTATCTTTAATAAAACATTGAATTTAACAGTTACATTTCACTATATTTTTTGTATATATGTATGTTTGTTTGCATATATAACTCTTTTTCAATTCTTTTGATGAAAATTGTTTGTATTTTCATGCTAGATGTGCTGAAATGTTTCAACGAATCATGATATTATCAATTGTGTAAAGTATATTATCATTGTTTATGCTAAAGATAATACAAAAAGAAAGATTTATTTCATTTTTTTTCTTTCAAGGGGGAAAGTGTTAAATATAAACTATAAATAAACCTAATGGTATTTACCATGTCTATTTTTAGAGTTAGTCTGGGGATTTTCCAATATCTCTTGACACTTTAAGGTAATATATGTAGAAGATTTTAGATCTTTCTAGAAAGGCCTTTTAGAAAGTGATTCAGACTCTAGAGTATTCTTATGTTCTATACTATTCCAGATTGTTCTATAGTATTATATAAAGGGGTTCCTACAGCATTCTTGGTTCACTTGATTTAGACTTATGGTTTCATTTAGTAGTACTGTGTTAAACTAAAAGGGGATTTCTTGTTATCTTATAAGTGTGTTTGAAAGCGTGTTTAATTTTAAATTCAGATATTATTGGACTTATTATTTGTGGACCAGGAACTTAAATAAATTGGATCTAAAATTAAAACTTTAGGATTAAACATTCAAGGTATTGTAAATTGTTTTTGTATTAATTTCATATTGTCAATAATTCTGGTATTATTGTTAATAAATATTGTTAATTGTAAAGTTTGTTGCTGGCTTCTTTGTTCGTGTTACATTGGCACGTAACAGTTCAAGTTCATTAACTCCGAAAGCTCTGGGACTATTACGGATCCACTACCATAAAAAGATATTACTTTGACACATCAGGTATCGTAAACTCTATTTGAAACCCAAATCAATTTAACATTATCTTTTCTGTATTATAATAACTGCATGAAAACAAATACTTCTGTTCAACAATATTTAAGGAAGTGGAACCGTATAGTTCCGCAATATTTCGGAACTCATGAACTTTTGCAATGTTGACCGAGTTTTTTTAATGAAAACATTAGGAAACCTCGGTTAATTATGTAAAAAATTCATTAACTCCTAAGGTTGTGGGACTATTACGGGTCCACTACCATAGACAGATATTACTTTGACATATCAAGTATTATTCACTTTGCTTGAAACACAAATCTTCCAAACCATATATATAAGAGACTTCAGAGGTTCCTCCCACGTGAAAGCCACCCGGCCGAGTCCACGTGCGGTTTACTGGGAGTGGGGTACTTAATATACACTCGGTAGCAGCTAATGTTCACCAGCGGCCCAGATATATAACTGCAATAATGCTAAAAGTGGCTTCAAAACTCACACAAAACAGTACTCACAATCCGTATACATGCGAAATTATTTGATCACAGTCAAAATTATTTCGGACTGAGTTGATACAGCTTGAACGATCGTGCAGTAATACATCTACGTTATGTTGAATTTTTTTGTGCATGGAACGATCGTGCAGTAATACATCTACGTTATGTTGGATTTTATGTGCTTTGAACGATCGTGCAGAAATACATCTACGTTAAGTTGAATTTTTTGTGCATTGAACGATCGTGCAGTAATACATCTACGTTGTGTTGATTTTTTTGCGCTTTGTGATCGTGCAGTAAAACATTTACGTTACGTCGAATATTGTGCAAAATGCGTCAAAATGGTCAATTAACATAACGTTAAGTCTATATTACCCAACACCGCGCGCGCCATCATAACCTTCCGGTGAAAGAATTTTTAAATTCGACCTTTGATTTTCCTTCTTGTGCCAATCCTCTTTTTCAAGTTTTCATTGGAGGCCAGATGGTACTATTTTACACGAAGGTGCATGTAAACCTTGGAATATCGATGGGGGAAAGCGAGCATTTCATCTATAAACTCCGTCCCTCACGGGGGATTTAGACTGTATCATTAAATGGTCTGTTTTTGGCGTTGTATCTTGGAATTCATCAAACATTATTGCAATTTTATTGAATTTGTATTCCGTAAACGTTTTATCCTTTACTAAATAAATGTTGCAATAATTTTTCCTTCGTTTGAATGGAGGAACGATAAAAACTTTTCTTTTGGCATTGAAGTCTATTTCATAATAAATTCGCTCGACGGCGGTTGTTCATTAATCCAATTAAAGTCTACTAACGACCACTTGCGCACATCGTGTAAAGAAAATTACCAAGAAATATGTTTAATACCAAGGAATCACGAGCCTTCTCTCATAAGCCACAAAATTATTATAGTATACAAACAAAGTAATTACTATGTAATTAGTGTGTTTATTGAAGTTTTTTGTCATTTATTATCAGGGAATTACCTCGTTACAGTTTTCTCACCTAACCAACCCCCGTTATTTTCGGAATATTATTTCGATCTGGAGCATTCGGAACATCGCTCCATAAACTGAAGAGTACCTCGGACGTAAGTGTAGTAATTTGGGGTCATTTTTGGTCAGGCCCAACCCGATTTTAGGCCCTCTTTGTTCCATATAAAATTGCACATTTTTCAGGTGCTGCAGCGCATACCACAACACTATGTTTATATATAACTTTATTAGCCCTTCATCTACATTCATAGATCTATCTTTTGAGACTCAAACAAATGGCTATTAAAGCCACAGTATAGGTACCGTCTTTTCCCCATCCATGGAGAGAAAAGCTTATTCGCCCTCCCGGAAAATAAATAGTGCTCAAAAAGATCGAATCAATCGTTTTATTGAAGAACGGATGCAAAACTAGCAAAAAAGAAATAAAACAAATATGCACGTGTATCACTGTTTTCCACTTCAAAATGCCATTTTCAAGCCGCAATATTTTTTCTTTAAGATCTACTTTAACTCCCAAATTTTAAAGCTTTTTGCATTCCTTTCCTAAACACCTCGGTCAATGCCTAGGGGTATGGCGACCAAAGTTAAGTCAATAAAGTTATAATATTTTCATTTGTCACTGAAAAATGGTGTTTTGGGACATTACATGTTTTGCGAAGAAATGTAAGTATTCGTAGCAGCGTTAATTGTTTATTGCACCATGATTACTTAACCCTTTCCTGTTTTACAAAATTTTGGACCTGTCGAAATTCAAAGGTTTTGCAGACGAAAATTTAAAGTGGATTTAATTGGAAAATAGCCATTCAGTAGGGTAGCAAATAGTGTGGAAAAAGAAGAAATTGCTTGTCAGAAGCAATTTCTTCTTTTTTCACAATGTTTTCTCAATCATAAAATCACAGGCGCGTAAAAAGCAGGGATTAAACAGATTAATCAAATAATTCTTGGTGAGCAGCCGTTGGAAATGATTTCTCCAAGTGTAACTTTTAACTGAGCCTGTGCATGACATTTCCAACAATTTGAAATGTTCGTGACATGTAAACATGGAGAGGCCCAGACAACCCGAAACTGCATTTATAAAGTAGCATGATTGTCTACAGATACTTTGAGACCTTATCTATTTACTAAGCACATAGTAAAGACTCTGGTCAGACTATGCAAATGCACAGGCTGGTCAGAGTCTTTGCTTTGCGCATATTTGAAATTGTTGGAAATCTCACGCACAGGCTAAACTATTAATCCGTCCCAACTTGCTGAGCAAAAAAGATAAGCACAACTTGATTATAGGGTAATACAAAGAGGAGTTAATCATTGAAGTAGAGGCCTTTTTTACCTTAAATTTCGCAATTTTCACGTCAAAGTGCCAATGACTAAAACTTAATCTTGAAAATATGCACAAAAAGAGTGTATTCTGTAACAAGATATCAATAAGCAAGAAAAAGAGAAAATAAAATAGACATTTTAGCCAAAACAATTCCTTACCTCAAGGGATCGAACGGTATAATAGCGTTCCCTAGAATGGAAAGGGGGCTTATATAGAGTAAATGGTGAAATTTAAAGTTCTGCCATCTTTTCTAAATTTTTCGGAAACTTACAAATATTTTAAGAGTTTGTGCATCTGAAACTTAACAAATTTGTAGAAAAACAAAAGTCAACCGAACAGAAATATATCAAAATGGTCATACTGGGGGTGAAAATCAAAATGAAAATTGACAGAGTCCGCTCAGTTTGGATTCTTGAATGAAATATAGTTAAATTCATAGATCTCTTAGAAAGCTCGGTTTTATGACAGATGTGTTGTATGACAACAGAATAAAAAGAAGTAAATTTCAATGAGATCATCCCTTTTTAGGTGATTCGCTTCCTGGTGGTACTTTGGTCATTCCGCTTGAAGAAAAATCATACTCCTTCAATTTTTTCCGAACATTTATAAAGATCTTTTTGGCATTCTATAATTTCATGACAAAACACAGTAAAACACTGCGCTTTGTTATCAAATTATAAAATGTCCCGTTTTAACCTTTCGTTGATTTTGTTTTTCGCGCGTACCTTCAGTGATGTTTGTGACGTAACATAAACCCATGTGCGATATAATGCGCTTCCGTGTCTGCGCCTTCATTCTTCCCGAAGTCTATTCCGTTGAATCGCCAGAGGTGCCCGATTGGATCCGGAGGTGTCACTCCGATAGAATAAATGCTACGAAATATAGGACATTTTAGTCCGTTTTAATTAAGAGTCAGCTTGTCGTCAATTATCACAAACCTAGAAATCCATTGTGGCTAGCGTAATGCCTTTACTGCCTTTCCTAAACATCCCCTGCCCTGCCTGTAGTTTCGATCAGTACCGTATATTCAAATTTATCATCCCAATGCAATATGTAGATACACAAATTTAAATGAGTGATCAAAGGTCAATTTTGTATAGACATATATAGACAAAATTGATTTTTGATCACTCATTTAAACTTGTGCGTTTATAAGTTGTTTAAAAAGCGTTCCGTCCTTGATCTGCCTTTGATATGTTTCTTACAAAGCGTACAAATCGATTTTGGCTAGCGTAATGTCTAATATACCGAGACGTAATTTTGTGAGGAGAGGTCTCAATGGACACATAATGAGTTAATAAAGCGGAGATGAGATCAAAAGGTGAGTTTCACTGGACGTTGTATTAATTAGATCTGTCTGCATGGGATGCAGTGTGTTACATCATTGTCAGTCCATTACTGGACGTACTGTCCTACCATCCTGAAACTTGACCATCTATGCCCTGTCCATAGGTTTCGACCAGTCTGTTTCTAACAGTGTTTGTATTGGATACACTGTATTAGATCATTGTCACACCGTTACGGACAGACTATACATGCATCCTGGAGATAACGTTGGCCCGATTCATAACATAAAAGGTAATATGACTCAGTATTAAAAATAAGCATGTAAAAACCATGTGTTCAAGATGTAAAAACACTTTTGTATGTTTAGTAATGTTCCCTGCTTGCAAAGGTGTGCCCTTTTAAATCAGGGTGACACATTTCCTGAATGTCCACAACCTCTTTCGTGTTATGTATGCAGGGCTGTTTTCTGGCTCGACGCGGGGTAAGATAACTTTTTGGTATGTATTCTGGCTGTCCTGTCCAAAATCTTCGATTACAAATTCATCATGACCAATACGATTTAAACTATATATGATCTTAATATCCTTTATATTATAGTAAGCGTTAATTTTGTGGACCCGTAATAGTTCCACCACGTTTCGGAAGTCATAAATTTTAACGGTGTTAGTCGAGGTTTCCTTTTGATTTCATTAGGAAACCTCGGTTAACATTTGATAAAGATAGTGAGTTGCTGCGAAACAATTACGAGTCCACTGCTTTTAAATGTGATGCGCTGTACTTAAGCATACCCATTTCTGATTGACAAAGTAGATCCTTTAAAGCCTACAAACTCCAAATGCAAACTTCAAGTAATTTTTTTTGTGTAAAATCTTATCTTTAGATTGTTCTGATTTGTCGATGATTCAAAGATTTTACTTTTGAAAATTCAATTTTGATATTAATTGACATAATGTTCTTGCTGAATTATATGGTATAAATTTATTTGTTAATCTTTATTTTTTTGTCAGATTGTTTCTTTCTGAATTACTAGTCCATTTCTATTTAGACGAATCAGCACTTTTCCGGAATTGGTACATAAACTGTCCATTCTTCCAGTAATGAAATGAGATCACAAGGTTAACCTTGCTAGACATTTGATAAAATGGATACGTCTGTAACGTTTCTGATTTTTTCTTATGTATCATATGCCCCATAGGGTAAAACGAGTGTAATATATTGCAGATTTACATAAAACGAGTTGAGATACGTGCTTTATTTCTTGCCAGTTTATCTCAGTCGGTAAAGCACCATTCGGAACACCACTCGGCCAATCTCACGATCAACCTCGGATGTACATAGACGGACTATTTTTAAAAATTTCGGGAAAACCTTGGAAAAACTCGATGACGTCAGTTAAAATGGCGTTAGCCCTCGAAACTGTGAGTGAAAACATTCGACGTCGCCAACGTTACTCGTTTAAGTCACTGACGTGAATTCATCGAATCCTTATATTAATATCTATAGATTCTTAAATAACGACTGAAAAAATCTTAATTTTTGAGAATGATTCGTCATTCTCAAAAATTAAGATTTTTCAGCCGTTATTTACTGTAAAAATATAAATCTAAAGTGCTAGTTTTTCTTACACTGTTTCCGTCTAACAAAATGCATGATTTCGTTACATACCCATCCGCCTTACATACATCCGAGGTATGTTGTAGTTTACGGAAATGACCGAGTGATGTTCCGACTGGGTAAAGCACCTGACTTCAAATCACGAGGTTTAATAGATGAATCGTCTAATATAATACCGCCAACTAACGCTCCGCATGACGAAGCAAATCTTGGACGTATTGTTATACAGTGTTCAGAGGTACTAGATGTTCTAAAATATCTTCCTATTAATAAAGCTTCAGGGCCAGACGGCATTAGTAATCGTTTACTACGTGAGTGTACACATCAATTAGCTAAGCCTCTCCGCGAATTATTCAACAGATCATTAGAATTAGGTATCGTCCCAATCACATGGAAAATATCCAATGGCTGTCCAATATTCAAGGCAGGTGACCCTTCTTTACCCGCGAATTATAGGCCGATATCACGGCTAAACACCATGAAAAAACGTTTTGAAAGAATAGTATTTAAACACTTATTCAGTTTTCTTTAAGACAATAACTTCTTTACTCCTCGCCAGTCTGGATTTATACCAAGAGATTCAACCGTCAATCAATTATCAGTTTTATACAACACTATTTGTAAGGCGTTAGATGACGGCCTTGAATGTCGAGTTCCTTTTACGCCATTAGTAAGGCTTTTGATAAAGTCTATCATAATGGCCTAATATTCAAACCTGAGAAAGCTGGAGTGAATTCTAAACTACTTGGATGGTTCACACACTATCTTTCTTACCGTAGACAAAGGGTTGTTTTGCCTGGTTCAAACTCAAATTTGTCTCCCATATATGCAGGGGTCCCACAAGGTTCAATTTTATGCCCCTTATTATTTGTTATTTATATGAATGGTATAGTTGATGATATTAACTCTAGTATTATCTTTTCGCCGATGATACAAGTCTCTCTGTCATAGTTGAGGACCCGGTCCACACTGCTTCACTTTTACCAACAGATATCGAAATAAATAAATAAATAAATAAATAAATAAATAAAAACTGGGCTAATATATGGCTTGCGAAATTCAATCCACCAAAGCCAGAATCTCTTATCATATATTAAAAACTGACGTACAATACCAGCACACCCTGACCTACATATGTCAAACGAAATCATACTCAATGTAGAATTACATAAACATCTGGGGCTCCATATTTCAAATAATGGATCTTGGGATCAACACATAAAAATAACCGCGGAAAAAGCATGGAAAAGGGGAAACGCAATGCGAGCTTTAAAACTCAAACTCGATCGAAACACAATCCAAACAATATATTTTTCATTTATAAGACCTTTATTAGAATACGCCGATATTGTTTGGGACAACAATTCTGAAAATCTTAAAACTGATCTAGACAAAATACAAAATGAATCTGCAAGAATTGTAAGTGGCTGCTTGAAGATTGTATCATTAGAAAATCTAACAAGAGAGGTAGGCCAGGAATATTTAATATCTAGAAGAAAAAGTCACAGGCTTATAATGTTTTTTTTAAATGATTATAGGCCCTACACCTGACTACATGTATTTATCTACACTTGTCCCTATTAGAATTGGTAATACATCACACTTTAACCTGAGACGAGGTAATGATCTCCAGGGTATTCCTTGCAGAACATCATTTTACAAAAAATCATTTATACCATCCACAGTTGACGAATGGAATAATTTACCTCAAGAAATTCGAGATTTGGAATGTTAAAGTGCATTTAAGAATTATCTTAATTGGGATAAGCCGATACCAAATTAACTTTATTTCGTTGGCGAAAGAAAGTTCCAAGTGATTCATACCAGAATACGAACTAGATGTAGCGCTTTGAATTTAGACTTTCTTACTCTGGTGAAGTTGAAAGTAGTCAACACTTTTTCTTTAATTGTAACTTTTACACCGCGGTAAGAGACAAATTACTTCGTTTCCTGGCAAATGTCTCAATTATTAGTCTGGATGTTCTATTATACGGTGATGATGGCCTTGCTTACCACGAACATATTATTTTATTCCTAGACGTACAGGCCTTTATCAGGGATAGCAGAAGATTTTGACTCAAGACTGTTAAAGAAGGTTAAAATTTCATATCGTCCTTTCTTCAAGTTTCAGAGTGAACACTTTGGTTGCTTATAACAATATCCATTAACCCTGAAAAATGATATTAGTGCTATTTCGAAGGAGTATAACAGATGCTTGATCACGATTTTTTCAATCATTATATAGGAATGTATAATTATGTGAATAGCTTAAATTACGATAGCAGATCCCCTCGCACGACTTCTCTCTTTAAACCATCATGGTTATACATTTTATTTCGTGTTTTGTCAAATATGATTACTGAAGAAGACTCGGGGTATACCATCTTGAACAAATGGAAATGAACTTTATAAGCTCAAGCTTTCGTTCTAATCCATTTTATATCAAAATATCTCTTTATCTTATGTAGTCTCATTGTATTTGTTTATTGTAAATTTTGATATGGTTAAAATATATTTAAACCAATTACATGTGAAATTGTCTTTCTGATAAGACGTTCATTTTGGATATGTCAAATCTGAACAGTCCTTAATATGGACAAATGCAATGGTATACCTTGGTTTCTTTGACCCGAATTTGACATTTGTGAAAAAATGCTTAAATAACTATTACCGACAAGTTTTATCAATTAACACAATATATATTACCATTGATGAAAAAAATAATCAGTAGAAATAAAGTACAGTGAGAAAGTACTTTATCCCTGCATAATATTCATTGCAAAACAGAGTTTCCATCTTCTTAATTTTCAAATTTTCAAATCAAACACTTAAATGACGTAACATTTCTGTTATTTTGATATACATCTGGCCATGGTTAACGTCATGACGTCTTTCTCTGTGACGTCATTAACACGAAGCCATAGCAACATACTGATTTATTTGAAAAAAATGAATGCAGGAGAAAATAATGTACATGCATGTAAAATTTCGTTTGAATATCTTCGTGATGGTTAATCACAAGCCCTGCGTCCAGGATGACAAAAAGGTGCCAGCGATTTGCCAATTATAACCCGCTTTGTGCGTGCAAAGTGGGGTATAATTTGCAAACTGTTTACTCTGTTTTGCCAGTCAGCTCGATAAGCTCAATTGGTAGAGCACCGGACTTCAAAACAATTGAAGTTCGACCGCTGGGGTTTGATTCCCGGGCTAGCTCACTAATAAACTAATTTTCTTATGGGTGAGGTTCCGCGAGCCGGTGCTTTACACCGAGCACGCTAAAGAACCATGGCGGATCTCAGCAGGAGTTTCGTCATGTATCCTTTCACTATCCCCCGTAAGAACTAACCGTCTTCTGGGGGCGTCGCTCATAAATGGTCAAATGTTATGGTAGCGACGATAAATAAACGGAAATAAACACACATCGTTTTGTTATCTTGAACCCATCCCTGCGTTCAGGATGACAAAACGGTGCGAACAGTTAGCCAATTGTACCCGCTTTGCACGCTATTGCACGTGCAAAGCGGGGTATAATTGGAAAACTGTTCCCACCGTTTTGCCATCCCGAACCCAGGGCACACCCCCGACTGTTGCCTGTGTAAGGATCAATTTATTTTATTTCCTTAATTTCAACGTAAGCTGTGGGAACTTTAAGTTTTCTTAGGTTTCCTTAGTACCATTATAACCCAGAATGCAGCAGAAAAAAATATAAAGAATTTGAAACGTACTTTTAATTAAACCACAACACGCGCTTCTCTTTAAATACTCGATTCTAATTATTTTGAATTACCCATGAGATAATTTTGGCAATAATGCGTGTAGTCTAATTTGCAGATGTGCACAATTACTCGGTATTATCAATACGAAATCATTGTAAAATTTATCAAGAAAATGAAAATTATTTTGATAAATTTTGAATGCAAATATAATGAAAAAACAAAAACAAACAAAAAAATAGATAAATAAAAAACCTACTGACTCGTTATAAAAGAAGTTGGCGTCTATATTTCCAGGTTTGCTGATCTAAATGGAATTAATCTAATCAATTTTCACAACATCTCGCTTCCTCAAGAATTAGGGAAAAAAAGTAATATTGCTTGTATTTTTATTCATATCCAACAAAGTTTACTAACTATAAATAAAATCTTTGAAAAATACCGTTTCAAGATGGGCCATTTTAAAAAAATGTCGACTGGTAATGGGTAAAGACAGACTAAGAAGCCGAATACAGAGCTAATCGGTTCCATATTCATGATTCAATGGAAAGGAACAGCTCTTAACCTCTATTCTTCACATACATGTCAATATGTGTGTTAATGTACGCGTGAGTGCGTGCGCGCGTGTGTGTGTGTCTGTGATTGTAGGATTTAGGTCCCCCGTGCTCTAGACATATATTTTATGAACCACGAGAGAGAAAGAAGTGGATACAAGGAGATCTGTGGTCAGCGGCCCCTAGCTGTTCTACGCATAGACTTCCTTGGTTCTTTAACGTGCCGAATTGAAGCATCGATACCCTCGAAGCTACCCCTGGGTTTCTTACCAGCTCACTTCTAGTTGAGCGGGAAATAGCAGTTATCCATGGAAATTCCTGCAGAGTTCGGGATGCGAAACATGGACCTTAGGACTAGTCCGGTGTCTTAAGCCTCGTTTACATTTGGCCTACGGAGCCCGTACGGCGCCCGTATATCGCCGTAAGCATAAAGTCTTACGGCGCTCGTGCGGTGACATACGGTGCCCGTGCGATCATCGCACGATCTTACGGGCACCGCAGACACCTGTTATACACATCTTTTAAAATCGCAAGCCCGTAGCCTTGTGCGGACACCGCACGGTCGCCGCACGGAAGCCTTGCGATGATCGCGCGGAAATCGTACGATATCTTAACTATCAAACCCGTAGAATCGTGCGATGACCGCACGGCATCCTCTCGATATCCGCACGGAACCCGTACGATCTCCGCACGGGAATCTCACGATTACCTTGCGATATCGCACGGGACCCGTACGGTCTGATTAAGGTATGTTCCCCCTCAAATATTTTCAAAATCGCACGGTGACCGTGCGGCATTGTGAACACATACGCCGCAGACCGTAGCTGTCTGCGATGTCAAAAAAATCGTAAGAAAAATCGCAGGCTGCGATATCGTACGGCGACCGTGGCAAATGTAAACGAGGCTTTACCACTAGACCACCGGGCCTCAATACATGTCCATAGGTAAGAGCAAAACGATTGTAAGTAATGTTACTTTCAAATATAGAAACTAACATTTTTACACAGTAAATAACTTCGTGAAATCGACTATCTAAATGTTATTGGAATGGTTTCGGAATGAATTTGAATGAGTGTAATGATTGACTTTTGAATGAGATTAAAGAAAGTAACCCAATATTGCTTATTTTGTCCATGGTGAACAAAATTAGCGATTTTTATTACCTCCCTTTAATAAAAGACGAATAAAAGTTTTATAAATAGCTTCTCTGTCTTCATGAATCAATCAGACGCTTACAAATTCAATAAAGTTAGAGTAATCGTGAATTTATTCAAGCTTTTTTTTTATTTTAAATGCAGTTGTTGATCCTATCATTTTAATGATTTTGGAGCGTTAATGAGTGAGTTTTTTGAATGAGTGGATGGAGCGCTGAGTCTGTGATTTAGAACGGTCTTGATCAGAATGAGTGTCAATTTTACAATGCTTCCAACAGTAACCAACCCATCGATGTGATGTTTTGCCGTTTCAAGAGTACGGCCTTTGTAAAGAAATAATAATTCCTCGGCACTGTAAGTGACTTCAATAGCTCGTTATTAAAGTATAAAGACCCTGTATGTCATCGATTATAGTTATGAATAGCTGTAATGAATCACTTCACGCGGGTAGGATATCATTAATTTATTGGTCGCTTTGTGGGAATATAATGCCTTAATTAAGATACATGCAACAACTTCAATGAATCGAATCTTCGCTCGGAGTTTGATTTTTTCCTTATTATGTCGTGATTTTTCCTCTAATAAAAAGTAAGGAAAACATGGACCGAAAAGAAATAAAGAATAAAGCCTTTTCTCGCAACATTTTCAAAACCATTTGAAATAAACACATAGCGGTAGATTATCACTTGAAATTCCACAGCCAAATAGTGAAATTATCAAAAGAAATATAGGCCTACACTGCTTTCGTTCATTTCACTGTATATGACGTTATCAGCGCGGGTCTCAACAAATAAATCTTAATGACGCATTGATTGCGTTGTCTAAAAACTATTTACTTTATTTGTTCCAAAATTTTCACATTTCGTCCAATTTTTGCACCAAAGAAATCGTTTGTTTTCGTGTAAGATCGATAATCCTCTATGTCATCCGCATGTGGGTTCATCAATTATAATAATTTAGTAAATTTCGCTGATAACGATATCGGTAAATGAGTATAAGGAGTTGAATTAGACTTAGTGGTAACAAAGGGACTATCAATAATGAAACCTTATTTCGGTTATTAAGGTTTTCGGTTATAACGATGTACTGTCTCCCCCCCCCCCCCCCCCTCCGCTCGTCAAAAGCAATTTATTCAATTTCTAAAGGTTTTCCTAAAGGGGCGGAAAAATGAGTATCTGAGTATTGGGCGGGCGGACATTTGGACCTAAGAATAAAGTGAATCATAGACGCAATTGTCTACAGACGACTTTTAAAAGTCAAGTGATATCACAGTCATGTAGACACGGGCACAGTCTAGTGACGCCAATACTCGAACCCATAACGATAAAACACGAGCAATACTCTGATACAACTTGACCAGCGAGGCCTGATATGTAGCAATCTAGTCAGCGATTGTTTAGTAATCCGTGTTCCATCATATTTTTAACATGATAAGCCAAAATATCAACACCAGACTTTGAAACAATAGCCCATGGGTAAAGATCATGTAGGAAAATTTTGAAAACAAGTTGAGTTAGGGTTGTTATTTTGCAATAGGTAGTGACACTGCATGGTGTAAAATCGGGCCAGCATGAGCTCATTGTAAAATTCAACTACAAATTGCCTCTTATTTAGTGCTGAGATAATTTTAGAAAATTGTGCGCACGAAAAAGACATAAATCTTGATCATTACCCTAGACTTTAATTCGAAAACCAGCGGTTCAAATAAATCATTTGGCTTTAAAAGATAATTCAATTGCTTTCATTTGGCTTCGTGACAAACACTAATTTTGTATCCATTCTTTTAAATCGATCATAAATATACTATAACGCAAAAGAAGCTAGGCACATTTCAAGTTAAGATAAATACAGTTTTATCGGTCATAGGCATTTCATTTTTGTACCACGAGAAGCACACGTGCCACTTTCTAACAATGGACACATCCGGTCAGTATGGAAAACAATATTACGTAACGCCCGAAATAAGTAAAACGTTGGATTTTCCCATGCAAAACCTCTTCGAATGTTAATTAAAACCAAATTAGCTCTCATTCCACTCTTGCAACTCTCAGGAGAAAGAATCAAAGTACTGAAAGTACTGATAAGTTGGAATGCGTTCAAGAGACGGTGACCTCAAGCCACTAACGAAGCTGACGCCTTCTGCCCACCACATGTGATCCTGTCTTTTGACAGGCGTATATAAATCAATGTATTTCACAACGAGAGGCGCTTAAACCCCTGAATCGCTATACAGGACTGAAACTGATGAAAGAAAACTGATAACAAGAGGGCCTGAATTCGATTGGTCCAGTGGATCGCATCCAAGAAACTTTCTGGCATAGTTTCATTCAAATATTGTCTAATTGTTGAAGAGGAGATATCATTCGAAGAATAAACAGAGATGATGGGCCATACCCACCCATTATGTACAAATTAGCCATCCATATTTATGGTCTAAACAAAATTTTACCAACAAATTTTGAAGAGGGTCATCAAAGGAACATTCTGGTAAAGTCTCATTAAAATCGGCCCAGTGATTCAGGAGGAGATGTCATTCAATGTTTTCTGACTCAAAATAAGGCCCGCCCTGTCACGCCCGTATTTATGGGCCAATCAAAAAAATCGTGAACAATTTTTTGAAAAGGGTCACCCAAGGTACCCAAAGTGGTAAAGTTTAATTGAAGGAGGAGATTTCGTTCATGATTTCGGGCTCGAAATAAACCACTCCCTTCCACGCTCATATTTTTGGGCAAATCAAACTTTCGCGAAAAATTTCTGAAATGGGTCACCTAAAGAACATTCTCGGAAAGTTTAATTGAAATCAGCCCAGTGATTCAGGAGGAGATGTTTTTCAAAGGTTTAAGGCTAAAAAACCGCCCTGCCACGCTCATATTTATTTATCAATCTAAATATCGCGAACATTTTTTTAAAAAGGGTCACCCCAGGAAAATTCTGGTAAGAAATCGGTGTAGTGGTTCAGGAGGAGATGTCGTTCTTAAAATCGCGAACAATTTTTTTAATGAGGGCCACCCAAAGAAAATTCTGGTAAAGTTTCAACGAAATCGGTCCAGTGGTTCAGGAGGAGATGTCGTTCAAAGAGTTCGAGCTCAAAATAAGCCCCGCCCTACCACACCCAAATTTATGGGCCAATCAGAATTTATCGAACAATTTGTGAAGAGAGTCACCCACGAAACACTTTGGCAAAATTTCGTTGAAAGCAGCCTAGCATTTTAGGAGAAGAATATGTTTTTAAAAAAGTTGAAGACACACGACGCACGACGGAGTCAGTGTGATCCTAAAAGCTCCCCTTGAGCACGTTGTGCCCAGATAAGCTTAAAAGGAAGAAAATGATACGGACCATACATGCGACTAATGGACGCACAGGCGGACACTTATACACTCAAAACAGTTATTTTTCAATTGACTTCTGCACCATTTGAGTTATCAATTTCATTTTCACTTAGAATTGTCGCAAAGTGACCACAAGCGCCTTGGACCTTCATGACTCCAAAATTGGGCACACTCTTGGGTCATTGACAACATTTGTGTCGAATTTTATGATTTTGGTCAATTGGTTGTTAAGTTAGAGTGGAAACTTTTAGCAGTTAAAGTCCACTCATGATCCCGAAACAATAGGGCATTTCTTTGGGTCATGGGCAATATTTGTGTAAAGTTCCGTTATTGCAGGTCATTTGCTTCTCCGTTTAGCTAGCGGAAAGCAAACGGTCAATGGAATGACAGACAGACATGATGAAATCAATATATGCTCCTCTAGACGGAACAGTTAATAACATCGTGTCATTGACAAGGTGGACGATTTTGGAATGATTTAGGAATGATGTTGAATGAGTGAGAGGGGCGAGTTTTGAGTGAAATTTAAAGGACGGAATCCAATGTCGCTGTTCATCCTGAACAAAATTAGCGATATGTAAAACCTCCCTTTAATAAAACATGCTTAAAAGTTCCATCAATAGCTGCCTATTGCGTTAAGAACAAATCAGCGCTTTAAATTTCAAAAATGTCAGTGAAATCGTGATTTGGTTCGTACCTTATTCATGTTGATGTACATGTTGATCTAACTTTTTCTTAGTAATTTTGAGCGTTTTTGAATGGTTTGGGTGAGTGTTTGGAATGAATGAATGGAGCGCTGAGTGAGCGATTAAGTATGTTCTTGATTGAGATGAATGTCAATTTCACGATGTAACTAATTGTAAGGTGGTGCTCTCAATAAACATTCATGTAGACAACTGCAATATGACGGAAAACAAACGACAATTTGTTGCAAAAATATTTATCAACTTTAAATGTGTATCACCCCTTCAACAAAAGCTGAAGACTTTTATTTCGTAACTGTAGACAGAAATGTACAACATAACAATTTGTCAAAAGCTAAATGTGTAATAAATTTGTTCAGAAAGAGAAACTATACCTCTCAAAGAAGCTATAACATAATTCTTTGAAAACAGGGAGCGACATTACCAACTAAGCAGATCACGTGTTTGGCCTGTGCTATTGCCACAATACTGAGAAAAGAGGTCGCGACATTACCAAATAAGCAGATCACGCGATTGGCTAGTGCTATTGTATATAGCTGACCTTATTTGACTTATCACATGATTTCCAAATATAGTAATGCAAACATGTGATACTAGTAGATTCTTACGCAACTTTCAATAAATATCGTTTAAAACATAAATAAGCGTTTAAATAATATCAATGAAGTGATAGTTGTGTAATTGTACAGCATTATTACTTTTTTGATGATATAAACTGTATATCTATGTCAAGTTGAGATGTACGAAATAGGCCGAAGTGTATTCACATCCTGTTCACGTGATGTGTGTTCTCAAATAACCCGAAATGAAATTATCTTGTGTTCATTTTGCGGTTTTGTTAAATCTAAGTTGGAATTGCTCCGCATTCCAACTTAAAAACACAAAACCAATTAAGAAAAATCAAAACTTGCTATGTCACGGCTATCTGAACGTCAGCGATTTGAAGCGTTGCTGATGTTCCATAAAGGTACCACTTTTGCCGATGTTGCCCGTGCCTTCAATTGCCACAGAAACAATATCAATATTTTGCATGCAAGGTTTCGGCAAACAGGCACAGTTGCAGATCGGCCTCAAAGTGGCAGGCCTCGGGCTACTGACGCCAGATTAGACCGTCAATTTGAATTGACGCACATTGGACACCGGTTCCAGACGGCTACTTCTACAGATAGGCAGTATGGTGTAAGCAGGGACACAGTTCTCAGACGATTTCGTCACCTCCGTAAGTCGATACGAGCAAGACGACCTTACCTTTGAAGCATACTGACGCAACGTCATCGCACTACACACTAGGCACAGCAGCACATCCGTTGGCGAAGGCGTCAATGGAATCAAACTCTCATTTCCGACGAGTCTAGGTTCAACCTCAGTTACAATGATGGCAGAATGCTTGTGTATAGGAGAAGAGGTATCCGATTCGCTAACGCCTGTATTGTTGAAAGAGACAGGTTCGGTGGTGGCAGCGTCATGGTGTGGGGTCGGATAATCTCGCTGAATACAAAGGCGTGAAATCTTGCCATTACCAGCCATTTCCCCTGACTTTTACCCTATCGAGCATATTTGGGATTTGCTTGGTCGAAAATTAAAGGCCAGGAATGATGTTAACAATTTGCAGGAGCTTGAGCAGGTTTTACAGATGAAATGAAACGCATTCCTCCGTTGGTCGTATAACGTTACGTCAACTCAATGAGACGTCGTATCGTATAGGTAATACGTCAATATGGAGGACTTAACCGATGTTAATGAAATTGTTTCATATCCATCCTTTGAAGGGTCGAAAACCTCAATCCAGTTCGTTCGAAACCAGATTTACCTATATTTCAAACCTCGGGTATTTTTTTATTTTGACCCCTTACGTAGTTTAATAAATATCTCATGTCTATACAATAATTGGTTTCCAAACGAACCATCCCATCTTGTGGATAATTGATTTATCTGCACTTTGGTACCAAATTTGTTTCGGTCATATATATGCCTAGTTTCTTTTGCGTTAGAGTATAAATAGAGTATAATTAAAGATATTTTAGCTAAGTTTCAATATCAACTGTTCGTTACATCTGATGTTCATGAAAATAATGTATCTCTAACCTGTACATCGTTTTTTAATGAACTCATAAAACTCACAAAAATGGAATGTATGAGTAGGTACGTGATATTCCATCAATTTTGCATGTGCTTCAAGTAAAATCACATAGATCGGTAGAATGACTTTCGACCAGAAATATGAACAAAGTCTAGAAGTATTTGTATTCATCGGACAAGGCCACGAGACGACGTACGAAAGATTTCTGACATTCCAGATGGGCCATTTTTGCGTGACAATTATATTTTTAAGGTAGAAAGGAACTGCTGGTGACTGTTGTTTCATCCTTTGACATCCATTTCGATTTATCTTGTCTTTAAAGCATGGCATTGCACCTGATGCCAATATTAGCTGTCAAGCTCTTTTCTCTTTTATTTTCTAATACGATTTTGAAAGACAGTATTTAAGATAGTAGAACCATAATAGTTTCACAACATTTCGGAACTCGTGATCTTTAACAATGTTGACCGAGGTTCCCGACTGAAATCATCGGGAAACCTCGGTTAACACTGTGTAAGTCCATTACTTTCAAAACGTCGTGGAACTATCACGGGTTCATTTTCTTAAAGCCTTTCCTTCACATACTATGGCTTTAAGAACCTCCTTTTTATCGATGAACTGATCGCTGACGTCAGTCAAAAATGATTGGCCAATCAAAACACTCATTAATAATGAGGTGATCATTTAGCTCCGAGGTTTTTTTCGCCATTTTATCTCTATCGTCATCGTGGATGGGCGAATTAAAACGTCGTAACTACAGCTTAAATAAGCTGTAGTTACGATGATAAAGTCGTCCCTCATCGATTAACTATTTGTTTCATGTCCATTACCATTTATTTTGTAAGGTAAATTACGTTTTTTAAATGATTTAGGGGCGTGTCATGTCGGAGGTCAAGGGGCGGGGCCAACGACCAATCAATGAGTGTGAGCATGCGCAGGACATTTCCAACAATTTCAGCTGTGTGCAAAGTGGACACTCTGCCCAGTCTGTGCATATGCACAGTCTGACCAGAGGCTTCATTATGCGATTTGTAGATTTATACAGTCCCAACGTATCTGTTGACATTCAGGCTATCTTCTAATTACTCTCTGCAGCTGTCTGTGTTGCAAAATGTTTGCAGCCGCACCGGCTCATGTTATTTCGTTAGTGTTATACATTGCCTCTACTGTTAGACTCGCAATCTTAGCGATGGTGAAGTTTTTTCTCTCGATTCACAGGTAATTGCTTTAATTTATAGTACTTATTTAAAATGAAATTGTTGTAATCAATAATACAAATAGGAAAGATACCACATTTTCATATAAAAATCTCTGGTGCACAACATCTCTTTGTTGGAATATAATGCCTTAATTAAGATACATGCAACAAGTTTTTATGAAAATTCATATCGGTTATAAAGGTTTTTGGTTACAACGACATATTTTCTTTGCTCCCCTAGATAAGTTGAGAGAAATTTGTCAGCACCATAACATTTTGGACTGGTTCAAATTGAAATAAGTTGCAGGCGTCAATTAAGATTTGGTGATCTTTTAATATAATCGTTTGTGGCAGAAACTATAGGGGAAATTATAGGAAATTCTAATCGAAAGCAATTCATAAATTTTTTAATTGTCTACTTAAAGGGGCGTAAAAATGAGTGTTTTTTTTTAAAACGAGTTCCGTTATAAATGTGTCCACCTGTGAATTTTGGGCTGGTGGACAATTTAACCTAAGAACAAAGCTGAATCCTAGAAACAATTGTCAACAGTCGCATCTGGAAAATGATGAAGCCAAATGGCACCAAATGGCACCATAGTCATCTAGACACGGGCACAACCCAATGACGCCAGCCATGTGTCAGACTCATATTCTACTGTACCAACGAGGCCCGGGGCCTGGTTTGCTAAACATCTTACGATATTTATTTTTGTCAGTCAACATTTAAAGTTGCTTCCACAGGAGTAGCTTAACATGGAATTCTGCCATGCAACATCTCATTGGAATCGTCTTGCAACATCTCATTGGAATCGTCTTCTAAAGACGATTACGCAGTGAGACACTGCAAGGCAGAATCTAAAAATGAATAAAAACACCAGGTACGATTTGTGATTTTAACTTACGATTAATTTTTTCGTATGACGTTTAGTAAAACGGGCACTGGTGTGTAACGATGTAGTCAGGATAATGGCGATTGTTTGATAATTCGAGTTCTGTTGGGTTTTTTTATAATACGCTACATGACAAGCCTCGGATTTTGAAACGATAGCCCTTGGATCAAGGTCAGTAAAAAAAAATTTGAACCCAGGTTGAATAAAAGCTGTTATTTTGTTAAAGTAGTGACATTGTATGGCGTAAAATCAAACCAGCATGGGCTTATTATAAACTTCAATCATAAATTGCCCCTTATTTAGTGCAGAGATAATTTTAGAAAATTGTGCACACGAAAAAGACATAAATCTCGAGCATTATCCTAGATTTTAATTTGCAGAACTAGCGCTTCAAATAAATCACTTGGCTTTAAAAGATAATTCAATTACTTTCATTTGGCTTCGTGACAAACCCGAAATTTGTATTCAGTCTTTTGAATCGAACATAACTTTATATACTTAACTCCAATAGAAACGTACACAAAATATAAATTGAAATAATTGAAAAAAACTTTATAAGAATTTTGATCTTTCTTTGCTTCTTTTGGTAGGACAACCATATGGCCACATGTATGGGATGTATTGATGATGCTCCCCGAGATCGTTGTTAAATAGATACACATTTTTTGCCAATACCATCGATAAAAGTTCACACGAATGAAAATGGTTATTCCGTAATGGATAGAGTGCCAATTTTGCAAGTTAGCTCCTCTGCAATGCCCATTCAATAAATCAGTTTCAAAAGCTATTCATTTTTTCGAAAAATCTTTCGTAACCCACTGACATTGCATGGTTGGAGAGTGGGTGGGGTAAGCACTCATCCTGTGATTATAGTGAAAACTCTACTGAAATAGGATAAAACTTGGTAATTATTGCTTAAGGACGATTGACGAGTGACAGTAAATTCGGCAATTATCAAGCGGGCTTTCATATCGTCATTTTTTTCTTAGAAATATGGCTTATAAGACGCTATTTTGAGCGTTTATAGGGATCAAAATGTCAACCAGATTTGTTAATCGTTAAAGTGCTAATGATTAACAGGTTGTCTGCTACATTTAACAATAACACAACTTGATGTTGGTATCTTGTCTTCGCAGTAACGAGCAAAAACTAAAACACATGGTTAGTTGCACCAGTCTTTGAAATTCAATCGGAAAACTGTTCTAAGCAGCTTAAACTTTTTTAAAACAATCCTTCAATTTTCATGGAACAGTTTGAAGTTTATATTCCTTCTTTAAGTGGCCTGCCTCCGTAGACCCAATTTTGGCTGATAACGTTCTTACGTAACATTTGACGTCATGAAAAATTCAAAATTGTGAAAAGGTTTATTGCTAGGTGCTATTGTGTCTTTTAATTCACATTGGTATTTTCTTCAAAAATATCTACATTTCACGCGTATGTGTTTTTTCTGAAACGCCTGATTGTGAAATGTTTTGATATTTTACCAGATACTGAAATGAAGGATTCCTACACTACAGCGTTACATGTACAGTTAACAACACCGTGGACTTGACAAGGTGAATGACTTTGGAATGATTTTGGGGTGAATTGAATGAGTGTGTGGAGTGAGCTTTGAGTGAAATTAAAGGGAGGTATTGCATTTTGCTAATTTTGTTCAGTATGAACAAAATTAGCGATATTGATTATCCCCATTTCATAAAATATTCATACATATATGGCCCAAAGAATTGACTTGAAGTTCTTGTTCCGGTATATGGCCCAAAGAATAAATTCAAAGTTCTCAAATCTGTGTGATGCGTCTCATTTATTGATTTAAATGGTACATGATGAATGTGGATGTCTATCGTACATATGGCAATGATGAGAGTGACGATTAACTGAAACGAAAATGAAGTTACCATGAGAAAAAATCCCCAAAAGAAATACAAGTCCACATCCCGCTAAGAAATTGCCAAAAAAGTAGATGATTGCGTTAAAGTGCATTAAAACGTTTAATTGTAATAACAGATTCTAGAAATGAGCAATAAATTCCAGAGAATGTAAATTAAGCTCAAGCTGTCCTAGGTGTGCAGCCTGATCTGCATCTACACTGTCTGCCTAACAGAAAATTGGACCAGGTACAGCGGGAGTAGAAGTGTTTTCATTAATTCTAATAATGATGACGTAGCAAGCAATAATTGCGTAAATTTTGGCTTCAAGTGAACTTTTATGACTTAATGTAAAAAATATTTGAAGTAAGTGAAGAGTGCCCAGAGAGTGTAAAGTCTCGCAACAGCTCAAAGGCTTAAGAAATGACAAGTTGCACAAAAAGAGAGTTATGCCAAAATAAATGCAATATTGCTTAGTTGAGTTCATATTTCTTGAATGATTAATCTCATTGCACTAAATATGTGTATACCAACAACATAGGCAAAAAAATGGTAGTCAAAGGGAGATAATTCATACTACACCGCATAACAGTGGGCTAGATACTGCTCTGTAACAAGTTCCTTGTAATATAAACAATAATGACTACAAAACCATAGTACTTAAATGACTCAAACAAAAGCGCTCGTAGAAAGACATAAGAACAGTAGCAACTCTGCTCAAGCTGCACAACAGTGCAGCTGGAACAAGTCATACGGCTCCAAAATATTTCTTTATGCTAAGCATCTAAGCCAATGAGAAAACTTTCTCATGAATATATATTTAGCTCAATAATATTGTAAAATTATTCCCTTTTAAAAATAACAATATGAAAGCTTATGAGCATTGGAAAATCTAAGTAAATTTAGCCCAAAGAGAAAACATTCTAGAAACATGTCAAGCAACATTTGCATAAACAAAATGCACTTTAGTAGAGCACAATGTTCTTAGCAAAGGCTATTTGTCATTTACACACTGTTTATTTGTCCTCGTAACAAATCCAGAGAAAACACGTGACAATTTATGGAAGCCATTGAAACGTGCCAATTACTGACCTTGAGAGATTCGAGAAATACTGCTTTAAACAAAAATGTCACACAATGATGCGTACATAAGCATTGACAATAAATGTCCTAGAAAACAACTGCTTACCAAATTTGAGTAATTGTTCTTAGGAACGTAGTAAATCATATCAACTGTCTCTAGCAAATGCTTCAGCATGAATGACAGCCACGCGGAATCTAGTAAAAGTGACGTAACATCCGCCCAAAGCATTCGTACAAAAATTAAGCTATTAAAAGTTTCCGCGCCAAAAGAGTTTCGCTCCTACAATACATGTTCTATGAATAGCTCCCTATTTCTCCAAGAACCTATCAGACGAGCTTAATTTCAATTAATTAAGTGGAATTTTGATTTTTTTTTAGCTATATTTATTTTGAATGTAGATTTAGTGTTTTTGGAGCGTTTTTTAATGGTTTGAGTGAGTGTTTAAAACGAATTAATGGAGCGCTGAGTTAGCGATAAAGAATCGTTTGATTGAAATGAATGTCAATTTCAAGATGTTACTAAATGTATCACATAGATGGGTAGAATGACTTTTGTCCATGAATATGAATGAAGTCTGAGCTCATCGGACAAGACATCGAGACGACGTGCTAAAGATTTCTGACATTCTAGATGGGCCATTTTTGCGTGACAATTCTTTTTTTTTAAAAAGTAGATAGGAACTGCTGGTGACTGTAATTTCATCCTTTGACATCCATTTCGATTTATCTTGTCTTTAAAGCATGGCATTGCACCTGATGCCAATATTAGCTGTCAAGCTCTTTTCTCTTTTATTTTCAAATACAATTTACCCAAGACTCATGATCTTTCAAAATGTTGACCGAGGTTTCCTAATGAAATCATCAGGAAACCTCGGTTAACACTGTTTAAGTTCATTACTTTCGAAACGTTGCGGAACTATTACGGGTACATTTTCTTAAAGCCTTTCCTTCACATACTATGGCTTTAAGTCCCTCTTTTGTATCAATGAACTGATCGCTGACGTCAGTCAAAAATGATTGACCAATCAAAACACTCATTAATAAAGGGGTGATCATTTAGCTCCGAGTTTGTTTTTTTTTCGCCATTTTATCTCTATCGTCATCGTGGAATGGCGAATTAAAACGTCCTAACTACAGCTTAAATAAGCTTTAGTTACGATGATAAAGTCGTCCCTCATCGATTAACTATTTGTTTCATGTCCATTACCATTTATTTTATAAGGGAAATTACGTTTTTTAAATGTTTAAGGGGCGTGTCATGTCGGAGGTCAAGGGGCGGGGTCAACGACCAATCAGGAGTGTGAGCATGCGCAGGACATTTCCAACAATTTCAGCTGTGTGCAAAGTGGATACTCTGCCCTGTCTGTACATTTGCACAGTCTTACCAGAGTCTTCACTATGCGATTTGTGGATTTATACAGTCCCAACGTATCTGTTGACATCCAGGCTATGTTCTAATTACTCTCTGCGACTGTCTGTGTTGTAAAATATTTGCAGCTCACCCATATTTCAACTTGCTTGAAATTTCACTCGACGGCTCATGTTATTTCATAAGAGTTATACATGACCTCTACTGTAATAGTTCCACAGTGTTTTGGAAGTAATGAACTTTAACAGTGTTAATCGAGTTTTCCTAGTGATATTCATTAGGAAAACTCAGTCAACAATGTGACTCGCAATCTTAGAGATGTTGAAGTTTTTTCTCTCGATTCACAGGTAATTGTTTTAATAAGATGGTACTTCTTTAAAGTGAAATTGTGATAATTAATAATACAAAAAGGAAAGATGCCACATTTACATATTAAAATTTCTAGTGCACAAAATCACATCGTTTGCAGCGTTGCTAGTAAAATAAACCGACGAGAATTCAAAGCAACAGAGAGATGATTTTACTAATTGGGTCGTAAAGCCACTGAAAAGAGGCTGTTAATATGAAATAGCTTCTTTGATATGTCTTGATTATGTTTTTTAAAAAATGACGCACTAAGAAGATACTCATTTCCCTTTGTTTCGCAAAACGGAGTGGCGTTTATTGACGAAGACCAAATTAGTCTTCATATTTGTAATGATCTTATCACAGGCAATTGTTTCATTATGCAAGTCGTGTCATTTATGCTATGATATAAATCTTATACATTCATTATAACCTGAATAAAACAATTTTCTGTCAATCTAATCCTCGTCTATCCAGCATTGTGGTCAATCAGAATCACTCTTTTGATTCCCCATTTTGCATACACGTACACCACAGGCGAATTTTCATAATCTTAAATTGATATAGAGAGGTTTTACCCTTTAAAACAAGTTTTTGCATTATGAAACAATCGCCTGTGACGTACACGTGCACATCAAGTTTCAAGTTTTCAGAAAATTTCCGAAGGTTTTTCATTTTGTGTGAAGGACAAGCAAGGACGCTTTCAATATTGTCAGTGAACTTCCATGGACTTAAACTTATTTTCACTTTTGGAAGGGTAAACGAATTTCGAGAATTAATTGAAATTTTATGCAACATTCCCGTTACAAGATATGGCTATTTTGAGATCAGGTTTCAAAGAACATACTGCATCTAAATGTCAATTTAATTCAGAGCATCTAAACATAATTGCTTAAATCTTGTTCGATTAAGCAATTATTCATCTGTATTGTTATTTTAATTCTGAAATTATCTCAGAAATTATCTCATATTATCTTATGTTGTGCCTTTAAAGGTCGTTTCATTTGCATGTACCATTTACTTGACTAGTATAAAAGACAAACACATGAGTCTCTTATAGAATATTCGAGAGCCGCCGTCAAAGCGCAGTTGGTAGCGCGTAGGACTGTCGATTTAAAGGTCCCAGGTTCGATCCCCGGCGGTGGCACTCATTCTTTCCGACTATTTGTCTCTCACAAATAGGTTGATAATCGTAGACCTATGTGAGATAGCAGCTGAATGCTAGGAGAGAGTACAATGAGAGAAGTACATGGAATTCATAGTTAGGTGCTCCAACCGCCGCGATATAACTGAAAAAATGTTGAAAGCTGCGTTAAACTCCATTAAATCCATTAAATCAATAAATCTCTTATAGAGTATTCGAGTGAAACTGGTTTGGCAATTTAAGCTTTTGTGGTGTCTGCTTTCTCGGGGTAGAGCGACGGCCCCTTTCCCAATAGGTCCTGAGTTCGATTTCTGGGAGCGGCTATCCATTTTGGTTCTTCATTGGCTCTCACATTCGGTGTGAGTACTGGTGGAATTTCCTGGCAGCAGAATCGATTGGAATTAATCTTAGTTGTAAGAACTTGTTTCCAAATCGATTTGAAATAATTAGGTTTAATCCAAACGGTTTACAGTAATCGGGAGTGATCAAGATCGACGGATTAGAAAGCAATATAATTTGAGCCTGTGCGTGACATTTCCAACAATTTCACGTCTGCGCGAGGTACAAAATTGGGTAGCGTAGACAAGTTCATAATACAATGATATTATATGCTGACTGCATGAAGAGGAATTAAGGCCTTATCTATCTATCAAGCGAATAGTGAAGTTTCTGACCAGCCTGTGCAGCCACACAGGCTGGCCAGAAGCTTTGCTTTACGCACATTTGAAATTGTTGGAAATGTCACACACATGCTGATTTTTCCATACAATCGAGGCCCTTGATATTCTGCGTTATTATTTACCTGGCAGAGCGTGGCTTAGCCGTGACGTAATTTGGCGATTTATTCATTCAAGTGAACACACTTCAGCTTGACAAAACTGAAGTAACGGGGGTTTGGTAATCCATATATATACATTTTAATATTTCAAGTTATTTATCGCGACTGTGAATAATAATTAAAAAAGCTGATTTACCTAAACCATAAATGCAACGATCCTTTGTATAGACTCCGACCTGTCAGGACAAAAATAATGGATTGTAAACTTGTTAAAACGGGACGACAAAACAAAAATATTAACACCTCGACTGCATGTGGTAATTAATTTGGAAAGGTTTTAAGCAACCCTTGCAACTAGTTAAAGATTAGAGCTGTCTGTGCTTTCAAAAAATAATGGATTGCATCATCATTGTAAAAGACTCGGAATAAAAATATCTGAACACTGTTGAATACCGTTTTCCCGATACAGTATCCTCTATATATAAAATAATACAGCAGAAGGCAATAGGTCTCTGTAACGTGAAAGTGTAATATTGTGTTGTTCAGTGGACTTTTAAGAAACCTATTTGTGCTAAAACAGTAAAATGGATTATGTTGGCATTGAAGTAGTAGAGTTTTCTTTATTTTCGAATCTAATTCAAGAAGATAATATAATGGAAATGTAATGATCGTTTTGCTATTAAAATATAAGTAAAGCTTGAATTAACGGTAGTTACGAAACTTTGCTCACTGTTCAAATTTCCACCGTTTTTATAGTGCAATAAAGTTATGGACAAAGCAAAACTAATAAAAGATATAGGATAAAGATTTTTTTCTGGAATAAGTATCTGAAAGTATAATGTACCTGCTCAAACGGTGGTTACAAACTTTCAGCCAAAAGATAACGAAACGAGTTGGGAAAATGGAATGTTTGCAAGTGAATGGCATTCTTTAGAAAACATTGAACTTTTCTATATTTTCTATTCGGCATTCAAAGTCAATTCAAAACATATATATTTAAAGATATCTCGAAATTATTTATTTTGTTATCAAAACTAGTCGAGCCTATCAGTATGAAAAATTCACAGGCATCGAAAGGATAAAATAAAGAATTAAAACTCAACTCCACTTATGTGACAAGAACGTGCGATGAAGTTGCCGAGATGCCGCGCTCAAATTGGTCAAAGTGCTGTTCCTTGAACATTGTCCGAGAAGTTAGTTGTTTCTTTTATGCGTAGACTATAAAACCAACAGCTGAAGAATGGCTGAAAAGGACAGGTTTGACTATGAATGGACTGCATTAAGGTAGGATTCTTTCGTGTGTGTTTTTTTGTTATTGACGCACTACGTCGTTACCAAAATGTCATTTCTACAGCTTGCATTGTAGAACTCTAGATGTTTTCACGATTGTTCACTCAATGAAGTATAAATCGATCTTACACTGAAACAAACGATTATCCTCGATATATTGTTCAATCTTGTCGATACACAATTAATTATATTCCGAATCTGTAAATCGACGATTTAATTGGTCGTTTGCGAGATTGGATATTTATTCATTAAAATTGACATAACAAGCCTCAATTTAGGAAAAAAAAAACTGTGTTATGCGACAACTAATGGGACCACCAAAAGCTGTTGCTCATGGGGATTGTCGCTTAACACTGTTTTTCATGATACATTAGTCTGATCATTTTGATAGCATATACATGTATACGTAGATGAATCCTATGTTGTTCGAGCACATTAGAATCGCATCATTGAGGCGATTCTAACGGGTGAGACGATTTTTACGGGATCCAACAACACAAGATTCAATAAACCGTTTTTCGTTATAGAATATCCCCCTTTTCGGAGATTTTGCTTTCGGTGAAGGGAGTTTTTATTATGTTTGCTTAATAAAATTGGTCGCTTAATAGAAGAAGTGGTCACTCGAGCAATATCAATTGAAATTTTGAGCATGTATGAGTTTTGAAATAACTTAGCTTCTGAAAAGATGCAGTCTCTTAAAAAAAAAAAAAGAAAATGTGTGACGTTGCTATATTGCCTGCGACTGACTGCACAAAGCCTTTGTTAAAGCTCAATATTACGTGTCAATTCATTTTATTATACTGCAAAGGAAATTCTAGCATTTTCATTGGTTAATGCTGACCTGACAAAAATTGATAGCTACGGTCGCTCCGGTATTACCTCTAATGTTTCCTTAAGGCGCCTCGACGTGAATATAAACAAAAAATCGAAACAGTAATGGCAGCCATGTTTCTCTCGCTTCGCTGATAACACGACCCGAATATACACACTCGGATACAGTTGAAAAGGATGTCAGTTAATAATGTGCAAATAAAAAATGATATAGATGTCAATAAATACCTTAAATTTGTACAAATCTGTCCATTTAAAGTGCCAGGTTTCTCGTAATTTCAGCGAACAAACGCTACCATATCACAATAGAGCAGAGTGTAGTAATGTGACGTCACAATTATATATGACGTCACTTTGTACATGTTTACTTTTCATAGGGGCGCATTAAGGGATATTGGTGGTTAAAAGAAATCGGTTTATACGAACGCCTAAAAAAGGCAAAAGACAGATATTTAGCCCTAAAACTTTGAAGTATAATAAATTCGTAATACGGTTTCTTGTCTGGATATATGACGATTTATTATACTGCAAAGAAAATTCTAGCATTTTCATTGGTTAATGCTGACCTGACAAACATTGATAGCTACGGCCGTTCCGGTATTACCTCTAATGTTTCCTTAAGGCGCCTCGACGTGAACATAGACAATAAATCGAAACGGTAATGGCAGCCATGTTTCTCTCGCTTCGCTGATAACACGACCCGAATATACACACTAGGATACAGTTGAAAAGGATGTCAGTTAATAAAGTGCAAATAAAAATGATATAGATGTCAATGAATACCTTAATTTTGTACAAATCTGTCCATTCAAAGTGCCAAGTTTCTCGCAGTTTCAGCCAACAAACGCTTCCATATCACAATAGCGGTGAGTGTAGTAGTGTGACGTCACAACTACATATGACGTCACTTTGTACATGTTTACTTTTCATAGGGGCGCATTAAGGGATATTGGTGGTTTAAAAGAAATCGGTTTATACGAACGCCTAAAATAGGCAAAAGACAGATATTTAGCCCTAAAACTTTGAAGTATAATAAATTCGTAATACGGTTTCTTGTCTGGGTATATGACAATTTATTCCCGGCAGTAAAAATAATGTCAACTCTCGCCTACGGCTCGGGTGACATCATTTTTCCAGCCGGGAATAAATCGTCATATACCCTGGCAAGAAGCCGTATAACTAATATTATTCCCGGCAGTAAAAATGATGTCAACCCTCGCCTACGGCTCGGGTGACATCATTTTTCCAGCCGGGAATAAATCTTCATATACCCCGGCAAGAAACCGTATAACTAATAATGTACATCGCATGCTACAATCAATCATTATCCTGACATAAGAATTATTAATAAAGAATTTCTAGTTATTGGCCTAACGACTTCAGAATCTTGTATATATGTTGGACGATGACATAATGTACTTTATATCGATGGAGAGTAATAGAAACCTCGTAATTACATCTTAGATACAGCTGTAATTACGAGTGTTTGGTCATCTTTATGTGATGTGCTGTTCTCGATGCTCGTACAAAGAAAACGAGCTTTGCTTAACGTTAAGCTTTAGTTACAATTTACAGTTTCAGTGCCCTACGACCTCCGAAGTTAGTTCTTTTTCGAGTCACAACCAGGGAACAAAATAAACAAGAAACAAAGAGAACAAATTAAACACCCCCCGACCAACAATGGCATTCGTTCCTTCAGTTGTTTTATTTGATATACAGTAGGCTTGAAATATCGTGATAAAAAACTATCTAGTGTCCATGTCTTGCGTGTTATTTGGTTTGCATGCACAAATGTATAACATCATTCAATAATGATCTTAAGTGACGAAGTAATTATCATTCCGTCAGTCATTTTATCAAAATTTAACCATCTCACTCTATTCTCTGTCTCTGTCTCTGTCTCTATCTCTCTCTTTTCTCTTTCTCTCTCTCCCTCTCTCTTTCTCTCTCTCTCTCTCTCTCTCTCTCTCTCTCTCTCTCTCTCTCCCTCTCTATCTCTCTCTTTCTCACTATCTCTCTTCCCCACTCTCCTTCCCCTCTCATTCTCCCTCACTTTCCCCCACTCTCTCTCTCACTCTCTCTCTCTCTCTCCGTGTCTGTCTGTCGCTTTCTCTCATCTCTTTCGAATAAAATTCCCCTTTCTTTCTTTCTTTCTTTCTTTCTTTCTTTCTTTCTTTCTTTCTTTCTTTCTTTCTTTCTTTCTTTCTTTTTTCTTTCTTTCTTTCTCTTCCTGTCTTCCCCTCTCTTTCGTCGCTTCTTCCTGCTCTTTTGGCTCATTTTTTCTAGTCATGCTATTCTTAGTAAAACAAAAATGTTAATTCGATAAAATACCAGGACATTCGTTGCAACAAAACGAAATGCGATTTGAATCTATGGGTTTGATGCTTGTTACAATGTAGTAATTTCAATCTCTCCGCAGGTATTACCTGAGAAATTATTTTAATTTCTAATCGTTGCATGGAAACGACATAAATCACCACCTCCGGAACTAAAAGGAATCAAAATATGAAACTCATTGCTATCTTTTTCTAAAGAGAAACTTCAGTTTTCTAAAATCAAATCACACAATGACTGCTATAAATGTAAATTAATTGTCTATACGAGTTGATAAATAGGAGCATTCACTTATGTAATTAAACCTACAAAAATGGCTATGTGCATAGAATTTTAAAAGGATATTGAATGAGTGGTCATTGACAACCGAATTTATTGAACGAGTCGTCTAAAACAGATAAAAACGAGGCTGCGCTGAGTCTTTATCTGTTTAATATGAAGAGTTTGATAAATTCGGTATTGAATCTGCACAAATTTGATATCCTATTTACAATATTTTGTTATATGACCCGAATTTGCGTGATAAAAATTAAGAAATTGCGATATTTGTCGAATTCTATTATTCCGCGAAACATATAACGCCGTTTGCAAAATGACGTCAGCTAATCCATTATGACGTCATTTTCCCATCGGGAAAAAAACGTTGCTATCCCTTCTTACCTTATTTGCATAGTATTTCCACTTGTGCAATAACACTCGTATAATATCAAAAAATATTAAACGGGGTTATTTCACCCTCGCGGCGTAGGTCATAATTTAACAGAATGTAATGAATTATCTATACATAAAAACACTTTGATGAAAATATAGAGAAGCAATATGGACTTCAGTTAGCTCCTTTTTTTGACGAGTTTAACCGACGAACAATTCTCAAATGACATTTTAGGTGCAAGTTTCAAAGATTTTGTCGAACATCAATATGTTTAACTATATCGAAATACATTTTCGTATGCACTGTCTGTCATTGAATTGAATCGTAGAGTTAGTCATAGATCGGTTGCTATGAAGTCATAGACCGGTTGCTGGATTATATAATAACTGTAAAAGATTACTTTGTAGCTTTGTTCGGTTTATTTACCTTTTTTCTCCAATCATTTTTATATAAGTTGTAAATTGTTTTGCTTGTTTATCTTAAGTCTCCCTAATGGAGGATACAGTTAAAAACATCGTGAAATTAAACTCATTTTGATTAAAATCACTTTAAATCAATCATTCAGTGCTCCATTCATTCATTTCTATTACTCACTCTAATCAATCAATCGCGACTCGAAATCATTAGAAACTATTTCAGAATCTTTCAAGAGAGCAAATTTTGTTTCAAATCGATCAAATCATGCTACGGCTATATCGGCTGGTTGTGATTTTAAAGTTTCTGATTGGTTCACGAAGACACACAAACAGGAAAGTACGTATATTTTATTAAACGGGGAAAATAAATATCGCTAATTTTGTGTGATATAGCATTACCTCCCTTTAATTTCACTCAAAACTCGCTCCACACTCTCTTTCATTTTCATTCCAAAATCAATCATCTTGTCAATTTCACGATGATAATTTTAAAACAATGTGCTATTTGGATACGGTGGCTGTAGCAGATCCAGGATTTCTGTAAAGAGGGTTTAAACATTCAAATTTTGATGTTAGTTTTCCTAGATTTTTGACTTCGTGTTTGCACTAAAATCAATTAATTAGGTTACAGACAGGTGTTCGTTTGAACCTCCCTCCCGAACCCCCTTTATTGCATGGTGGTGTTTGGATCATATGGTTTGAATGGTCCTCAAAAGAGATTTTTAATACTTCTTTAGCCAAATTTTGAAAGTTGTAAATGCATCAGTCTGTCCACTCATTCAGTTGCGACCGATTTACAGTGCTGATAACACTTTGATTTTTAACTGTCGTGTGGATTTCGAAAATATGACCTGTAACGTAAAGGGATCATTCAAGGGCGTAGCTCCAATTACGCACATTACGCAATTGCGTAATACAAATAAATCCTCTTTCGAAAAATCTCGTTGGTGAATCATCATAACATCGAAACTACAGCTTATTCAAGCTTTAGTTACGATGTTTGATTATCCACCAGCGCTCAAATCATATAAACGGGAAGCAGGTGGAGGGCATATGTCTTTAGCCACAGTCCAAATATCGCCTTTATCCTATATATTCCTTGGTGGTTGCCTTCAATTGAATAAAAATTTCAAAATCCTAGCTACGCCTATGTCATTTGGAAAGAGCGAAATTATCGCCTCGGGTCAGACTTCACTGACTGACAACAGACGAATCTTTCTGTCTTCAGAAGATTTTTTGAATGTATTATACCCATCTCATGGTTCATATATGAAATCTTTTTTTAAAATACGATCTCTCGTTGACCTCTACTTAGTCGAATCTCTTTTCAAATATCTATGTCACGGAGTTCTCAGATGGCCCCGTTTTGCGTGTCGGGTCAAAATTATTTTCATACCTTTTTGCTCTGGTTTTAGAAAACGTATACATGTATATTGAAAATAAGATTCCCAACTTAATAGGATATCTGTAAAAATGATAAGAAAAGTATGAGGACGAAAGGGTTATGTCTACAAAGTCTAACATAATGCAAGTTAAGTAAGAATCATATCTAGACAAATTCCATTAATAGATACATGCATATTCATGATTCCTCAGCCTTTTCCACAAAGACGTCCCTTGAGACATCATAAATGTTGGTTATAATCGAACTTGAGATGTGTACTTGTATTCCATCCAGTTTATGGAGAAATAGGACCCTTCACGCGGAAGAATATCATTTAGGAACTACGAAATGTATCGATCCTAATCCGACTGCACGAATTACGCGTATTGATAAAGAGCGAATTGCAAAGTCTGGTTAGGATTGATGAAGAGCGAATTGTGCTGTCTGGTTTGGATTGATAAAAGTGCAAATTGCACAGTCTGTTTTGGATTGATAATAGTGCAAATTGCACAGTCTGATTTGGATTGATAATAGTGCAAATTGCACAGTCTGGTTTGGATTGATAAAGTTAAAATTGTGCAGTCTGGTAATGATCGATCAAGAGCGAATGATGCAGTCTGGTTTGGATTGAAAAAAGTGCAAATTGCACAGTCTGGTTTAGATTGATAAAAGTGCAAATATCACAGTCTGGTTTGGATTGATAAAAGTGCAAATTGCACAATCTGGTTAGGATTGATAAAAGTGCAAATTACACAGTCTGGTTTGGATTGATAAAAGTGCAAATTGCACAGTCTGGTTTGGATTGATAAAGAGCGAATCGTACACTTTGGTAAGGATTGAAATAGAAAAAAGTGCAATAAGAATAGTTAAGGGGAATAAAGCGCAATTTGATAAGAATCGATAAAACTGTGCAGTCCGGTAAGGATCCGAAAATTGTGAAATTGTGAAGTCTGATCAAGGTCTATAATTATCGTTTTTTTGCAGATTTTCTGCACCAAGATTGACTTTTCTCCATTCTCCTGGCCTTTTAAATATGTAAACAATATTTTTGTAATATATTCGGTTTTTAGCATACGGAGTGTATCTTTTCGATTGGTTAGGCTAAATACGGTTTTCTTTCTCGAAAAAGGCCAAGACTGAAATGATCTTGCGTGGTTTTCGTCTGTCAGTGTGATCATCCGTCTGTCTGTCTTTACCTCTGGTCGTTTATATTTTATTTCACTCGATAAAGTCTACAATATTATCGGTACTACCTGATGATTGTACGGTCGGTCGCCCGTAAGCCGGTTCTCGGGCACCACGGGTGATCATATAATGTGCCTCGTCTTGCGACGGGCGTATAAAAATGAAAAGAGCATCTAAATTTGATATATGAAAGATTCATTAAAAGCAAATAAACACTTCTAGAAAACGTTCTCGTGAAAAATATATTCATTTAATTCTCTCGAGATTTTAAGCACGTCAGCCATGACAGTTTAGACGGTCTTATAGTAAAATGATACTCGTGAAAAAGATTAATTACGGGTTATCCCGAATGAACAAATTTATCGCGACTGTCTCTAGAATCTACAAGAAAACACCTGATGCCTCTATCGAGAAGGTCAATAAACTACAAAAGAAAACAATAAATGAAAATACTGATGACGCTGAATTTTGTTTCTTCATTTCTTCAACGGAAAAGGTGACCCAGAAAGGAAATCCGATAGAATTGCCGCCACGTGCGATAAGACAGCATCCGGCGACCATTTTTTTTGTTTTGACTTCCATTATTACTTATAGGCACTACAAAGTTTCAATGGTTAACAGTTCCCATCTATCTCAACAAATATTTATAATTAAAACTAGAACAGACTGATCTGGCTCCATACATAACGTTGTGATGAATGTTGTAGTGGTGCCAGAGGTACAAGATAGTCTGTACGGAAACAACAAAGTCATTTGCAACGGTTTGTCTTATAGAGTTTGCCTTGTAGTGACCAATAACTTTATGACGTTGTTCCTCCGTTTGCTTGACACGTTTTCATTACAGGTGTGTGCCTAAACGTTCAATTTCAAAAGCAATCAAGCAATGGCATTTCAACCACAACACAATGGAGAGCTACCAGGACTTTTCAGTTAATCTGGAACTGCACGTGCTGAATGAGAATTCATATTTTACGTTATTTGACGTTGACGTCTCTATGGAGAAACGTTGTCGAGTAATTTATCGCAATACATGATCAAATATATTCTCAATCTGTAAATTGGCGATTTAATTGATCGTTAGCGAGATTGGAGATTTTTCCATTAAAATTGTCATTAAAATTGTCGTAATAAGCGTCAATATAGAAAAAAAACTTGTGTTAAGCGACCGTTTAGGGGACCACAAAAAGCGCTTGCTCATGGGGACAGTCGCTTAACACTGTTTTTCATGATACACTAGTCTGATTATTTTGATAGCATATACATGTTTACGTAGATGAATCCTATGTTGTTCGATTGAGGCGATTCTAACGGGTGAGACGATTCTTACGGGATCCAACAACACAAGATTCAATAAACCGTTTTTCGTTATAGAATATCCCCCTTTTCGGAGATTTTGTTTTCGGTGAAGGGAGTTTTTATTATGTTTGCTTAATAAAATTGGTCGCTTAATAGAAGAAGTGGTCACTCGAGCAATATCAATTGAAATTTTGAGCATGTATGAGTTTTGAAATAACTTAGCTTCTGAAAAGATGCAGTCTCTTAAAAAAAAAAGAAAATGTGTGACGTTGCTATATTGCCTGCGACTGACTGCACAAAGCCTTTGTTAAAGCTCAATATTACGTGTCAACTGATTATGGACATCGCAGGCTACAATCAATCATTATCCTGACATAAGAATTATTAATAAAGAATTTCTAGTTAGTTGCCTAACGATTTCAGAATCTGGTATATTAGACGATGACATAATGTACTTTATATGAATGGGGAGTAACAGAAACCTCGTAACTTCATCTTAAATACAGCTGTAATTACGAGTGTTTGGTCATCTATATGTGATGTGCTGTTCTCGATGCTCGTACAAAGAAAACGAGCTTTGCTTAACGTTAAGCTTTAGTTACAATTTACAGTTTCAGTGCCCTACGACCTCCGAAGTTAGTTCTTTTTCGAGTCACAACCAGAGAACAAAATAAACAAGAAACAAAGAGAACAAATTAAACACCCCCCCGACCGATAATGGTATTCGTTCCTTCAGTTGTTTTATTTGATATACAGTAGGCTTGAAATATCGTGATAAAAACTATCTAGTGTTTATGTCTTGCGTGTTATTTGGTTTGCATGCACAAATGTATTACATCATTCAATAATGATCTTAAGTGACGAAGTAATTATCATTCCGTCAGTCATTTTATCAAAATTTAACCATCTCACTCTATTCTCTGTCTCTGTCTCTGTCTCTATCTCTCTCTTTTCTCTTTCTCTCTCTCTCTCTTCTCTCTCTCTCTCTCTCTCTCTCTCTCTCTCTCTCTCTCTCTCTCTCTCTCTCTCTCTCCCTCTCTATCTCTCTCTTTCTCACTATCTCTCTTCCCCACTCTCCTTCCCCTCTCATTCTCCCTCACTTTCCCCCACTCTCTCTCACTCTCTCTCTCTCTCTCCGTGTCTGTCTGTCGCTTTCTCTCATCTCTTTCGAATAAAATTCCCCTTTCTTTCTTTCTTTCTTTCTTTCTTTCTTTCTTTCTTTCTTTCTTTCTTTCTTTTTTCTTTCTTTCTTTCTCTTCCTGTCTTCCCCTCTCTTTCGTCGCTTCTTCCTGCTCTTTTGGCTCATTTTTTCTAGTCATGCTATTCTTAGTAAAACAAAAATGTTAATTCGATAAAATACCAGGACATTCGTTGCAACAAAACGAAATGCGATTTGAATCTATGGGTTTGATGCTTATTACAATGTAGTAATTTCAATCTCTCCGCAGGTATTACCTGAGAAATTATTTTAATTTCTAATCGTTGCATGGAAACGACATAAATCACCACCTCCGGAACTAAAAGGAATCAAAATATGAAACTCATTGCTATCTTTTTCTAAAGAGAAACTTCAGCTTTCTAAAATCAAATCACACAATGACTGCTATAAATGTAAATTAATTGTCTATACGAGTTGATAAATAGGAGCATTCACTTATGTAATTAAACCTACAAAAATGGCTATGTGCATAGAATTTTAAAAGGATATTGAATGAGTGGTCATTGACAACCGAATTTATTGAACGAGTCGTCTAAAACAGATAAAAACGAGGCTGCGCTGAGTCTTTATCTGTTTAATATGAAGAGTTTGATAAATTCGGTATTGAATCTGCACAAATTTGATATCCTATTTACAATATTTTGTTATATGACCCGAATTTGCGTGATAAAAATTAAGAAATTGCGATATTTGTCGAATTCTATTATTCCGCGAAACATATAACGCCGTTTGCAAAATGACGTCAGCTAATCCATTATGACGTCATTTTCCCATCGGGGAAAAAAACGTTGCTATCCCTTCTTACCTTATTTGCATAGTATTTCCACTTGTGCATTAACACTCGTGTAAAATAAAAAATATTAAACGGGGTTATTTCACCCTCGCGGCGTAGGTCATAATATAACAGAATGCAATGAATTATCTTTACATAAAAACACTTTGATGAAAATATAGAGAAGCAATATGGACTTCAGTCAGCTCTTTTTTTGACGAGTTTAACCGACGAACAATTCACAAATGACATTTTAGGTGCAAGTTTCAAGATTTTGTCGAACATCAATATGTTTAACTATATCGAAATACATTTTCGTATGCACAGTCTGTCATGGAATTGAATCGTAGAGTTAGTCATAGATCGGTTGCTGTGAAGTCATAGACCGGTTGCTGGATTATATAATAACTGTAAAAGATTACTTTGTAGCTTTGTTCGGTTTATTTACCTTTTATTATTCCAATCACTTTTATATAAGTTGTAAATTGTTTTGCTTGTTTATCTTTAGTCTCCCTAGTGGAGGATACAGTTAAAAAAATCGTGAAATTAAACTCATTTTGATTAAAATCACTTTAAATCAATCATTTAGTGCTCCATTCATTCATTTCTATTACTCACTCTAATCAATCAAACGCGACTCGAAATCATTAGAAACTATTTCAGAATCTTTCAAGAGAGCAAATTTTGTTTCAAATCGATCAAATCATGCTACGGCTATATCGGCTGGTTGTGATTTTAAAGTTTCTGATTGGTCCACGAAGACACACAAACAGGAAAGTACGTATATTTTATTAAACGGGGAAAATAAATATCGCTAATTTTGTGCGATATAGGATTACCTCCCTTTAATTTCACTCAAAACTCGCTCCACACTCTCTTTCATTTTCATTCCAAAATCAATCATCTTGTCAATTTCACGATGATAATTTTAAAACAATGTGCTATTTGGATACGGTGACTGAAGCAGATCCAGGATTTCTGTAAAGAGGGTTTAAACATTCAAATTTTGATGTTAGTTTTCCTAGATTTTTGACTTCATGTTTGCACTAAAATCAATTAATTAGGTTACAGACAGGTGTTCGTTTGAACCTCCCTCCCGAACCCCCTTTATTGCATGGTGGTGTTTGGATCATATGGTTTGAATGGTCCTCAAAAGAGATTTTTAATACTTCTTTAGCCAAATTTTGAAAGTTGTAAATGCATCAGTCTGTCCACTCATTCAGTTGCGACCGATTTACAGTGCTGATAACACTTTGATTTTTAACTGTCGTGTGGATTTCGAAAATATGACCTGTAATGTAAAGGGATTTGGAAAGAGCGAAATTATCGCCTCGGGTCAGACTTCACTGACTGACCACAGACGAATCTTTCTGTCTTCAGAAGATTTTTTGAATGTATTATACCCATCTCATGGTTCATATATGAAATCTTTTTTTAAAATACGATCTCTCGTTGACCTCTACTTAGTCGAATCTCTTTTCAAATATCTATGTCACGGAGTTCTCAGATGGCCCCGTTTTGCGTGTCGGGTCAAAATTATTTTCATACCTTTTTGCTCTGGTTTTAGAAAACGTATACATGTATATTGAAAATAAGATTCCCAACTTAATAGGATATCTGTAAAAATGATAAGAAAAGTATGAGGACGAAAGGGTTATGTCTACAAAGTCTAACATAATGCAAGTTAAGTAAGAATCATATCTAGACAAATTCCATTAATAGATACATGCATATTCATGATTCCTCAGCCTTTTCCACAAAGACGTCCCTTGAGACATCATAAATGTTGGTTATAATCGAACTTGAGATGTGTACTTGTATTCCATCCAGTTTATGGAGAAATAGGACCCTTCACGCGGAAGAATATCATTTAGGAACTACGAAATGTATCGATCCTAATCCGACTGCACGAATTACGCGTATTGATAAAGAGCGAATTGCAAAGTCTGGTTAGGATTGATGAAGAGCGAATTGTGCTGTCTGGTTTGGATTGATAAAAGTGCAAATTGCACAGTCTGTTTTGGATTGATAATAGTGCAAATTGCACAGTCTGATTTGGATTGATAATAGTGCAAATTGCACAGTCTGGTTTGGATTGATAAAGTTAAAATTGTGCAGTCTGGTAATGATCGATCAAGAGCGAATGATGCAGTCTGGTTTGGATTGAAAAAAGTGCAAATTGCACAGTCTGGTTTAGATTGATAAAAGTGCAAATATCACAGTCTGGTTTGGATTGATAAAAGTGCAAATTGCACAATCTGGTTAGGATTGATAAAAGTGCAAATTACACAGTCTGGTTTGGATTGATAAAAGTGCAAATTGCACAGTCTGGTTTGGATTGATAAAGAGCGAATCGTACACTTTGGTAAGGATTGAAATAGAAAAAAGTGCAATAAGAATAGTTAAGGGGAATAAAGCGCAATTTGATAAGAATCGATAAAACTGTGCAGTCCGGTAAGGATCCGAAAATTGTGAAATTGTGAAGTCTGATCAAGGTCTATAATTATCGTTTTTTTGCAGATTTTCTGCACCAAGATTGACTTTTCTCCATTCTCCTGGCCTTTTAAATATGTAAACAATATTTTTGTAATATATTCGGTTTTTAGCATACGGAGTGTATCTTTTCGATTGGTTAGGCTAAATACGGTTTTCTTTCTCGAAAAAGGCCAAGACTGAAATGATCTTGCGTGGTTTTCGTCTGTCAGTGTGATCATCCGTCTGTCTGTCTTTACCTCTGGTCGTTTATATTTTATTTCACTCGATAAAGTCTACAATATTATCGGTACTACCTGATGATTGTACGGTCGGTCGCCCGTAAGCCGGTTCTCGGGCACCACGGGTGATCATATAATGTGCCTCGTCTTGCGACGGGCGTATAAAAATGAAAAGAGCATTTGATATATGAAAGATTCATTAAAAGCAAATAGACATTAGAAAAAGTTCTCGTGAAAAATATATTCATTTAATTCTCTCGAGATTTTAAGCACGTCAGCCATGACAGTTTAGACGGTCTTATAGTAAAATGATACTCGTGAAAAAGATTAATTACGGGTTATCCCGAATGAACAAATTTATCGCGACTGTCTCAAGAATCTACAAGAAAACACCTGGTGCCTCTATCGAGAAGGTCAATAAACTACAAAAGAAAACAATAAATGAAAATACTGATTACGCTGATTTTTGTTTCTTCATTTCTTCAACGGAAAAGGTGACCCAGAAAGGAAATCCGATAGAATTGCCGCCACGTGCGATAAGACAGCATCCGGCGACCATTTTTTTGTTTTGACTTCCATTATTAATTATAGGCACTACAAAGTTTCAATGGTTAACAGTTCCCATCTATCTCAACAAATATTTATAATTAAAACTATCTGTGGTTAAAATCTATCAAATACCTCATTATCGAAATATCGATTAACGCAGTTCATTGATAAACGATTTAGTGTGACCGACCACAAAGACATGACTTAAAGATTTCAGAAGGATTTAAACGTTGAACAATCACTTACAATTTTCAAGCACTCTAACAACGATTGCATAAGATAATGGTATCAGTTATGAACTTAAACCAACTTCTAATCGGTCACTCAAATAATGCACGAAAAGTAATGCTTAATAATGTTATTAAAGATGCAAGTGTTTGATGATTTCCGATAGCCCATGCACTTGGTAGATAGTAAAACCAAAATGCATAAAAAACTTCTCCAGGGAAAGCAAATTAACTTGCATGAGAACATGGGTACCCTTCGTTTCAAAATTAACTTTGTGGGTGGGATAATTTCAACAAATTCACCTTATGAACGCAAATGAACGTCTAAAACAATATTTTCTTTACTTATTTCTATTCAGTTACCTTTAAGGCACCGAAAGCATGATGATTTTTAAACAACATAATGGTATTTCGGTGAAATTTTGAAAATTCCCTGCATTTTGCGAGTTTTGTGACTTTTTAGAAGTAGGGTTGGTGTCTTCTTTTGTCTGCTACAATCGTTCTGTCGGTTCTTTATACACACTTTTTCCACCAAAATCCTCGAGATTGGTTTGTCTTTGCATGAAAGTAATGTTTTATTCAATTCTTTTATTGTAAATGTGTCAAAAGAGGTAAACATGCAGTGACCGATTAGAAGTTGGTTTCAGTTTATATTTATCTGTTTGTGCCATTATACTTTTGACGCAATAAAAAAGCCAATTGCCATCTGGAATATTGTTACGACTTATGTATGTCGAGTCAGGAACCAGTACGAAACAAAATGTAATAAAACAAACAAACATTTCAGCCGGAAGTATGTAATAATAGTTTATTCTTGTTAAATAGATTCAACTAGTTTTTTCTGTAATAGTACAAGCCTTGGTTGTAACCCTCGCTAATTGTGTAGTAGCCGGTACCGTGGGAGTCAAAACAAACAGCCTCGCCCTGACGCTCACCAAGGTACGGTTCCGCTACCGCTCTCTGTTGAAGATGGAAGAGGTAGTTTCCGTCGGGGACGTCCCAGTGGTAAATATGACCATAAGTTTTCAGCAGTACCTAGGATACAGTTGTTGAAAAAAAGTTACATTTAAATGTTTGATTCCCGAACATTGTTTTCGATATAGATATAACAAGTTTAGATAACGCATTATAAAGTAACAAGTTACTTCTTGTCTTAAATCGTAAGGTTAACTCAGTACATGTACTTTTATAATTGAAGTGAAAGGATAATGTTAAATACCCATCATATGTTTTTTATATAAGTACCCGATATACCTATGGTAATGGAATCGGCGCCTACGTCAGCGCCCAGTTTTGAAAAAAAACACCTTTACTTATGCATCTGTTTTATTATCGCACACTCGTTTCTTTTCCCACCAACACAAAGTAGACTTTTGAAACAAAGGTACGCCAAAAGTTTTAAATTTTCTTACCTCTTTTCCGTCCGGTGAAATATCCCCACCAACTGGGCTGTTTGAACTTGACATTATGGAGATGTAGGCACCAGAATTTACTCGAGGTACTCCGTTATTCCATCCGCTAGATGGCAGTTTGACGATCTTTCCATGGTGTCCGGGAGAGACTTTCGACACGACGTACACCTCACCGTGAGGGTCGACCATAACAGTCTCGCAGTCGTGTTGGTCCCAGCTAAAATAGAGAGGAACTTTGACTTACTCATAGAAATCATAAGATGTAAGCATAGCAATCCCTCTTTTACACGACAGGAATGATCTGTGTCGGACCAGTAAAAATGACTTTTTTTTAAGTTTGAAACAACTTTGTGTTAAAATTCGACCATAGGCGTATCTAGGACTTTGAAATTTATACGCACTCAGAGTGCGATTAACAAAGAAAATATAGGCTAAAGGCGATATGTAGACTGTGACAAAAAATGAATGGCTCCGTCCGCTCCCTTTTTCTATGCTTTGAGCGCTGGTGAATTATCAAAACACCGTAACTACAGCTTAAATAAGCTGTAGTTTCGATGTTATGATCATTCATCAACGATATTTTTCAACGGGTGATTATTTCTTTTACGCATTTGCGTAAATTGCGTAATTGGTGTTACGCCCTTGTTCGACATACATTTAACAGCGTGAAGATCGATTTCAAAGACTAAGAAAGTAAGATAAAACGACTTCCAGCTGAAAACTGAAAAGTTTTGCAAAAATCTGGTGTGTTATATTGGATTTGGGTAAGGTTGCTCCTGCGAAACGGCCATATTGTATTTCGTGACCCATGATTTTGTTACGAAAGATTCCTCGTACGAATGTCGTCCTTTACGATAAATGAACTAAAACCTGCGTTAATGCTACAATTAACTACATCGTAATAATGATTTTTTTTGAAAATTTGAATGATTTTGAATGCTTTTGAAATGATATTGAATGAGTGAGAGGAGCGGGTTTTGAATGAAATTAAGGGGAAGTTAAAGTCGCATCCGACAAAAGAAAAGAAAGAATCGATTTTTTTGGAAATTCAGAGCGTTTTGAGTGAGTGTTTGTAGTAAAGAATTGGAGGGCTTTCATCTAAACCCTATGTTTTGGGTATTCAGTTCAATCGAGTATACACCAAAGGGCTAGAGCAGTCGATTAAAAAAAATATACTGTAATACCAACCTAAAATGTAGCGTGCCGTCTAAATTCACTCCATGATCGTAAAGATGGCCTGGTTCCTGTATTCTGTAGATTCTATTTGCCTGGCCCCCAGCATTGCCACCTGTGTCAGCTATGTAGATACAGTGCCCGTGGCCACCAGCACACGGCCCGCAGGCGATATCCTCCCAGTCAAGAGCATGGGCCCCGTTAATTGTGATGGTCGCTATGCGATTGCCGTTTGTGGCGCTATACATTAAAACGAGAAATAAGATAACGATCAACAGTTGTGCTGGATAGTTTGTATGTTTATTTGTATAGGGGTAATTGCTGATTTTGACCATCGCGCATCGCGGCGGCTGGAAAACCTAACAATGGTTTCCCGGTGATTCTCACACCAGTACAACCATTGCAAACTTACCTAGTCTCAAACTACTGTCTCACACAGTCTTCGATAATGAACCGACTAATGGGATGCAAACAGTCGCGAAGGTTTAGTGCCGCCGTCGGAAAACGAGTCCTCATCCTTTTGAATGAAATTCCGACACGCTACCACTGTGCTATGACGACGGCCCATGTTCGGAAGTTATGTAAGGTTTCGTTAAAGAAGAAGGACCTAAATAGTTCCGCAATGTTTCGGAAGTAATGAACTTTAACAGTGTTAACCGAGGTTACCTAATGATTTTCATTCGGAAACCTCGGTAAAAATTGTGAAAGACCATGACAATGTTTCGAAACTATTACAGTTATACTAACATAAAAAAAAGCGGTTTTAAGCCGTTTCGAATTATCTTTATATACCCTGGTAAGACTATGCTTTGTATCCAAGCGGTCTAACCAGGGTTGATTCCTTTCACTTTTAGGAAGTTTTTCTGATTCTAGATTGATCAAACTGTATGTACTCCTTTTCTGGGAAAACTCTGTTGAATCTTTACTCATTTTCAAAACATTGATCTTGGCGAAATTCTAATAATTTCTCTTTCTCTTTTGACCTGTTTGGTTTAGACGTATTAATTTTACATCGATTGGGAAACAAGTTTCTTACAATTTAGATAAATCCCTCTTGATTCTGCTTCCTGGAAAATTAAACCAGTACTCGCGCCGAATGCGTGGGCCAATGAAAGAACCAAGATCGATAGCCGCTCCCGGGAATCGAACTCAGGACCTTTGCATCAAGAGTCCGACGCTCTAGCGTTAGACGACCGACAACAACCATAGGTAAGATAGATGCTTAAACCAACCTGAAAGCGAAGATCCTGTGAGTGCCACCCGAATCATTGTGTGTATAGAGTACATCTGTATGAATCCTGCTGGCACAGACTCCAGATGCCTCGTTGATCAGGCTGCTATGGACAGTCGCCTTTTTGTAGCCGTTCGCATAATGGGCTAAAGAGAGGTAATTGTAATTGAGATAGTGCTAGAAATAGTAGGAAACCGAAATGTTGTTTTCATAGGTCAGTAGGACGGCAAAATGTCTGAATTAATTGTAATTACGTCTGTAATTGCCAAATTATGTAAAGTCTTATTTAAGAATACTAGTACAATAAAGCTTATAATTCCACAGTCTGACTTTTTTGCTTACATGCCCTCTCTCGCTCCTTCTTGACTGACATTCACACACTCTCTTCTTTCTTTTTCCCAAACCCTCTCAGTCCTCTCTTTTTGTTTCTCTATCTTTCTCTCGTTTACTCTATCTTAGTCTGTCAAAAAGCCGAAAGGTATGTTTTGGTTTCCCTCTCAATTATTTATAGTACATTTTTAGAATATTTGTTTGTCGTTCTATCAACAATGCTCTTTTTTTGTTGAATTTCGTTGAATGAAATAGATGAATGAATCAATAAATGAATAATAAAAATAATAGAAAAAAATACACACAAAAAACAAAAAAGACAAATATGAAAAGGTACCTCTTTTGCTGACAGAAGCGCCCAAAGCGCAGGCAGTCAAGAAGAAAAACGTAAATAAGGTTAGAGTCATCGTCCTGCACTCTAGCGCCTTATCGGGACGACTGAGTTCTTCTTATCCTAAACTCTGTCTTATCTTTTATACAGAAAGTTCGAGTATTGGCCTGACATTACTTAAAATATAGGAGACATTGTGACATATAAAGTCATTGATACGGACAATACGTGATCTGTCAAAAGAAAAGCAACTATCTTGGAACTCAGTAAATTTCACTTTCCATTTAAGGTCCATTTTCGCGTGACGGGTCACATTTGTGACTGAATAAGTATATTAAGTCTCCTGAATACATTTACCATGCTTAACTTCAGATGCATTTTGTGACTAATCGTACTTGAAAATGACCAGCACTGCGTTCGGAATGACAAAACGGTACAAACTGTATGCATATTATTTGCTGCTTAGCTCGTGCACATGCACGCAAAGCTGTAAATTATTTTCAAACAGTTTACACCGTTTTGTCATCGACGCAGGACAGTGCAGTTGCAACATTTAGACCAAAGTCAGTCCGCATAGTCAGTGATTCCCGACATGAATCAGTGCATTTCTATCTTCCTAGATGGAATATTACTAAACCAGGCTATACACAAGGAAAAATATATTACAGCATCTAAATGAATTATATATTGCAGAACTTTAAAAAAAGTAAAATTTGAATTCAATCTTACATATGTGGGGTTTTCCGTCGGTCGGCGAATACGCGAACTTGTATCTCTAATTCAAAATATGGCATTATTACAACATGTGTTGTAAGAGTTATGGCGGCGTTCAAATGCGCCCTTACGTCTTAATTAAATTGTGGGGGAAAATATATTCAAGTAAGTTTTTAAAAACAGTTTTGTTTAAATTTTGATGATTACTTTTTGGATTAGAAGAAACACCTGTTTGAAATCTCACTTAGTAATTTCGATGCAGCCATAGTTAACCTTATAAGGATATTTGCTGAAAAAAAAAAGAATTCTCTCTATAACGATAATGAAATGTATGAAATGGCCAATTAGTAAATGGGATTGTTTTTCAGTTTCATTGAAGATTATAGGACATAGTGAAAATGTTTGGGTTCGCCAATTTTCCTCGGCTCGCCTTTGTTGGGAAATACTTTGTTGAAAATCGGATGTTGCAATACTTTTTACCTTTTTGCGAGGAAAATTTTCGTATATATATTCATTTTCTTTAAAAGTGCCCCATATGAATTGACACGTAACTAAACCATTTTTTTTTTGTTTACGACTTTTTGTGATAATTTTTTTCAACTATTTACAGTCCCCTTTTCATATGAACCGATAGGAGACATATAATTTTAGTTGTACAGGTCTAGCACGGGTCCACTACCTTCACAACCAAAGAACAACATGCGGATTTTGAGAAAAAAAATATTTTATTTTTCAATCAAAAGAAAGAAATACAATTTTAGCCAAATATGGCGTCCGTCATTTTTCTCTCGTAAAAGTATAGAGGCTGGTCATCCCCTTCACCTAGGGTATAGTACCCCCTCACGTGAGCGTCCCAAGCTATGGCCTCGCCTTGACGTTCCCGGGTGTAAGGTAGCTGTATTGGACGCTGGGTCATGTGTTTGAGATAATCTCCGTCCGGGATGTAGTAGTAGTTAACATGCTCGATCGTCTTGATTAAAACCTGGTAAAAATGAAACTGTTTGATATGCACCATTTTTTTTTAATTACGTGTACGCTTGGAGTTGGGCGGTGCTGCATTGTGTGTTGTACGACCAACTTTCAGTCAAGAACGGTCGATGAAGTTAGTTAAGAGAATCATGTATTATCTTTAAATCAAAACTAGGTTCTCTGTTCAAAATCAAAAATATGTAACCCGTCAAAAAAAAAAAGACCGTCTGGTTTGTGTGTAATCTGACAACCCTGCTCTGACTGCGTGAATTGCGCAGGCTGACTTGGGTTGAAACCTATCGCACTTTGATAGTTTTCTGAATCTGGAATGCCCAATCTACCTTCCTATGATAGACTTTATGAAATGCGACTTCCAATTGACCTAAAACCAATCAATTTTTTCGGTTATTTGTTTAATTTAGTTCCTAGAGAGTCCCTTTTCGCACAAGGGGTCACAAATCGAAAAAAACTCGTCTGTATATAAATTTGTACTATTATATACTTTTCAAAAAGGTTCTTTACCATTGAAACATTTTTAACTTCGACAAAAGTATCTATACATATGTAAAGTTAATCGAGGAAGGTGAAATTCGAGTTTCGTTTTACTGAATTTAAAAAGAATAACTGATTTTCGGTCAACGTTTTGCAAAGGTGACGTCGATTAAGGAAGTTACGTCGAAAGCGTTATTCTGAAGCAAGTCTGACCTCTAGAATCTGTTTCCACACTTTCTATCCGGAGATCTTACCCCGTCTAGAAATTAAGATTGTCTTTGAAGTTGCAATAAGAGTGAATTAACCCAACTATCGTTACGGTATTCGCCCTGCTGGACGAACGTTTTTTACGTGTCAGGCTTATCTGGCTCTAATCATTAAGTAATGAGTCGTGTTACAGTGCAGCAAGATGATGAAGATGGTTAGTCCCGAAACACCAAAGTCATTTACAAAGGCTTGTCGTATGACGCCTGCATTTTGGCAACCTATAGCTTTATGACTTTGTAACTCCGTACAATAAACTGTTTTCATTTCGAATCTCTGCAGAGACCTTTAATTCCAAAACATTAAGGAGTGGCATTTCATTCAAAACACAATGAAAAACTTACGGGACTGTGAAATTAACTTGAAAGTGCGCGCGTTGTTTGGGCAGACATTGCGTAATTTGACAGTGACGTCGATAAGCAAAAACGCTATCAAGTAACTCATCGCAAATCGCGTGCATTTCTTGAGTAACTTCTATTGTTCGCAAATCAACCAGCAGTCATCGAAATTATTGTCATATTTATGAAAAAAAATCCATTTTTGATAGGTGTCAATCAACTTTCTTTGAAGCAAAAATAATTAGGAGGGTTTCATGATTCTCGCTAGTGATGCAGTTAACGATATCGTGAAATTAGCAAGTTGAATGAATTTTGAATTAATATTGTTGAGTGAGGAGGGGGGGGGGTTGTGACTTTTGATTGACATTAAAGGGAGGAAATCTAATTTCGCTAATTCGATTAATGAAAATAATCTGCGCGTATCTTTCTGTTTGAGTGTCTTCACGAACCAATCAGACGCTTTAAGATCAACATCTTCCAATAGATATAAATATGCCCCGCCCTGCCATGCCAATATTTTGAGGGACGATCAAAATTCAACGAACAAATATGCAGAAGGGTTATCCATCGAACATTTCTGCCAGGTTTGGTTGAAATCTGCTCATTGGTTACCGAAAAGACGTTGAAAGATTTTAAAGAAGAGCTTCAGAAATCCTAGAGTTTAAACTTCAGATCATTGAATGAAATTTCATCTGGGTAGGCCTCTTTTTTTTTACTAAGTATATTCTGAAATTTGAAATTCAAATAAAGCATGAACGCAAATATATATAAATTACAAATAAGAACTTATTACTTTAACTTGATTAAAATCGTTAACTTAAAGTTCGTGTAAATGCATAGTTGACCATGAAAAAAGTTTTAAATCTCGGGCCAGGAAATGTGTTATTTGACAGGTTATTCATAAAACGGGATGTCTTAAATTGAAGAGGTAACCCTCGACAATCTACTCCTGAAGTTCTAGGGGTACTTTTACATTACAAACAAAAATGAGTATTATTTTCGAAATTCATTATTCAAAAAGAATGTATGTAATTTTCAGGACCAAGGCGAGTGAAAGTCTCGTGGTGTCGCTAAGATTACGTTTCTAAACGACTTCGGACCGTTCAGACGTCGCGCACGCTAATGCTGTAACATTTTGTAACGACGTTTAGTATTTAGACGTAAAATGCATCATTATTTCTGAAGCGCTTCTCGTTTATCGCATGTAGATTTTCGTGCGTATTTTATTTTTGAAAAATTAATTAATAAGTCATATTCCGAAAAAGACAGAATAATTTTTTTTCTGCTGTATAAATTTTTAATACAAATCGGTTTTTATCATTTTTATTTTGATTGCTTAAAAAGCACGGCGTGCAATGTAAAAATGTAAGACGCAAAAATGATACGTTTTTGAAAAGTATGTCCACACAGCCAATTCTGAATATTTTTGATATTTTTAAACATATCTGGGCAAAAGATTTCCTTGTGATTGTACGAAAACCGGCTATAAAATTCGCGTATGTAAGGAAAGTGAGACCACACATATTTTCTCTCTTTATTTTGTTGTATATGACGTATTATTATTTTTAACCACATTTACGAAAACGAGAAAAAAAATAATATTTTCAATTTCAGAATTCACAAAATTTGATTTAGTATTTATTAAGATAATGATCAAACTTAACCATTTTTCACGCCGATTTTTCATTAAAATTTGACGTTTTACAACTTACGAATTGTAAAATATATCTCTATCAATCGTTTATTATTTTACTGACGGCCATTTTAGTTCACCTCCTAACATGATGTCACTTCTCGCGCAAATCTTGGATTCTCAACATTTTACATGAACTATTTTAGGGGTTTTAAAAAAATCTACCCACACATAATTTGTTACGTTTTACAGACGTAATTTAAGAGTTTTGGTGATAAAGAAACTTAATTAAACCGGAATATGGTTTTCAACAATTCACATAACAAAATTACCTTAAAAGTATGTTTTTTGGGGGTTCATTTGGTATAAAAAACATAGAAATTGGCCTACAGATTCGGAAAATATGGTAGATGGAACTAAACGGGAGACGTGCAATTTCAAATGTTAAGCAATACCGTGCGCGACGTCTAAAGGATTGTCGTTACGCCAAGACCCATAAAGTCAATCAAACGTTTCGTCGAAATACTTACGCTTTCAACCCCGCGTGCCTATTATTCGATTTCATGAGATAACCAATGAGTAGTCGCTTTCGTGCATCCGTTTAAGTTATAAACATCTTTAAATTGACAAGTGGAATGATTTTCGAATGAAATTGAATGGCTGTGATGAGTGATGAGTCTTGAGTGATTTTTAAGGGAGGTAAAACAAAATCAGCAATTTCGCCCGAATGTCAGTGAAATCGCATTTTTTTTTCTAGCTTTATCAAATTTGAATGTCGTTGTTGATTCTATTCTTTTCAATGAGTTTGGAACGTTTTTGAATGTTTTGAGGGAATGTAGGAATGAATGGTGCGCTGAGGGAGTGATTTGGAATGTTTTTGAGATGAATGTCAATTTCTTCTTCTTCTTCCTATTAGTGTACTGGACTCCTCTGGAGCATCGTCGTACAACTGTAAACTATTCACGATGCTTTTAACTGTGGGTATTGCGACTGGAAGTGAGGCTTCTTTTTAATCAATTTAAACAATGCGAACAAATATGAAAGACACAAATTTACCTCATATCCCGTGGGTGATATATCCCCACCAACGGGATCATTTCTGGAGCTATCAAGGTCAAGATGGATCCCATGGTTAGCCGATACCCTGTGGCTGGAGCCCCAAGCACTCTTGGGTAACTTTACCATCTTGCCGTTACCACCATGGACCTTAGATACCACGTATACTTCTCCAGTGGGGTCGACCATCACAGTTTCTGCGTTATGTTGGTCCCAACTTTGCAAGAAAAATTATAGAGCCCAAGTATGTTATGTTATACACATGTTATATCGACGGGTATTCTCGACGCATTTGTTACTGCCTAAAACCATAAAAAGGCAGTTTCAACTGTTTCGCGGTGAGCCATCTATATGTCTTATATGTCAAGTTAGTAAGCCAATAGTTCAATTGTTCGATTCGTAGAATTTGCTCTTTTTGAACACTCGAAAAAATTTTCAACATGCATGTACATGAACTTTCAAATATTAGCGATTTGAATTTTAGCCCTAAGTTGTATAGGCCTGTCTCCCTGCAGAGCCCTTGTATCAACTAACCGTCGTTTGGTGGTGTCGCCCATGGAACAAAATCATCCAAATTAAAAAAAAGGCATATGACAATTTCACGCACTCCATATTGATTTTCAGAAAATGTTACGACGTAGAAACCTCAAACCTACAACTTATGAAACATGGTGGAAACTTAAATTTACGAACAATATATACGTGTAGTGTATTATCCATAGATATGATTATATACGTTTCTTTCGACATTCAGATTGTGTTAATTATTTTGAAATAATAAAATCTTTGTCAGCATATAAAAGAATGAAATCTCAATAGCGATTTGAATTAAATTGCGATGTTTGAATGGAATAGATTGCTTGTCAAGAAACTAAACCTCTGAACGGCAGACTCACCCAGATACGAAAACTGCCATTTATCTTTAAAATGCAAATAAAAACATCGTGAAATTGACACACATTTCGATCAAAATCATTCCAAACCATTCACTCAGCGCTCCATTCAATCATTCCGAACACTCAATCAAATCAATCAAAAACTCTCGAACATAGATGGTGCTCTTGCCAATCTAATTTAAGTGTACCTGAATTTTAATGTCGAGTCTAGTTTGACGTGTTGATCACCATGTATATCGTCCGGCTCTCTAATCCTGTAAATCGTATTCTCGCTGTGGTCTGAAAGGGGGATACATGTTATGCATTTTGTGTCGGCAGCTATCGATACATATCGTCGCTTTTGTTCTTAATTTTCGTAGCCACAGCTTAGCTCAAGCTGACGATATTTTAGAATTTAATCGGCGATTTATCGTGAAAACTTGATCTATCTTTTTGACGACCTCTTTTACTTCGACTCTTCTTGGTGCACGTTTGAAAGTTTTGAAAATGCAACTCAAGGGCTCAAAGATAAATCCTGTACATCTTGAATTACGAATGCAATTGAATGCAAACGTACACTTTTCAAAGTGCAACTGTGAAAGCCAGTGTTGGAGATTGTAATCCTTACTAAATTTTGTTTCTATTTTTTTCTAGAAATGCTAAAATGCTGGGAAATTATGCTGTGTACGCATAGTTTAATAATATTGTCTCGGTAAAATCTAGATTATCTGATGATTGTGGATTCAAGCCACCCTCGACTGAAGTTGGATTTTATTTGATGGCAAGATCTTTTAGAGAGTTTCAGTCCATCTAGCATTAAATGGATATAAATCTTTTCTCGTGGCCTGCATTACCAATATATTGTGATAAACCATCGGTTAAATTATCCAATTCGGCTTGCACCAGTAGTTAGAATCAATTATATCTCTGTTAAGTACGAAATAAACACATAATAGCCTTTGGTGTTTAGGAATACGGTGGAATTATTAATTGTTAAAAACCTTGGGTAGAAAAATAGTAAAAGTCGTTTCTCATTCTACATACCAACATTTCCTCCTGTATCAGCTATGTAGATACACCATTTGCCGTTGTTTTCCGGACAGGATCCACACGCAATGTCCTCCCAATCATGACTTCCGGCGCCATCTATAGTTAGCGTGGAGAGTCGTCTCCCATTGGTCGCGTCAATCACGTACACGTGACCTGGACGGTCACCTGAATCATTATGTGTGTAGAGGACATTCGGGTGTAATCGACTGTAACACAGTCCGGATGCTTCGTCAACGTGGCTGTCACGGACTGTCGCTACTTTGACACCATCGGAGAATTGGGGTACTAAAGCATAGGAGAGGGAAAAAAGAAGACGCAATATCATATTATATTATCATATAAGTTTTATCCCGACAAAATATCATTTGACAGTTTTATCCCGAGTACATTTACTACTAGTAATATTTGGTGCAAAAGGCTTCTGCAAATGATTGGTTATATGTTTTATTAGCAGCCCGACCTGTATGAACACTAACCCTATGAACAATAATCAAGCATATCCGAACGGTGTGGAGTATAACGGTAACGCTACATACATTACGAACGGGCCGAACGGGCCAAATACTCCATTCATGTCTATGTTGACCCAATCACCCTGTGGGGCGCCCCAAAATTACCCAGGATTACAGCCAAATATCCAGTACCAACAATACAGTACGCCAATGAACCAGCCACACAATCAAACCCAAACCCAAAACCTAGCATTAACCCCACCACAAGATATGTTTTCTGTGATTATTCAAAGACTAGATTCAATGAACACAAAACTTACACAATTAGATAAAATCCAAAAGAGTATCACAGGAATAAATACCCGAATGGACAAATTAGAAAACAGGATTAAAAACCTGGAAACAAAGGTAGAAAATATCGAAGAAAGCAACAATTTCGATGCCTCTGTATTTGAAGACATGGCCGAAAAGCAGGAGAAAATAAATTCTCTTTTATCAAAAATGGATGAGTTTGAAAAGAAACAGATCGAAAGAGAGAACAAACTCAAAGAGGAGGTTATAGATTTGAAGTGCCGCAGTATGAGGGACAATCTCATGTTTTATAGAATCCCCGAAGATAAAGCCGAAAATTGTGAGGAAAAAGTGATAGATTTCATCGAAAATAAACTGAAAATCAAAAACGCAAAACAAGAAATTAAATTACACCGCGCACATCGCGTAGGGAAATTCAAAAATGGTGACACCAGACCAATCGTAGCTAAATTCGCGTTTTATCCAGATCGCGAAAATGTGAGAAAAGCAGCAAAAAATTTGAAGGACACCCCATACGGTCTCTCCGAACAATTCCCCCGTGAAATCGTGGAAAGAAGGAAGAGGTTAATCCCCGTTATGAAAACGGCACGTGATAACGGACACGAGACTCGATTAATATTGGACAAACTGTATATTGATAGTAAGTTGTATCACGAGAAAAACTAGGGAGCCCGTGAGAGTACGGTAAAATGTCTCTCGTGGAATGTGGAGGGCCTTACAAAGGTTAAAAGATCAGATCGTGAATTCTCAGACTTTCTTTCTCAATACGAAATAATCTGTTTAAGCGAAACTTGGACGAAAAAAGCATCTATAATAGACTTGCAAGGATATTCTAACCCTATACACTCGTTCAGAAGAGTACAGAACCGTCGTGCGAACAGATCGAGTGGAGGAATTATTATTTATATAAAAGACAATGTAAGAAAAGGAGTAAAACTTGTTAGAAATGAAGTAGACTCAGTAGTATGGATAAAATTGCGTAAAGATTTTTTTCAGATTGAACAAGATATTTATCTATGTTCCGTTTATATCCCACCAGAAAATTCCCCTATTCATAATGTTTATGAACAAGATCTATTCAGCATTATAGAAAGTGATATCAATTATTATAAGTTGCAAGGTCAAGTGTTTGTCTGTGGAGATACAAATAGTAGGGTTGGCAATAAACCCGATTTTATTCAAAATGATACAAGGTTAGAGTGCGAGGATACCGACTGTGCTTTGCCCGTTCCAATCCGCAAATCGATGGATATTAGATCCAATCGATTCGAGGATCTTTTATTAGATATATGCAAATCAACCGATATTCGCATCATCAATGGGCGTCTTTATGACGACAAAGAAAAGGGTAAAATAACCTGTACAACATATAACGGTCAAAGCACAGTGGACTATCTTCTCACATTTGTTGAAAATTTTGAGTCAATCCAGTCATTTTCTGTCGGAGATTTTACAGAGCATTCAAATCACGCTCCAATTTCATTCTCAATTAAAATAAAGAATCTCACAAACTATACTAAGGTTCAAAAAAACGTTTCTTATATCAAATGGAACCCTAAATACAAAGAACAGTTTCTGTCAGATCTATCCAGGGAAATCGATCATCTTGAAAATAGTATTTCAAATTTTATCGAAAATCAGTGCGAAGCAGACAAACTTATTGAGTTGTGTACCAAACATTTCACTGATTGTGGAGAAAAATATTTCAAAACAAAATTTTCTTCATCAAACAATCGTTTCGAGGATGTTGATACAAACCAAAAACAGTGGTTTGATGAAAAATGTAAAATAAAGCGAGAGTCTTATAAAAATGCAACAAAAACATATAATAAATATTTGTCTGATTCTACGAGGCGAGATTATTTTAATAAACGAAAAGAATATAAATATTGTTGTAGGGCAAAAAAAGCAGAATTTAACAAAAAGGTGTCACGTGACATAGAAAATATTAGGCGTACAAATCCTCGCCAATTCTGGAAATATTTTAGAAAAAAGAAATCAAAAATTCAAGGAAGTTGTATTTCTATAGAACAATTCCATGAACATTTTAAAAATTTGTCGTCTGAAATTCCAGACAACCAATTTGACAGTATTTCTCCAGAACAACGCAACACAGCATCCTTCTTAGAACTTGACAAATTAATCACTTTCGAAGAAATCCAAAAAGCTTGCAAAACTTTGGGAACAAATAAAGCATGTGCATTGGACGAAATTATCTATGAATACTTTACAGAAACCTTACCGATTACGGGAAATTTACTATTGAAAATTTTTAATTACATCTTAGAAAAAGGAGATTTTCCAACATCATGGTGCAAAGGGTTAATTCTTCCAATTTTTAAGAAAGGTGATCCATCAGATCCAAATAACTATAGGGGCATATCTCTAACGAGTTGCTTTGCCAAACTGTTTACCGTCATTCTTAATAACCGATTAAAATCCTGGTCCGAAGAATGCGACATCGTGACTGACGCTCAATTCGGATTTAAAACGGGTTTTGGAACTGTTGACGCAAGTTTTATCTTAAGCGCCTTAATTGAAAAACAAATCAATACAAAACAGAAACTTTTTACCTGTTTTATCGATTTTAAAAAAGCATACGACAGTATAAATAGAAATGCTTTGTGGCATAAAATCTTTGATTTGGGTATAAACTGTAAAATGTATAGCGTTCTTAAGTCAATGTATAACAATGTAAAATTATGCGTGAGGCATATGAACAATCTTTCAGATCTCTTCGAAAGTAACGTTGGTTTATTTCAAGGGGAGATAACATCACCCTTATTATTCTCTTTTTTCCTCAATGATATAGAAAATTATTTTCAAGGCGAATGTCTCGAAGGACTATCAATAGGTCAAATTTCAATATATCTACTACTTTTCGCTGATGACGCCGTTCTTTTATCAGAATCAAGTGAGGGTCTCCAAAGACTTTTGAGAAGTCTAGAATTATATTGCCAAAAATGGAATTTAACAGTAAATGTAGAAAAAACTAAAGTCATGGTCTTCAGAAAAGGGGGTATTTTACAAAAGGATTTAAGCTGGGTATATGCTGGGGAAACGTTGGAGATAGTGAACAATTTCAATTATCTTGGTTTAGTTTTCACAAGCGGTGGTTCTTTTCAATTAGCCACGAAAACCCTCGCGGACAAAGCCCTCAGGGCAGTGGGATCATTACTACATAATACTAAGGAATTCGATTTACCAATTCAAATCTTATTAAATCTTTTCGATACATACGTGAACTCTATTCTCGGTTATAACTGTGAAATTTGGGGTTTTAGTCAGGCCGAAAATATCGAAAGAGTTCACCGGAAATTTTGCAAAAGAATACTCAATGTAAAAATGACTACAAATTCCTTATCCCTATTATCAGAACTGGGTAGATACCCATTAATAATTGGGAGGCACATTAGAATAGTCAAATATTGGATAAAACTCTATACCAATAAAAGAAAAAATTGTATTCTCCAATCAATAGTTGAATACCAGAGGCATGAAATTGAACACCATCCAAATATTATAAATTGGTCGGGGAAAGTTAAACAACTAATAGAAAATGCGGGATTTCGGGAAGTTTGGTTATATCCTGAGTCGGTCAATATCGATAGATTCATACCCATTTTATCAGTAAGACTTAAGGATATTTACATAAGTAATTGGCATTCAAGCTTATCAAATTCGCCCTCTTTACAGTTTTTCAAGTCTTTTAAGACAAACTATGAAATGTCACCTTATTTAAAATTATTAGACGGCAAATCAAGTAGAACATATATAAGTAAACTGCGTCTGTATTCTCACGATCTAAGAATCGAAACAGGTCGTTATGAAAACATACAGAGAAACGAAAAATACTGCCAACTATGCACTCTGCAAGACGTCGAAGATGAATTTCATTTTACTCTCTGTTGTCCATATTATTTCGAAATTCGAAAAAAAACTCATTCCAAAATATTATTAATGTAAACCAAACATGCAAAAATTTGTGGAGCTACTGAATACGTCGAATAAGACATTACTAAATAGACTGTCTTCTTATTTGAGAAAGGCTTTCCTTATGAGAAAAAACTATTTTTTGATTATATGATTTTATAATATCATAAAGATTAATACTCTCACGATATGGTATTTCATTTATATGTGTTAAAACATCTAAACTGTTATATGTATAATTTCTTTAACATTGATTGTCATTTCCGTAACATGCTACATCTGTATTATTTCATGTTGTGACTATGAGCCTATGAGCTTAATGTCAAAATAAAGATATGTTATGTTATGTTATGTTATGTTATGTTCGTTCTATCCAAACAAAAGCTAGTCGTACTTTCAAACGACTTATAGATATAGACCAGCAATTTTAAGAGGGTGATCAAAGATTAATTCTACATTGAAAATAATAGGTAACGATTTCTCATACTTCACTTTTGCTTGCGGATCTATACATGTATATTTTCCTTGGTTAAACAAACTAAAGGCAGTCATGGCATTAAAACAAGCGGAGGTAAATGGCAAACAAAGAGTATACAGGAAATTTATAAGATATAAGGATCTGGTTTTAAAAAAAATATGAGATCTGGAAAATTAAGCAACTATTCAGTAGTTATAGTCATTTCTGCTGTTCATTGAAACGTGCTCGAGTGATCAATGGGTTAAAAGAACTCATATATATCGAAATAAGAGTGTCCTGTCTCCATAGAATATGAAAGGAGACAACGATTGCTAAAGACCCCTCTCACAGTTAAGAAGATTGTGAAATTGAAAAGCTAAATGATTTCGGAATGACTTTGGAATAAAATAAAATGAGTTTGTGGAGCGAGTTTTTGGGTAAATTTAAAGGGTGATAATCCAATATCGCTTATTTTGTTCAGAATGAACAAAATTAGCAATATTCATTTCCCTCTTTTAATAGAATATGCACACAAGTACTATAAAAAGTTTCCCATTTCTTCAGCACCTATAAGACGCTTACAATTTTAACTATATGTCCCTGAAATCGTGATTTTTTTTTCTAGCTTTACATATTTGTAATTTGGTCTTTTTCAGTGAGTTTGGAGCGGGTTTTAATGGTTTGAGTGAGTGTTTGGAATAAATGAAGCGCTTAGCGAGTGATTTGGAATGGTTTTGATAGTGATGAATGTCAAATTCACGATGCTATTAGCTGTAACTGTGGATCTATATTTTATCATATCATTTGAAGAAAAAATACTTTGATGCTAACCGTATCTTTTGCTTAATCCAGCATTTGGTTCGTTCACGATGCTATTAGCCGTAACTGTGGATCTATATTTTATCATATCATTTGAAGAAAAAATACTTTGATGCTAACCGTATCTTTTGCTTAATCCAGCATTTGCCTCAGTACAAACAAAGACAACAATACTAAGGGTCGAGACAGAAAACCACATATCTAAACTTTTCAAAGTACATGTCATTGTAAATAAAATATTGGATTGGAGATAAGAATAGCTGGCTTTCTCTTTCTGCTAGTTTAAAAAGTAAAACGGAAAAAGGCCGTCGAAAGAAATTCACTGTTTTAAATTCTAAAAGAAATTTATCAAAGGCCACAACTGACGTCGTTTACTTAATGATCTATCTGCAGGAACTTTCTAATGTAACATTGTGTAATTAATTCAAAGGTTCAATAAATCAAAATTTGCAATTTCACATCTCTTTCTGTTTCTTCCTTGACAACCTTATTGAAGTACAAATGTAAACGGAATAGAAAATTGGGTTGCTCGCTGATTATACCGACTAACAACAGTTTGACATCTACGAGCAGGGTTTCAAGGGATGTAGTGAGAGGCTTGCACGTATGTAGACAGTACTCTCAAAACTAAATAACGGGGTTCCCATAGACCCTCAAGGGATCAACTTCAGAGAAATGAAGACTGTTTAAAACAGTCTTCAAATCTTTCCTTAATTTGATCCCCAAGATTTAAGTGTGTCCAAGTATATTTTGACCTTTAAGTAAGAAAAAACTCTAAATTTACATAAAAACATGAAATAATAGCTTAAAAGAAAAGTCTAAAGCAGGAGCTCGCCAGCTCCACGTAGGCTGTCATTTGGTCTCCTCATACACTTTCCGATGTTTTAAAATCAACCCGTAGTTACTGTTAGTATGATATTGAATGAGTTTTTCGAGCGAGTAATGAATGAAATTAAAGGGAGGTAAACCAATATTGATAATTTCGTCCATTGACGAAATTAGCAAATGTTTAGCCCCCCCCCCCCCCCCCCTTTAAAAAATCTACACATTTTAATTGTGTGTGCTTTCACGAACCAATTAGATGCTTTCAACGATTTCGAAGCGTTTTTGAGTGTTTTGAGTGAGTGTTTGGAATAAATGAATGAATGGAGCGCTGAGTGAGCGATTTTGAATTGTTTTGATCTAGGTGAATGTCAATTTCACGATGTAACTAACTGTAAGAAAGTTTTGTTGTCAGAGAAAATTTTGATGCTCTTATAAAACCCGTTTTTCAATGTCCAGCTTCATATTCTAGGGGTAAAAACCAACGACCTTCTGAATGCCTCTAGAATAGATGAGTCTGTCACTTCTGTCCATGTTGTGATGGAGCCGGAGTCATAAAAATGTCAACGGAGAGAATAATCTTGATGAAGCGAAAAGGAATCAGTCATCTCTCTTACAAAATGTGATATTTGATATTGTTTATTGTCGTATTATCTACCAAAACATCCTTGCACGGGGATTATTAACGAGAAACGATAGTGCGATATAACCAAGGGAAATAATACATCGCTGAAAAATGATTTGTCATTTAGATTGAGTGGTCTCCCTTCAATACACAGCACGTCCATCTACATTGTACGTATTATGGCTTGTTTTACACACTGAGGACTCTGCTCTTTTTTTAAAAAGAAAAGTCGAAATACTAATGAAATTAATGAAATTTCTAATTAAATAAAACACATAAATGAAAAATAAATTAATAGATATTCTATTAAATCTGACCGATCACGTACATTTGACTGATTCGAGGGCCTAAAAACAAACTGTGAAACCCGCAAGGTGAAGGTGCTTTGAAGTAAGAAATATACCGACCATGACCATACGGAGTACATTTTGTAATTCATAATTGACTGTCTACATGAACATTTTTCCGAATGCAAATATTGTTTAATCTGCTAGATCTGCCCTGTGTTCAGGGTGTACAAAATATTTCGCGAGCGCTTTGAGATGATACCTCGCTTTGCACGTGCACATACGTGCAAAGCGAGGTATCATTCGAAAGCGCTTCGCTAACGTTTTCATCCTAAACGCAGGGCTAACCTTTTCCCCGATATTTGTTTCACGGAGTCTAGGATTGTCCTTCTGTATGGGGTACCGTAGGGGACGGAATTCTTCATTTATTCCTTTACAAAACATTTTGGCATGTTCCCCTAAATTCTACGGGTGAACATAAAAAATTATGAGGGTGCGCGCGTATAATTTACGGCAGCACCCCTTTCTGTTTTAGAGTTCGCTCAATAGGAGGGTGCACGCGTTAAATCTCTATGGAAACTAGACAGACCAATAAGATAGTGGTGCACGAAAAAACGTCTAACTTGTACCCGTAAATTTGAGGGTACGCGTCCATAATTTTGACGCACATCTTTAAAAATTGACACGTTTACGTAGTATAGACAATCGCCCCTTGAGCGTAGACGACTGTAAGTAGACTTTAGACCCAAGCAGTACGCCATACTGCTTCGCAAGTTCGCATTTTAACCATATTACGCAATGCGCCCGCAGCATACCAAAACGTTGACATGTAATAATGAACGTTTAAATATGGTGACCATACACAAATCATTTGCTTGCCTTTAGGACATTAAATGTCACAAATATGCAGTCGTTATACCCTTTAGCAGACGACAAGAATTTAGTTAACAAAAATTAAAAAAATGCCCCGCACGAAAATACCATTATAGAATAATGTACTGATGGTATCAACATTTTCTGCACGTCTTATGAATCAGCTTCCCTACATTGAAATCGGCATTTGACGTTTTGTGTAATTGCTTGTTCATTTACTCGTAATATATTTAATGATATAAAGTGAAATTTACTAGTTGCAGATAAGGCACATGGTGAAAATGAAACGATGTAATGAAATCAGAAAAAACTAAGAAAGTTTATTATTTTTATAAAATGGTAATTGCTAACTTCATTTATTCAACGATTTTTATACATCGATTTACACTCAAATGTTTGGGTACCGGATTGTATTTCTGGATTAGAGTGTATTGAAAGTGTGAAATTATTGTATTAGATTTTAATCCGATTTTATTGATTTACTTAAAAGATTTAGTATAATGTTTATTTAGCCGTTCAGTCCACGATCATTTTGACCTACAAACGCTGAGAAATTTGGAAGAATCATAGAGAATTCAAGAAAGGAGATAACTCAGATTTGTGACATGTGAAATAAAAAGGAACAATCGCCGAAGTGGGAAAAAATGTTGATTGTATGGTGTTTTATATTCTGACCGCCATACTCTTCTTTGTAGTATTTTGTTTCAAAGTGAATTGAATCGTTACAAATCTTACAATTTAGTCCCCTCTAAGGCGAGTCTAGGGGATTTAGGTCCCATCGTTTTAGAATCTCATTCAAAAGACTGGAGAAGTTGCCGGGGGTCGAACCAGGAACCCGTCCCACTGGAGCCCAGTGCATAACCACTGATTAAATTCCGGCGCCCTTGGAAAAACAATCGACCCTGTTCAGACTGCGGGGATCGCACAGCCCGACTAGGTTCAAAACTTTTCTTACTTAGTAGATTCTCTGAAACTAGTATTATTTCTTTTTCATTAACGGCATTTTTCGACAGAGCCTATATTGTTCTGTATTACGTACGTGCATACTGTGGGTAATGGTAGTTCCGTCCCTTAACATTAAGGTAGTGGACCCGTAATTGTTTCGCAATATTTCGGAACGCATGAACTTTAACAGCATTAACCGAGGTTTCCTATTGAAATCATTAGGAAACCGCGGTTAACACTGTTAAAGTTCATGACTTTCAAAACGTTGCGGAACTAGTACTGGTCCTCTACCTGAAACCTGAAAAGCCTTAAACAATCGACAGGTCGACGAAGATGAAATTACATTGCATAGTTAACAACATCGTGAAATTAACAATGTGACTGATGTTGGAATTATTTTGGAATGAAATTGAATGAGTGTGTGGACTGAGTATTGAGTGAATTTAATTTGAGGTAATCCATTATCGCAAATTTTGTTCAGGATGAACAAAATGAGGGATAATAATTACCTCCCTTTAAAATATACGCTTTCAGGTCCTATAAATAGCCTTTATGTCTTCCAGAATCCATCAATTTGCTTCGAGGTTCAATAAAGTCAGTGAAATCGCGTTTGGATTGAATGAATGGAGGGCTGAGTGAGCGATGTAGAATGGTTTTGATCGGAATAATTGTAAATTTCACGATGTTCTTATTGGTTCGATCCCCGGCCGCGGCACTTATCCTTTCCGACATTTGTCTTCCACCAATGGGTAGATAATCGTAAACCTATGTGGAATAGCAACTGGAGGCTAGGAAAGGGATGTGGTGGTAGTACTGGTGTGAGAAATACCAGGAATCCATCGTTAGGTGCTCCAGTCGTCGCGATATAACTGAGAGATTGTTGGAAGCGACGTAAAACCCCAATTCAAATCAAATCAAATTCACGATGTTATTTACTGTACAGGGTACTTTTCTTGATTAAGGAGAAGGGTAAATTTATAAAATCGATACTTTAACTTGAAGTCTCTTTTGAATCGGATTGTTTGCTGGTTGAAACATACAAATAAGCCATGATTTGAAGAAAAACAACCTAACTTCATTTTAAAATCCACTTTTCATTTTCCATTCAATTGAATTAAGAGTCCTACATCCAACAATTAGAATGAAAACCTAGGAGTCCGTGCAAAATTATTGCATGCGCTTAAAAGTACTACTTATCATCGTTATGGTATCCACCATGCTGTTTAATTGAACAGTCGTTCTTGATAGCTTTCAATGAGGCACGTGTTGACATTGTATATTGTCATTTTATTGTTCCTTCGTCTAATTTTTACTCTTTTTACGTTATTAAAATCGCCCAAACGACGAAATGTATCATAGAGTGATGTTCTAACGTCGAAACATTACTAAACCCGTGAGTCGCTAGCGCAAAATACGGACCAATTTAGATCTAGTGCGTGCGGTCATTATAACGACGTCCCTATGTTTTAAGGTAGCAAGGTGGTAAAAATGTATAAAAACATTTAAGGTATTTTCACAAGCGCTGAAGCGACGGTCACGTCAACATTTTGATATTTTTGCGAATTCGAATGGCTTAGACGTTAACAACTCCTACCTCAGACCAATCTAAAACTACGAATAATGCACTCTTAAACATACCATTTTCTAACTTGAATATCAGGACCGAGCCGATTGGCTTTACATTGCACCCTTTGCGTTATGAATTTTGGCCTACATTTCAGGAGTACTATAACGATAGGACTTAATTTAATACAATCGCGTCACACTAAATCATCGTTACGTAATGATATTTAACCAAACATGATACAATACGTTCATTCCGTAGGGGTGTAAACCTGTCAATATTTATAACGTATATGTAAATCCCGGATATATCGTTTGATCTCAGTTTATTTATTTACCTGTAGAAGGTATGGTTTACTGATTGTGTTTTAATCTAAAATTGGATGTGTGCAAATATTAACTTTTGGATAGTAAGGTGGATGATTTGAAATAAAGTCTGCATGACATAGTGCATTTTTCTGCGAGTTAATTTATGTGACAGTGTCAAAATGATAAGTGTCGGAGGAAATTAGTGCGTTAAATAAACCAGCTCTGCGTTCAGGATGACAAAACGGTGAAAACAGTTAGCCAATTATACCCTGCTTTGCACGCAAGCACGTGCAAAGCGGAGTATAATTGGAAAACTGTTTTTACCGGTTTGTCATCTTGAACGCAGGGCAGCTATAGACCTGCAATTTCAAGTGAGTGATCAAAGATCAATTTTACATTGAAAATGATAGGAGATAACGGTTTCTCGGACCTCGCTCTTTCTTGCGGAACTATAAGTGTTCAGGAAAAACGTTCAAAAAGAATTTTTTTTGGACTGGTCAAAATTCAAAGCATTTGCAGACGATTGTTTATTTTGAATGTTGGGTTCGGTTAATTAAAAACTTAATAATTAGAATTAGAAAACGAATGAAATACTTGTCAAAGGTATTCTTTTTCTTCCCCATAAATTTTTTCTTTTTAAATTGAAGTTTATTAAGGTCCGAAAACAAGTGATTGAAGTGGAAAACTCAAAGTTAATGATTTTGTTTTGTACTATTATGCTGTAGGTACTAAATTCATCCATTTTTCAGTGAAATTTATCGGATCAGTACTGGTTTAATATATGTAATGACGGTCGAGACCTTGTTGATACGAATGAAGTATTACACTTGAAATAATCCATCGATCATCTATAATATTTGAAAAAAGAACCGTTTTTAAGAGATAATTATGAAGTTTACTGTATTGTGAGGTTTAATTTGTGCAGGATTATATAAAACCGACGTTTTGTACCACGTTTCCTGATTTGGATAGTTATACAAGTGCACGAGTTTGTATTATTACAGAATGGCAGCACGAGATTTGTAAGTAGCAGATTTAGATTTTCAACCTTTTTTACGTTTTTTTTCATGTTTGATTACAGAAAACAGTGATTAACTCAAAGGGGTACGGTTTATGTTAAGAATATCAGCAACGAAGGAAAGACAATCACTACGTTCAGGATGCTAAAACGTTTGTGAAAGTTTAAAAACCGTCCCCTACTGTGAATTTGATTACAAGTGAAAGTCGGGATTAAATTATCAAACATTTCGCGAACGTTTGCATCTTACAAAAGTATACAATAGTATTGCGTTGTCCCCTCGAAATATCAATACGCTTGCATCTTAAACGAATGGTTTCGTTGAATTAAATGTTAAATTTTCAATGAATTGGTCAAAACAGCAAAGGATGTTTCGAGGGGACAGTGCAACACTTTTGAAAGTGCCTATATATAAATATAAATATATAGGCACTAACAAAAGTGTTGCGTTGACCCCTCGGTTTGTAGATAAAGTATAATACAATAAATTTGACCCGAATGAGTCAATTCGTGAAAAGATGTTTCAACATTCCTTTTGATAAGACCATTTTACAAGAAAGACATTATCTTGTTGTCTTATCACGATTAAACGCAACTTTTATGTTCACTAACCTAGTTTTGTTTAAAATTAATGGTGATATTTCAGATCGTATTTGCAAGTTTGAAATCATAACTAACGCGCCCGTACCAACAAAATCCTGCCTTAGTTGCTGCCAAAATTAGGGTAAACGTTATGGACAATAAAAAAAGTTCATATGTTAATTTTGTTTTCAATTTTCAACAATGTTTTCTACCGAAATAAAATGGTCACCAGCTTGTATTTACGAGATGAAGATAATATTTGTTGATTTCATTAAGGTATGAATCCAAAAACCTAATCGCATGAGTGTGATTAGGTTTTTAGTTTCATACATCTATGAAATCAACAAAAGTTATATTCATATCTAATGATTTAATATCTTGAAGCAAAAAGGTAAAGGTAATTCAGTTAAGAAATAGATCTCTTACGGATCTATTTTTTGCGGAACCTTACAAAACAGATGCGTATTCAAAATTGTTTTTATTGGGGAATAAAGCCAACTTTTCAGCCAATTAGAACGCACGAAGCTATTATTTCGACTGGTCATCATGATCAATCATCTTTTAAAGCATGCCTGTCGGCAATTTGATGTTTGATTTGTCTACCCGATATAAATGGCAATAAACAGATTTTTCCATTATTGTTGAAACCTCAGGCGACATAAACAGCGTATTTTAAGGCAGACGTTAAGGTGACTCAAATATTTTCCTCATAAAATCGCATCAAAAGTTTTGAAACACAATTACAAGCCGGCACTATTAGTTGCAGACGACAAATTTTAGTTGGTGTAATTTAAAACAACAACAACAACAACATCATCATCAGCAGCAGCAACATTAACAACAACTGCATGCTTGGGAAGAGCATTGCGGACAGCGAGAAAAATAGTTCGTTATTACTACTTACAAGTAATTTCCCCATTTCCCACAATGTTTTCCGAATTATTTGCCCTCCATGGTAGGCTAAAAGCGGAATTGGTTTAGGAATGTGTCACAGATTTAGTACTTGACGATATGAACGACATTTTAGTTTAGACATTTTTTTGTCCCCGACTCTAACAAGTGAAGTTAGAAATGATTGAGAGGTGGCCCTCCGGCTACGTATGGCATTTCATCTAAAATCATAGATAATAATTGTGTTACATAATATTGTTAAACTGACGACATGTTACGTTAATGTTTATTTGAGTAACAGATATATCTAAGATATCACGTAAAAAGGGGCCACCTGGGAACTCCACGATATTTGAAAAAAGAAAAGAAATTCGACCCAGTATATATCAACCAGGGTCGCATTTAAAATTTCTTATACATGAATGTAGAATAACCATTATTTATAGATTCAAAAGATCATCAAAATGCGAAAATTGTCGACCTAGCCAGTCTGCGCTGTTCGCGCAGTCTGACTAGAGCGACAATTTTTACACTACCCAGATGGTCCCTTTTCGCTGGACGGGTCAAATATATGTGCTACTTTTTGGCGGTTGACCTCAAGAAACGAACACGATCGGATGCCAATATAGTTTGTCTTAATAGTCTTGAGATCTGCTAATTTTTTCTAGAGAAGGGTCTTATATATATTATGTTTTGAAGCTGCGTGTCATAAAATTCATAAATTACAAACATGTAAGAAATCTACGCTTGGCTGAGTTTTTATTTGCATAATTTGTTCATTTATCTTTATGAAGCGAAAAATGAAATTACACAGAGACTACTGTCTAATATAAGTTGTGCATAAAATGTTGTCAATTTAGGACTGGGTTCGATCCCCGATGGTGGCTAACACCCTTTTCGATATTTGCCTCCCACCAATGGGTGGATTATCGTAAACCTAAGTAGGATAACATCTTCCCCAGTCCCCCCCCCCCCCCCTCTCTCTCCCTCTCTCTCCTCTCTCTCTCTCTCTCTCTCTCTCTCTCTCTCTCTCTCTCTCCCTCTCTCTCTCTCTCTCTCTCTCTCTCTCCCCCTCTCTCTCTCTAGTTGCCGCGGCAATAGCGCAGTTGGTAGCGCGCCAGGCTTCTGATCCAGGGGTCTATATTCGCACGGGTTCGATCCCCGGCCGCGGCACTTATCCATTCCGACATTTGTCTTCCACCAATGGGTAGATAATCGTTAACCTATGTGAAATATCAACTGGAGGCTAGGAAAGGGATGTGATGGTAGTGCTGGTGTGAGAAATACCAGGAATCCATCGTTAGGTGCTCCAGTCGTCGCGATATAACTGAAAGATTGTTGAAAGCGACGTTAAACCCAATTCAAATCAAATTCTCTCTCTCTCTCTCTCTCTCTCTCTCTCTCTCTCTCTCTCTCTCTCTCTCCTTCTCAGTTTTAACTACATGTATTATCATCATAGATCCTTTCTCCCAACCTGGAATTCATTTTTAGGTGCTGAAGCCTCTGCGATATTATTAAAAACTGATAAAAGCGGCGTTAAACCCTATAAAAAATGAACAAATATTTTCGAATCGGCTTCTTGATGCCTTTATTGACTTGATTCCGAAGGAAGCGGTAGTGAGTTGAACCCAGTTTCGAACATCGTGAAAAAACTCGGTAATAAATATCAAAATCTAGTAGAATGAGTTGGATTAGAGAGTTTTGAATGAAAATGAAGTGATTTAATTCAAAACCGCTGATTTCGTCCAATGCGACAAAATTGTCGATATTTTATGACTTCCCTTAGGTAAAACAGTTAAAAAATATTTTTTCCGATTGTTTGTTTTCACGAAGAATTTATACATGAAGATTTATACATGAATAGGGTTTTAGTTTCATATCTCTATAAAACAAATATCATCTTCATATCTTATAATTAAAAAAGAAAATAAAATCACGAAGCAAAAATGTTAAAAATTTTCACGGGACTACTTTTTGCGGAAGCTTACAAAACAGCTGCGTTCTCAAAATTGTTTAATTTAGGAATCAAACCAGCCCTGTGTTCAGGGTGTAAAAGCGTTTCGCGAGCGCTTTGAGATGATACCTCGCTTTGCACGTGTACATACGTGCAAAGCGAGGTATCATTTCGAAAGCGCTTCGCTTACGTTTGCATCCTGAACGTGGGGCAGTTTTCAGCCAATTAGAACGCAGGAATATTGATGAACACAACTAACATTAAAAGTATTTTTTGTAAGCAATAGTTATGTATCAAGGACGAATCTCATCTACAATAGACCAGCATTTATTGCTCTGTCATAATCGGGATTAATCAAAATAGCATTCCATGTTTCAAGTGAATATTGCATGTTCGCTGGAATGTTAAATCGTACTTTAACATGTTGTCACGCGCTATGGGACCAAGGTTATTATGTATTTACGAGTACTTTTCTTTTGATGTATACCGAAAACAACATGCCTTTCATGTCACAATTTCTCTCATATTTGTACATGTATTTTGTGCTCGGTTGTACGAATTTTACGACATGCATGAAAATAAACTTTCGCCTTGAGACTAAATATTGAGGAAATTTTAACAATGTTTAAAGTACATGTACATTTAAATGGGCGTATATAGATCCGCAATTTAAAGTGAGTGATCAAAAGTCAATTATGTCTATACAGGTATAGACAAAATTGACCTTTGATCACTCACTCAAATTTTGTGGGTCTATACGTACATGTATTGCATGTTTACATGTTAAGTGCACTTTATCTCGTTGAAACCGGTGGTTAAAAAGAGTATGTTTGTCTTGTTCTTAACAACCAAGGTTTTCAAACTTAAAACATGAGAACTTGCCATCAAATGCTTTTAAAATACCATACGGGATTCCAATAATCAATTGGATTCTGTCAACTTTTATTTTTTCTGGTACAGTTTCTCATTTGAAATGTCTGGTCAAGAGGAATTAACTAGGTACCCTCTATTTCGGGTTTCGTTGTGGGTTGGCATAATTGCGCTGTCCTTTTCAGAAATCTTCAGCTGTTTTTTCAAAATTACCTATAGCGACCAAAGGAATCAGTCAGAAACTTGTTAAAGACTTCTGCTCAGTATGCGCTACTACCACAGTCATTACAGTTAACAACATCGTGAAATTAAAGAGGTGAATGATTTTGGAATGATTTTTGAATGAATTTGAATAAGTGAGATGAGCGAGTTTTGAGTTAAATTAAAGCCAGGTAATCCAATATCGCTAATATTGTTCAAAATGAACAAAATTAGCGATATTTATTACCCCCCCCCTTTAAAAAGTGCATGCAAGTTCTATATATAGAAACACATTTCTTCAAGAACCAATCCGACGCTCATAATTTAAATGGCTTCAGGTATATCAGCATTTTTTCTTGTTATATCTTTAATGAGGTTTTTGATCTTATCCTTTTAGAGATTTTATATCGTTTTTGAATGGTTTTAGTCAATGTTTTAAATAAATGAATGGAACGCCGAGTGAGCAATCTAGAATGGTTTTGATAGAGATTAATGTCAATACAACTGTAACTGTAAGACCGGGCTGTTATATTTACATGTGTTTATTGAAAATTAAAGAGAACAAATTGTCTGGATCTTTCGGTTTTTTTCCTCGAATTCTCGGATTTTCTCCAGGTGAAAAAGTCTTCAATAAAAAGGGCAGGATCTAGCGAAAAATTGTCTACCTGATATTGTTCCCTTTTCTGTAATATCGTTTCTGAACCTAACGTCTACATGAACAAATTCGTTTTCTCTATGCTAAAAAGATGAACTGCCGATAACTTCTTTATTGAGAGATTGAATCATTATGTAAAATTTATCACCTTGCGAGGTCACCCGATGGTGTCTATTGAAATCTACAAATTATAAATTACGACTACACTGATATTTAAATCGGGATATGTAAGAAAATCGATTTAGACTTAGATTTCGAGTCCTTAAGTCTCTCCGTTTTTTCCTGTATAAATCCATTGTTTACGGACCTCTACAAATGAAATCAAGATCATATGACAAGTAACATTTTGTGAAAGTTTTATAAAAGTCCATGTATAAATATAAGCCTATATGAAAGAGGAATTGCTTTCCAAAGAACTGGACGTACGTACAGACGTGCAGACGGAGAAGATGATACCAATGTTAGGTCCACTTTCGACTGAGTTAGAAAAGTGTTAAAATAAGCTGAATTCAAACGGCTGGGTCGGTATTCTCAGCCATGTTACTCTTTTAACTCAGAAGGGAAGTAACAAGTCATATGACGTACATAACAATAAGTTGAATTATTTCCCTTCATTGTGTTACCAATCAAAAACACTGTGAATCGGTCACTCAGTGCTCCATTCGTTTATTCCAAACTCTCACTCAAACCATTCATCAACGCTCCAAAATCACTAAATAAGGATAAGATTAACAACTACAACATTCAAAATAGATGTTGCTAGAAAAAAATCGTGATTTAACAGACATAATTGAAAAGTTTTCTTAAAGAGGGGTAATAAATATCGCTTATTTTGTTCATCCTGAACAAATCAAGCGATATTGATTTATCTCCCTTTAATTTCACTCAAAACTCTCTCAAAGGGGTCTTGCATGAATCGGTGGTTAGGGCGACAGACTCATGATACGAGAGAAAACGAAGAATGTGGTTTCGAATCTCTGCGCGCCACTGGACATGTGGATATGTCCTTGTTAAGACATTTCAGAACCCCTGTTACCAAATCCTCGTAACTTCAGCTTGTTATGAGAGTTTTGTTTCCAACCGTCTATTCAAATAATGTCGACTATCTTTACTGCAATATCTATACTAAACAACAAAAATAACGCATCACCTTTGATTGACAAATAATTTTGCCCCAAAATCGCCCGATTTGCTGATATGACATTATTTTATTTTGTCAGGCAACTAGGTAAGTCATTGTGGTAAAATTTGTTCCTGAGCCTATACTCACTTGAGCAGAGACACTTGAATATGAAATTATGCCTTCTGCTCATGCAGCAGAACAAATGCACCTTCTTTAAACACCAATGCTTCTCTTTCAACGGCCGGACTTTTATCGAACTCGAGTATCTCAGAAACGAGCTTGCAATGAAAGTCCACAAAAGAGCTCAAAATGCAAGGTTTTGAGTCAGATTGAGGAAGCACGAAGAGCAAATGGGTAGCCGCGTTGAGGGTTACTCTTGGTAAAATTCAGAAATCTACCTGTCAGACATTCTTTGAGAGCAATACTGCACTTGAACTCGCGCTCTATTGACCTTTAACAGAGCAATGAAAACTGACTCCTTTTTTGATTTTTTTTTTGGGGGGGGGGAGGGGGGGGGGGGTTGTCGCCTCTATTAGTTTGTAACTCTCCAATGCGTGGGTCAATGATGTCATCCCTTTTGTCGCAACTCAATAATGGGTAAACGGTTATTTGGGTAGAGTTTTTTTTTTTTGGGGGGGGGGGGGGGGGGGGGGGGAGTTGTCGCCTCTATTAGTTTGTAACTCTCCAATGCGTGGGTCAATGATGTCATCCCTTTTGTCGCAACTCAATAATGGGTAAACGGTTATTTGGGTAGAGTTTTTTTAAGAAAAAGTTATATCTGAAAACTTAAGTGTTATTTTTTTTGTTGTTCAGTATATTAAACTACGTAATTAAAAATTGGTTTGTTTTCTGTTGAAAAACGGGCTATTTTATCCAGCCGTTATGACGTTGTTGGTTTTGAACAAAATGGTCCTTTTCCAGAACGTTTTGGCTATACTGGTATGAGTTGTGTTCTCTAATGTTGTGCGCTTCTCAAGCTGGACTTTGGTATGTGTATATAATTTAGCAGGCCCGATCCTCTTTTTATTGAAAAGCGAAGCATGTCTAAAATAGAAGAAATATGACTTTTCATGAACCTTCAAATTAGTTAACTTAATTGTTATACATGTATGACTGAAAGTGTGTTAAAGCGGCATTAGTCACCATTTCAAAACATCCAGTTATTTCAGAGTGATTTTATTTCGAGAATTTCAGCATTTATTAGGGATTTATTACCAATTGCAACATGTTCATTTATCAATCCGTAAAGCCATGACATTTAAATGGAATGTTTGCGTGAAACTTTAGTCGGAATTACAATAGGCTTTTGGTTTCTGCAATAACTAGCGAATAATGATGCATCTCTTTAGAATTACTCGTAAATGTAACCCATCACGCGAAAAGGGACCATATGGGTAGTGCGTAAAATGTCGCGGTTTGCGCAGACTGACTAGGGTCGAAACTTTTCGCAACGTGCTTATTTTCTGAATCTAGAATGTTCAAGCTACCTTCCAGTGAAATAATTTTTGAAATGCGACTTCTGGTTGACCAATGCTGGACCCGATCCCTTTTTCTAATAGTCATTTTACAGAGTTCCCAGATGGCCCCTGTTTGCGTGATGGGTTACAGATTATTTTTTATTTGTATCTGATAATCTGTGGTCAACACAACTTCTATACGGGGAAGTTTTTCTGAGATCAAGTTTTACGATATCCTTATTCGGTCTTCAAACTCCAAGGTATGGGTAAAAAAGTTATTAGCTCGAAGTTTCAAAGAATATGGGTATATTCGAATAATCCGTGCATCTGACATCGGCGTCTTCAAATTTAGTATATACTGACAAACTTCCGACAAATAATTTGTACGTAGCAAATCTTTGAGGTAGAAATTTAACCGCTATGAAAGTAAACTTGTTTTAAATTTTAACATTCAAGTACTGACTGATATCTGTTATACACGTATCTCTGCTTTTGAACTGATATTTTGCAAATGCTGATTTTCGTTTTTGGTGGAATTTTGTTTGTCATTTAAAACGCTGGTTAGAATAATACATTGTATACATTGTACGTGTTATCTTTTTGAAAAAGCAATCTTTTCATTAAGTCTATTTTTTTTATTTGAAACTTTGCAGCAATTATATAGATATCTTAAAGTTATTTTTACATATTAACGCTACTTTTTAAATGTATTCCAAATGTTTTTTTTTTTCTTTATGAGTGATCATATTATCCATAAGCACATCTCGATTTAGGCTTGGTTTTCACCAGGGACCTGTTTTAATAAACATCTTACGATCATTTTTTGCGCAAGTCAAAAAATAAACTTGCTTCTACAGACAGTAGTATCTGAAATATGGAATTCTGCCATGCATCATCTCATTAGAATCGTTTTCTAAAGACGATTCCAATGAGATATTGCAAGGTAGAATATATCAATGATTGAAAACACCAGGTATGCTTTGTGATTTTGACTTACGGTTGATTTTTTGTAGGAAGTTTAGTAAAACGGGACCCATATCTTTTTAACACAGTGACAACACTTGTTCTGTGCCTTTGAGGCGGTTCAAGTAAAATTAAGTAGCGGGTAATGATATGACCCACATGTCGAGGGAGATTTTCAATATTCGATGTTCGAAGGGTTCACTTTTATCTGTCGACGAAATTGCTCAGTGATATTCAATATTTTGCGTTGTTTTTAAAACATTAAAAACATGCTTAAGTGCAATCGAAGTTGAATGAATGATTAATGCAATCTATTTGAGTACTTTCAAACATGTTTTGTTTGTTGAAGGACGTTTATTAGAATGGCTGTTGAAATTACAAATCGATCTGCTTTCAGGTATAATAATTGATGTTTGGAAGGGAGTTTGATTGCGTAACTTTGTACAAAGAACATCCTTTCACCCCATGCTGTTGTGATCGATTAACGAGCTTGTTAATTTTTATGGCGTTATAGTTCAATAAATGCCAAGGTTTTACTTTTCGAAGGCAGTCCGTGGATACCACAGCAAACTGACGAGTTTCACCTAGGCTGATATAACTGATACTTGGCCTCAGAATTGTAGCTCTCCTTTGTCTATCAATTGTAAAAGCATTCAGGTAAATTTCAATGTAACATAATCCATAGTTCCCTTCTAGGAAAGGAATGCATAAATTGGAATCATTTAATCACTTTTCCTACAACGTTTTATAAAAAAAACCCACGTGATATTCTTGCAGTTATTGGGTCGAACCAAGACGAGTACCGTAAGACTAAAATCGGTAAATTTCATTTCTTTCTTTTGGCAGTAAATCGCAAAAATCTTTTTGTAAAAAGGACCAGTAAATATTAAAATTTTCACAGCGCTGAAATACCGAAGATGGCAGTCTCTGTCTAATTAATATGTGGAAAACCCCCCAACTATTTTATACATTTCGAATACAGGTTGGACAAAATATCCCTAATATCTGTCAGACTATAAAAAGAGGACGACATTTCTTTATTCCAGACATTGTGACGCCCACCATTATTCCACAGACAATAAACTAACATAACATAAAAGACTCTCACAACAAAGTGTAACTATACGCCTTTCGTGTTAATCAGATTTACCCATCAACTTATTTTCTCTGTATATCTTGATTTATCTAACTGACTAGTGTCATGCCATGTCATTCTTCAATTGTACTAGAACACTGAAAAGTTTTAAATTGGTACATTTGTTCAAGTCGGAATAAATTATTGTCTCCGAGATAAGGTTCTTAACTTTTGTTGTGTGTCTTACTTAAATAACCCTTTTAGGTCTGTTTTGGTGTTTAACAGAAACAAGAATCTTTTTAACTGTATTTTATCAACATGACATCACCTCAAGCTAAAAAGTTGAGGTTGGGTTCAAAGCTCTCCAGAGCACAAAGTGCTCAAGGTGAGCTTTTGTAATCATATTTGGCAGGGCGGAGAATATTTTCACTTTAAATTCCCGAAATAACAGCCCAATCACTAAGCAAATTTGAATGAAACTTTGGTTGACATCCACTGGACCAATAAAATTCAGGTGAGCGGTTTAGGGACATTCTGTCCCCCTTGTTTATCCAGTTCTAAGTCATTCGATAATCACACGACTTCGCCCTTTAACCTCGAACCATGGTATTGAACGTTGGTAAGTGCTTTCACACTAGCCTCTTGCTTGTTTGCCTTAAAATTTCGAGGGACTAGCGCAAAACTATTTAAAGTTTCTTTATATTTATAGACACTGATGTAGTTTTGCTCTGACCCCCCCCATCAACTTAGACTGCATCCCTCATTGGTTACCACCTTTCCATTAATGTGGAGTAAATTTGTTGCCCTAAAAATGTCCAGGTCGGGACAAGCTTCTATCCCGGTATCATCTGATTCCTAAACCGGTGCCCCAACCATTTGGCTACGGACTCCACAATGTAACAAATACCCCTTCTTTTATTCTCTTTGATAACGGAGCCAATAAAAGAAATCGGGATGTGTTTTCTTTCGATGTCTTTTTGAAAAGAAAGCAAACTATAAGTTACGTTTATAAGTACTAGTAGCAATCTTCTCCTGACGACAAATTCAACCATTTTAGCGCATTGTTTACATAACTTATATAAGTTTTCATCGCAGAACCATTCCCTTATCAAGGTTATTAGAGAAAAGACAAACTGAGATCATAAGATAAATGTAATTCTTGTAATAGGATGAATGACGTAACTAATACACAAAGAAGCTTGAAGCAATTTGTCTTCTTGAATAAGGCCTTTTTTGTTGAAGAAAGCCACGGAGGATAATTTTTCAAGCATGACATTTGATATTTAGCGCGATTCTTCGTGCAATGCACCACTTAACGAACAAGTTCTATTATTGTAATACAAGTGAGCCAGTGCGTGAAATTTCCAACTATTTCAAAAACGCGCCAAGCAAAGACTCTGGCCAGCCTGTGCAACTGCACAGTCTGTCCAGAGTCTTCACTTTGTGCTTTTTAGAGCTACAAGGTCAGAAGAGTATTTAGACAGACAGCAAATCTTTTAATTACACTCTGTGCCTGGCGGGGCTGTTGGTTGTTTGTCACCTTACGAATATTTAAAATTGTTGGAAATGTCGCGCACAGGCTCATTGAAGCAACAATCATCTAATATCATTTTGAAATCTTAATTATTTATAAACTTATGTTAAAATATTAACAGTTTAAAAAAATCGAAATCTGAATGATCTCAGTGCATATTTAAAATTATCGTAGACATCTTAGCACGTGAATTGACGTATGTTCTGTACATTTATGCCATTTCTAAAGTGCCGCCACCATGATAGTGCAGTTGATAGCGTGTCGGACTGTCAATCTAGAAGTACCCTCTTCGATGTCCGAAGGCGCCAATCATTATTTCCGACTTATATGAGAAAATCCGACCCAGTCGCCGCGATAAAACTGAATGATTGTTGGCAGCTGCGTAATAACCCATTCAAACAAAACAAAATCCTTTTCTAAAACGTGAATTAGTTTTCTAATATTTACCCAAAACAAGCAGTCTTTTTAAAAAACAACAACAACAAAGAAAACCCCAACACATCCGGCTTCTTCAATTTCGTCATCAGATTCACCAGCTTGCAGATAAATCATGGCCAAAACTGATGACCATTGTCAAGTTGATATCTGTGAACAAGAAATGAAAGTATTTTTTATGAATGATGTCTATCGAACTAATCAATGAGTTCTTCCCTATTCTAATGTAAATGCCATATTCGGGCATTTCTACTGATAAAACATTCCGAGAATTGGTTGACTTATCTGATTTCACAAAATCCACATGAGCCTCCCAATATTATTACTTAAGATTCAAATACTTCTGTGGAAGAAATATTTCCAATTAAATTCAAAAAGATGAATATGTGATCTTCACACGTATGCTTTTATTCCTAGATGAAACACCCTGTGCTTTCTTTCAAGTTAAATCATTATTCATATCGCTCAGATTTTTTTAACAGCAACATTTATAAGGAAAATTGTAATTTGTATCTTGATCCTATTCATACCGCATTTTGTCAATCTCATTGAGGAAAGAAGCAATGGATTTTAAATCATAACACTCATTTTTACGCGCGGTTTAACTGAGACTTCCAAGTGTTCAATTATACAGGTTGTCTCCATTGTAACGATTTGAGTATGAGGTGAGGGCGGTAATCAAACAACCACAGAACCAGCACAGAATCATTCAAAGGGATAATCTCGCGTCCGTTATAGTATAATCTCCAAGAAAGCAATGAAATGATCTGATCGATAAAGCTACTTATTTCCATAAAAAGAGACTGGATATGTAAATTGTTTACATGATTTTATCATCCCCCCATTTTTATGGAGACTTTTCCTGATCTGATATCTTCTCAAATGATAAATGTAAGCCCCTTCATATCGGAAAGGAGCTATTGAATGATGTTTCCAACAAATTCTCATACGTGCGAGGTTGAGAACTAGATCGACTTTTGCAGCCCAATATTCTGACCGATTCTTTGCTTTGTACTTAATAGATAGCTACGGACCTTAATTCTCTGTCAACAGTTGCACATTTTATTTACAATGCACCGTGTAATTGTCCAGCCCTGCGATCAGGATGCGCGTGCAAAGCGGAGTTAAACTGGAAAACAGTTTGCACCGTCTTATCACCCTAAACGCAGGGCTGGTTTCTGTCAATGCATGTTCTTCACCTTTTCGTACGAGTTCCTCGGAATTTTATACTATACACCGATGGTACGTTTTTAGCTCACCTGAGCACGAAGTGCTCAAGGTGAGCTTTTGTGGTTAGGTGGATGTCCGTCGTCCGTCGTAAGTCGTCCGTCGTGCGTCGTGCGTCGTGCGTCGTCCGTCGTCAACATTTGCCTTGTATGCACTCTAGAGGCCACATTTTTTACCCGATCGACTTAATATTTGGTCAGAATGAATGTCTTGATGAAATCTCGGACGAGTTCGAAATTGGGTCAACTGGGGTCAAAAACTAGGTCACAGGGTCAAATCATAGAAAAACCTTGTATGCACTCTAGAGGCCACATTTTTTGTCCGATCGACTTAATATTTGGTCAGAATGAATGTCTTGATGAAATCTCGGACGAGTTCGAAATTGGGTCAACTGGGGTCAAAAACTAGGTCACAGGGTCAAATCATAGAAAAACCTTGTATGCACTCTAGAAGCCACATTTTTTGCTCAATCAACCTGAATTTTGGTCAGAATGATTGTCTTGATGAAATCTCGGACGAGTTTGAAATTGGGTCAACTGGGGTCAAAAACTAGGTCACAGGGTCAAATCATAGAAAACCCGTGTATGCACTCTAGAGGCCACATTTTTTGCCCAATCAACCTGAATTTTGGTCAGAATGATTGTCTTGATGAAATCTTGGACAAGTTTCAAATTTGGTCAACTGGGGTCAAAAACTAGGTCATGGGGTCAAATCTTAGAAAAACCATGTATGCTCTCTAGAGGCCACAATTTTTGCCCAATCAACCTGATATTTGGTCAGAATGAATGTCTTGATGAAATCTCGGATGAGTTCGAAATTGGGTCAACTGGGGTCAAAAACTAGGTCACAGGGTCAAATCATAGAAAAACCTTGTATGCACTCTAGAGGCCACATTTTGGGCCCAATCAACCCAAAATTTGGTCAGAATGATTATCTTGATAAAATCTCGGACGAGTTTGAAATTGGGTCAACTGGGGTCAAAAACTAGGTCACAGGGTCAAATCTAAGAAAACCCGTGTATGCACTCTAGAGGCCACATTGTTTTGCCCAATCAACCTGAAATTTGGTCAGAATGAATGTCTTGATGAAATCTTTGACGAATTCAAATTTGGGTCAACTGGGGTCAAAAACTAGGTCACGGGGTCAAATCATAGAAAAACCTTGTATGCACTCTAGAGACCACAATTTTTGCCTGATCAACCAGAAAATTGGTCAGAATGATGGTCTTAATGAAATCTTGGACAAGATTGAAATTGGGTCAACTGGGGTCAAAAACTAGGTCACAGGGTCAAATCTTAGAAAAACCTTGTATGCACTCTAGAGACCTCATTTTTTGCCGAATCAACCTGAAAATTTGTCAGAATGATTGTCTTGATAAAATCTCAGACAACTTTGATATTGGGTTAACTGGGGTCAAAACCTAGGTCATGGGGTCAAATCATAGAAAAACCTTGTATGCACTCTAGAAGCCACATTTATTGCCCAATGAACTTGTTAATTGGCTAGAATGTTTGTCTTGATGAAATCTTGGACAAGATTAAAATTGGGTTAAGTGGGGTCAAAAACTAGGTCACGGGGTAAAATCTTAGAAAAAAACCTGGTATGCCCTCTAGAGGCTGATTTTTTTGTTGGATCAACTTGAAAATTGGTCAGATTGATTGTCTTGATAAAATGTTTGATGTATTTGAAAGTTGGTCAACTGGGGGCAAAAAGTAGGTCACAGGGTCAAATCACAGAAAATTGTTGTATGCACTCTAGAGGCAAAATTGTTTGCCTTATCAACCTGAAAATTGGTCATAATAATTGTCTTGAACAAATCACACTTATATTTAAAATAGAGTCGACAGGCGTCAAAAACTACTTTACAGGGTCAAATCATATGAAAATCTTGTATGTTTTCTAGAGACCTCATTTTTTGTCAGATCATCTTAAGAATTGGTCAGAATAGTTGTACTGATATAATCTCACACTTGTTCAAAAATGAGTCAGCTGAGGTCAAAAATTAGGTCACAAGGTCTCATTTTAGAAGAACAATCAAAATCATATTTTTTTCCAATCAATCTAAAATTTGGTCAGAAAGATTGTCTTGAAAAAATCTCCAACAAGTTTGGTCAATTAGGTCAATTTGGGTCCAAAGCTTGGTCACAGGTTCAATTTAAAGAAAACCTTGTTTGCACTACAGAGGCTAAATTTTTTGCTTGATCAACCTGACAATTAGTCAAAATATTTGTCTTAATTAGATATCTAACAAGTTCTAAATCAAGTCAACTCTAGTCAACTGGGGTCAAAAACTAGGTCACAAGGTCAAGTCTTTCAGTCTTTCAAAAACTTTAAATAAGAGGCCATAATTTTTTGCATAATCAATCTAAAAATTGGCCAAAATGATTATGATTATTTATTAAAGAACAGTCCCAAAATCTGTAAAGTATTAGGTCATAATATCAAATCTACATTCTCTTTTCTTTTTTCTTTCAGATGCATTTGAATTACACTCAAAGCACAGCCAGATCATATTTTGCTCATATATTGTAATCAGCACTGTACCCTTGTAACCCATTATTATTGCCTCAGTGAAAAATCTGTGTACTCTAGCATTTCAAAAGAATATTCTTTGAAGAAGTGGGAGTATATTTCTTTGCACTTGTGGGTCAGTTGGTAGGTTGGTCCGTTTGTAGACCTTTTTTTGTCCAGGGCATATCTTAAAAATATATGCAAGTTAGAATCATGAAACTTCAGTCTAATTTAGGAGAAGTGCAGTGCATAAAAACCATAACTACTAATCATTATTTTGAGATATTGCCCTTTGTTGATTGACAAAGATTAGGCCATTGATCTGCACTTAAGGGAGGGGGGGCGGCATAAATGTTATACAAACATCTTTTGTTGTCTTTGTTTAAGAGGCAATGTTACATAACTGATGTATTTTACTTTATTATAAACATATAAATTTGTACAAAATTAGATACAATTATATGTTGACAATAAAGAAAAAAACATGTCAGACGTCAACCCGTACCAGGTGAGTGTTAAAAATTGCTACAAATTAAGTTTGAAATTAAATGTTTTGTACCGTTTTTTGTAATCATTTGTATGATATATAAAATGATCACAGGAAACAATGTTGATCAATGGAAAATCAACCCACCTGTGCATCAGAAGGGCCTCAGACTGGGTCATACCGCCTTGTTGATAACGTAATTTCTAATATTCAATGTTTTACTTATCATTTCTGTTATATACTTTTTCCAAATTAAGAAAAATCAAATCATTAGCTACTTTTTTTATTTAAGTGAAGTAGTTTGTTAAAAAAAATAAATTTCTTCTTATAGAATTTTTCATATCAAAAACATTCAAACAGACTCATTTCAAGATAGTTTAAAAGTTTCACCAATTTCAGGGTAACATGTACTTATAAGTAAATGATATTTTTGTAATAATTTATAGTCTATTTCACTTATCGAAAGTTAAGTTACATACTAGAAGCATTTTTGTTCTGCTCTCATCGAAAAGATTAGGGCCATATTGTTTCACTCATGTCCAGCTGTTTGTCAGAAACTTGCCTAACTTAAAACGTAAACTTGACATCATTTCTATAACTGCAAAGGTATTTTATGCAAAATACTCAAATTTGGCATGAAGGTACATCTCATAGACGCCCATTATTTGATTTCAAGTTGATAGGACAGTGTAAAGATTAACCAAGGCCAAGCTTGCAAAAATGCTGCTACATGTACACAAGTACAAGGGCATTAGCGTTCCTGAACATTTTATGTTTACACCCCTATCCTTATTTCAGATTAAAAAGAATATCCTAGTTACCAAATACTTCAAGATTGACAGTGAATCTCTTGTTGAACTATAATACCATTATTGTATTTGTGATATTGTGACATTTAATTCTGTGTTTTTGTGATATTGTGACAATTAATTCTATGTAACATTTTGAAGTGCTTTGTGAATCATTAGGAGTTTCAGTTTGGAAACAATATATTATTGTGATCTGTGATAAAGTGTGTGGAGGAGACCTGTTATTCTTTAAAGCAGATTAATTTGGATTCTACCATTTTCTTCATACTGTAAGTAAGTCATATGCTCAATCCAATTATCATGAGTGATGTTCAAATGTACATAAAAGACACACACTGATAACTGGTTACAAGGGCGTTACTACATAATTAAGTTCGACAACTTCATTTGATTGTTTAGTGCCTTTGCATTCATTGTCTTACCTTGTTTTAGCACAAAACTATAAGCACTTGTTTAATGTTCGTTAGGGGCTCTTGATTTTTATAATAACTTTTCAGCCATAAATGATATTTTTGCTTTCATATCAAGTACGTATTTTAGATATATTCATAGTATGTTAAAAAGAAAATGATAAAGATTTAGAGTAATTCCTAGGCTTATGTTACTGAGTTATTATGTCTTGACAAACTAAATCATATCTTAGTAAAGACTATGATGAGCCTGCTTAGATGTGAAGTCTTATCTTAGCTCACACTGCCTCCTTTCTACTCGAATAGATTTTGAAATGTATGAGCCTGATTGGTTAAAATAGTTTTGAAATAGGCTATTTATTTGAAATTAAATATAAATTCATTAGGATAAGGATTATGTTAATTTTTTGGTAATTTTGTAGTCCTTTTGTTTAAAATATCATTATTTTCATTTCATGTCAATCATGCCTAGATTGAAGAAGAAATCATCATCCCAACGTGCTGCAGAGAGACGGGACTATTTAAGAGGAAGACGAGCTGCAGCAAGGCATACAGATGAAGAAAGTGAATCATTTGCAAGCCCTGTCAATGTGCAGGCAGTGCACCCTGTCCATGTGCAGGGTGCAGCACAAAGTCCTGTGGGGGTGCAGGCAGCTGTACCAAGTCCTGTCCATGTGCAGGCAAGTAAAGATTGCCATGTGAATTTGCCAAATGAAGATTGCTTAATGAATTTGCCAAATGATGATTGCTTTATGAATTTGCCAATTGAAGGATGTGACATGAATTTGAAAACAGATGTTTGTGTAGATAATGATTTTGAAGTTTTCACAGACAGGGGACTGAAAGAACATGAATTGCATGAGAATGGTTCAATTAAAGATATTCAATCATACACCCTTAACAAAGAAATGCAACATGGTTTGTTAGAACATCTTCTTATTGCAACACCTTATTCAAATATTTTAAATGCAAAGAGAGTTGTTTTTGGATCTTTTCATCAGGCAGATACATTAATATTCAGTGAAAAGTCTCGAGGAAGCCAGTGTGTTATGAACTGTGTTTGTGCAATGTTTTATGCAAGTAGCATCACTGACACAACAACTTTGGATAAAGTTTTAATTGAGGGTGATGTCTTATATCAAAAAGTCATTTCTGACCTGGGTAGTTTTAGCAATAGACTATTAAGTTTTGATGAAATTCCAGCTGTGGTCAATGTTTCAAATAAGACATATAAAATACTGAAGTCAGATGTGATGTCTGGTTTAACCATTCAACAAAATACAGACTCTGCTCTTCCTACATTGCAAGAATGTCTTATGCTTTCTTTAGATATATCAAAATATAATCTGGTGATGACTGGGGCAATATGCTCTGCTGTTTTCAAAGACAGTAATAATTACTACTTTTTTGACTCTCATTCCCATGGTAAAAATGGACTCTCTGATCCCGATGGTAAATCTATATTTCTTTCATTTGCTTGCCTTGAAGACTTGGTGTGTTACTTGTATGCACTTTATGATAGTATGAGAATTGACCTTGAATCTCAATTTGAAGTTCTTCCAATTAATTTCTTACCATACAATGCTTTGGATAAAGACTTTACTAATGAAAATCTGGCAACAAATCTAAGCACTTCAACATCAATAAAGAATTCTAAAAAGGACAAGAAAGATATGTCAAGTATCAGTAAGGAAGAAGGTCTATTGGAGGAATATTTTATTGATCAACAATTGAAAGAATCTTTGAAACAAACTACTAGAGTTATCAGTAGAAAAGAATATCTAAAGAATTATAAAAGAAATCAAAGGCTTTCTAGTGAATTTAAAAGAAGAGAATCACAAATCAAAATAAAAGCAAGGCAGAGTTTGAAGCAAAAACAGATAGACAAACTGAATTCAAGACTGTCAAAATACAAAGCTAGGCAAAATAGTGATTTCAAGTTAAAGGAGTTGGAACAGAAAAGAAGGATAAGAAAGAGTTTGATTCAAAAATGTAAAGACAAAATTAGTACTAAACAATCAATGAATAAATCTAGATTGAATAGTGATTTCAAGTTAAAGGAGTTGGAACAGAAAAGGAAGACAAGAAAGAGTGCAGTTCAAAAACATAAAAACAGAATTAGTACAAAACAATCAATGGATAAATCAAGATTAAATAGTGATTTCAAGTTAAAAGAATTGGAACAGAAAAGAAAGGCAAGAAAGAGTTTGGTTCAAAAGCAGAAAGACAAAATAAGTACAAAACAATCAATGGATAAATCTAGATTGAATAGTGATTTCAAGCTTAAGGAGTTGGAACAGAAAAGGAAGACAAGAAAGATAGCAGCCCAAAAACATAAAGATAAAATACATTCTAAACTTTCAAAGAACAAAGCCAGGCTAGATAATGATTTCAAGGTAAAAGAGATGAAAGAGAAAAGAAAGGCTAGATTAAGTGCAGCACAAAAACAAAAAGATAGGGTATGTACAAGAAAATCAAAACGCAAGGAAAGAGAAAATGAAGGTTTCAGATTTGCTGAACTTGAAGCTAAGAGAAATGCTAGAAGGTCACCATCTATGAAAGCTAAGGAGAAAATCTATCAAAATGCATCGAAAAAGAGAGCTAGATCAGACCCATTTACTAAGGATAAAGAACGTATAAAGAAACAAGAGTGGCGATCAATCAAAAGAAATGTTCAAATGGAAAAAATTGCTGATATTGGTAGAAAAGTGTTAAAGAGGAAAGACTCTGAATTTCATGATCAAGAAGTAGCAGCTGCTAAGAAAAGAAAATATGGATCCAGTATTGATGTTTGTATACATAATTTCCATCAAAATATTGCTGTTGGGCCAATATACATCTGTAGTTGTTGTCATCAAACTTGGTTTAAGCAAGGTGTCTCAGAGGTTTCAAATAAGGATGACAATATTACTGCTAAATATCTCACTGGTTTGAAATCAGTTTCTAACAAAGAATGGGTATGTAATACATGCAAAAGCAGTATTCTTAAAGGAAAAGTCCCAAAGTTGTCTGTTATTAATGGTATGTTTTGGCCAGAAAAGCCAAGGGAGCTTGATCTATATGCTTTAGAGGAGCGCTTGATTGCATTACGCATACCTTTTATGCAAATTAGAGAATTACCTAGAGGTCGCCAGCTATCTATTAAAGGAAATGTGATTAATGTTCCGATTGATATACAACCAGTTGTAAATGTATTACCAAGACCTTTTGATGAGAACGTTACTGTCGCAGTTAAGTTAAAAAAGAAGATTTCGCATAAATCTTGCGCCTTCTCAGAAAATGTTAGACCCTTGAAGGTATTGGTTGCTCTTGATTGGTTGATGAAAACAAGTGACTTATACAAAGACTCAAAAGTCAAAATAGATGATGAGTGGATAGCAAAAGTAACTGCATCTGAAACGCTTGAAGAATATCTGGACCCACAAACTAGTAAAGATTGTAAACAGGATGATGAATCAGTTAGAGATAATGAAATGAAAGGAAATGAAGAACTATATGACTCAGATGCTGAAGAAATTTACCAAGAAAATGTTGGTAATATTGATACCATGGTTCAGGATTCAAATGAGGAAAACAGAAACTGTTCATTTACTTTTGCACCTGGTGAAGGTCAACAACCTTTGAGCATTTATCAAGACAGAGATTCTGAGTATCTTTGCTTTCCAACAATCTTTTGTGGAAAAAGGAGACAGGCAAATGAAGAAAGAACAGTACCAATTCATTATAGTGATATTGCAAAGTGGGAACTGAGGAGTAAAGACAGGCGTGCTGCAAATAGTGTTCCAAATATATTTTTCAAACCTAAAAAGATTCAAATGAAGCAATTAAATGACAAGGTGAATCTTGCAGTCAGAAGATGTCAAACAGATGGCCAAAGTATTACTGCTGGAAATGCCAAAGATTCTGATTATCTTAACAATTTTGTTAAAAAAGATAATGGGTATTATATTTTTAAGCAACTTCGCAATTCTCCTGCTTATCTAGAAATGAAGAAGAAAGATGTTTTTGCAATGATCAGACAGCTTGGTCTCCCAACATGGTTTATGTCCCTGTCTTCTGCTGATACAAGATGGACTGATTTATTAAAGATGCTAGCAAATCTGAATGAAAATGTGGACTATACTGATGAGGAACTAGAAAATCTGACATGGGAACAGAAAATTAGCCTGATACAGAAAGATCCTGTGACATGCTCAAGATATTTTGATCATAGAGTTCAGGAGTTTATTAACACTGTCTTAAAGAGTGACCATGAACCACTTGGTAAAGTGACAGATTACTTCTACAGAGTAGAGTTTCAACAACGAGGTTCTCCTCATATCCATATGCTTGTTTGGATTGAAAATGCACCTAAATTCAACAAAAATACAAATAAGGAAATAGTTGACTATGTTGATAAATACTTGCAGTGTAGTAACTCACAGGATGAAATTAAACCACTCACTGACCTTCAAGTGCACAAACATTCACGAACTTGTCGTAAAAAGCAAGATAAAATTTGTCGATTTGGTTACCCATTACCTCCTCTTCAAACAACAATTGTGTTAGATCCCCTTGAAGAAGAAAGGGATAAGTATCAAAAGAAATACAAAGAACTTCAGAAAAAAATGAATGATGATAAAGATGGGTATAATATGAGTTATGAACAGTTTCTTCAGTCTGTTGCAAACATGCCTGAATCAGAATATCTGAAATGTATCCGCAGTTCACTAGCAGCTTCAAAAGTTTTTCTACAGAGAAATCCAAGTGAAATCAGGGTAAATATGTACAATAGAAATATTTTGAAAGCATGGAAAGCAAATATTGATATTCAATTTGTCCTTGATCCGTATGCTTGTGCAATGTACATTGTATCATATATAAGCAAATCTCAAAGAGGCATGAGTAATTTACTGTATGCTGCAGCAAAAGAAGCCCGTAATGGAAATTTAGACATTAAAAGACAAGTCCGACACATAGGAAATATATTTTCAAACAGTGTTGAAGTTAGTGCTCAAGAAGCAGTTTACCTTGTTCTTCAGATGTCTTTAACAAGAAGTACTAGAGATGTTACTTTTATCAATACATCTACCCCTGAAAAACGTATTCAGCTCTTAAAATCAAAATCTGCACTTGATGAGTTACCAGATCAATCAACTGATGTTATGTCTGATAATGTTTGTAAAAGGTATGCTCGAAGACCTAATGCCTTGAATGGGTGGTGTTTAGCTGACTATGTTTCTCAACTTGATATTACATACCCAAATGAATCAGAATTCGAGGATTCAGAAGAACATAATGAGGACGAACATGATAGTGGCAATGAGCAATTCAGTTCAGATGAAACTATCTTAAAACTCCGGAATGGCATAACTATTAGGAGGCGTAGAACAAATAAAGTAATACGTTATGTGAGATTTAATATTAAATCAGATGAAGAAAACCATTATAGAGAAAAGATCTTATTATTCCATCCATGGAGAGATGAGGAAAAAGACCTGATAGGTTCTCATAAGTCATACAAAGAGCATTATGAAAGTATTAGACATATAATTGATCACAAATGCAAGCAGTATGAGCACCATGTTGATGAACTTGAATTAGCAAGAGAGCAAGTAGAAACAGAATATGATGCATATGATGAAATTGCTCCAGGTACTCAACAAGTAGAAGCTGATACTGCTGAGGAAGAGTCAGTTGAGTCTGAAGAGTTTATATATTTCAATCCAGATAGAGTTAATGAACACAGAGAGTATGATATTGGTAAAGAAATAGGATTGTGTGTTTCAACGTCCCAGGTTAATGTGAATGAAAGCATCTTGTCTGAAGATGATTACAGAAAACTTCTGCAATGTTTGAATTCAAAGCAAAGGCAATTTTACAACCATGTTATCCACTGGATCAGGACAAATGACTCACCATTATATGCTTTTCTGTCAGGTGGAGCTGGTGTTGGAAAGAGTGTAGTTATCAGAGCATTGTACCAAACTTTGTATAGGATGCTTAACATGAAGGAAGGTGAAAATTATGATTGCATTAGAATTCTTTTGTGTGCTTACACTGGTAAAGCAGCATTTAATATTGGAGGGTCAACTATTTCTTCAGCTTTTAAACAGAAATATAAACAGTCTAATCAAGCCTTAACATGTGATAGTCTAAATACTTTCAGATCTAAATACCGTAATTTGTCAATTGTTATAATTGATGAAATATCAATGGTAAGCAGTACTATGTTGAGTTTCATTGATCAGAGACTACAGGAACTGAAAGGAACAAGAATACCATTTGGTGGTGTAAGTGTAATTGCTGTTGGTGATCTTTACCAGCTAAAACCTGTAAGTGGTGACTGGATATTTAATGATCTGTCTCAAGGGGCTTCATCACTATCAATGAACTTGTGGAAAGAACATTTTAAGGTATTTGAACTTACAGAAATAATGAGACAGAAAGATGATATAGAGTTTGCTGAACTATTAAACAGGCTGAGAGTAGATGCTTTAACAAGTGATGACAAAACCAAATTACAACATTGCATTGTTTCAAAAGATCAAGATCATTATCAATTTAATTCCCCACATCTTTTTGCTGAAAACTATTTCATGCATTTATTTAATGATTCTATAATAAGTTCCCTAGACACAGAGAAAGTTGTAATTCCTTCGCACGATTCAGTTACTGCACCTTCTTTATCTAAAGAGAAACAGGACCATGCTTTAGCTAGCTTACCAACTGACCCAAACACTACTGCAAATTTACACCATTCTTTGACAGTTGTTGTTAACATGATATATGATCTGACTGTGAATATCAATACAGAAGATGGTTTAGCAAATGGTGCATCTTGTACAGTGAAATTCATTGAAAACAGACAAGCTGAAACAAACCGCCCTAGTATCATATGGGTTCATTTTCATGATGAAAATGCTGGAATTGAAACAAGATTGAAGTATAGAAATAGAGGATTTTACAATAACAACATTGATGACAAATGGACCCCAATTTTTGATGTAGAGAGGACATTTATTTACAATAAAAAAACATTTCAGAGAATTCAGTTTCCTCTTCAGCCTTCAGCTGGACGATCTGTACATAGAGCACAAGGAACTACTTTAGACAGTGTAGTAATAGACTTGTCACAGCGAAGAACAAGGAAAGTCCCACATTTACATTATGTTGCAGTCAGTAGAGTAAAATCTATGGAAAAACTTCAAATTTTGAATTTCAATGAAGCAGCATATAAAATAGATAGCCAGGTGAAGATAGAAATGGACAGATTACTGAATGAAGCTAGACTTGATTTATGCTTTACCCCTTTAGAATCAGTTAATCCAAAGACACACTTCAAAATTGCTTTCAATAACTGCAGATCTCTACATCTACATTATGAAGATATCAAAGCTGATCCAAATTTAATCTCAACTCATATTTTTGGTTTAGCAGAGACTAGATTACACAGTGAAGATCAAACATCTGATTTTACCTTGGAAGGATTTAATCTGCTTCGAAATGATCAAGATAATTATTCAAGAAAAAGACCTGCGCATGGCTTATGTGTTTATGTACAAAATGATGTGATCATCAATAGTCATAAATTATACAGCTCTAGAAATGTAGAATTCATGTTAGTCAGTTTAACATATGGCTCACTAAACTTTCAGGTAGCATTTATGTATAAATCTCCTGGCACAACAAAGCATCATTTCATGAATTGTCTTGAACAAGATTTCATACCACATTTAAACAAAGGTAGACCATTGGTCATAATGGGAGATTTTAACTTTAACTACTCAAATGAAAATAAAGAAATATGGAAGAAAATTCAAGAAAAGTTGTCTTGTAAAGTTTTAAATGAAACTCCTACAACAGACTATATGACTATTCTTGATGTGGTGTTGTCAAACAGAAATGGTAATGTGGGTGTTGTAGAAACATACTGGTCAGATCACAAGATTGTGTACTTTTATACCTAACTATCATAAGGCTTTATTCTTTAAACATCACCCACCGTTTTTTATCTACAATACCAACCCATTAATATGGGTAGGTATTGCTTGTGGTTCTCATAATGATGTGGGTGGCCACATTAACTCTACAAAACTTTGAAAATAATTACTTGTACTCATTACCAGAAGCTGAAATTTCAAACCGATCCAAATTCATAATGATTAACACTTGTCATGCTGAATAAAATTTGGCTAAAACTTTCAACAAAATCAAAGGGCAAAAAGCACTGAAAGTACCAACTGTAGGCCAATTTTAATTTGAAAAACTAAATCTACCCACAATTCTGGTTTGAAAGTGAGAAACAGGTGGTGTAGACTTACATCAGACTGCACTCATGTGCAGGCTGATGTTTGTCTACAGCTCCTGCCAAAGCAGGAATATTCCGGGTTCAGCATGACAAGGGTTAAACAGTTGACAAATCAAGAAACAATCAAAGCAAAAATCAGAGATATTGTGATTGTTAAAATAGTTTTGAAAAAGGGAATTTGTATGTCATAAGCATTTCCATTTCAAAGTATCAACAACTTAATCAGTTTTAACTAGCCTGAAATTTGGTTTTTTGGTAATGAGTAAACTGATAACTACAAATTGTTTGTATGATATAATTTGTTATACTCTCCCACCTTGCTGGGGGCTAGGAAAAGATGTAATGGTAATACTGGTTTTAAAAAAAGGAATCCATTGTTAAGAGCTCTATCCTTTGTGATATAACTGAAAGATTGTTGAAAGCAGCACCATGCTCAAACAAACAAAGCCCCAGTGGGCGATATTATTTTGCTTTGCAACAGATCTAGTTTATCTTCCCTTTCTTTGAATCTTGTTAATCATTACTGATGTGAGATATACTAGGAATCCATTGTTAGCGCCGTAAAACCCCATTTAAACAAACAGTTGTTAATGATTACCTATTATTATATGATGTAAATTTATAATGTGCTTTGAATTAACATTTCACCCATTACCAGAATAAGAACACATTGACTGTTTCATGAAAGTGTTCATGAGAATAGCACAAGTTAATTTGGGCAATAAATTCATAGGTCATTATTAGACTTGAATTCAGCATGCATTGCAATGACCTGAAAAGATCACTTTTAAATGGGATAATAAAATTAACTCTTATTCTGCTGTTCTTGCTGTACTCAAAGTTTTTTCAGACAATATAGAATAAGATCACCACACTAACACATGTGATTTTATCTTATACTGTCTGCATTCTACCTTCTACTTGCCTGATAATTTGAGCCAGACTTGAACCAGACTTGTTGAAATGCCCCTTGATTAGGCAATTTGTATGAAATAAAATCAAGTTCAGCAGGAAAGGGTTCATATATATACTACTTGGCTGTTGATGGCTACTGCCTTATGAAAATAAACTAAATGGGTTATGTCTATGACATTGTAGCTTACTGTCTACCTACAATATGTGGTTTTTTTTTTGATTTGGTGTACATTTGTATTTCTGTACAAACAGGAGGTCAAATAGCATATTCTACCTATGTTATATGTTTATTTTTTTATTTGTTTTTAAATGTCAATTGTTTGTCTGAAGAGAAAAATGTTACATTTAATATGCCCTTTTTCTTTAAATTTATGTGAAATATTTTGTAAAGAGGATAATTCAGACCTGGAAATTAAATTTGTTGTCATGACTTGTCAGTCTTGTGAGAAATAATATTGAAAGGAGTTAAGTCTGGTTCAGTGGTGAAAGCACAGATTTGAATCCTAAGTCTTTTGAGGTGTCATGAGACAAGGATTTAAGGCAAAACTGGAGCTGCTGATGACATGAAATATCTCCTGAAAATAATTTCAAGCTATTTAGATATGATATTCAATGAGAGGGCCATGTTTAGGTCAGTGGTGAAAGTAAGGAATTTAAATCTTAAGTCTGTTGAGGTGTCATGAGACAAGGATTTTAAACCAAGCTGGAGCTGCTAATTACATGCAATATCTCAGAGTAATTTAAAGTTATTTATTTATGATACTCAAAGAGAGGACCATGTCTAGTTCAGTGGTGAGAGCAAGGAATTTAAATCCTAAGTCTGTTGAGGTGTCATGAGACAAGGATTTTAAACCAAGCTGGAGCTGCTAATTACATGCAATATCTCAGAGTAATTTAAAGTTATTTATTTATGATACTCAAAGAGAGGACCATGTCTAGCTCAGTGGTGAGAGCAAGGAATTTAAATCCTAAGTCTGTTGAGGTGTCATGAGACAAGGATTTTAAACCAAGCTGGAGCTGCTAATTACATGCAATATCTCAGAGTAATTTAAAGTTATTTATTTATGATACTCAAAGAGAGGACCATGTCTAGCTCAGTGGTGAGAGCAAGGAATTTAAATCCTAAGTCTGTTGAGGTGTCATGAGACAAGGATTTTAAACCAAGCTGGAGCTGCTTATTACATGAAATTTGTTGAAATCTTCAACATGGACCTTTAGAAACTTTTGTAATTATAATTGATGAGATAAAGCTATTCTTTGTTCAGGTCTAAAGAGCTTGAAATAAATATCACTTGATGCTGTTTCATAAAGAAGAAGAATATAGATATTGATGTCTTATTAACTTATCTATATTTTTTCTGTACTATTATGGTAATCCTACAATTTGGAGCAATTTCACTTACATGTAGAACCACAAAATCATCTGATTTTGGCAACTTGGTTAAAACTAGTAAAATTTTTTACCTATAATTATCTGTTAAATGGATTTTCAGATACTAAAAAGATGTACTAAACCTTTGTTAATTATATGTCTCAAACGAATGTTGAGAAACAAAGTATAGACCTACTTAAACTTAATTAAGGATATTTTTCATACTTTAACCAGATATATTGGTAAATTTGTTGTCCAATTTTATCTATTGTTTAAGTTCAATAAAAAGATTTAAGTACTGACATTTTAAACATATTGTTAGTGTTTTTCTCACGCAAGTATTGCATGTGTCATTATGGCTGAATGTATAGTGCTTGTAATTTTCACACATTACCTGTCCTTTATGTCTGTTCATATTCCTTTTCATTTAAATTTTAACTTGATCTGCCTGCAACTTTGGCATTGTAATCTGCTTTAAAACAATCAATTCTAGTAATGGGTAAATTGTGGAATCAATTTGTAAAAGTACTATAATCATGATTTTGTAAAGAACTGTATCTTTGAAAATTTTATTATTAAAGTTCATTGTTATTAATATTTATTTTCATGCGTTTTCTTTCAATCGCCTTTGCCCTTGAATACTTTGATATAAAGTGTAAATGGAAAAAAATGATATCCACTGATCAAATGTGCATCATAGCATTAGCCAGTACTATCTATAAGTCACAAATCTTGAAAGGAAATTGCTCTTACAGACAGTAAACTCAGGTGAGCGATTAAGGGCCACTATGGCCCTCTTGTTTGTCACTTGGAAGTGGTATGTTATTCTTCAAGTGTATAGATACAAATGCGTATATATCAACACATCGTATTCTCTGCTTGAAATGACAACTTTCTTCATATAAATTTCAAATATTCATAGACACAACTAAAATCAACTAAAATCAATTTATATCGCATTAAAAAAGAATTTACCCCCAACCGCCCAGTAGATTCATTTAAGAGACGTTTTGGTTAAAGTTCCTTCGAATAAAAAACCAAAGAGTTTTCATTTTTTTTTGTCATTTGATAGTGGTTTGAAATTCTGTATGTGTACAGGTACGTATGCGTATTAATCATCGAATTGTTTTCTCTTTTTGAAATGGCAATTTTCTTCTTAGAAATACGGTATACATTTACAAATGACTTTATTTCAAATTTCCCGTTTTACAATCATAAAATGAAAAACAATTAACAAAAATCCAGCTGCAAATAAGAATTTAGCCAACATAGCTCGTGTGTCCAGTTTAATCTTCTTGTAAAGACATAATCGTCTAATTGATAGATGATGCGACGAACAATAATTTGTCTTTTCCTGAAATTTCTTGTTCATCTCCGATGGGCCCCGCTGCGAGCATTTGTCAAGTTCTGTTATGTCTGACTGTTGACACCAATTGGGTATCCATCTTACTGGATCTCCGCGGAGACGCACTTCCGGTACGGGGACATGCCAATTAAGACGTCTGAATTCCTAATATGATTTTTTCGTTGACTGAATTATCTTTCTTATTGAGATATTGTGAACTGTAATTGTCGTTTGATTGATATAGGCACTGATTAAATCAGCCTAACCATTTTTTCTTCTTCGAAAACATTTTGATTATCATCTTCCCGTTATTTTTCCTCATTTTAAAACGAAGAGGATGGTGTATCACAACAGTGAAGAAATGTTTATCATTGGTAAAGATGGTTAAAAAAAACAAGTTGAAAAAAACCCCCTGATTTAACATATAAACCAACAGACCTTAACAAGCGATACTAAAATTGTTGTTACCTTTGGTAAGATGGTCTTTTGCCCTCTTTAGTAAGAACATGTAAATATAGGCATTGGACGCAAAATAAAGTCTAGTCTAATAGTGTTGAAGCGTATTTTTACTTTAGAATTAATATGTGTGATAATTATAAACCTTGCGAGGGGAAACCTCTTCTCTAGAATTACAAATCTTATACGTTTCATGACCATACGAGTGGCCAATGCAAAAGTAATGGAAGTTTCTATACATTTATAGTCACTTACAATTGTTGAGCACTGATCACTATTTCAAGGTAGTGGACCCGTAATAGCTCCGAAACTTTTCGGAAGTAATCATTTTAAAAGTGTTAACCGATGTTTCCTAATGATTTTCATTAGGAAACCTCGGTGATCATTGTGATAGTTCATGTGTTCCAAAATGCTGCAAAACTTTAACGGGTCCTCTACCTTAAACGTTGCTCCTTTGTTATGCAGTGAATACGGTGCATAATCATCTGACTGCAACAAAGTTATTAATCCGCAGGGACTTCATTATGTAAATGTAATGAATATAATATCGTTCCGTCTATGAATTTCTGTTTTACGCCCTGGACGGTTATTCACGGCGTACTTAATATTTCACAAAAGCTGAATAATTGATACATTTATTTCCAATATTCAATATGAAAAGGCATAATTCACATGTGACTGTTGATTTCTATGCTATCTCTGCAGTGGATCGTGCTGTTGTTCTTCAATGTATACCCCTGTCATAGTATCAAATATAGTTAAAAACATCGTGAAATTGACATTCATCTCGATACACGCCATTCCAAATCGCTCGCTCAGCGTTCCATTCGTTCATTCCAAACACTCACTCAAACCATTCAAAAACGCTCCAAACCCACTGAAAGAGATAGAATCAACAACGTCATTCAAAATAAATAATGCTAGGACAGAATCACGATTTCACCGACATAATTCGAATTGCAAGCGTCTTATAGGTTCTTGAAGAAATAGGAAGTTATTTATAGAACTTATATGCATCTTTTATTAAAGGGAGGTAAGTAATATCGCTAATTTGTCCATCCTGAACAAAATTTGCGATATTGGATTACCTCCCATTACATTCACTCAAAACTCGCTCTACACACTCATTCAGTTTCATTCCAAAACCATTCCAAAATCATTAACCTTGTCAATTTCACGATGTTGTTAACTGTGTATGTAGGATAAGATAGAGAATGGTTTCAATTTTCTGTTTCTTTCCTTTGTTTGACTTAAGGAGAAAATGCACCGCCCCAAGCTTCAATGTCATTTTTTTCAATTGTCTTTGCATACGGCGACTGACCGATAGAGCTTATAACTTTAAGGTCGATGATTTGCAAGCCTTTTTAAGTCGAAGGAACATCACCCTAAGTCATACAGTTAAGAACATCGTGAAATTGGCAAGCTGAGTGATATTTGAATGGTTTTGGAATAATATTGAATGAGTGAAGGTAGTGAGTTTTGAACGAAATTAAAGGGGGTAATCCAATATCGCTAATTTTGTTCAAGATGAACAAAATTAGTGATATTTATTACCTTCCCTTAATAAATTACGCATGAACGTTCTAAAATGACTTTTATGTCTTTTCTGACGATTCCAAGTTACAAAAAGTCAATGAAATTATGGATATGTTCTTCATTTTTTTAATTAAGTTGTTGCTCTATAATTTTTAGTGATTTTGGAATGTTTTGGAATGGGTTATGAGAGTGTTAGGAATGAATTGAGCGTTGAGTGAACAACATAATATGCTTTCGATCGGAATGAATGTCGATTTCACGATGTTACTAATACTGTAATTGTAAAATATGAATAAAGTTACAACTTCAGTTATTATTTTGTAAAGAATGAGATCGTTCATGTCATTCTAATAAATAGATTCGTACTATCTTCAGATTTTCATGCTACAAACTAGCACTTCTGGGCCCGAGGTTATAAAACTTTTCTCATTCTCAATTCAATTTTTTTTCAAATTCGAGATTAAAGCCGTAATTCTGTTTTAATACTCGTTTTAACGTACTTACATACCAGATAATATTACTAAGTTGTTTTAAATAAAAACCTATTAATATTATCTTTTATTTTCATACATTTATTTTAATTTGAAATATGAGAATCTGAGAAAATTTGAGAAAATTCTCAGTTGAGCCCGAGAAAAGTTTTATAACCTCGGACCCAGATGCCGGCCAAGCTCACCAGTAAGTGACATTAATAGTAATTTAATAAAATGATTGTTTTAAAAAGGCATTATTATTGAATACAAATGAATAAGTTCTAGTATCAATTTCAACCAGAAACTGTATATAGAGATGCCCATTATCACAAACATCTCTCAGAATCATTTGAAAAGTAAATTGGGACTTACAGAAGATGTTTGAACAATTTTATATGTAAATGTGACCTCATGAAAACACCATGAGAACTGTCATGGGAACAGATGGTAGAAAAATCGTCTTTTATTCATGGAAAAATCGATGGAGAATCGCTTGATTATTTAAATTGAAAGGCCCAGGATGATTACAAATGCAGTCCTTGGCGAAATTCTAAAACATTCATTCAAATTAATTGCAACAACCTTGCGAATCGGTATGTGGTACGGCAATTTCGCAGTGTACATTTTAGATTTTCTAATTCTACGAAAATAAATTATAGGCAGTTTTACTCAAATTTACAAATCAAAATTTACTCAAATAAAGAAATTTACAGAAAGACAAGTAATTTTTTTTCAATGTATTTACAACTTAATAAAATCAGTAGGGTTTCGAAGAAAATATAACTCAGCATTTAGTGTAGATCTTACATTTTCAGTGATATAAAAGTTGTTCCGGTAGAAATCACCGTTGAAATTTAATGAATGGTATTTCTGAAAAAAAAAGTATCATTTGGAATCAGTCGTTAAAATGTTCAAAACTACATGTATTTGACTAGATAAAAATTCTTGCATCAGTCAATAAAGTAAATACCATTGTCAGGAAATTGGTTAATTATATTATTCTGTTTCTCAAATTAGTTAACAAACAGTCCGGTGTTACATCAGAGACATGAAATACAAGCCTCTTAGACATTGTGTTCAATAGATATTATCGGCTTTGTTCTATAACAGCCCACCCTCACCGGAGCTGTAAAACGGCTCCTCGATCGGAAAGCGCTTGACATGTTATAGCGCTTAATCTGGAAGCATGTTGTTATATGGCTTTGCTTAAGTGTTCAATTATTGGATTCCGAGAACCCAACTGCGATAAAAGAGTGCTTTTGTTTTAATATAGGAGACTCTTTAATTGGATTTTTTTGTTTGAGTTATTGAATGGGAGACGAGAGTTCATTTAAGGAATTGAAGTTGAACAGTACTGCAACGAAGTTTCTGGCTAGGTTTAAAGGTGCTTCTTGAAAAAAAAACAAAAAAAAAAAAACAAAAAAAAAAAAAAACAAAACAAAACTACATAATAAAGAGTTCGAATGTTTTGAATACAAGATGTTAAATCAAAAATTTTCGTAAGAATCTGAACTATTTCTGTTTAGGTCTTTTTTGTAGGCAAAGTATTTTAAGTTCACTTGGCGATTTTAACTCTTCCTCTAACCATTTTCTGAACGAATTTGTTAAATATAGATGCAATTGAAAAACTTGCTTTACATGATGAACTATCGCTAAAAATAACTTGGAATGGCTTATGTAATGGGTTGAAATGGAATCCTATGGAACCAATGAAGTTCTAGTGGATGTACCGGAAGTGACGTTTGTTGGGACAAAACGACCAATCAGGTAAGCCGAGCGATAATTGAATAGACAAAAATTACTAGTTTCCGTGGCTTTTATCTTCGATATTCAAATATTTTAAAATGACATTACTTTCGCGATTTAATGTTTTTGTTTGGAAAAATGATATATCAATTGATAATGATATAAAATATAATTGAATCAAGAACTGTAGTCTTCCTTCGAGCTTAATTTACGTGATGTAAATCAGTTACACTTTATATCCACTTCTAAAAAATTTAAATGATAATAATAATAAGAAGAAGAATTAAAATGATACTACTACTTTTACTACTACTACCACTCCTTCTACTACTTGTACTACTACTACTATTACTACTACTCCTACTACTACTTCTCCTACTACTACTATTTAATAATGATAATATCGCCGCCAACAACAACAACAACAACAACAACAACAACAACAACAACAAAAGCAACAAACCTTAAAATGGTTTTGTGCGGTGTCCGTGGTCTAGAGGTAGAGCGTCGGCCTCTAGGCAAAGAGGTCCCGTTGTCGAAATCTTTGGAATGGCTAGCGATCTTGGTTCTTTCATTGGTCCACACATTCGGCGCGAGTACTGGTTTATTTTCCAGGAAGCAGAATCGAGAGGTATTATTTTACGTTGAAAGAAATTGTATCCCAATTACGGTATATAACAAATGACATAAGCGATGAATTGCTTTTTATGTTCGATCAGCATTTTCTTACTATTTTACACTCTCAATTGCTCGTTTGATTTAGGTTACAATAAAGGACTAAGAAACAACGAAAGACATTGAAAAGGCCATTTATTAGAATATAAATGACGGAGTCTATATGCAAGAACTTACATCTATATGTAAGATTTTACATTAATCCAAACTATAGTTAGACTAGCATTATTACCTAAATCAAAGACGGGGAAATATTTATTATGCCCCCAACTAACGGTCTATTTACGGTAGCTTCCCCGGGTCTGCTATTTGTTTAAAAAAATGTCTCTAAATAAAAAGGAAATCCCACTTGCTTAGCTTTTTTAATGCAAATGTTTTCATTTATATCATACAATTATGTTACGATAAGCACTGTGTATAATTGTTTGCATTTTTTACGAAAACAAACTCCAGTCAACAACTACCTATAACTAAATAACTATAGGAATGAGTTTTTGTCATTTACCAGTATTAGAGTTAGCCTCCAAGAAAGTACACCTTTTCGTCTTAATAACACCTAGTTTACTGCAAAAAGGCAAGCATTTTTCTTTCTTTTTTTGAACGTTATTAGAACTACTTTTTGTGCAAGCCTACGGAAGTGTACTCAAATTCTTGTTCATAGTGGCATGAACCATTTTTGTCCACGAGAACGCTAGAAATTTGATAGACGAATGAAAAAAAAAAAATGTTGGTTTTGTAAAGTAATTTTCCCAAGCAGCAGGTATTATTTAAAAAAAACCCCAACTAATTCAGAACTTCTGGAACTTACTTGTAACCAGCCCTGCTTACAGAAAGACAAAACGGTGCAAACTGTTTGTAAATTTTATCCCGCTTTGAACCTACATTTGCGTGCAAAGCGGGGTAAATTTGACAAACAGTTTGCACCGTTTTGTCATCATGAACGCAGGGAATGCGTTTCGTCGCGCTCAGCTCGTATTTACATTTCTTTGGTCGACAAATCATCAATAACAAGACCATTCAGCTATTACAAATTTGACAAATTGGGGTAACTATGTAATTTTGTCTCATTGTCGCTCCTTGATTACCAGTAACGACAAATTAACTGGACTTGGCCAAAGGATAAGATGCTGGGAACTCAATCAAGAAAAACTTATTACGTCTCTAAGGCTAGTTTTTGTACTTGGGTAAAGACTTACACATACAGTAAAACGTGCATTAAGCGACCCGACCACTTAAGGGACCACCAATAAGCGGTAGTTAGAGAAAATTATCCCTAAGAACACGATTTGTTAAAAAAATAAAAAAAAAATATTTTAAATTGGTACGTATGTATTATTGCGAATTCCGCAATAGTCCTATATTGTACATGCTCTCTAGAATCGTCTCAATGAGACGATTCTATTGAGTCTTAACAGCATAGCATTCCTTTGAAAAAACATATTAGATAAATAATATCTACTTTTTAAGATACTTTGATTTAAATGAGCGAATTTCGAAAGTCGTCGCTTTAAAAAGTGGTCTCCACACACGTGGTCGCAGGAGCAAGATGAACTGTACTGGATTTTGACCAATATTTTCCCTTCTTTTTGAAGCGCCCCGTACACGATTCATATTATTGGTATTAATATTAGTTAAATATAATATTGTGTCCCATCACTTGACAAAGGGACCATCTTGGATTTCCGTAAATTGAATATTTGAAAAAGAGATTGGGTCCAGCATAGGTCAACCAGAGGTCGCATTTCAAAAGTTCTTTCACTGGAAGGTGGATTGTTCATTCAGAAAATAAGCATATTGCGAAAAGTTTCGACCATAGACAGTCTGCGCAATCCTAAGAGCCTCGACAATTATCAATTCCCCTAAACTAGTTAGATATTTTTTTCTTAGCAAACACCCAGTACGTATTATTTATATAAACCGTTGGCGTAAAATGCATATGAAATAAGAAGACATTACATAGAACTTTATTCGCAATAAAATACATGTTGCCTTTTTGGAGAAAAAGTATTCTCTTTGATGAACGCGTAGGTTTGAGTTTGTCTGAATGACCATATTTGGAAAAATCCAGACAGTTTTGGATTTCTAACACGTAATGCTGCTCTTTTTTGTCAACAACTTGGCTTTTCAAAATTTGACAAAAAATATTAAAATAATTGGAACGTCTAAATAACAAAGAACGCTACTACATATGGCTTATTCAAAATGCATTACAAGATCTTTTGTTCGTCCGACGAACTATAGATATATAACCAGATATTACTACAGGGACGGTTCACACTTGATTCTTGATTCGTGTTGTTAAAAAAACACACAAAACAAAAACAAAATCTACAACAACAATAACAACAACAACAACAAAACCACACAACCAACCAACCAACCAACCAACCAAACAAACAAACAAACAAAAGCTGACTCCATATTGCAATTAGAAATAAAATAGAACAGAACCAGGGGTTTAAAGTTTGTTACTTTGCGATTGACAAATCACCATTACTTTACACTTAAGGTATTATTAGGAGACAAAGTGGGATGAACAGGCAATTTAGCTTCATTTGAGAGGCATTTAGCGATAATGACAGAATACTCTGACGTGAGAATGAAATTCTAGAAATGGAGCTTTCTTTGTCTGATAGCAGAAAAGTTAGATGTTATAACTTATTATATATAGCAAAAATTGAGTTAAAGGTCCGGCATCTAAGGGGACCACCAAAAAGCGGTCACTTATTGTAAAGTTTGCTAAATATAGTATCATAAGATTGATTGATTGAATGGAGTTTAACGCCATTTTCAACATTTTTTCAGTTATATTACGGCGGCTGAAGCACCTAACAATGATTTCCTGGTATTTCTCTCACCAGTATAACCACCACAACCTTTCCTAGCCTCCAGCTACTATCTCACATAGGTCTACGATTATCAACCCATTGGTGAAAGACAAATATATATATATATATATATAGACGGAATGAATGAGTGCCGCCGTCGGGGATCGAGCCTTGTAGTATCTTAAGAATGAGAAGGTAGTTCATTTTCGGTTTAAATCTATTTATTTTACATCGATTTGGAAAACAGGTTCAAACAACTTAGATTTCTGCTTCCTTGAAAATACACCAGTACTCGCGCCGAATGTGTGGGCCAACGAAAGAACCAAGATCGATAGCCGCTCCCTGGAATCGGAATCAGGAACTTTAGGTCAAGAAGCCGACGCTCTACCTCTAGACCACGGCCACCACACAAGCTCTTTTTGATAGCATGTTTAGATCATCGCATAATTGTTACTGAATCCTGTGATGTTCGAACCCATCAGAATCGTCTCATTTAGACGAGTCTAATGGATTCCAATATCATGAGATTCAGTAATAAACAATTTGTCATTTAATTAAGTCCACGTATTTAGAAGTTTTGTTTACGATAAAGGTCCCTTTATACAGTTTATCACTTAATAGAGGTCGTCGCTCGAGTAATCTACTGACTTAAGCTTGACGTAAGAGAATGCCACATTACTTGTCTGTTCAAAGAATCAATATTTTAGATTTCAATCAAGGTTTGGGAATTCAGAATTTCATGATGAAATAATTTAACAAAAAATGCAATTTGGATTTTTTTCTTTCTTTTTCCATAAAGTGTTCTATAATTTGAATTCTTTAAACTGTTTTGGAATGTGAGAATTGGTTAAATTGGTAACTAGCACGCAACACTCAAAGATAATGATTTTAGAAACTGTAAAGTTCAATTAAATGAGAACAAAAGAATTAACAGAGACACTTTCGTAAACAAGACAGTGTTTCCAATACGAGAGAGTATGTGTTATAAAGGAACTGTCATCAACCGAAGCATAGCTGAAAAATATTCGTCTCGAGCTAGCCTCGAACCCACGCGGACAACAATATTCAGGTTGGTTTACAAGTCAAATGCTCTACCACTGCTCTACCACTGAGCCAAAGAAGATTTTCCCTGACGCAGTTGTCAGACATTGTTTTTAAACCTACGAAGCTATACAGGACATATGTGAGAGTGGTCTCCCATAACAGTATGTACAAATTGTGACACATCACACGAAATGGACTATTTGGAATTTCCTAAATACAAATACTTTAAACTGGTTCGAAATGGTTGAATTGGAAACAAGTACGAAGCACTCAAAGATAATGATTTTAGAAAACTGTAAAGTTCGATTAACCCTTTCCTGTTTTATAAAATTTTGGACCTGTCCAAATTCAAAGGTTTTGCAGACGAAATTTTAAAGTGGATTTAATCTGAAAAATAAACATTCAGTAGGGTAAAAAATAGTGTGGACAAAGAAGAAATTGCTTGTCAGAAGCAATTTCTTCTTTTTTCACAATGTTTTCTCAATCATAAAATCACAGGCACGTAAAAAGCAGGGATTAAACAACAAAGGGTTAAACTGGTTCGAAATGGTTGAATTGGAAACAAGTACGAAAAACTAAAAGATAATGATTTTAGAAACTGTAAAGTTCGATTAAACGAGGACAAAATAACAAACATAGAGGCTTTCTTTAACAAGACATGGTCTTTCCAATAGGTGAGAATTCGAAGGCCTGCCAATTGTGACCCATCACACGAAAAATGGACCATTCGGAATTTTGCGTGAAAGTTTATATTACATATACTTTCACGCAAAATTCCGAATGATCCTGTTAAATTTCTTGAAGGCGTATCGGCCCCGATACGCCATAAGGGCCTGCGGAGAACGCTGAATATATAAAAAAGGAAAACAGATTTGATGAAGCAGAGGCCAACCATATATAGAAAATCTGATAAAGAAATAATGTAGGATATATAATGGCCATTCTAGTATCAGAAAAAAGATAATGCTTGAAATTGTTCGACCCGATCAATCGATCGGTTTACTCTAGAAGTCATATATTATTGAACTAAACATTCTTCGAAATTGTAGTGAGATAGAAATTATTTTAAATTTGTACAATAACTACATCAACGCGTAATATGTTAGTATTTTGTATTATCAATTATAGTACCTTTGTTTCAGTTTGGGTCAAGTATGCTCTTCGGAGAACTGAATAATGAAAAACATGGTCGAATTCACGCAAACTAGCTTGTAGAAGGATAAAGGCTTAGTAGCCGGAAACGATCTCTTTATGTTTCTTTCCAAGAAATCCAGAAATTTGGTTTCCGACGAGAATTTAAGCCGAGGAAACTTTCCCTCCGTCCGGTAAATATGTAGGTGGGACTATTTCACATTCGTTTTTCTGTAAGAAAACTTGATGTCGATATTTTTTACCTAATTCACTTTCAAGTTTTGGAGAGATTACGAAAACCCTCGTGGGAATAAAATGAACGTCCAATTAAATTTGCTGGGAAAATTATTCGCCTAGTGCTTGGTTCTCTTAGATTAGTAGTCCATTTTTTTAAACATACTTTTCGATCGACCTCTTGAAGCAGATCTTGTTGTTTTCATGATTCAGGTTTGTAAAAACACCAGGGGCTTGTTTTACTAAACAACTTACGATCAATTTTTTCGTAAGTCTAAAATTGAAGTTGCTTCTACGGTAGTAACTAAATAGGGAAATCTGCCATGAATCATCTCATTAGAATCGTCTTCTACAGACGATTCCAGTGAGATGTTTCAAGGCAGAAAGTAAAAATGAATGAAAACACCAGGTACGATTTGTGATTTTGAATAAGGAGTATTTTTTTCGTAAGAAGTTTGGTAAAAGGGTCCCCAGGCCTTGAAACGTTTGTCAATTCGTGACTTTCTGTTCGGATTGATTTTACTGCAACGTTGTCAGGTAACCAAAATGTCGCACAATTAAAAACATCATGAAATTGACAAGTTGATTTAGTAATGATTTTGGAATGATTATAAATCAGTGTGTGAAGCGAATTCTGAATGAAATTAAAGGGAGGTAATACAAAATCGCTAATTTCGTCCAATTTGGACGAAATTATCTATATTTTATTACCCCCCCCCCCCTTTAAAAATTCCACGTACTTTTCTAGTCAAAATATGTCCTCGTAGATGTTTCAAAATAAATGCCGGTTTATAAAATAATAAAATGATTCGTTTAATTGCAGTTGTGAAGAAATAATTGTTTAAGAATCTGAGGGCATTTTCAAATCGTAAAGGAGCGTTTATGGATGGTTTGAGTGAGTATTTTGAAAGATTGAATGGAACATTTAGTGAGCGATTTCGAATGGTTTCGAATGGGATGAATGTCAATTCCACGATATTTCTAACTGCTGTAGATAAGGCATTTTTCTTTACCTTCAACGATGTATGTTACATGAGAAAAAATGTTTTTTCGTTAATTGGCTAAACTTCAGTTATTCCGACAAATGACTGAAATTTCGATGCTGGTGACAAATGGATTTTTAATCATAAAATCTATACTATCTTATCTTTATTGGTAAATTAACTACATCAGACCCATTTTGAAACTTTTGATAGAAATCAATCTGCCTTTTAAGATTATGATTTTTTTCTAAGTATTAATGCTGTAGCAAAGCTTTGTTTGCAATTTGTGGAAAAATCCTGCAACAAACAAACACAACTATGACATGCTTATTTTTGAGTTCCTTTCCTTTGATGTTTTCTTACCAAAGCTTGAATTCATGTTTCTAGCTTTCAACATGCATTTTTGATGGATATCTTAACACAAGAAAATCTATGTCCTTTTGCACTTGATTTGATAAAAACCCTATCAAATAGGCTCTAATTGTAATCTAAATTGAGCGAATTCCGTTTGCTAAGATACATTTAAATTCCCACTTTGATTTCGTAAAACATTTGCTGTGTTCTGTTTTATTGCCCTATTGAACAACGCCATGAATTATGCACGATTTTCAATTAAGATTAGAATTTTGTCCGCCATGGCAGCACTAATCTGAAATCATCTACCTTTGATGCCGGTATAACGTAGATTATCGCTGAAATCAACTGGGAACAACGTTTCCATTGCACGCTTCGATTTAAACCATGTCAGGTTGAACCCAGAATATATCCGTTGTCTCATAATATATGCAAACCTGGAACCTTCGGCGATTCTACGGAATAGACTTTGGAAATAACAAGGGCACAACCATACAAGCGCGTCGTTTCGCACGTTGGTTTTTATGACGTCAAAGACATATTTGAAGCTGACGTTGTGAAAAACAAAACAACGGAAGGTAAACACTGGGCTTTTTATAATTTGATAACAAAACGCAGTGTTTTACCGCGTTTTGTTTTCAAATTATAACATGCCAAAAAGATCTCCATCGACGATCGGAAAAGCATTAAAGGAAATTGTCGTTATGAAAGCGTATCGACCAAAATACCACCTGAAGCCGAATTACCTTCAAAATGGCCAAAATTACTACACATACGTCCGAGGTACTTTCCACTTCACGGGAAAATCCGAGCGATGTTCCGAATGTCTATCCAATGGTTCATCACCTTGTGCACATTTTACACGTTTACTTAGATGCCTATTCGGCATGATTAGCCTGACAAGGGTTTATGCTGTCTATGTCAGATCTAAACGATCTAAACAACGGCACAACCTATTTAACTTTGAAAGTGTAAGATTTTTACGCTCTTGAAAAGAAAAGAAAGGGATCAATTTCTGCGCCCTTTTTCGGAAAATGGGTGAGCCTTTGTATTTTTAATTTTGCTCTTTATAAAATCGGTTTTAGTAACTGAAATCGTATTTAGGATTGTCGTTCCATATCATAATGGCGCATTTCTAGCATAATGGTAAAGTACATCTAGTTGAAAATTAAGTAAGTTTTACGAAACATCTTTTTTTCCGTAGAACTACATAGTTTTAGTCCTATTAGAAATTTTAGTCGTTTTGCGATGGTCCTTATAGAAACTCGTAACAATCTTACACAGAGACTAAGAAACCATAACATCGTGATTCAAGTTATAAGGAGAATGTACTTTAAAGAAATTCATTACTTTCTCGAAGGATTCATGATCCGTCTACAAAATTATCAAGACAGACATATAAATAATCCAGAAGTTTCCAAAAACTTACATTTTACAGTAAAATTTAGATAGAATATTGGGAATATTTAGGCGAAAAAAATGACAATTTTGGAACTCCGCGAAATTAACATTTGAAAAAGATATTTGATTCAAGAAAAGACAGTAAGGGGTCGCACCAATCGTGAACCTTCGGCGATTCTACGGAATAGACCTCGGGGAATAATACGGGCGCTGCCATGAATGCGCGTCATTTCGCACGAGGGTTTACATGACGTCACAAACATCAATGGTCCTTCTAAGGATGACGATGCATATTTACAAAATCAAGGAAAGACTAAAAGTGGTCATATTATAATTCAATAACAAAACGCAGTATGTTACTGCGTTATGTTATCAAATTGTAATATTCCCGAAATTTCTCGACAGATGAACGGAAAGAATTAACCAATTGTGATTTTCTTCACGCGTATTAAATAACCGAAGTACCACCAGAAACCGAATTACCTAAAAAATGACCCAAAATTACTACACTTACGTCCGAGGTACTTTCCAGTTAACGGAAAAGTCCGGGCAATGTTCCGAATGGGGTCGCACTTCGAACATAATGATATAGAAAGGTAAAATAATTATTCTAGAACCAGAAAATCAACGGAAATAGATCACGTCAGCATGTACAGTCTAAGCCGGTTGAGAAGGACCGATAGTTAGTAACATTGTGAAATTGACAATCATTCCAATCAAAACCATTCTAAAATCACTGATTAAGCGCTCCTTTCATCCATTCCACACAAACACTTGTCCGAGTCATTCAAAAAATGTCCGAAACCGTTCACAACACTTCGAAATCGTGCGAAACGATCAAAATTTTATTCAAATCGATTACACATTTCCTAGATTTTTTGGCTGATTTTTAATTCCAAATCGTAACTGCGTGGTTGGTCCTTGAAAATTAGCCAACAGAAAATTGTAGATTTCGTTTTACAGGAAGTTAATACCACCTTTCACCCAAGTGGACCAAATGTGGATATTACATTACATCCCTTCAATTCCATTCAAATCTCGCTCCTCTTATTCGTTCAATTTTTATCCCGAAGTTATTGCCTTATAACCTTGTCAATTTTATGATGTTACCAACTGTAATTGTATCCGATATCGTAGACGGCCTATCTTGTCCGAGCTCGTGTACGTGGCCAGTAATATTTAGGTTTATGTAATGTGCTTGGGGTGTTCTAAGTTTTACAGCAAATTGATATGTACAAATCTCAGCAGCCCTCATCTTGGAGCGCGTCACCTTTAAAGCTGCTCTTTCACAGATCGGGAAAATGTGATTCTTGAAAAATTTCGTAAAACCAATTGGAAGTAACGATTTCATCATATTGAAGCCTTTAAAATAATAAGTTTCAATCTGGTAATGCATTGAAAGAAAGGCTGATATTCCTGAATTTAGTGAAAATCACTCTGAAAAATAAAGCAACTACTAACGCCTTAAAAAATATTCTTCATTTTCGAGCCAACTTTTTGCGCACGTGAAATCCACATGTTTGTCTAATTCATTCAAAGATAAAGGTAAGAGTATTTGACAGCTGGAAAGTTTATATCAATGCAAGCTAAAATGAAAGATTATACACGGAAAAAGAACGATTTTGAAATTTATAGACTAGAAATTAATAGAGTGGATCCTTTACTGATCTTGTCGCTTTGAAAAAATAAGTTACACAATTTTTTAAATATGTTGCTTTTAGTGCCAATGTCCTTGGGTCATTCTCAATCGTCTCAAAGTACACACATTTCCTAATCTATGGACAAGTTTTGTATTTTTTCTATGAAAAACTGTGAAAGAGCGGCTTTAAAAGCAACAGTAAACTTATGACATCAAATATGAAGTCATGAAATCAACATATTCCCTGTAACAATTATCAAAAAACGTTGATTTGGTTACTTTCTAAAAGTAATTCAAACATCAAAATGAAACAATGTAGTAAAAAAATAAGTGTTGAAAATTGTAGCAGATATTATTAATACGCTGTATGGAACTAGTGCATTACATGTATTGAAAAGAAATTAAAATCACTTGGATGATAATTGGGGAACACTAAGCTGTCAAATACATATGTCTCATTTGACAAGATAACGTAATTGGCTTCAGTTCAAGCATACAATGTCTTATTGAATTTGCTGCGGGGGAACGGGTCGCTAACGAAGGAAATTGGATATATCTTGAAGCTGTCCGTCATTATATCCCATCTTGAAAATATGAATGAATTCATAATTCTGATTAATTCTTGGCTAAATTGTGGAATGAAGAGTAACTGATCCGTCGAGTTAAGGTTTGAATTCATGACTCACGAAAAGGGACCGTAAAGTAGTGCGTAAAATGTCGACCCTAGTCAGACTGCGCGAACTGCGCAGACTGACTAGGGCCGAAACTTTTCGCGTTTTGCTAATTTGCCGAATCTAGAATAATCAATCCACCTTCATGTGAAAGAATTTTTGAAATGCGACCTCTGGTTGACCTGTACTGGAACCAAACTCTTTTTCAAATGTTCATTTTACGGAGTTCCGAGATGGTCCCTTTTCGCGTGACGGGTCACATTTTCTTTACGAGTTTGCTTTTGAAATGTACAATTTTAGAAGATGTTTGATAGCCTTTAACCTATATCTCATTCACTGTTTCATTCTGATATAGTATTCCTACTTTTTCCTAGTTTTTTCCATTGTCTTAACCTTCTTTCAAGTACAAGACTAAATAGAGTAAAATCGGTCTTCTGAATGCTTTCATTTGCCTTATTAATAAAAAAAATGTTAGTTAAAATATGCTGATGGTATTGAAAAATATTTCTGTTTGAACCATATATTGGTTCAGTCTAGAATCAAAAGATAACTAATTTTCAGCGCACATTCTGATTATTTTGAAGCTGTGCATATCCGATTCATAACTTGTTCGGTTGATTTAATTTGATACGAATATCTTTTAACCGGAAACCGCGATGCACGTATAATTAAAACACTCTTGGTGATTGATTGCGCGCGACTTTTTATGAACTTACCCAACACGAATTTAGATAAATGAAATTCCGTAATATGATTCAAAAGGAAAAATAACGCTGTTTAATGAAAAAAATTAAAATGGATAAAGAAACGAAAAACAACAACAAAAATGACCCCGAGATGTATTAATTAAACACTACTGCGCCCGAAACGCCATACTTTTAGAAAGTTTTAAAAAGTTTGACCTTGATATTGACCTTGGCCTTAAAAGATGCTGATTGGTGAAAGGAACCTTCATGACAAATACAAGCATTGTTACTTGAATAGTGTTGGAGTCATGGGAAAATGTTTGTTCACAGGTTAAGGTTTCGGACTGTCAGACAGACAGACAGACAGACTGCCAGGCAGACACCGGTAAAGCAATATACCAAGGACCTATCGAAGCAGGGACATTAAAACCACATGTATATTCTAGATGAAACGTTACAAGAAGCGCTTCTAAGTGGCTCCTAGATCAGAGCTAGATATAGACCATGATTGCAATTCCGTAGTTTCGTACAGTTAACAAATGCGAGAAATTGATAAGGTGAACGTTTTTGGAAAGATTTTGGAATGAAATTGAATGAGTGTGTGGAGCGAGTTTTGAGTTAATTTAATGGGAGGTAATCCTATATCGCAAATTTTGTTCAGAATGAACAAAATTAGCAATATTGTTAACCTCCCTTTAATAAAACATGCATACAAGTTCTATACATAGCTTCCTATTTCTTCCAGAACCTATGAGATGCAAACAATTTGAATTATGTCAGTGAAATTGCGATTTTTCTCTATCAAAATTTATTTGAATGACGTTGTTGATTCTATTTTTTAATGGGTTTGAGCGTTTTTGATATGTATGAGTGAGTGTTTGGAATGAATGAATGGAGCGCTGAGGGAGCGATTTATTGCTTTTGATTTCGATGAATGTCATTTCACAATGTTACCAACTGTACCAACCTTTTTTACACAAATCAGTCAAACACCATTTCCATTACAGAAGAGAAATTAATATCTGAAACGTTTTAACATTTCTGAAGAAAAGCGTTCGGAAAAATGTAATAAACGTTTCTGATTAACTGATCCATCAGCGGTTTCTCTCAAATACAGAAAAAAGGAAGATTTTATAAGATTATGTTTCTGTCTAATTTTGATGTTCGTAATAAATCGTACCTTATGTGATAGACGGGGGTCATTTATACCACTGATTGAAATCGTACATAATTTTACGCCTCGCAACATCTCGGACAGAAAACGTAATGAGTGTATCTAGAAAGGCAAACAAATGTTGTCAGAACTGCTTTCCTACACTTTACAAAACTAGCAATCAAAAAAGGGGAACAAATCCCAAACTCCAAAGCACCGCCTACGGATGTAACGCTCTGCTGCAGTGCTGGATTATGCAAAAAAAAAAACTCTAAGTCGAAAAAAGGGGCAAAAGTAGCTTTTGTGATGGTGAAAACACATTCCAAAATTCATGAAGATATCTTCATTAACAACAGGGATATCACCAAGGTTAAAGTTTGTCATGCAAACGCCAAAATCAACGCCAACACCAACGCGAACGCAAACGACGATAAGGTGATCATTATATTTTGGTTTTTCTCCGTAAACCGCCGAGCTAAAAATCATCGTGCACCAACAGCATCTGAGCGGAGTTATCATTGCAGTAGGGGTTTTTTATTCGTAATATATTTCGAAATGCGTCCGATATACGATTTATTTGACAGATATATTGAGAATTGCTTTGGATCCGTATATGATAACACACATAGGCATTTATGGTCAACAATATTGTAAATATAATAGATTATGGATCGTGTATTGGCAATATTTGAGGCAGATAAATGTATTCAATAATTTTGTCAATTGTATCGATCGTGAATGGGCATGTTTAATTCAACTTGTTTAAATACACGTCAGCAAATATCCTCTTTTCTGAAAAAAAGCAGAGAAACATCACATGGGTTAACCGAGGATGAGCTTTGATGGTAATAAGAACATCGTGGAATTAACATGGAAAATGCTATTGAATTATTTCTGAATGACTTTGAATTGAAATTGAATGGGTGAGAGCGGTGAGTTTTGAATGAATTTAAAGATAGGTAATACAATATCACTAAATGCATTCACGGTGAGCGCAATTAGCTATATTTATTAACCCCCCCCCCCCTTAAAAAGTGTACTTAGACGTTCTATAAATAGATTTTTATATCTTCGGGAACCAATCAGACGCTACCAAATACGAGCAAGTCAGTAATATAACAGATTTTCTTTTCGGAGCAAGTTTTTCATAGTTGTTGAGCTTTTTTATTGGTATTGGAGCTGTTTTTTTTAATGATTGGAGTATGTGTTTTGAATATATGGAGCACTGAGTGAATGATTAAAAATGATATCGATCGAAATGGGTGTCAATCTTGGTATGAATGTTCCTTTATCTAAATTGTTCCTGGAAATGTGCTTAGAGTGGTCCACTTTTTGCAATCCCCTTTATGTAAGTTACAAAAGATGGCTAAAGGGTATGCAGGTTAAAAGTGATTGGGTATATTGGTGCAATGTTGACCAGACCCAGTAAATCAGTTCTGAAAAGACTCCAAGTGTTGTTTTCAGTCAAAGATTAGTTTAATAACAGTTTGAGGTTACTGAAGCCAATGGAACGATACAGGCCCTCTTGGGCCTCTTGGTTTAATCTTAAAGATCAAATGCACGAACGTCTTCGTCTTATCGATGACTTCAAAAAGTAAAGGTCGACATCTCTTAAATTTGTTAAACAACAAACAACCTTTCCCAAGGGAAATCAGGGCAACACTGGTATTACAGGGACTCACTTTAGATTGTCGTTTAAACCTAGCCAGAATGTAAACGTTCACGCTTGACTATTTCAAATAAAGTTGAAAGATTTTAAAATCAGTGTTATAAATAATGAACAAATAAATGTATTTGGGTAAAAAACAGCCCTGCATTCAGGATGATTAAACGGTGTGAACTGTTTGCAAATTATACACCGCATTGCACATCTACTAGCGTGCAAAGCATGGTATCATTTGCGAACAGTTCGCACCGTTTTGCCATCTTGAAAAGAGGTTCTTATTTCAAACAAAATCGCGAAAACACACTTCTGTCTAATAAGTTACAGCAATGCTTGTAGCAAAATAAATCAAGATGCTTTATAATATTTAATTATTTATTTTTTGGACAACCTAAATGTAAGCAAATGAAATATTTTGAATAAATACGTTGTTTCCAACACGAAGGAAGCTATTTACTCTTCAGAATGACAGTTTAGTGGATACCATGTTTACCTTTTAGGGAATTAAGAGTAGAGGAATAAATGTTTCTTAATTATGAAGGATTTCAGAGGAAATAATTTGTGTGCTTAAATTGGCTTAAAAAATAGTAATAACCTCCCCTGGGAAATAGCATTTGGACAATCAGGTAATATTTATTGGAATTTCTGGAATAAAGCTCATTTTAATTTAATATATAATTTAAAATGATGTAATGCAAATTACAAAAAAAAACTATTATAGTGTTTGTCAATCTTTTAGCTACACTGGATAAAGCCCAGCCAAACTGTTGTATTGGCATAGTGTCCGTTGTTTGTGCGTCTGTTCGTGCGTCAGTCCGTTAATATCTCCTTCCCAAGTGTGCAGAACTCAACTAAACTGCACAGGATTGATCCTTGGGACAAGTTCTTTCAGATTTCTTCGTTAAAATCTGATCAATACTATCGGCTGTGGCGTCACTAAAAGAAATGGTCCCGTATGATTAAATATAAAAAAATCTTTTCCTCTGTAACTACATGTCAGAGTTTAACAAAACGTCATAGGAATGATCCTTGAGCTCTTTCAGATTTCTTTGTTAAATTTCTGATTGGCTGGTGCATGGGCTCTTTGGGATATTGCGTCACCGAAAAATGGCCTCCATATGATGTAACATGAAAAAAGTCTTCTTCTCTGAAACTACTGATTAAGATTCACCCAAACTTCACAAAAATGATGCTCAGGACATGCCTTTTCAGATGTCTCCGGTAATTTCTGCTCAGGTTGATAAAATGGGCTATACAGGCTGTTGCGGCACCGTAAAAATGGTCCCATATTGTAGAATTTAAAAAAATCTTCTCTGAAACTAGAAATCAGAATACAACCAAATTGCACAGGAATGATTCTTGTGATATGCTCTTTCAGATTTCTTCGTTAAATTCTGATTGGGTCGATAACATGGGCTATTTGGTATGTTGCGTCACCGAAAAATGGTCCTATATGAAGAAATGTGAAAAAATCTTCCTTCTCTGAAACTACTGATTAGATTTCATCCAAACTTAATAGGGATGATGCTCAGGACATGCTGTTTTAGAATTCTTCGTTAATTTCTGAACAGGTTGACAACATGGGTTCTACATGCTGTGGCGTCACCGAAAAACGGTCCCATGTGAAGAAATATATAGGGGATAATCGTTTGTTTCAGTGTAAGATCGATTTATATTTCATTGGGTGAACAACAAAAGCTATAATTTCACGAGTGGCGGAGCCACGAGTGCAAATATAGCTTTTGTTTTTCACGAAATGAAATATTAATCGATCTTACTCGAAAAACAAACTATTATTCTATTTCTTTAATGCAAAAATGAGACAAAATGTGGAATTTCTAGGACAATTTTTCATAAAGCGCGTCATTTTGCACGTGATTGCTATGCAACGTTCATTTTGACGTCACATATTTCGCCCCGCATAGATGACGTCAGATAGGATGAAATGCACAAAAGCAGGGTATAAGTTTTTGATAATTTCACTGCTTTTGCGGTGAGTTTATCAAGTAATAATCTACCGTTATTTCTCGATAAACCACCGAAAAGCATTAAAGAAAGAACAATCTTCTTCTCTGAAACAACTTGTCAAACTCAGCCAAACATCACAGAAATGCTCTTTCAGATTTCTTTGTTAGTGTTTGATCCTGTCGATAAAGTGGGAGCTACAAAAGTTTATCGGCACTTACTATAGCTTTACACTGACCCCCTGGACTATGAAATCTAGTTGCAAATATAACCCAAACAGGTCTTCGGTTGTTTCCAATATCTAAATTGAACCTCCTTACCAGAGATAAATGCATTCTGTTGGCTCGCCTTGTTTTTCATTATCCATATTTTAACGCCTCGCGGCATTGCGTTATGGAATAACATAAAACATATTAATTATTCACTCCGAATACTGCTTTCTTGCGCTTTTTGTCCGTTATTCAGGAAGTAATTTAGCTTTTAAGATGTATGGGCAAATGGAATTCTAGGAAAATTTCTGGGAAACCGAAATTTACAAGATCTAGTAAAATTGGTATTGTACTCATTTGTTAACATTTACTGCATAGTCTGGCAAAATTTACTTCCATAGAGTGCACAAGATGTCAAAACTTGCAAAATGATTGTCAAATTATTTCGTTGAATTATGATTGCTGGAAATATTTTGTCCTTAATTTAGTTATGAAACTAAATGCATGCTCACTCATAAATGATGCGATTCGCGTGTTTATATCTACATCAGCCCATTCGTTCAGTATGACAAAACGATGCAAACTGTTAGCAGATTATAACCCGCTTTGGACACAAGTTCACATGCAAAGCGGGGTATTATTTGCAAACAGTTTGCACCGTTTTTGTCATCCTGAACGCAGGGATAGCTTTTTAAATGGATTATAGCTTAATTCGTCAATGAAAGGAAAAAAAGAGATACTATTCTCGTCCTAAGTCTCGTCAGATGGAAACTATTTTGTTGTCCCGAACCCAAACTTAAGTATGGGGATATTATTCTCTGAGGTCTTTATTCATATGCAGTGGTAATTGTTTAATGGCCTCCCCATTAATTCTTTAGGAACAATGTAGTACTTAATAGTTATTGGAAATCGCTAGAGATGACCGATCACTTCTTCCGTAATTCTTTTGTACGGACATGATTTCGTATGGTTGCAAAATTCTGCCATGGTATTCGAGATAGAAATGTCATGGTATTTGAAAACGTTTCCGAGATATATTTTGGAAGGTAAAGGGGGATTTATGTGCAACATTCTGTGATCGGCGAAGTGGCCATGGGCGTTTGCTGTGTGACAAAAGTTGACAACATCGTGAAATTGACAGGGTGATTGCTCTTGGAACGGTTTCAGAATGTAATCGAACGAGTATGCTGAGTGAGTTTTGAGTGAAATTATAGGGAGGTAATCCGATATCGCCAATTTTGTTCACCTTGAATATTATATAATATCCTGATATTTATTGCCCACCTTAATAAAATATGCAAAGAAGTATAATAAATGGCTTCCTATGTCTTCAAGAACTAATCACGCACTTAAAATTTCGATTTAGTAACTGAAATTCGCGATTTCCTCTAACTATATTTGTTTTGAATTTAATTGATGAACATATCATTTTAGTGATTTTGGAGCGATATAAATGGTTTGAGTGAGTTTTTGGAATGAATTATTTGAGCGCTGAGCGAGTGATTTTGAATGAGTTTCATTGATGGGTGTCATTTTCACGGTGTAATTAACTGTACTCATATAGACAGTTACAACTGTTTTGTGCTAAAACATCGATGGGTCGTTAGACAACGATCAGATATAGCTATGCGTTCTGTCCATCAAACTCAATCAACGACCGTCACAGTTTTAAAATCAAATTTAGACAAGACGTCTAGATCGCCGCGTGCTCAGTGAATTATTGTAATTAAAATTGAAGGTGAAATTTTTCGAGAGGATTTTCTGAATTTTAATCTTATTAGGACCAACGGCTTGTCAGTTTTCATTTCCAATTAACATGCGAACGAGAGAAAACAGGCAAGCTCCCGAGTATGCAAGTCACGACACGGGTGCAGGAATGCGGGCTTTTTGAAAATGAAGAATTGATAGGGAAAATGAAATTCTTGCGGGTCTGAAGCTACTCAAATGACGATTGGTTTTTTTCCTCAATTTGGCGACCAAGCAGCCCGTGAAAATATTTCCATCTTAGAATACGGAGAGAAGTTTCCCTGTTTAGTCGCTAAGGCCCGATTGCATAACAAATGTTTAGTTTTAAACTCAAGGTTAACCATATGTATTTAATCATGTTAAACTCAAGTTTACCTCTAAACTTTTGTTATGCAATTGGGTCTAAACGTTTATTATTAGCTAAACGATAGTCTCATACCTCCATGTAAGAAGGAACATTTCTTTACACTTGTAAGTACAATTAACAACATCGTGAAAATGACAAGATGAACGGGTTTGAAAAGATTTTCGAATGAAACTGAACGAGTGGGAAGGGTGAGTTATGAGTGAAACTCAGGGGAGGTAATCCATCATTGCTTATTTTGTTCAAGTTGAACAAAAGGAGCTATGATAATTACCCCCTTTAGTAAAACATACAGATAGATTCTCTGAATAGCTTTCTTTGTCTATAAGAACACTCATTCGATTACAAAGTTCAAATGAGTCAGAAAAATCGTGGACTTTTTTTTACGATTTTTATTTTGAATGAAATTGTTGATCTTTCCATTTTTTAGTGATATGGATCGTTTTTGAATGGTTTGAGTGAGTGCTTGGAATGCATAAATGGAGCGCTGAGTGAGCGACTAAGAATGGTTTTGATCGGAATGACAGTCAATTTCAAGATTCTACGAACAGTAATTCGATGATTTCGTTCAAAATAGTTGCCTAATATTCTTTTTGGTTTAAAAACAGTTTCAAATATAAGTATTGAAGTTTTATATTTTTACATGCCAGGGGTCGACACTAACTTTTCTGATTAGAGATTCAATTTGACTCTTTACATATGATATCAATGAGTCCGAATTTTGTAATGGGAGAGCATTGTGGAAAAGAAAAAATTGCTTATCACAAGCAACTTCTTCTTTTCACAAATTAAGATGATTTTCTTCCAAAGAACTACCAGATGCAACGAATTTTATCTACAACAACTTTTGAGGTCACAAGTTCTACAGTATTGACAGGGATTGAAAAGGAAACTTTGCATTTGTATATCAAAATATTCTCAAAAGATACTTGCAAAATGAAGGAATCCCAACTGACAAACAAGGAGACTTGAACTCCTGGACTCCCCTGAGTCAAACCCTGTCTGCATTCAGTTTTGTTGCCCTTTTTAGTTTATTTTTTGTATCTGCTTATTCTTTTTCCATTTAAGGTAAAATTTAATACGAATAGAAATGAGTAAACAAAACGCAGCACGAACTAAATAACGGTAATTAGACTTTTTAAAGCGACAAGCAATCGCATTTGAAACCTATACATTATAAGTACCGAAGTACCTTTCACGGAAAGTTCTGCAGAGTATTTACGCCCATATTCGCAGGGTTTCCTGTTAAATGAAAGCAAACGAGTTTTTAAATCGCTCTATAAATTCAAATTAAGCCCCTGGTAAATGACATTATGTAGTTCTATTGTTAATTAAAACGCCAGATTTGTCGAGTTTATTTCCTAGGCAATGCATTGCGTTATTTGTATTGATTAGATTATTCTTTCTTTATCATCCAATTCAGATCTAAGATCTAGTTTCTATCATCACTGCACAAAATGAAGCTCAGAAAGAAAACCCCCTGAAAAGAGATTAAGGGAGATTATTTAAGTCCCTATATGCCCGAAAAGGGGAAACAGAGAGACAGAGAGAGAGAGACAGAGAGAGAGAGAGCGAACACAGAGAGAGAGCGAACAGAGAGAGAGAGAGAGAGAGAGAGAGAGAGAGAGAGAGAGAGAGAGAGAGAGAGAGAGAGAGAGAGAGAGAGAGAGAGAGAGAGAGAGAGAGAGAGAGAGAGAGAGAGAGAGAGAGAGAGAGAGAGAGAGAGAGAGAGAGAGAGAGAGAGAGAGAGAAAGAGAGAGAGAGAGAGAGCGAGAGAGAGAGAGAGAGAGAGAGAGAGGGGGAGAGAGAGAGAGAGAGGGAGAGAGAGAGAGAGAGAAGCGAAATAGACAGAAATAGAGGTGTATATAGTGTCATGGAGAGGAGAGAGAGTGAGTGTAAGGGAGAAAAACAGAATGAGATAGAGAGGGCGACAAGAGAGCTAGAATTGGACGCAGGTTTATAGTTGAGAAAATGTGGACTTCATATGAAATGGCCAAAATACTGTCATTAATTTGATGCGAATGTCTAATGAGCAACGAGTCCGTATTGAGTAGCCTGATCAGCAACGCATTGCATTAATTAAAAATGATCTCCGATTGTGAGCGAATACGGAGAGTCAGTAGTCATAAACAGGCTAAAATGTCTTTATCCTATTCATTCATTCATTCATTCATTCATTCATTCATTCATTCATTCATTCATTCATTCATTCATTCATCATTCCAAACACCCACTCAAATCGGTAAGAAAAGCTCCGACAGCATTCGAAAACACCCCGAAACGTTCAAAGCCATCAAAGGATAAATTACGCCCCCCCTCCCTAATACCACACAAAATTCGCTCTGCGTTTTATTCATTTTTATTCTGAAATCATTCCAAAATAATTCACCTTTACAATTTGACGATGTTGTTAACTGTTGGAGATTTGTGAATTTTGGAATGCAATGAACTGTTTTAAACATTGACACTTGTGATTCCGTGTTAAATGTCATCGATAAGACTTTAAAGTGTAAAATTCAACTGGGAAATCACATTAAAGGCTGTAATCTCGCTGATCTGGAAACGTGAAATGTTTTAGACATGTATGCAACCATTCAAGCGTTTTTATCTTACAAAGTATTTTGTAAAATTTAGATACAAATTCTTTTGAGCAGGAGTGATTGTTTGAGCCGAATTCCTACAGTTGTTTTTCCAGAAGTCGTTTAGTATTCTCTTGGACTAACAAATACCTGGAAATCGAATCTTAAACAAAACATTTCAAGACACGAAAGATATTTAAACATCATTTTCCTCTTTTCTTTTTCGCTTCGATCTTTAAACATTTCATTTGGTATGATGTTTTTAATTATATTGGCAAGAATTGTATTTTTTACACTTTACTGTGCAAAAACATATGCTCAGTGTCTGTTTGTTTGTTTGGGGTTTAACGCCGCTTTCAACAATCATTCAGTTATATCGACTGGAACACCGAATAATGGATTCCTTGTATTTCTCACACCAGTACTACCATTACATCCTTTCCTAGCCTCCAGCTGCTATCCGACAAAGGTCTACGATTATCGACCCATTGGTGGAAGACAAATAGTCGGAAAGAATGAGTGCTGCCGTCGAGGATCGAAAACGGGACCTTTTGATATGCCGTATAATCGAACATTGTTGATTTGTTCAGAATTCTATAAACGACTAGTTCGTGGACGCGGGTTGAGTTCAGAATGACAAAACAATAGCGAACGTGTTCAAATGCTTCTATTGTATACAAGTAGGAATTCATGTGTACGCGCAAATCGTGGGACCATTAAAGTTCAACATTCATTCCGATCAAAACGATTCCAAATCAATCATTCATCGCTCCATTCATTCATTCCAAACACTCACTCAAACCATTCAAAAACGCTCAAAATAAATATATAAGATAATGTTAACAAGTACATTTAAATCAAAATTAGCTAGTAAAACTCGCGAAATTTAAATTCTAAGCGTCTGATTGGTTTTTGAAAAAATAGGAAGCTTTCTATAGAACTTGTGTGCAATTTTATAAAAGAGAGGTAATAAATATTGCTAATTTTGTTCAATCTTGAACAAAATTAGCGATATTGGATTGCCTCTCTTAAATCTCACTCAAAACTCGCTCCACAGACTCATTCAATTTCATTCCAGAATTATTCTAAAACCATTCACAAGTATCAATTTCACGCTATTCTTAGCTTTACTTCAAACATTGCTCAAACGTTTTCATCTGCTGAATCAACATGTTACGTGTATATAAGTAGAAATTATCGTTACAGAGGAGAAATTATTACAATTTAAATGTCAGATTACCATGGCAGTCAGACGGAATTCGAAATAATCTCTTGTTGATCAATAGGATGGCATAAAATTGTCGACTGAAATTTATATTTCAATCCATCTCAACAACCCACAGACATATGAAATATAAGCGGGGTTAATCTTTGATTGGTTCATGAGTATTTGAATTTTAACATATTTTTCCTATTCGTTTATGTTTTTTTTTTATTATTATTTAATAATTAGATATTTGTTGGATCAAAAAGAATCGTACATTCTGTTTTGCTGAAATGGTTTTATTTTCATATTAAAGCAATTTTGAGAACGACTCTATTTTATAAGAATGCGCACGAATTGGTCCCATTAAATATTCGTTTATCTTTAGATAAATCTTTTCCGTTTTGCTTCATGATATTAGAGGATAAGGTATAATTCATACACGTGTGCAATAAAAAATCTAATAACACTTTATCCTCTTTGCGAACTCATTCCATGTGAAAGCGTTTTCAATTTCATACCTCCTTGAATTAAAATTCTTTAAAGTTGTATCGTATTTTCAAGGGCTAAATGCACAGTGACTGGTAGCCGTCTCTTAAATGAGCCAGTGTGTTACATTTTCAACAATTTAACATCTGTGTGAGGTACAAATATTCAGCAGCCCAGACATTTACCTGGTGTAATAAGAAGACTGCCTTACTGTCTGATACTCTGAGACCTTATTTATCTATAAATTGCTTAGAGAAGACTCTGGTCAGACTGTGCAGATGCACAGGCTGGCCAGAGTCTTCGTTAACGCACATGTGAAATGGTTGGAAATGTCACGCACAGGCTCAAATAGAGGTACATTATTGAAAAGATATACAATAAAGTCATGTCTATTGTCTGTTTCATGGAAGAGAAGTTAACCCATTTTAAGTTCTGAAGGGTTCAACTTGGTTATCTGCCTTGTTACAAAAACTTTTAAAACAGGGCCTGAATTCCAGTTATATGTTCATGGACTGGAACGTAAGATTACTTGTCGATTCGGAGATATCAATTACATTTACAAATATATATAATACGTACTTAGTGTTTTGTATGAGAAAAAATGTCTAACGAGGTTGGGGGAATTGATAATTGTCTCTGCCGAGACAATTATCAATTCTCACAACCAAGTTAGATATTCTTTTCATACAATACACTTAGTACGTAGTATTTTTATCTTATAACCTCTATTTGTCTCATTTTCGTCGATGTTTCTAACTGAAAGGCAAGTTTCTAAAAATACCCACATTATATTACTGTTCTAAAAATAACTATGTGATACCATAAAACAATATCATACAGGTTGTTATCACACGGGCATTTGTATAGTTATAAGATAAAAAGACTTACCGTTTGAATTTTTCACCAGTTGTTGGTGGTGGAGGAACATTCGTAATTAAAAAAAAACAAAAACAAAAAAAAAACAACAACAACAAAAACCCGCTGTAACTATACCTATATTTCCAATGCATTGATATTTACCCTACATATTTTCTGTCCTGCCCATAGAATACCAAATACAGACAGCATTGTTATTCCGACACATTAACTTGCCAATTCCTGGTATTTATTAGGGTTTTATTCGGTTTTATCTAACCATTACGTTCATTTCTTGTTATCCCATCGGGGCCCTACATATTGCTAGGGTTAGAACTTGGCTTTAATTCACGACTCCTGTGAATGAGTAGACTGTAATATATCTATAGATCCAAGAATATAAAATGCATTGAAAAGCATCATCACCACTTACTTGTGTCAAAATGTGTGTGTGTTATTTTTTCATCTTTGAATGAAAAAAAAAAAAAAAACAACAAAACAACAACAACAACAACAAAAAGCAAACGCACAAAAATGATAAACTAACTGGACATACATAAATGATGTATATTTTCAATCATATATATATATCATATCATATATATAGTGCAATATCTAACGCTTATGACAATAAAATACGTTTTAGTTTGATTTTTTTCAAAGTGATTATCAATCTGCCTTGCCAATCCTATTCTACTTTTTGATCCACGATGATCAGTCGCTATCTTGTTGGTGTAAACAGAAAAGAAGCTATTTGCGACCCATCACGCAAAGAGGGACCATCTGGAAACTCTGTAAAATGACTATTTGAAAAGGAGATTGGGTCCAACATTGGTCAACCAGAGGTCGCATTTCAAATTTCTTTCACTGGAAGGTAGATTGAACATTCTTGATTCAGAAAATAAGCACATTGCGAAAAGCTTCGACCCTAGTCAGTCTGCGCAAGTCGCGCAGTCTGACTTTGGTCGACACTTTACGCACTACCCAGATGGTCTCTTTTCGCGTGACGGGTCACATTTGTAGACAAAACTTTACGATTTGAATTTGTTCCCTGATAAAAGCCATCAATGTAAGTCCTCGTTTGTCAAAATGTAATGGTTTCTTTGAAAGTTATAAATGCGTTCTTTTCACAAATCTGCCTATCTGAGGATGTGTTTTATTTGTTTCCACAAGTTTCCTGAAAGTTTCGCATTGTGGAACTTGAATAGAACGTTTTATTACACATTGAATAATAATTTGTCATTTAAGATTAAAGAGATATCAGCATTATCCAATGTGCATCTGTGAATCATCTTTTATGCGGTACGCATGCGCATAGGACTGAAAACGCTTTAATGAAATCCCAAACAACTTTTGGTTAGTTATTTTCGCATTGTAACCTTACAGAAATACATGTAGATTAAATGAAACTTAAACGATATTGCTTATTTAAACTGCGACAACTTTCTTTTCTGTAAGATAAACATATATTCGTACGGATCGTCTTCCGATACTATTGTATTTTCACTTATAAGTAAGTTTATGTTTTTACAACTTAAAATGTTCTAAAAGCTTTAAAATAGGATAAAATGTTTCCATGTACATAGCTTTTTAATGAAGGAAAGACCTAGATCAGTTTTTTAGTCGGATCAGAGTTTTTGCTCTACAATTTGTAAAGTCTCTATTCGCTTAACCCTTTCCTGTTTTACAAAATTTTGGAACTGTCCAAATTCAAAGGTTTTGCAGACGAAAATTTAAAGAGGATTTAAAGAGGATTTAATTTGAAAAATAACCATTCAGTAGGGTAGAAAATAGTGTGGAAAAAGAAGAAATTGCTAGTCAGAAGCAATTTCTTCTTTTTTTCACACTGTTTTCTCAATCATAAAATCACAGGCACGTAAAAATCAGGGATTAAACAGTAAAGGGTTAAGTAGCTGATGGTTCGGGTGAAAATTTGCGATTGTACTGGTGATAGAATATACTGAGACCACAATGATTAACCGCCGAGATTTAACTGCAATAATGTTGAAATTGGCGTTACACCTCAAATAAATCTTTAAATCGCTTTGAATCCGAGCAGTCTGAAAATGATGTCTGATCTTCTTGCAAATGACTTTGCATTTAGTTCAATACGTCATCGATAGTATCTTCATTACTTAAATCGAAAAACAAAAGAAATATAAACAAAAAAAAAAGCGCTTCTTGGTGGACATTCACGCTTCGTGAAAAAATCGAAATCCTTTACAAAAGCAGACGCTTGCTGTCGGATAATCAATCTTGTTTCAACGGCCATTCCCGATGTAAATTAGATCAGCGATAAAAACAGAGGTGTTCCGTTCCTCCAATAGGAGATCATCTGTCTCTGTCGTCCCCAATAATTGTCGTAACGTCGATCATTACACAATTTGTCAGATTATTGACAAGATTGTGACGACCGTAAACCTCTGCTTCTTGTCGCCCATCTTTCAACTTATTGTTATTTTTACAAGTTGTCTCCTTATTGAACTTAAGTGATGAATACTTAATTGTATATTGGTAGGATTAGATATTTTGATATCCAAATGGCAATGTTCTCCTGTCTATTAGGGTATATATGTATACGTTTTATTGAGTGATCAAAAGCCAATTTGTCTCAAAAGGTAAAAGCACTTTTTCAATTACATACCTATGTGTATCTATAAAAGTATTTAAAAAACGAAGTCAAAAGTGGTGCAAGTTCCTAAAACATAAGTATTCAAATATCTGATAAACCCCTTATATTCAACCGAGCTACAATATTTTTTAGAAAACCGTACCAGTTAATAAAAAAGTCAGACTAGTCGAGGGTTTCCACTTCAAATAATATAAATACTGCTTCAATGTCATGCAACCAAGTTTTAAAACCAATTTCCTCTTTTTATTTTCAGAACAAATTGTGTCGAAGAAAACGAGCTCTTGAATGGAACCGGCAGCAGGGCATCCATAAAGGTACTTTTTATTATTTTTTCATAAATATTTCCCGGATGTTACTTTTTTGCTCCACAGATTACATCTTTTTATACACCGCCGAATTTGGACGTATATTGGTATCATCTTCTCCGTCCGTTCATCCCGATGTCAGAACGTACATACGTCCTTCCGTCCGTCCGTACGTTACAGAATTGTGAACGTAACTTCTTCATTTATGGATCAGCTTGGTAAAACTTTTTTCAAATGTTCGTAGTCGTGTCACGGAAAAAGGAAAACTTCTTGTAAAAATTCTTTTGAATGTAACTCATCCTCTCATTATTGTCCAAATTAGATTAAACTTTCACAAAAAATTCCTATTCACTTTACCTTGCGCGAATTGTCGTGGGTTTGTGAATTTCTGCTGCGTTAAGGATAGAGGGGCATTTCTTTTGTAATATCTCTGAACTTCAACTTCATTTATGGATAAAACTCTTTATAATGCCCCTAGTCACCTGGTCCCCCTTCGATTATGGACCGATTTGGATGAAACTTTCAAATGCTGTTTCTTGTCATCTGACCTTCTGATATTTTGGGGACATTCATGTTAAATTTCTCGTATGTCTATACGTCCACATACATGTATTATGAATGTTCCTAGACACCTGACATTGCCCATATAGTAAGGATTTGTATATGTTTTCTTGTGTCACGGAAAAAGATTGTAGCATAAAATTTTCTTGTAAATGCAAAACCTCTTTAAACTTTATAGGATTTCCATGATACTTACATACTGTTCATTGTCATATGGCCATACGTATAATGCTTTCATATTGCCATGTGCATATTGTCCTGCTTATGTGAAGTAGGCCATGTCATTTTATTTTTTTTTTTTTTTATATAACTTGTATATTTGAGATGAAATGAAACAACTCTCCATTCAATAATTGATTTGGTTGTTACTTTCAAAGATTATTCTTAATCTTGTGAACAGGGCCATAATTCCAACTTTCATTTTTGTGATGCACCATCACAGTAACGTGGGCTTTCATTTTAATAATAATTCTTTTGGTGGCGTATCTCGTGTCGACGGCACTCTTGATATTTCTTCATCCAGTCGATACTTCGAACTAAAAATAATTAGAATGAAAAGAAATAAAAAAAAAATGTTTGCATAAAAGTAATCCTTAAGGACCGCTTTTAAGCGGTGGAAAAACTGCCGTGCTCAGCTCCCACGTTTTACAAGGGATGTCTAGGCGCGACACTTTGTCCTTTTAGCAAGTTTTTTTTTTTCCGAATGTAGAATAACATTTTCTTTCTTTTTTATAATTTATGATTTTATATTTATTTTTGAAACGAATATCTTGTGACTCCTTTTTTGTCCAGGTTGGTCTTTGCAAGAAGTGGGCCCTATTAGTTCTTTTATTTTCAGGATTTTTTGATCTATCAAAATTACCCCTATATATCTGACAAGTCGCAATATCAAAAAAAAGATTGGCGAGACACATTCCTTTCCTGTGAATTAAATAATGACATTTGAGAAATAAGGAACAAATTCTCCTAGTACTAATTGTTGAAATTCTTCGGTTGATGATGGGGGCTTTGGTTTTCAGCCTTATCAAAATCGATATGTGTTTCTACTATTTTTAAAGAACGGTATGTATACTGACTTTCAAAAGAAACGCATATCAATGAAATGTTATTTTTCTCTATTTTCGAAGAGGATGTATTATCAATATTTCTGTTTTTCAACGTTACATGTTTTCCTGATCAATAAAGATCTACCGCCAACATTCTCAAGATTATTTTAGATTTTGTTAGAAAATTACTGCAAAGACTTTTTTTGGAGTTGTTGACGTAATATGCAAACTTAACACCCTTTGCGCTAACGCAAATAATCCAAAAAAATATCATAACCGAATTGAAATTGATACCTGTAATGTGGGTACAGTTAAAAACATCGTGAAATAAACAATGTTAATGATTTTTTAATGATTATGTAATAAAAGTGAATGAGTGGGGGTAGCTAGTTTTGAATGAATTTGAATTGGGGTGATACAATATCGCTAATTTCGTTCAATGGGACGAAATTATCGAAATTATATTAAATCCCTTTAATAAAGATATACGTATTTTTCTGTTTTGGGTGAATCGGACATTTTAAAATCCCATTCATAAAAAAATGAATAAATAAATAAAATAAAAAATAAAAAATAACTAACAAACAAAAAACGCTCTAAGTATTTGTTTGTTTTTAAGGAACGCTTTCGAAGTGTTTTCGATTGACTTCGAAGCGTATTGACCAATTTGTGTGGGTGCTTGGAATTAAAGGAAGGAGCGATGAGTGAACAATTAAGAATAATTTTGCTCGGATGTGGACAGAAATGGATAGGCGGATTGAAAAGATGATACCACGTCCTCCGGCGACGAAGAATATTGAAATATAAAATCAAATATTTTTGCAAGTAATAGTTCAGACATTGCTGCAGATTTTGAGGTATTAAAGTGAGAAAATGGTCATTGAATATGGTGTCTGTTCTCTGTACGTTTACCAAAAAAATTCCTTGCTTTAGAATATGCAAGCCACATGATTATTAGTTGTCTCCATGAAATGTTCAGAATGATTCTAAGTAAATGCATTACTTTATCTTTTAACATAGATTCTTCCCTGCTGCAAATCAAGAATTCAAAACAAATATTCAACTTTTAACTTAGACCACTGTAGCACACACAAAAGCTCTTCGTTTTGTTATCTGACTACAAAACACTTGCAGTATTGTTTAGAAAAGAAATATATAATGCGTACTTAGTGTTTTGTATAGTCATAAGATAAAAAGTAATACAACACATGACTTCAAGGCATATCTGGATTATGACTTCAAGACATATCTGGATTTGACTTGCCAAAAAAGTGATAAAAAGTCTACTTTATCCGTTATAACACAAAATTATACCGAAGGGAATAGAATAAACATCAGATAAAAACGATCCGTATTTCAATATTTCGGCAAAATCGCCCTTTTCAAGAAAAATAAAACAAATCTTAACACTACTACAAAATTATATAGTATTTTATTACATAATTTTGTAGTAGTGTTAATATTTGTTTCATTTTTCTGGAAAAGAGAAAGTTTTGCCGATGTATTGAAACTGAGCGTTTTTATTAAATGTCCATCAATTATGTTTTAAAGGTATTTAAACGGCGTAACATAAAGGAAAATGTAAGAACTTTGTCAACAATGTGAAGCCTCATATGTCAAATTTGAAATTTGTGAATTTCACTGGACAAAAAAGTTAAAGACATAATTACATTGAAGTTCAGTAAAGACATTTGAAATCCGAAACATAGCTTATGATAGACGAAACATGCCACTTAAGGCAAAACATGGCACCCAAAAGTCGTAACCAAGCATCCTAAAGTCTAAACACTATTACCTTACGCAAACTGTTACATTGTACAGAACCAGAGCTGTAGTATTGGTTACTTTAAGAAATGTCTAGATTCCACTGGCCGAAGAGAGTATTACAAGATTCACTTATTACATTGATGAAGTCTTGTAAGGGCATTTGTGTGTTATTGGACTATCCTTCAAGAGTGACAAACTGCATGTATATGTGACGCTAGACTTTTGACATTTATAGAATACTGAATTACTAATTCGAATTAGGAATAAAGTCTTAGGATCTCAACATGTCAAATGAGGAGGTTTGTTTATACAGATAGATTTTTAAAAGCCTATGCGTGACATTTCCAACAATTTCATGTATGGATGATGGGTAGATATTGAACAGCCTGGACAATCGCACGGCGCATTAAAAATATTCTGGGATTGTGAAAAGAGGCTATAGGTTCGCAACCATATATCGATTGCTAAGATAAGACTCTGATTAGACTGTGCTGTTACACAGGCCGATCTGTGTCTTAACTTTGCTCATACATAATACAGTTGGTCCAGTTCATTACTTATTTATATTTTAGCAGAAGACGCTATTATAAAGAGATTATTTGTCCAACAAAAATAACGTTTGCACATAAAATAATATTCAACTAAGAATAACTGCTATCATCACAATAATTTGTACCATTTTGTATTCATCAAATATCTCGAATTGAAAATTTCATTTCTGATAAGACATGTATATAAAGTAAATGATAATACTAATACTAATATTCGAATATACTCATTCCACTGTCATTATATGATACAATGTACATTTAATATGTCACGCATATTCCAAAAGCTGCCATCAAAATTTTATTAGCCCCCAGGTATAAATACACTGCAAAATGTTAACTCTTTTGGTGAATAGTAGATGTAGACGACAGAAGTGTTTATTAGATTCTAGCTTTGCTTTTAGAATTAGTCAAGAGCGGATAAACAGAGTAGCAATCATGCCACTTGAGTTATCAAATATGCGTATTTTATATGACAATTAAAATTGCAGTTGGAATACATACAAAAGTACATGTATTCTCGCTGCAATAATAGGATTCGTTAGTGCTACATGTAGGCATATAGTTACAATTTTTTGCGACCTCATCGATTCAAAATCCGTGCATGCTTTTGACGCAGCTGCTAAAATGGCTTCTTAAACTAAGTAGAAATGAAGAGATTGCTTATTAAAGCATTTGTCCGTAATGTTTCCTTCCCAAAACGACGAATTCGTTTAGAAATACTCTCGTTATGATATAATGAAATCCTAGCTAGAAATTTGGAAATTGTACCGTTGTCGCTTTTTCTTGGAATAGGATCGCAAAATTTCGGTGGCGTTCGTGCACTGCACTTAGAACGGGGCTATAATATCTTTTTTCTCTTTTAGCATTTGAAAGGTTTACAAGAATTTCGGAGGATTTACAACCTCTGGTCGTTTTCAAAATGTTTAAATTGGGGTAAAACACCTTAAAGACATCAAAACTTTGCTTCTTAAACATATCTTGGCTTAAAGGCGAGTTATACTTTCCATCCCAAAAAAGGAAAAGGGTAGCAGAATCTATTATATATTCATAGCTGGTATTTACAGGGCACTTCGTTTTTGGGTAACCAAACTATGGTTACAGTTGTAGATAGTATATTTCGGTCACCTTACAACAATTTATTGGTGCACAAATGTCTTCTATAATTAATAGCGTGCCTCTTTGAAACATAAAGCATAATACAAAACATGTATGCCTTTTCTTCGAGTTTTTGCGTCCCTAATTTAAAAGTTACAATGATAAATTCGCCGAAATGTAATTTTCTTTGCATTTGTAATGAAACAATTTAATCTGTTTAATGTCACCTAATTTACAGTTTCTCCCCACTGATAAATTAATGAGCATAGAGCGTAATTTCCTTGGATATTATAGCGGTATCAATTTGTGATCATTATAAGACCTTACACTCGAAAGGGGACAATGGTGGAAGTGCCAAAAGTATAAAATCAAGACAGTCTCGCAGACTACCAATGTCACTTTGTGTCAAATTTGATTGATTTGATTCGATTATTGATCATTTTGAACGATTTCAAAGCGTCCTTGAACATTTCGGAGCGTTTTTGAATGATTGGAGTGAGTGTTTAGAATCAAGGATTGAATCGCTGAACGAGTGATTTTGAATGTTTTGATCAAGATGAGTGCCAATTTCACGATTTGATTAACTGTATCGTTTTAATACTCTTAATCAGTTCAACAACTTTTTTATTTGTAGAATATGTGACTCGTCACGCAAAAAGTGACAATAGGGGCCGCATTTCAAAAGTACTTTCACGGGAAGGTCGATTGTTCATTTTCGATTCAGAAAATCAGCTCAGTGCGAAAAGTTTCGACCCAAGTCAGCCTGTGCAGTTCACACAATCTGACTGGGGTCGACGCTTTACGCACTTCCCATTCGGTCCTTTTTCATGTGACGGGTCACATATTTTAGTATAGCAGATTATTTTTCAATCACCATGAGATTAAGAAAGGTTAAATTTTTTAGGCAAAGTCCATATTTTATCGTTGAAGAAAAGTCAACATCAGTAAAATCGACTCTGATGAGACTTTGCAGTCAGCGCAGTCTGATCATGTTCGAAACTTTTCACGACTTTCGGCCTCTTTCATATTGATAAGAAAAAAATCGTATTTAACCTAAGCCCTCTAAAATTCCAGGATAATATGGTGTTTTCTATCAAGTAATAGTAATTTCGCGAGCTATTTGTTTCAATGATAGATTTCCTCCCCATGCAATTTTCTATGCATTTGTAATGAGAGACTTTTCAACTGTTTGATGTATTTTCACAGTTTTACTCTCGTCTTATAAGACAGATGAGACCTCAGGCGTTTGCCAGGGTTATTACTTTCTGTAATTGCGAATATTTTAATATCTGTTATATGGTTGAAATGCCATACGCTCTCTGGTATTTCTGATATTATTGCCTTCTGATATGTTGTGATAAATATCGTAGATAATTTGCCCATTGATATCCATGCCTTAAAAATATTATCAAGAATCAGATTTTGAAATATTAAACGTGATTTTTTTCTCCGTCGTTGATAAATAACTAATATATGAGCCTGTGTGTGACATTTCCAGCAAGTTCAAATGTGCGAAAAGCAAAGACTCTGGTCAGTCTGTGCATCTTCACAGTCTGCCCAGGGTCATTACTTTGCGCTTCGTAGAAAGATAAGGGTCAAAAGTGTCTTTAGAAAGTCAGGCAAACTTTTAATTATACTACATGGCAGTCAGGGTTGGTTAATGTTGGCCCTTCACGCACATGTCAAATTGTTGGAAATGCCACGCACAGGCTCATATGTAAAGGTAGTAGAGGCAGTTTGATGTAATATTTTGAAATCGCCTGACAATGATACATCTTCGTTTACTACGTATCATTCTAAAACCCTTGGAATTGATAACAGGAATATTTACCTAATGAATTATGCATAAAAATATTATGTAAGGGGAATCAAGAAGTTTCACGATGAAGTCCTGAAATCAGTCCGATTCGAACATTGTGCATTACGCGGTTTCTATCTCAATGCCAATTTTCCTTGGTTCGCGCTGTTTGTATCAAAAGGGCCAAATTATTTTCATACGCGCAATCAGATAGTGTAAAACCTTTTTTTTAAAAGTTCAATAATTGAATGTAGGTGGCTTATCCAAAGTCGGCTTATCCATTGTGCAAAAGCACGTTAAAAGGCCATACTTACCAAAAAGAAAATGTAAACGCTAGCTTGTATGTGCCCCAAAAATGATGATAATTATTTTTATAAATAAGTCTTCACCGACTCGTACACCGCATCAAGACACCTTAATAACGCCAAAAATTCTTTCTGTATAACTCAAATTCGGGATACGGTTCACAATATGAGCACAAAGTTATAACTGCATTTGCAGTTAAGACTTCAGGCAAGAAGTAAGGTCGACTGTCTTGCATATCATGAACATTAAAGATAATATTAAAAACAGTTGTTGACAAATAACAACTTATTAATATCAACTTTATATTCATTCATTTTTTTTGTCTTCTAAGTTTGAGAAAATTCGCAGTTGAGAATGAGAAAAGTTTCATAATTCGGACCCTAATCGGGGTTAATACCTATGACGCCTACGAGATAGTCCCTTTTTGCATGGATTGTCACAAACTGGAGTATCAAAGGCCATAGATATAGCAGAAGATTGTCTACGTCCAAATTACGACTTGCTCCAAACTATATATTGGCTATAAATCGTGTGAACATGCGATAACTCTCTCATCATACAAGGATACTAAATAAGGCAACACAAGATACAAAACGCTCTGACGTAAATTCCTTGTTTACTCGACTATTTCTGTCAAAATTGTGTTACAAATCGATCCTTGGGGCTCCAACCGAAATGAGTCCGAATTTCCATGTTCATCTTTAAATATGCTCTTCTCACCGCATTGGCTCCATGGTTTTCTCCGTGGTTAAAATGGTCTTTAGCGACAAAAGCGTGTTCTAAAGCTCAGCTCAGGCTGTTTAAAAGACACTTCCTAGGTTAACCCATAAGTGAAGATAGCCTTCTTTTTCAAATCAGAATTTTATTTTCAAGATAAATTCTAGGCTTAGTAAATTAATTAACCTGTTTATTAGCCTTATTAGTTAATTATCAAAATTATTGCTAATTGGTATGTCTATGAGCAGATGGATCATACGCATTGACATTATTTTTCCATACAAAATTTCATTCTGGATTATCAATAAATATGGTTTATATGGCATGAAATTTGTTTCAATTTATAATTTATCTTATAACTTTTCAAATATTCGTATGATAACATCCCGTATGATATTTTTTATGATATCACATAGTTATTTTTAGAACAAAGATATAATGCGGTTATTTTTAGAAACTTGTATTTCAGTTAGAAACATCAACGAAAACAAGACAAATGGAGCTTATAAGATAAATATAATACGTACTTAGTGTATCATATGAAAAAAAAATATCTAACTCGGTTGTGAGAATTGATATTGTCTCGGCAGAGCCACGACAACGATCCATTCTCCCAACCTCGTTAGATATTTTTTTTTTCATACAAAACACTAAGAATGTATTATATATATACTCAGCAAAAAAAAGAAAGTATCCACTTTTCTTTTTTCAATATCCTTAATATTTTTTAGATTAAATAATTAATTCAGGTACCATTCTGTTTGCAGCGCTTCGTTTTTTCATGCAAACATGATTTTTCCATTCAAGCAACATGTCATTTTGGCGTTTTTCAATAAATGTCGAAATGTTTGTTTTCTACGTCGACGAACGTCACGTGTTCGATCGTGAGTTTCTTCTCAAATGAATTTAATTTCTATAGCTCTGTGATAAAGAAAATCAAACAATAGTTGTGTTCTGTACAACACTGTTCTGTTACGAGACCAAGAAAGACATGACCACAGGCATAATCAAAAAGCGTCAAACGTTGAGTTAATTTTACGGACGTTAGTTGAAAGAGAAGAACAATAAAGACATGTGCTGGCCATTTCCGATAGAGTAGTATTGTCATTCGCCCTCTTCAACTCAATAAGGCCACTGGAAAGACGTCACGCCAAAATTTCTCATTCACGTTGACGCGATTGCCTCTACGCTTTATACTCGATATTTCAAAGCGGAAGTTTAATAAATGTCTGAACCTTTAAAAACGTCAAACTTTCAAATGAAGTCAATTGCTATTTAATTCTTAATGGGTGTAAGGCAAGCAAATTTCCTTGATATTCATACGAGCCTCTCCAATGAGCAAGATGAAACGTTAACGTAACGTGGCAATAGAAATGTTGTTTTATTTTCAGCAAAGATGAAATAGAGCATTATTGGATTGGTTTTCTTGACAAGGAACGTGCAGATAGAATTTTGTTAATTTGAGCTTTGAATCTGCACATGATTTTTTATGAATGTTTGTGTTCATTTGACGTAAATTTAATAGGAATAAGCAGGAGAAATCAAGTTGTCTTATCAATCCTGAATACCTGACGCAATAATATTGCATTTCGCAAGCTTAAAACTGCCAGAAAATCATATGAATATTTAATTGAGATTCTGCGATTTTTGAAAACGACCCCTGGCTATGTTAGCGTCTACGATTAGGCAGCGGCTTCTTCAAATCACATAAAACTGTTCAAATTTATTTTCAAATGATTAAGGCGTAATTTGCAATATGTTTCATAGAATTATTGTGTGTACTTTTAAAGGAATCCGAAGTTTAATTGGGTGGATACTTTTTATTTTTGCTCAGTATATATACTATGTGAGAGCCCTCTGAACTTAGTAAAGTACATGTAATAAAGTAAATGGTTGGGTTTTTTTTTTACTGAAAGGCCAGACTTGTCGTTTCATTTTTTCAACAAATCTAACTGACTGAAATTACTTCCGGTTTCAATTGAATAAATAGTTCAACTTGAAACTGTCCTGCGTTCAGGATGAAAACGTTAGCGAAGCGCATTCGAAATGATACCTGGCTTTGCACGTATGTGCACGTGCAAAGCGGCGTGTCATCTCTAAGCGCTCATGAAACGTTTTTACATCCTGAACACAGGGCTGGGTTTGTGTTAGTACGTTAACTAATCCTGTTGAGTTGCTCTTTTATCTTGGCCTCGCTCTTTCAAAGATACATATCCAAGTGAACTATTTGCTATATGAAATCAATATAAACGATATTACATAAAACTAGAACTAAAGTTATTTGTTCATTAAGATCAAACACGTTTTTTTAATAATAAACCAAACTTGTAAATCAGATCTAGGAAGTTATAAACGAGAGAGAAATGGACAAAAAAAAGAAAGTTGATAAGTTCTGAACGAGGTCTTGCGACTGAGGGAAATCCTGTAGACCATAGGGTCTGTATTACATATAATTCGGTGTAATTAACGAGTGAAATATTGCCCACTCGTCTCCCCATACGAGCAGATCGATTTGCTACATAGTTTTGTCTCTTATTTCCTTACTGCATTAACCGCAAACAGAAGAAAAAGTACAACTGTGAGATTTCTAAAATTATCTTAAGCTTGTTACATGAATTTTTCATGAACTTATTCATAGAATGGAGTGAGAAAAAATGGCCATATAGCATGAGTTGGTGTTGATTGAATCGGTGAAGAAGCACACGTGCTGTAATCGTAGTATTTAACGCAAAAACGCGTCAATTAGTGTGTGGAACGAGTTTTGCATGAAGTTTAAGCGAGGTATTACAATATCGCCAATTTCGTCCAAGTTGGACGAACTTGTAGATATTTTACTACCACCCTTTAATAAATCTACGTGCATTTCTAGATTTTTTTGTGCTTCGCGTACGCTTCCAAGTCATCACCATGTTAAAAAATATACATATTCGATTTGAATGTAACTGTTAAGCATTTTCAACGATTCTGCGATACTTCGAATGGTTTTGGGGTGTTTCTGAATGGTTTGAGTAAATACCTGGAATAATTAAATGAATAGAAAGTTGAGAGAACGATTTAGGATTTGTTTCAAATTATACAATATATAAGATTTTCTTTTATAAAAAAATCAAAATTATTTCAAAGAACAATAACGAAAACCCATATATGTGGTATCCTCTTCTGTACACCGAATCATTAATTTGTCAGCACCATTGATTGATGCGATCTCCTGTTTTCTTGATCATGATAAATTACTATAGAATGCTCCTTACAAGGATAGACATGTTAATAAAATTCCAAAGCCGACCAATTGAAGTTTCTATGATAAAAGTTGACTAAAAAGCAATATTCGTAAACATATTTTTGCATACCAATCAGTAAAGGTACAAAGAGTCCCGTTTGTCATCTAGATTCGCATAGTTCCATCGCCATTGATCGATTTACAATTCTGTTATTCATTAGCACGGCAAATGACTGTTAGGTAAACGTAAAAAAGGATGTCCTTACTTTACTTCGAACCAACAGATTGACAAATTTATGAAGGTGGTCTCAAAACTATATTTCTAAGTCTGAAGACTTTTCAAGTCATGATAGAATATACATGTATAATAAAGTGTCCGTATCCCCATAAAGATTCAGTTATTTCATCTGCCATTGATCGCTGTAATCTGCAGTTTCTCATGGCCATGACAAATTGCCATAAAATGGCCATAAAACAAGAAGTTATATCTTTAGTTACACTCAGCCAATTAATGTATCTGATTCCAGAAAGTGGACTCTTTCATAATTACCAGACTCTGCTTTCAGTAAAAGAAAATCAACAACAACAACAAATAAGGAAAAAAAAAACAACAAACAAACAAACTAACTAACTAAACAAAACAAAAAACAAACACACACACAAACCAAACCAACAAACAAAATACAATGGCGGATACAGGTATCTTTAAAAGGGTTGGAACATACAAGTTCAGACAGGCTTTCAAGGGAAGCGGATTTTTCGAGTCTGTGGCTCACAAATAAAAAGCAAGGTCTCTTAAAAACTATCCAAAATTAATCCGTATGACCCTCTGGAAACCATCTTCAGAAAAGAATTGAAGACTGTTTAAACAGTCTTCAAATCTTTTCTGACGTTAGTTCTCCATATATCTTGTTTGGCCAATCCAAAGAATATTTTAATATTTTTACATATAATAAAGTCCCTGTTCGACTTGCTGGTCGCAAATAAGTCGAGTTCGTGTCTTCAATAATACTTACAGGTCTGCTATGATATCAATATTTGTCACTGTAATGACAAATATCTGTTGAATGGTCATAAAAAACGGGAATTATGACCTAAGTTAAACTTGGCGTGCATTTGTATCTTTTTTCTTCATTGGGATATTAACATTTCGAGCTCAATATATTTATGATGATTTATAGACAAGCGTTTTTTTTTATTCATAAAGTATCTATTTCCTTTAAACATACGGTTTCATGGCCATTGATCTTTGAAATCAGTCATTTTTCATGATCATGACAAATGATCGTAAAATAGTCGTAAAATACTGAGTTTCTCTTGGTTAATGCAAAGGATGTCCGTATATTATACCCAACGGATGAGTATTATATTCGCAGCATTTCCATATTTGAACGTAAATGCACATGATTTGTTTTGCATACAAGAAAAACAACAACATTTCTGAAAACCATCATATTTTACGCCGAAATATAACATTTTAACACTATGATGTTATACTTGTATTCATTAGTACTAAGTTAGATTTATTGCCTCTGTAATTTATCTTGCTTTGGTAAAATTCTTTGAGTTTCTTTATTTCTTATTTATATTAACCCAAAATAAGTAAATTCCTATTTATGCTAATTTGAATTCATCCATAACCATTTATCTGTGTTTTCTGGATACGCAATATAGAAAATAACATGTTAGTCTCTAAAAATAACAATGTTGTCTGGTCGAGGTTGGGAGAATTTATCAGGACGAGGCTCTGCCGAGTCATGATAATTTCTCGCAGCCGAGCTCAGATAACATTGATATTTCAAGACACTAACGTGTAATTCTATTTATTAGCAATCAATTTCAGCCCTTAATAATAATAAACCCTTAAAAATCAAACAAATTCAGGTGAAAGTGTATGCAAATTGTTTCTAAAAATAGACTGACTGATATCATGTTATGTTATCAGGCAGGTGTTATCAGGGTAATACAGGCTTCATTGCATGATAAATCACTTTTCAAAGTCATTTGATTTGTTTTACAATTATGTTGCAGACTATTTGACAATGTAGGTTCAACAACCCTAAACAAGCAAGTTTAGATCAATGGATTTATTTGATGTCTGAAAGGTCTAGACGTGAAGTATTATAGACAAGTTACACTTTACAAATTCATTGTACTACATGTATCTGGAATTCAGTCCTTACTAATGATGTACAGTTAACAACATCGTGAAATTGACAAGGTGAATGATTTTGGAGTGATTTTGGAATGAAATTGAATGAGTGTGTGAAGGAATTTTGAGTGAAATTAACGGAAGGTAATCCAATATCGCTATTTTTTTCAAGATGAACAAAATAAGCGATATTTATTATCCCCCTTTAATAAAATATACGTATTTTTCTGTTTTTGCGTGATCATAGACCAATCAGACACTTTAAAATCAACATCAGCCATTAAAATCTTATAATAATTCTAACGATTTGAATTTAATGTTGATCGTCTTGAGTGATACCTAAATATTTTCTAATGAATTCGGAGCGCTTTTGATCGATTTGAGTGACTGTTTGAAATGAATGAATGAAGCGATGAGTGAATGATTTAGAATGATTTTGATCGGAACGAGCGTCAATTTCACGATGTTTTTAACTGTAGAATATTTTTTCTTGTATGTTTTCTTAATTTGTAAGTTATGAAACTTAAAACCTAATCACAATGTACCATTAGGTTATACAACTTATCAAACTTAAGCAGAATGGGCAAAACTTTTTACACATAACCTTACATTGTGATAAGGTGTTAAATTACTTGCAAAGGGCGTTGAGGTAGGACTGGTTTTGGAAAAACCTGGCATCCATAGTTAGGGGGCTTCTGCCACCGCGAAATGACTTATATACCGGTAGAAAATTGGGGTCTTGTTCCTCCAATCAATCCACTAATTTATCCGTATGTGCTTAAATATAACACAACAAAACACATTTCGATCAACATAGGACATTTTAAAAGTGCACTCTGTTCATAAAAATATCATCCATAGACACAAAAGGCGCTTCACCTAGTATAATAATAAGTGAGTGGCACTTTCATTAGCGGAGTCAGGAGTCTCGGCGTTTCAATGAAATAACGCGAGAGTAGACTTGATGCCTGGTCTGTTAGTATGCCATAGACTGGCTTCAGTACCATCGTATCTTAAGGCTATGAAGCTGTCGTTCGGAGACTTTAGTTGCCTATTAGAGATATGATTTTCTTGAAATATTTTTTGGCTGGATCTCTCATATCGGTGCCTGGTGTTTTTTTATGGAAATTATGATGTTTTTTTTTTCTCTCTTCCTGTTAGATTTTTTTTTTAAAAAAAACCTTAAGTTAACAAAATGAATATGCAAATCTATGTTTTGAAATCAAATTGTCGCTCGAATGAAGATTGTTTATGGGGTGACCGGCGGCATGTGTGTATCAGAAATAAATATACAACGAAAACTTAAGTGAATTGTCTCTAAGTGTGGACTTTCGCGAAGAATTCTCCACGCATTTATGAGAATTTTTAAGTGCAAGAAAATGCCTAAAAGATTAAGCAGAATCCCACCGTATACATAAGACAAATGAGCAACACACTGCCACATGTAAAACAGGATTCTGCAAGCTGCAATCGTGTAGCCCTCTCTCTGATACGCTGATGGAGAGAATCTCCGTCAGCGTATTAGAGACAGGGCTACGTTATAGAAACTAGATTACATTCTCTCGTAGCCTTCTCCGTCGGTACTTGAAGCTTTTTGCATCTACCTGCTTACACGTACACTTTAATTCTAGCAAGGTTGGCCCTTTTGATATCGTAAGTTTAAAACAACAGATTCGCTCTTCTTCCCCCTAGAAAATGACCACTGATGGAAAAAGGTCAAAAACCAATCAGACTGAAAAGTGGACACCCCAATTTATGGTGTTTATCCTCTATTTGTTTACGAGAGATTCATCCAATCTCAAACTGACAAATGAGCTTCTTATTTTACCCTTAACGGAACACGATTATCAAGTATTTTGATGTAGCTTACTTTAAGTATCAATAACCTCTTCTAAGGGGCGTAGTGGAATAAAAGTTGACCTGATGAGGGGATTTTCGCTTCGAATCCTAATGTATCGGATGACTTAATTGCGAAAAGTACGAATCTATTGATGAAATAAGATCGAACAGAGCTAGACATTTGACTAATGAGACTTGACCATCTCGTTAGCGTGATTGGATAGTGCTTTTTGAGAATTAGATTTTTTGCCTCATATTCGTAATATTTGTCCAGTTTTTACCCAGCTCTTCGAATATTCCTACTATACTTATTTTGATCGAAATTCATGAATCGCATATTGTTAAAAATTATATATTATACTTATTTCGCACTTTTATTGCTTTTGACAATACTTTTCTAGTGCAGAATTTACAGATGTGAAAAATTTATAAACAAACAACAACAATAACAACAACAACAACGAAATAAATAGATAAATACATAATCCAATAATGAAAGTGATCAATGATAAATATGTGTATAAGTGAAAATTACAAAAAAATAAAAAATAAAAATAAACAGAGAGGGAACTTAATAAAAATAAAACGAGTTGTATTGAGTATGTTTAATTGATAATCCAAAAACACATTCGGTGACAGCCGACATGAAAAATGAAATTACTCAAGTTGATAAAAAAAAGGCAAATGTCTTTGAATTAGATCAAAGTCTATCTATGATGTTGCGATGTCCTTACGCAGATAAGTCTGACAAAAAAGCGTTCCAATTGTTTTTAGTTAATGAGTTTTGCGGGCGAAATCAAGTGGTATTGTGATGAATGAAAATTGACAGGTTGTTTTCTCTATAAATGAATATGATTTATTAATTGAATCAAGAGAAAGAGGATGATGTCTCGGATACTTGTTCATCATAAGACTGGGTCCTGAAGAAATGGCCTAGAAGTACAGTTAATCACTTCGTAAAATTGACGTTGCCTTCGATCAAATTCATTCTTAATCCCACATCAAGCGCTTCATTCATTCATTCGTTCATTCGTTCATTCAAAATCGTTCATTACGACCGATATTTCATTAAAATGGACCAAAAAATTGCAAAATTTTGCTACCAAATGCGGATTTCAAAGTGTTCAAATAACCCGAAAGATGCAGAAACAGGATAAGGCGTTGAATTTTAAGAAAGGCAATAAGTTATCTTTGATTTCTTCCAAATGGACGGAATTATCAATAAATACCACCATTCCTTAATTTCATTCGAAATTAAACCCCCCTCTCATTCAATGTCATTTCGATATCATTCAAAAATCATTCATCTTTTCAATTTCACGATGTAATTGATTGTACATATTACTGATAAATAATTCGGCACGCGTATTATGTAAATCAAAAAATGAGATCCAATATTCAAATGAAATTCATTTGGCAATATCTGCGAAGAAAATTCTATTTACTGTTAATCTAGTCCTTGGATAGTTTTCGTGATTTGCGGCTGATTTCCCCATTATTGTAAATAAGGATGATTTCTATTTGACAAACATTTCCAGGGAAACCAGACATAATCTTATAAGCCGGGTCGAGTGTATTATAGTGCCCGTATTCTGGAAGGACAAACTAGTACGCGATTTCATTTGGTAATATAAGTTCGTGATTGTCGGTGGGTGGCGATAAAGTCGTAACTACAGCTTTCGTGAAAATGTAGTAACGACTTATGGCCACATTGATGACACGTTTCTTATAAGCCCTTCGAAAGCTTTAAAAGTGGTCAAATACAAAGAGTTACTTATATTGTAGTCTGAATTACAACATCCTAGAAAAAGGTCTCCCGAATATAGTTGATTGGAAGAACATGTGAAATTACACCGAAATGCTGTGATCTGTCAAAGTTTATCTTGCTTACAAAACTGCAATCTTTAACAATAAAGTGTTTTGTATGACCTAATTATTACCTTTTTCTAGGATGTTGTAATTCAGTCTTGCAAACTTTAACAATTAACTCTCATTGTGAACTGTAACTTCAAAATGGTCTAAATCATTTAGATCTAACGCGGCGGATAGACTACAATATAAGTAACTCTAGATACTAGTATATTGTATTTTAGCTCGTCTGTTTTCGGAGAAAACCCTGGGTATTGCTATAGCCTTTGCGTCTTCGGCATTATTGTTGTTGTCGTGAGAAGACTTTAATAAATTTTTTTTAACATTTTGTGATATCTCGTGTTCTACGGAAGTCATTCACTTGAAGTTTGGCACACATCGATGGCTCAGCGCGAAACAGTTGTAACTCCCTATATGTTTATAGGGAGTAACAACTGTTTCGCGCTGAGCCATCGACATATTCACTGTCAAAAGAGAAACCTATACTGTCGAGATGGTACTCCTAGATGCATTTTTGTGAGTCGTTCCCCTTTTTGGACTTAGATTTTTAATTCAGCACCCGTAGGCGGTGCTCCTATTGTAAGACAGTTCACACAAACTGTCGTCAAGACTATTTGATTTCTTTCTTTTGTTTATGATTTTATACTCAAACATGTAAATCTATATTATAAAAGTTAAAGTTTGATTAGTAGTCTGTTTCTATGCCAGGCATATTCAACCGACTTCACTCTTAAACCCCCGATCATCCAATTGCAAGTCGGCTGTTAACATACGGCGCTCGTCGGTAGCCACAGCATTAAGACTTACATTCTTACAAGTACCAAATTATACACCTGGGTAGAGAGGAGCAACGTTGAGTTAATTATTTGCTCAGAAAAATTCCCATGAACTGGTGGGGATTCGATCCTGGGACCTTTCGATACCAAAGCCACCGTCCTTACCACTAGACCAAGGACTCCACTTTTAACTTTTTTAGCTATATAATCTAAATTCAATAATTAATAACAGGTTTACAAATGCTTGTTTTTCTTTCGAGCTCTCATGCATTGTCAAACCATAGAAGTTGTGATGTCCCTGGTCTAGTTGTAAGAAGCAGAATTAAATTGGAGGATTCTTGGTTCGAATCTCGCCCATGCCATTAGATTTTTCTGAACAAATGTAAGATTTGTCATGTTTAATTCCCTTTGAAAAGATACTGTAAAGAATAGACTGGTGGCCAGACTAACCTGTTCGTGTCAACGTGTGTGTTGCTTCTTATCGGCCTTATCTGCCCTGCTTTCAGGATGACAAAACGGTGAAAACTGTTTAAATTATACCCGCTTTGCACGTGTAAAGCAGGGAATATTTTGCCAACAGTGTGCACCGTTTTTTTTCATCCTGAAAGCAGAACTGCATTTACAATCCAATTTTCTCAAAAGAGAATCTCCTTGTAAAAGAAACAACTTATATCTTTTTTTTTTTAAATGACGTTTTTATTCAAATATTTATGAAAATTGGCACTCACTTTATTCTAGAATCAAGATAAAAGACAGCGGTCCCAAAGTTTAGATTCAGAAAATGATCTCATCCAGTATTTGAAGGGGGCCAGTTACCATTCCTGTGCGGACAGCGGGGTTGAGCTTAGAGAGGTAGTGGTTTGGGGTTCGAGCATGGGTGTTCTTACTAACCAGTTATTAACGCGTCTAACATTTGGCTTGATCTAATGCTTGTTTGAAGTTTTATTTCAGATTTATTAGAATGATCAACACTAACAACAACGTGATTTATAACTAATATGAAAAATAACTAACAACTGACAATCATGTATCGATAGGGATTGAAGTACAGTTAGTTACATCGTGAAATTGACCTTTATCTCAATCATAACCATTCTTAATCGCCCACTGAGCGCTTCATCATTCATTCTAAACACTCACTCAAACCATTCGAAAGCGCTCAAAAATGACATAAAAAGACATTCAAAATAAAAATAGTTAGCAAAAAACACGGTTTCAATGACATATTTGGAATTGTAAGCGTATGATTGGTTTTTGAAAAAAGGAAGCAATTTAGGGAACTTGTATGCAGATTTTATCAAAGGGAGGTAATGAATATCGATAATTTTGTTCATCCTGAACAAAATTGCCGATATTGACTTACCTCCCTTTAATTTCACTCAAAACTCACTCATTGCACTAATTCAATTTCATTCCAAAATCGTTCCAAAATCATTCACATTGTCAATTTCACGATGTTATTAACTGTAGTCATAGAAAAAAAATGAATAGATAAACTGTTCTTCCCCTGCAAACGTTTGTTTTTCTTTTGTAAAATGGGCCAATCTGGAATTTCTCGTATTTAAAAAAAAATGAAATTAAATCAAGAAATCAGATTTTTCAAAAGTAATTTTGTATCATATCTTTTCCTACTGAATTTGAATTTTGTTTTAACGAAATTAAGACATTTAATTTGCCTAACAATTCAGTAAAAAGCAAAAAAATATAAGCTAAGACCGGGCTTCGCATACGAAAACTTACACAGTGGTCTTTTTCGCGTGTTAAAAAAATTAAATAGAGATTGTTATTTCTGTTCAGTAGAAAAAGTCCGCCTTATCTACATACAGTTTGGGGTGTTTAAGTAGCTTTTGAATTGACTTACTGAAATCGCTATTTATATCTTGAATTGTAGATACTCAGGACGCATTTATGCTCTCATTTTATATCGTTTTTTAAATACAAACAAATAATCGAACTGAACTTATCTATATAGCAAAACAGTATATTTTAAGCCTATAGTCTAGTGGCAGGACAATAGATTCTTTGGACATAGCAGAGTCACCCATTTTGTAATAAGAAGCTGCATTAAACATTGTCACTCTCAATCTAGATATATATTGGTGCCCGATGAGTTTAATACCAAACCGTACTAGCGTCAAATGATGACGCTCATTTTATTTTTTGATGTATTTACTTTTTTACGGTACGGTTTTATGAACTGTCAAGTTCATTTGTTTAAGTGATTTAAAAGATAGCAATATATATATAATAAGACTAACAGCCATAAACTCGCTATATAGATAATTTGTATTTAGTGTTTTGTATGGGAAAAAAATTAACGAGGTTGGGAGACTTGATAATTGTCGAGGCTCTATCGAGACAATTATCAATACCCACACCCGAGTTGGATATTTTTGTATACAATACACTAAGTACGTTTTATATTTATCTAATATCCTTTATTTGCCTTGTTTTCATCGATGTTTCTGACAGAAATTCAAGTTTCTAAAAATAACCATATGATGTCATTGTTCTATAAATATCCATGTGATATCATAACGAAATATCATATGGGATGTTATCACGCGGATATTTGTATAGTTATAGGATTAAATTCACTTTCAGATGCAGGACGCCCCGTTTGATGCCAGCAGGACGGGTTCGGAGGAGGATATGTTGGAATACGAGGAGTCGGGGATAAACTGTGACGGGTGTCGGAGAAAACGACCGTTTACAAGCACGGAAAAATCACTTATCTTCTTCGGAATTATATGCCTCGTGGTCATAATAGCGCTCGCAGTGGCTCTTAGTAAAAAGGAAGAAGAAAAAAGTAAGAGTTAATGCATTTGGCTAAGAATGGAAAATTAATTGAAAAAATGTTTCCTGTATTTATCAACAAATGCATAGTAGGGCTTTAAGCTATTTCGATGTCATAAGTAACTTACTTACTTTAACTATTGATATAATTAGACCGTCATGAAAAAAAAGGAAAGGAAAAAAGAAAATCGATAACAACAACATTGAAAAGTGTCTATTTCTTTAAAGTTGGCATTTTTTTTTATTTTTTGAAAAAAATATTTTTTAAAACGTAAACTGTACTTGAAATGCGAACCAAGCTGACTCTCGCTGGACCTTTTTTTTCAGCTCGGCTGTTTTCGGAGAAAACCCGAGGTATTGCTATAGACTTGGTGTCGTCGTCGTTGTTGTCGTCGTCGTCGTGCGAAAACTTTGACATTTTGTGATATCTCTGGCTCTACTGAAGGCATTAACTTGAAACTTAGCACAAATGTTCACCATCAAAAGAGCAACCGATACTATCAAGGGGGATAACTCTAGATGCATTTTGTGTAAATTATGCCCCCTTTTCGAATTAGATTTTTTTCCTCCATCCAGCACTCAACAGCCGAGTGAAGGGAGCCGTAGGCGGTGCTCTTGTTTATACATTTTCGTAGACGGTTCTAAATATGAAAGCAGAGAGCAAAGCCAAGGGTAAAACTAAAGTTGTTCTCTCCTGCATATTAAGTAGGATTCTGCAGGACCGTATGATTTTTATTTTAGCATGTAAGTGACATTTCCAACAATTTCAAGTGGCGCAAAGCAAAGATTCTGACCAGCCTGTGCATCCGCACAGTCTGCCAAGAGTCTTCATTTTGCGCTTAGTAGCTAGATAAAGTCTAAAAGTATCTGTAGACAATCAGATAACTTTTAATTTACATTTTGTGCCTTTCTGGGCATCAATATTTGTACCTCATGCATATTTCAAATTTTTGGAAATGTCACGCAATGGCTCATTTTGAATGTTCAAACCGTGAAGTAACAATAATTACACTTGAAAATGACAAAATTTATAATATACGAGTATAACAAAGTAATTTGGATAAATTACGATCTTTTGAAGTGTTATACATGAATAATTGCAATACAATAAAATAAAGAATTCTGATTGGTTTAAATCGCATCACGTGGGGAAATCCATTGCACTTTATTTCTGTATAAAATGCAATAGGTCTTTCGGGAAACCCCCGAAATTCGATATGCAAGTCCTGTGTTGTAGGAAATCGAATTAACCTAGTTCCCGATCATCAACGCAACATTGTACAAGCATGCAGTTCTGATTCTGAGCCGACCTAAACTTAGAAAACAGCGCGTCGACGAAGACCTTCAAGTAACCCTCTCAACTAAGACCGACCACGCCGTTTTCGTTTAAAAATACAGATTAACTTGGCACAAACAAGCTTTTTCGTCATAAGTACCTCTACGAATTTTAATGTTGTGTTTTATTTGTGTATCATTTGTTTTACTATATATGACATTTCACTTCGATAGCGAGATAAACAATACACGATCTAAAAATAGATCGTGTAATTTATACGCGCAGAAAGTAGACTTGAAACTTTAATGTTTAATAGTTTCCTCGATCTAGATGATTGCAATTACGGGCGTTATTTGCCATGTGCTAAGGCAATTGCACTTTATACCCCAATAAACGCAGTGAAAAAGACACTAATCCCTATAACACGTGTTAAGTTTCATTTATTCTTACCAGAAACGATCCTGTGTGAGTCTCCGGGATGTCTTAAGGCCGCTAGTTCTATCATCGAAGCAATGGACACCACAATTGATCCATGTGATGACTTTCATCAGTACGCGTGTGGTGGTTGGCTGAAGGAAACACCCATACCACCAGGTTATCCTATATGGGATAGATTTCAAGAACTATCACATAAAAACCTCTACATGTTGAAAAACTACATCGGTAAGTTTTCTCAATAAAATTCAAGGAACAATATCAAATTTGGCTCGATGGTAGCAACCTATAAACATCTGCGTCAAGATCATATGACAAGGTGAATTTCTTATTTCAAGGTCCAATATCTGAAACATTTAACAACAAAACGACATTACAAATTTCGTTAAACCTTTCATTATACAATTCCCGTATTTTGAATGGCGAAAGATTGCATCAATATGCAGCTACATAATTATGTCAAGGTTTTGAGACAAAGTCATGATCACTTGTAGCAGTCAGACATCGAAAATGCTGTTATCAGGGGATTTTGTGTTCTTTTCTATTCTTAATGATCTTTCGACTTTTCTTGATTTTCGTTCTCAAAAACTGTATGCTGATTTATATCTGCTTGTTTTTATTTTGCTTAATCGTGCTACTTTTTGAAATATTTAATGCACTAATGACATTTAAAAAATCGACATGTACGTGAAAGACAAACACTAAGAAACCTACATAGCCACATGAAAGTATAACTAGAAGATTTTCTGACTTTCTAAAGGCACTTTGAGACCTTATCTATCTAAAAAGTGCAAAGTAATGACTCTGGTCTGACTGTGCAAACACATAGGCTGGCCAGAGTCTTTACTTGGCGCACAATTTAAATTATTGGAAATGTCACGCGCACGCTAAATATTATAATATTTCAATTTTTCAAATTATTCTTTCAGAAACACATACCATGTATGGTAGAGCACAGAAAAACGTCCGGAAGTTTTATCACAGCTGTATGGACGAAAGTAAAATCTCGCGAGAGGAAACGTTAATGGATTTTACAAATTTGTCGACAAATATTTCCTCCAATACGGGAGAGTTTCAGCTTCTAAGGACACTGGTGAAAGCGCATAGACTGGCAATATGGCCCTTGTTTCAAATTCTGGTCGGGCCCGATGAGAGAAATCCAGAAAATAATATCATCAAGGTATCAATTACTATAATACATTATAAAATACTGTTTTGCTTTTCATACATAACCTGTCCTGTGGTTAGGATAAAGAGAGCGGTCACCGCCAGCAGTTTATACTTGCTTATAGCTGACCTGTCTTGGGCGCTTTCAAAATTTTAAAATTGCTTAGTAATAGAAACAATTAGACCCAGAACTACGTATATAATGATCAAAACCTTTTTACTTAAACAATCAAGTTACAATATGTTCTAATCGATAACGAATTTTTGAAATTGTTTAAAACCAAAAGAAAAGCCGAGGGCATTGCTGATAATCGAGTGATCTGAGCAGCTTCTGAAACCATAAAGTCTCTCTGTAACACACTTATATTCATCCCAAGAGTATGGCTTTTAACGAACTGAGAATAACTAAAGCTTTTAAATTTCATCATTACATATTCATACCCGATAAAATGTTTTCTGTCATAGCCCTTAGGCTTTCATTGATAAAACCTTTGAATAAAATGCAACAACACTTTTTTTCGCAGATTGAGGCTGGAGAAACACCTTTCCCCTTCGGTTTGTTTAAAGATGAAATATCCACAGAAGAAAATTCGTTGGATACTAGGTATGAGTTAATATTAATATTTACTTTACTTTAACGTTAAGCGATGATGTCTTTTTTAAATCTATTCTTGTAGGGCATTATGTGAGTATTTCAATTAGGAGGTGTTATAATGCCTAATGAATGAATGTTTTCATGTAAATGTACATTGTACAATACTTGCATTAGCCAGTGTATGCTACGCAATGCGCTCTTTTTTATTCGATACCATGCTTAATATGGAATATTCCTGCCTCGGCAAGAGGTATAGACAAAGCTAAGTCTGCACATATATGCAGTCCAATTTCAGTTCAAACCACCTGAATTTCTTTTTTAAGTAGAAATGTCTAATGATCTTTTTTTTAATACTGACTCACAATTTGAGCAATTAGTGCTTTCAGTATTTTGATTTCAATGCAATTTTGAAAAGGTTTTATTCAACATGGCAAAAGTAAGGTGTCCTAACGAATGGCTTCCTGCAACATCAATTTTTACTTTTTCCTCATTATTTCCACATCATAAAAACATATGGACGCAAAGCAAATATAATAGAAAATGGTCAATATGGTGAGTAATTTTCCTTGAATTATGATTATGCTACTTCCCTTTAAATCAGTGTTTTGAGAAGGGTGATTGGTTAAAATTTCGAGGTTAAGCTTTTTTAAGTTACGTTCACACTCGATTTTGCTAGAGCGACCACGTCTATTTAGCGACTGATTTTCATTAAGCGACCATTATAAAAGAAAGTCGAGTCAATGAAGCAAAATCTCTGAAAAAGTAAGCAATTTGTAACGAACAGGTGTTTATCATTTAATCTTTTGTTGTTGAAACCAATTAGAATCTTCTCAATGAGACGATTCTAATGTTTTAAATGTAATAAAATTCAGTAAGCTTCACCCAATAAATTATATATGCTATCAAAAATACCTGTTTAATTTGCCAAGAAATATTATATTTAGCGACCAATCCATGAGCGACCACTTTTTTGCTGTCACGAAAGTGGTCGCTAAACAGAATACGTACAGTGTTTTGAATTTAACATCGTGAATTATTGCATTTCTATTTTTCTAACATCTCTAATTCGTTAACATTTTAAAATTTCAGTTCATCAGTTGTTTCACCAACGTCAACTCCAACCACACCTTCCATAAAGCAAATATCCCCGACTGTTGTTTTATCAAATACAAGCAACGTCAACGAAACAGCTTATAGCGCCATAAATGATTCAAATGCGAAAACGAAAGACGAAAGTAGTCCCGTCCTGACGACAACCGAAGTACCGCATATAAAAGATACACATCCGCATCCGGTGGAAAATGTTTCCGATGTAAGTGATTTATATTTTATATTCCTGTGCACAAAAACATTTTTCTCGAAAATAAATAGTGCGCCTTTAAAAAGTTCTAACGGCGTTTAGTTTAAATTATAGTCAAAATTGTTCCAATGAAAACCTTATAAAGCGATTAGGCAAAATAGTTTATCTTTCAAAATACACAGATTCTAAGGGAACACAATTACAAATAATAAATTCATTACTCAAGTTCAATTTTTCGACAAGAAGTCTTTTTCCAAGAATTTAATTTGAAGTTATTAACACTACATTTTAAAAAATGCACCATTTACCAATAATCAAATTATAAAACGGTATTTCAGCTTGTTGAAAAATATATCGAAGATACGAAGATTTTACTAATTGCTTTGTGGAAATTGAAGCCTTTAGACGCAGAAAACGAGGCACACCAAATATTCCACTTGGAAAAGAGATTAACAATAGTAAGTATTTGTATAATACTTTTTATTTGTTGTATCTCATCACATGGCTGTTAAAATTCCCAAACGAAGAAAACCGTTCAACCGTTTCAACATTATTTTCATATTCAAATACATGTATACGCATACATAATTCCTTTTTTCATTTACGCTGATGTACTGGAAAATTTCTTGTTAAATATTTTTGCCCCTTTGCAGTAATTTGAAAAGGCTGTTTTCGAGGAAAATCCATGTCGTTTGCGTTCGCGATGGCTTTTTTTATTGGCATTGGCGTCGGCGTGACACACTTTAACCATGTTCTTTTCTCTTTTGCCATTGCAATAAATATCATATATTGAATATGAAACTTGGTATTTGTGCTCAGCATCACAAGAGCTATTTAGAGTATCAAGGGGGATAAAGTCCTGCCCTCTGGATGACAAAATTGTTTTCAATTACACCCGCTTTGCACGTGAACTTACTTGCAAAGCGGGTGTAATTTGCAAAAACCTTACTTGGTTTGTTCATCCTGAGCGCAGGGCAGGATAAGATTATACCTCGGTTTTGCATGTGCTTTCGCTTAAAAAGCGGGGTATAATTTTCAAACAATTTACAGCATTTTTCATCCTGAACACGACAGGAATTTTTGCACTACCCATATGGTACCTTGTCGAGTGATAGACCACTAAATAAGTTATACCGGTATGTGAAATTGGCCATCAAAACTTTAGATTCCAAGCTAGTTTCAGTAAGCCTTAAATAGTCAAGTAACCGGGCGACTCACCGTTTGGGAATCTGCAGCCCGTATTCCTTTGAAGGCATGTCATTATTGCGAAATCCAAAATTAAACCAAACCCATAAAGTTCCCATCCTTTCTCCATTAGTATTATTAGTTTAGAGGCAAACCTTGATCGAGAAATAAACCGGCAAAACCTATAATTACTTCCCGAAGTTTTGATTGCTGGGAAGGGAAAAACATTTTGCAAATAGTATTTAAACGCAAAAATGCGTCGAAATGTTCGTGTTTGTTCGGGAAAATTCTCCAGAAAAAAACACCGGCACCTCGCTAATTACACTTTCAAGTGATTATAAATTGTAAACTAATTATGGTGATATTTTCATTCAAATATTGGGTTTATTTCCTCCACGATTGATTTGTACTTTCAGTGGTATGCAATTCGATTAAACTTGAGCTTGTGTGCTAAATTTCGCAACCGGGAACCTTCGGCACCTCGGGAATGAGGGCGCAGACATGAAAACACGTCATATTACACGTGGGATATGTGACGTCACAAATATTACTGAAGATGACGTTGCGAAAAAAAAAATGGGGAAAGGGGGGGGGGGCAAAAATTGACATTTTATTAATTGATAATAAAACGGAGTGTCTTGCTGTGTCTAGTCATTAAATCATTAAATGTCCAAAAAACTTCCACATACGCTTGCAGAGAATAGACAAAAAGTGTTTGTATTGAAGCTTATTCAAAGTTATCGAAGTACTACCAGAAGCCGAATCACCTAAAAATTGACCGGAAATTACTACACTTATATCCGAGGTACTTTCCAGTTTACGAAAAAATCCGAGCGATCGTCCGAATGCTACATTTCCAACACTTTCAAATACTTGTAAGGACTCTGATTGCATTGCGATAGAGTATATTAAGAATATTTCTTAACGTGTCCTCGTATTTATCTATATCCAACTATACTTCAAAATCCTATTTATTTCTAAAAGCAGAATGAGGACAAGGTATTAAATCAAAGTACTGAAAGTACTGATAAGTTGGAATGCGTTCGAGAGACGGTGACCTCAAGCTACTAGCGAAGCTGACGCCTCCCGCCCACCACAGGTGATCACATAATACGTCTCGTCTTTTGACGGGCGTATATAAATCAATGTATTTCAACAACGAGAGACGCTTAACCCCCTTAATCGCCAAATCTGATGAAAGAAAAATTATACCAAGAGGGCCAGAATGGCCCAAAACCGCTCACCTGAATTCGATTAGTCCAATGGATCTTATCCAAGAAACTTTCTGGCAAAGATTCATTCAAACTTGCCTAATTGTTGAAAAGGAGACATTATTCGAATTATAAGCAGTCATAATAGACCCTGAACAACCCATTCATTACCGAGGAGACTCAAAATTAGCCCTACCCTGCTACGCCCATATCTATGGGCTAATGAAAATTTTGTTAACAATATTTGAAGAAGGTCATCAAGGGAAAATTCTTGTAAAGTTTCATGGAAATCTGCCCAGAGGTTCAGGATGAGATGTCCTTTAAAGATTATGGGCTCAAAAAAAGCCCCGCCCTGCCATACCCATATTATTGGCTAATTAGAAAATAGCGACAATTTTGAAAAGGGTCACCCAGGGAACGTTCTGGCAAAATTTCATTGAAATTTGCCCAGCGGTATAGGAGAAGAAGAAGTTTTAAGAAAGGTGACGACACACGACGGACGACGCGGACAGGGTGATCCTAAACCTCCCCTTGAGCTCGTTGTGGTAAGGTGAGCTAAAAAGGAAGAAAATGATACGGACCATACAGACGACTAATGGACGCACAGCTGACCTTGTACACTCAAAACAGTTTTTATATCATTTTCAATAAACCTCTGCTCCATTTAAGTTATCAAGTACATTTTAATTAGAAGTGTCGTAAAGTGGACCTCAACAAGTGATTTTTCCATGGTGAAAAGCTATTTTCGCAGGGAAGTCTTTTACTTCATGAGTTGGAATCTGAAGACAGTTTTTGGACGAAGTTCAAATGTGATTTCGACCCTTGTGACTCCAATATTTGGCACTTTCTCGGGTCATTGACAACATTTGTGTCAAGTTTTATGATTTGGGTTAATTGGTTATTCAGTTAGAGTGGAAACTGATAACTGTTAAAATTTACTGATGCCCGTGACATGTATGACCCCGAAATAATAGCGCATTTTTTTGGGTCATGGGCAATATTTGTGTAAAGTTTCGTTATTGTAGGTCAATTGCTTCTCCGTTTATCTAGCGGAAAGCAAAAGGTCAATGGACTGGGAGACAGACATGATGAAATCAATATAATTATGCTCCTCTTCTTCTGAGTGAGGGGTAAAGTTAATAACATCGGGAAATTGATAAGGTGAACGATTTTGGAATGATTCAAGCATGATGTTGAATGAGTGAGCGGAGCGAGTTTGGAGTGAAATTTAAGGGAGGAAATCCACTGTCGCTTATTTTGTTCAGGATGAACAAAATTAGCGATATTACCTTTATAAAATATGTATAAAAAGTTCAATCAATAGCTTTCTAATTCGCCAAGAACCAATCAGACGCTTTAAATTTCATTTACATCTGATGAAATCGCGATTTTATTCTTGCTTAATTCATTTTGAGTGTACATGTTGATCTTATGTTTTTAATAACTTTGAGTGTTTTTGAATAGTTTGAGTGAGTGTTTGGAATTAATGAATGGAGTGCTGAGTGAGCGATTAAGAATGTTTTCTATTGAGATGAATGTCAATTTCACGATGTAACTAACTGTATGATGGTGCTCTTAAACTAAATGTGTAAGAATGTGAAGAAAACAAGTTGAACTAGTTGGTTTGTTTCAAATGGCAAATTGTGTTGGAATGTAATTGGGTAAAGATAATCACAATTCAATTAAAGATGTGGGGGCAAGGGTTTTATTGGATGAGTATTGGGTTTTTACAATAAAACATTCAGGTAGATAACTGCAATATGACGGAAAACAAACGACAATATGTTGCAAAAAATATTTATTAACTTTAAAAGTGTATCATCACTTTAAGAAAAAGTATTTATTTCGTAGCTTAGGTAGAAATTTACAATATAACACCTTGTCAAAAGTTAAATGTGTAATAAGGTCGTTCAGAAAGAGAAACTATACCTTTAAAAGAAGCTATAACATAATTCTACGAAAAACAGGTCGCGACCTTACCAAATAAGCAGATCACGTGATTGGTCTGTGCTATTGCCACAATTCTGAGAAAATAGATCGCGACATTACCAAATAAGCATATCACGTGATTGGCTAGTGCTAATTGTCAAAGCTGACCTTATTGGACTTTACTTATCACATGATTTCCAAATATAGTAATGCAAACATGTGATACTAATATATTCGTACGCAACTTTCAATAAATATCGTTTAAAACATAAATTAGCATGTTAATAATATACACGAAGTAATAGTTGTGTAATTGTACTGCATGATTACTTTTCGATGAAATAAACTGTATGTATATCAAGTTGAGATGTACAAAATAGGCCGAAGTGTATTCACATCCTGTTCACGTGATATGTGTTCTCAAAAAACCCGAAATGAAATTATCTTGTGTTCATTTTGCGGTTTTGTTAAATCTAAGTTGGAATTGCTCCGCATTCCAACTTAAAAACTGATTCCTGTCATACCAATTACTGATGTTATGTAAGTTAATTAATATCAAGAATATATATTCTTCGATGGTAAAAGATGAAAATGTCTGGTAGAGCCTATAGAATACCATGTATAGTGTACTTATGTTTACTGGTATTTTTTTCCATTTTAGGCACATGATATAAACTTTCACGTCCACAACAGAACCCAGGCCTATAATGCAATGAAAATAAAGGATCTACAGCAAAAATGTAACATGGTAAGAATCATATAGTGTCTTCATTAAGGTAGTGGACCCGTAATAATTCCGCAACGTTTCGGGAGTCATTAACTTTAACAGTGTTATCCGAGGTTTCCTAATGATTTTCATTAGGAAACCTCGTTAAACACTGTTAAAGTTCATTTCTCTCGAAACGTTGCAGAACTATTACGGATCCACTACCTTAAACTATTACCAGATAATATGCTCACTATGATATTACTAACTCAATATTTACTTAATATATTGTACAATTAAATGCATTCTCCAGTGGAATGTGAGGAACAAAAATCCTTATTCCCTTAGAGATGCAAATTCTTTATCTACTTTCAAAAATCAGCTATATCCTCATTTGTATTCCAAAATTCTAAAGTTCAGTCACTAAGTATTAAAAAAGTTGCATCTATCTGAGGCTTTACTATTCCTTTTTATAATTCCCTGTGATTCATTATATATTTTTGTCAGCTTTGTTTTGCTATATATAAAACTATACATGTACGTGTTCCTTTTTTTTCATTTCATCAATACAATTTAAATAATTCTATTAATCATTTTTATTGATAACGAAGGAAACTTTGTTAAAAAGACTATTTTTATGTTATTTTCTTTTAAAAATGTCTTAAAGTTCTACCTTCCTGAAAAAAAAGCTTCAGTATTATTATTATTATTATTTAACTTAGGATGTCCAAATTAAAAGTTCTAAATGGAAAAAGACTGAAGATAAGCAATTAGAAATTTTAGGTTATTGCTCATTGAGTTTTTATTTTGTCCAATGGGGGTAAAGAAAGATAGAACAATTGGAAGAATGGTAATCTTATTAAAAATTGTGATAGTGATAATCAGTGAATAAATACACAATATGATTAATCTTTTCCTTTTCATTTAAAGTTGTTTAGATAATATTCCTATCGCAATTTTCTTCAGATAAACTGGCAAGAATATCTAAACAATCTAATGGGTTTACAATCAACGGGACCCCAACAGCATGACGAACTTATAGTTCTACACGAAACAGCCTTACGAAAAGTGTGTTCAATAGTCAATGAATACAACAGAAATACAACTTTAAAACCGTAAGTATCTTCTTTTCAGATTTTTGAATCCAGCTTGTCTGGTGTTATGTTTCGATATTTCGATTCTCTTGACTAATTGATTATTCAATGCTCAAAATAATTTGTCTATTGCAATGTGTTATACATTCTAATGTTTTCAAGAGTAAGATTTTTAAAACCAATAAAAGGTCATTGATACGGAGTACAGGGGAGATTTGAAATTTAAGCAGAAGACTATTCTTTTACAAAGACAGTCTCTTTGCGTATAATTAAAAAAAGGTCACAAAATGTTTCTTAGTTTTTGTACAGTATTCAGGACCCGATGATATGAAACTTTTTCCGTGTTCAACTGAATTTTTTTCTCAAATTTAGAAATCAAATAAATGCATGAACATAAAGTGTAATATTTAATTTGTTATTTACTGATATTTTCTTAAATGATCATACATTTATCTTATTATTACAGCAGAATTACGAATTTAATCTCAAGTTGAAATTTGAGAATGTTTTCAGTTGAGAATGAGAAAAATGTTATAATCTCGGGCCCTGCACATCATGTTCACTTGACCACATATTAGTTCAGTCAATCTAGACGTCAACCTAAAAATATGCAACAGAAAATAGGGTACCTAATTTTGACTGATTTTTAAAGATTTTCCCCCTCTTGACTTCATCTAGACTTTTGATATATTTTTACACATTTGTTGTACAAAAGAAATCACTTGAAAAATATGTTGCAATTTTTTCAGGTTTGGTCTATTTTTGTCTAGACTAGACTATGTTATGTTTGACATGTTTCAGGGTATTACGGCGGTATATTCTACTAAATGTTGTACGATCACTAAAGCCTTATTTCGACATGAATACATTCCAAGCGGACATTGACCCGGATGAAGGTAAGGGATAAACTGAATTTGTTTTTTGCACCGTTTATTTTTGTTTTTCCCCTAAACCTTGTCATGCTGAATCCGGACCATTCTTGTTTCTGCAGGAGGTATAGACAAAGACCAGACTGCAATAAGTGCAGTCTAACTTTGCCTATACCACCTGATTTTCCTTTTGGTAATGAGAAAAATCTTACTATATCATATTTTCAAAATAAATACTCACCCAAAAAAGCCCATTCAGTGCCTTTTTTGCATTTTGAATTTAAAACATCTGTTCCAAGAGTTTTTCATACAGCATGGGCAAAAAAACTAACGTTCATAATGTTTAGTACATATATTTCCGTATTTGACATAATTTAACGCATGCCTTTGAAAATCAAACATGTTCTGTGATTAATGATACAGGTTTAATTATCATAAAAAAGATTAACAAACAAACCCAAATGTATGTATAATTGTCGAGATTATTTTGAATATATGTACATATATTTTTATTTTAAATATTTTGTCCTTTTTTCTTAATAACAAAATGAAGGAGATGTAATTAAAGACTCGGATAAAGATAAATTTAATTTTATTTCATTTTGTTTGGTATAGTGTCAAACCTGTTGACTTTTTAACGCACGACTTTCGAAAACAGAAAATAACATGAAAGTGATAAAGAGTAACATTAATAAATAGAATCAAATGTTAGTGTATTAAGATATCAATATTATCTGGTCGAGGTTGGGAGAATTAATCATGACGAGACTATGCCGAGTCATGATAATTTCTCACAGCCGAGACTAGATAACATAGATATTTTAAGACGCTTACATGTAATTCTATTTATCACGAACTGATTTTTCAGCGCTCAATTACAATATAACCTTAAAAATCAAAGAAATTCAAGTGCAGGTGTATGCAAATTGTTTTTTAAAAGTAGACTGCCAGATATCATTAAATGTTATCAGTCAGGTGATATCAGGTCAATAGAGGTTTCATTGCATGATAACAAACAAACTTACGTTTTCTTGCTTTTCATTGATTATTGTAAGTAAACAAAATAAAATAATATCATTTTAGAGATAGAAATAGAGGGCGAACATTGGAGACGATGTACTTTTTACGCCAACAAAGCCTTTGGATACGCTACAGGTTCCATATATGTGAATGCAACCGGGGCCGTGGAATCGTTTAAACAGGTATATAGAATTTGATAACAGTAGTTGCCTACTACAGGGTCTAAATCAGGTGAAAAGGAACCAATTGGATAAATCGTTAAATATTGCCCTTGTCAATCATCGCGAACTACATAGGCTGATTAGGGTCAAAACTTTACTCACCTGGCTGATTTGCTGTATCCAAAATGATCAATAGATGCCTTCCTGTGTAAAACATTTTTGAAATGAGATCCACGATTGTCCTGTCCGGTGTTCAGGAAGACAAAACAAGACAAACTTTTTGCCAATTTACCCCGCTTTGCACGCAAGAGCACGTGCAATGCGGGGTCAAATTGACAAATAGTTTGCACTGTTTTGTCATTCTCAACACAGTTCTGTATCTATTTTCTATATGACTATTGTACGGAGTTCCCAGATGTCCTTTTTATGCATGACGGTTCACATTTAGAAAAAGTCTACTCATATATTGCTCTCATGAGCATTGTTTCACAAATACTTCTTTCGTAATGTGCGTATTCGTATTTGGCGTTTCAGGAGTGAAAGATAAATTGGTAAATAGTTTTCTTCATAAGGTTGGTTCGACTGAACGCCCAGATATGTTTCCCCTCTTTATGTTTTATGTTAGTTCTCGTATAGTCCGTTTGACTGCTTTATGGACCAACCTTTCCATCAATTACATAAAATTGCGTTTGAATAAAGGATTTGTATGTAGTAAAATCTTAATTTCAACTTAATACCATTCCAAAAAATATTTTTTGAAAATAAAATGATTTTAAAATAATGATTTTGTCTATCTAGTTAATGTTAATATTTTCGCATTATCCGTTCTTAAACACGAGGGGTGATGGAGGCTGTTCAATAGTAAGAAAATGTCAACATAAATAGTAAAAACACGTGGTTTTATACTAAACTTTTGACAGATGAAATGTCAATTGTTCCTTATTTGGACATGCTAATTACCATATCGACGCTCATGTCATCTTAAACTTAAATAACACGTGATTTTTACCGTTAGTACTCGCCTTTTCATCAAGGTTTCTCGTGAAATTCCCAACTACTTCGTTTAATAAAGCTTTTTGATTGGTCTTAACATGTAAATATAGGGTTCATCTCAGAATGAATAAAATCAATAATCAATTATCTGGTCAAACATTTTCTGAAGAAAGAGAGAATATACACAGATTTGATATCCAACGGTAGCAAAAATCTTAGACAAAATTAATTATATTGAAAAACTCGATTTTATAGTAATACAATTCATTTAAAATCTTACTCTTTTGACTCGGCCCCTATGCAAATCAGTACTATTTTTGGTATTACAATTCGCTGTTCCGTTTAATACAGTAACAAGTAGGTATGAAATGCTGAAAGTTAACATGTAGACGGACGGACAAAATCATTATTTTACATTCAAAAATTCCGAAAAACAAAATTCGTCATGGTATTAGCTGGAAAAAATGATATGGCAAGAAAATTATGCGTTTCATTAATTAATTTCTGAGATTTTCGGCGAAATGTTGGTCCATATAGAAGTCAAACGGTCTTTAACGTTATATATGACGAATTATAATATGTTAAAACATTCTTTACTAAGGTTGATGATCGATTAATTATGGTTGGTATAATATTAAACAAGTAAAGCGAGTTTGTATTTGCTTGCTAGATCTTTCAGCTACTTTATATATTTTCTATGTGTATCGGAGCTTCTTTTATCTAGGAATGACTAAGTTAGTCTAAAAATAATCTTGACGTTTTACGTACGTTGGTGAAGTATACAATATTTGCTTTGGAATGACAAAATCTGAGTTTAAATCCGTGTAACTAAACATCTTTGTTAAAAGGTTTTGCACTTTTTTAACGAATACACTTCAGTGCTTGTGCTAGCTTTTTAAATTTGGAATCCATTGACCCCTTGACCATATAATTCTGAGGGTCAAAACTGGTTTTGTCGGGGTCAAAAAAGAGCAGAACACGAAAACTTATCAGTCTTTAAAGTAATTTTTATAACTGAAACACACTTTATTGTTTATGTTGTTTCATTTATTTCATATCTTTTGAAATAGTTTGAAGAAAAAAAATGATCTTTACAATCTTTTATATTACATAGTTTGCACCACTGGGTTTTCAGTGGGTCAAACTGACTCTCTGTTGGAAATTTTGAGGGTCAAAATGGGAATTTCGGGAGTCTCTAATCTGGTTTAAGGATCAAACAAGAGCCCTGGCACTTGCAGAAAAATTGTGAAGATACGCTTTGTCTAGAAACTGCAAAAAAGAAGTTTGTTTGCTTCTCAAGTAAACATCTGTTATGTATCAGCATAAAGGGTATTATAAGCTATTCAAAATTGTTATTTCAATTAATGGATCGCCGGCCCCTGCACATGACGTCCTTCACAACACATCCCTAAGATATCAAAAGGTTAATTCTCTTTAAAATATATGTTAATGGAAATATAAAAAAGCAAATCATTGGACGGCGACCTAAACGTCAACATGAAATATTTGGAAAAAAATATTTTTGCGGGTTGAAAAGTTGTCGGCCCCCTAAATGACGTCACGACGTTATTTTAACGTGCGTAAATAACTTTTTTTTATTGCATCTGGGGTAATCCTATTTTCCAAAGATAATTTCTATCAATTGTTGGAAATTTAAAGAAAGTCGAAAAAATCGACTGTTGTATGTGTCCTCAATTACCTTAAAGTAACTACTGACACATATAAGAGCTGAAATGTCGAGTTTCTCAAAATCTCCGTTAACTACCGATAATTATGTTTTGAAATATGAGCTTTCGCTAATACTTACAATGTAATTTTAAAAAAAGGTGTTTTTAAATCATGCTCAATTTTTGTCGTGATGTCATTTTCGGATCGACCCATTTTAGTCACCCGTATTACGAAAGTATTTCAGACAATATGTCGGAGTTTAACAGTCTTTCCATCTCGTTGTAAATATCTATTTCGTTAGATCAATCGATCTTTAGATTGACAATAGCGATCTTCTTATTGTACCAAATAAACACCAAATAAACAAAGAAACTCATTGAGTGAAGATAGTGGACCCGTAATTGTTCCTCAACGTTTTCGGAAAGCCAACAACTTTAACCATGTTAACCGAGGTTTCCTAATGATTTCATTAGGAAACCTCGGTTAACATTATGAAAAACCACAAGTCCTAAAATGTTACGGAACTATGACTATCTACTTCCTTAAAAGAACTATAGGATACAATTAAGTCGATGTTTAATGTTCCCGCACTATGCGAGAAAGCAACATGCATTATAAGCTAGAAAAGAAACCAGCCCGTTTGCTTGCTTCCTAGAACTGTTTCAGATGCTTGATTGATTTGATTTATAAATGATAGCCATTTGTGAGTATGTGTAATTCGAAAACTAACTGGTCGATAATGCATTTTTACTGCGGTAGGCTACCATTGTGCTATAAGATCATTTTGAGAGTACATGTACTAGGCTCCTGCTCGAATTGTCCTTCAAGGGGAGTTTGTTTGCAATTACTTTTTAAAGCCTTATCCTTTAGTTTCATAACAAAGATGTGACTGATTTTTCTATGGAGCGAGAAAACAGACATATTTACATGTATAAAACAAATGATAATAAAAAAACATATTGCATCATCTATAATAGTCAAATAACTTTCTCAGTAAACATTCTTCTTATTTTTCTTATGTATCATTTACGGGTGGTGGGAGTTTATTTATACTTGTACTGCATGATTGTAAAGAGCTTAGATTGTCTTTATGATACGAAGAGTGTTACTTTTACTTCATGGAGGTATGAAAATAAAAACCTAATCACACAGTATGAAAATAAGCAGATTCATATATTTCAAAGTGTGATGGGGATTCAGATTATAAATTCAAACACAATAGTATTTATGAGAGTTGTTTTCAGCGGCTAGTCTCTTATGTGACTTGCAATGATTCCTAAAATGGTCGACTTATACCAGTTTTGCTGTTACGTCTTATTTCATTTAGAAAACTAGATTATCCGAAACTAAAATCTGGTCAAAATTTGTTGAATATTTTTTTGTCTAATTTCTTGTTAATGGTATTATTGATTTTAGAAAGAATTTATACACTTTTTTATTCCCTTCATTTTTACATAGGTACAAAACTTGGTAGAGTATGTAAAGAAAGCCTTTAAAGAATATTTGCTACGAAAGATATGGTTGGACCCAACAACAAAGAGTCACGCTGAAGCTAAGGTCAGTATATTAGTAATCTTCGATATCGTCGGCGTAATTCCAAAAACCGTGTAACTACAGCTAAATTAAAGCTGTAGTTACAAGACTTTAGAATTACAGCAACGATATCTCAAAAGAAAGAAAGAAAAAATGAAAGAAAGAATTAGTCACTAATTACGTACTTTTTAGGGTGAATTGGAAAGCAGTTCTTTTTTCGATTTCATATAGTAATCTGCTGCCCAGGCAGTAATCTGCTGCCCAAACTCGATCCCATACTTGCACAAATCCAATAGTTTGTGTTTTTATCTCAAAATATGTGTTCGTTGCTTAAAGGAACTTAAATGAAAATTTGTAGTGTAATACATAAACCTACACTGTTGGATCACTGGCCAACCCCTGGGCCTCTATCACAACACACCCTCATATATTTGATCTTAATTTATATGCAAAACATATTGTAATGGACATGAAAGAAACACCAATCCTCGAAGGGCGACCTAAACGTCAAGCTGTAGTTACGATGCTTAATTCCTATTTCCATGAAAATGATAAAAATTAAAATGGCAGAAAATGTCATCATTTATTCTCATTATAAATGAGTATTTTGATAAGTCAATCGTTTTTTGATTGAGTGCAGTGATCTGTTAATTCTTCTATTTCTCTACAGATTGACGAAATGATAGAAAAAGTGAGCTACCCAGCCTTCATTATGAACACCACATTTTTAGACGGGTACTACGAACATTTTGTTGTGGAAGCAGACTGGTTTAAGAATCTGTTAAACTGGAGAAAATTCGTCATTAAAAATATGGTGATCACTCTTAGTGAGAAGTTCGACAGACAGAATAGGTATATTATAATTATTCATGATCTTTCATTGTATCTTCTCTTATACACGCTTAACCTCGTAAAGGATACAAATATTACTTAGCGGATATTAGCGAAATTAATAAATTCTCTTTTCTAGACGAGGTAAAGATCAGAAAATTGAGTGAGGTATTCTTCTTCTCTCACTAATCTTAAGATTTTCACTTTATATATGTGAAAAAAATACATAAAAAATATTGCAGCTAGATGACAGTTATCTTTGACAGACAAATCTGTGATGGATACTTGTTTTTGAAAACAATGGTTATTGTATGACAAAAAGATAAGTTAATAAAGATCTATTAAAAAGAAAACAACTTTTAAATGTATCTTATTTTATTTGGCCGACGGCGGCACCCATCCTTTGTCTCTCACCAATAGTTCAATCATCGTAGACCTCTGTGAAATAGTAGCTGGAGGCTAGGAAGGATGTGGTGGTAGTACTAGTGAGAGAAATACAAGGAATCCATTGTTAGGTGCTTCAGCGGCCGCGATATAACTGTCAAATTGTTGAAAGCGGCGTAAAATCTCACTTTAACACGCAATATCTTATTCATTTGGATATTGGTAATGTATAAGAAATTTATTTTTAATTTTGTGCAATATTTATATATTTATATAATGACTCGATGTACCAATCAACTTAAAGGTCGGAAAGTAAATAATTCTGATTTGACTTTTGGTTTATATTTTCGAATGAAGAAATTTATGTCAGTTTGTGTATGGAATATCCAATAAAGTACCAAATTTTCGATAAAGTCAGGCGTGCTTTTGCTTTATATATATTTTAGCCAATAAATAAGAAGCCAAATGGAGCCCAAGAAGGCGATTAAAATGTAACTATGCAAGGGTTGAGCAAAATACACTTGCGCAAGATGCAACATAGTAAAAAACCTTTCTGACATGGTTATCGAATAATATCTTTGAATGACAAAAAATGTTGCTATTTTATTTTCAGTTGGATCAATCCGCCAGTGACGGTAGAATCCGACTACTCCCCCGTCCGAAATGATATCATATTTCCTATTGCCTTATTTCATCTGCCTATTTTTAATCCAGAGGGTCCCTCGTAAGTTGCTTTTTATTATTTCCTTTCCATGAAATGATAAAATTTAATTTCTTTTTATCGATCTTTTTTCCATATTATGCAGAGACGGTTATCAAACCCAAGTAGAGGCTAAATTTAAAAATTAAGATTTCTAAAAATGCTACCGCCTTAATATTTTTATGGTTATGCTTTCCTGTGACATTTAGTTTTTTTTAATTGAATTAAATTGACGGTAAAGTAAAGTAACAATAAATCAGTTTTAAGTTTTTTCTGTACATGAAACAATTAAGGGTTCAGCACAAGACCGTCCTAAGTGTCTATACATTGTTTAGACACTTAGTACAGTTTTGCACTGAACCCATGAATTTCTTTCACAATATTTTGTTCTCCGTTTTTCTAGGGCGCTGAACTTTGGGGCCATCGGTTCACTCATTGGACACGAGATAACACATGCCTTCGATATACAAGGTAGGAAATCAGTACTTAAATGCTTTTTATCTACAAATCTAAATTCTAACTTAAAGAAAATGGATTGAATAAAATGAATAGAAAAAAATGCTACAAAAATTTACATTTTAATTCTACTTATTTGAATGTAACTATATCTATTTTCAAATAATTGCAAGTATTTAAAAGGACCGATGTTATTTGAAAGTTGACAGTTTGATGGATACGGCCATCAAAGAGACTGGTGGGACCCAGTTACGGCCGATATGTTCAATACAATAACACGACGTATTCAGGGCTAAACGCAAGGCCGTTGTAAGTGTCTATACAATGTATAGACACTTTCTACTACCTTGCGATGGCTCTACACACCGATACAGCAACGTTTGTATTTAAAGTTTAATGTTATTTTAAATTTTTGTATCTTTTCAATGATTTACAGGTCGAGGGTACGGCCGACTAAGAGACTGGTGGGACCCCGTAAAGGCCGATATATTTAATACAGCGACACGATGTATACAGGACTCAACGCAAGACCGTTGTAAGTGTCTATAAATTGTATAGACACGTACTATGGTCTTGCGATAGCTCTATATACAAATACAGCTACGTTTGTATTGAAAGTTTAACGTTATTTTAAAATTATGTATCTATTCAATGATTTACAGGTCGACAATACGACGGTAACAACGACACGATGTGTACAGGGCTAAACGCAAGGCCGTTGTAAGTGTCTATACAATGTATACCTAAACACTTTCTACGGCCTTGCGATGGCTCTACACACCGATATAGCCACGTTTGTATTGAAAGTTTAACGTTATTTTAAAAATGATGTAGACCTATCTATTTTATACTTAACAGGTCGACAATACGACGGTTACGGTCGACTAAGAGACTGGTGGGATCCCGTTACGGCCGATATGTTCAATACAACGACACGATGTATGAAAGACCAATACGATCATTATACTATTGGGAATATGTCTGTAAGTAATTTATACAATTAGAATAGCTCATTCGGTGGCAATTTGCAATAAAGAGAAAAATATTCATTCGCCTATAAGCGAATTTCACAAAATGTAAATAAAACCATCATTTCGAACAAACACCTACGAAGACCTATTTGTGAACAAAGACATATTTGAAATGCACTACTTTAAAAATCATAGCTTTAATACTGAAAAGTATATTTTACATTTGAAATTATATATACGACTTTAAAAACTTTAATGCATGTATATGTTTATCCTATTGCAGATAAATGGTGAACAGACTTTAGAAGAAAATATCGCCGATAATGGTGGACTCCGGGCAGCTCATATTGTAAGTTCTTGATTACGATTTCCATTTTGAAAACTTGTTTCAACTATTTTTGATTCCGTGGCTTAGATTTAGGATTGACATTAACAACGAAAAAAGGGGGAGAGAAAGGGGAAGACTCACTTTATGTTCCGAAACAGGACTAAACGAATGAATAGATGCTTATTTAACAAATCAAATTTCAATACACGTGTACATGTATCTAATGTGACACTTTAGTACAAGATAATCATAAACAGAAGTGATTGACTTTTTATCGATTATTTATTGACTATGAGTTGATCTTATCAATCTTCTGTATTTTTCCAGGCATATGAATTATGGATGGATGAAAACGGCCAAGAAGCCCCATTACCCGGGGTAAACTTAAATAACCAACAAATCTTCTATATTAGTTTTGCTCAGGTATGTAGAGATTGGGTGAAAATTATTCATACTATGAGTTTCATTTTGTACTGGCGTTTGTTTTTTTTTAATCCTAACCAGTCTTTCCATTCAAGTAGCCTTCTCGTTAACCTGACTTGCGTTCAGGATGTCAAAACGTTTTGTGATCCTGAACGCAGGGCAAATTTTAGTTTCCAGAGACATAAAGAATCTGGCAATGCAGTGGACACATTTCGTAAATTAAATTTGCCATTGTTACATTATTGTAGGAGCATTCCACAGTACTTTGACTTTTAAGCTGATTGCACAACCCAACCCCTTTTACCTTTGATATTCGTCAGGCACAACGCCTCAGGAAAGTGTCATTTCATAATGTTGTAATTTTCAGTGAAAAAGTAAACATCTTATTCTAATAATGCCTCGCCTTTTACATGTATATTATTTATGTGTGTATGTTTTCTTTTTCAGTTATATTGCTCAAAATGGAAAGACAGTGGTATTACAGATTTTTTAAGAAGAGATACACATAGCCCGGGTCCCTACAGGTATAGTTTTTTTTATCTGATCCGTCAGGCCAAAGGGACAATCTGGGTAGTGCTGAGAGTGCCAGTCCTAGAGGATTACGTGGGCTTACTATTGTCGGAATCTTTCGCACTCGGCTGATGTTCTGAATCTATAATGATAAATCTACATTTCCAATTTTCCATACATTTTATTTCAAATTGAACTCCCTGGTTTACCTACGCTCGTAATTCTTCTTCTAAATAATCATTTTACGTAGTTCATAGATGATGCCTCTCTGTTTGACGGGTCGCATATATCTTATTCCTAAACAAGAAGATCCTGAGGGCCCTTAATCGCTCACCTGATATTTCAAGAAAATTTTCATTAAGACTCCTTTTCCTATGATATGGCATGAACCTTCCCATTTTCAACAAAGTTCATTCTTGTGACCCGGCAAAAATTTTGATCAAGCTTCATGAAGATTGGACCATATTTGTGGCGTCTGGAGCTCTTACGAGAAAATTGTCATTAAGGCCCGTTTTCCCGTGATATGGCACGAATACTTCCCATTTTCTAAAGAGTTCATCCTCCTGACCTAACAAGCATTCTGACAAAGTTTCATGATGACTGGACCATATTTGTGGCTTGTAGAGTGTAAACAAAAAAATTGTCATTAAGGCCCCTTTTCCCGTGATATGGCACCAATCCTTCCCGTTTTCAATAGACTTTATTCTCATGACCTAACAAACATTCTGACCAAGTTTCATGAAGATTGGGCAATATTTGTGGCTTCTAGAGTCTCAAAAAGAAAACTTTCATTAAGCCCCCTTTTCCCGTGATATTGCACGGATCCTTTCCATTTGAGCAATTTTTACAAGGGACCACACAAGGAATGTTTCTGCCAAGTTTGGCTGATTTTGACTCATAAGTTTAGGAGGAGATGTCGTTTAAAGAAATTGTTGACATTAAGACCCCTTTTCCCGTGATATGGCACATATCCTTCCTATTTTTTAAAGAGTTCATCCGAACAAGCATTCTGACCAAGTTTCATGAAGATTGGACCATATTTATGGCTTCTAGAGTGTAAACAAGAAACTTGTCATTTAGGCCCCTTTTCCCGTGATATGGCACGGATCCATTCCATTTTAGCAATTTTTACAAGGGACCACCCAGGGAATATTTCTGCCAAGTTTGGTTGATTTTTACTAATAAGTTTAGGAGGAGATGTCGTTTAAAGAAATTGTTGACAAAATTGTCATTAAGGCCTCCTTTCCATGATATGGCACGGATCCTTCCCATTTTCAATAGACTTCATCCTCATGACCTTACAAACATTCTGACTAAGTTTCATGAAGATTGGACAATATTTGTGGCTTCTAGAGTGTAATCAAGGAACTTGTCATTAAGGCCCCTTTTCCCGTGATATGGCACGGATCCACTCTACTTGAGCAATTTTTACAAGGGACCACCCAAGGAATATTTCTGCCAAGTTTGGTTGATTTTGACCCATAAGCTTAGGAGGAGATGTCGTTTAAAGAAAAAGTTGACGCTGTGACGGACAGACGGACAGATGGACAGACGGACGCCGGACATTGATTGATCACAATAGCTAGTGCTCAAGGGAGCTAAAAAGATCGTCGGTACCATAAACATGCGCTTATGGCCTGTAAATCAAATGTGCAGCCTATACTACCAATGGACAGAATCAAAATTCCTTCTTGTGCAATTTCAATTCCCTTTTTGACTTGGATATTTTTGTCCACTACCAAGCATTTACTAGCAGAGCGTAAACACAGGTATGCAGTGCTCTTCTTTAAAAGAATTATATTAGTAAATACTTCTTATTCGATTTAAAATTTATAACATACACGTACATATATACGAATAGATATGAGCATGTGCTTACATTTTTAACAATTTAAAATGTTGTGAGATTCATGAATACATTTAGAGGCGTAGACACTCACAGCTACAAACTCTTCAAAAAATACTCGATGGTGGACAGATTACACGTTATCTATCTATTACGCACATAGTGAAGATTCTGGTCAGACTACGCGGATGCACAGACTGGCCAGAGTCTTTGCTTTTACCATATTTGAAATTGTTGGCAATTTCCCGCACAGGCTCATACAGTATATTTCACGTAATATTTTTTGTTTGATTTCAGGGTTGAAGGTGCCTTATCCAATTCTCTAGCATTCCAAGACGTTTTCCAGTGTTCATATGTCTCCAAGTACAACCCTGCTACCAAGTGCCAAGTCTGGTGATCCAAGACTAGAATCGATTAAACCAGAGATCGCCGTAATTGCAGCTTTGATAAGCTACAGTTTCGCGATTTTTCGCCCACAGTCAAAAGACAATGGCCATGATCGTGTGATCTAGTGAAAAGTGATGTATTGCCTTTCAAATATTAAATTGAATTAACTTCGGCACAAACATTTTTTGAAAGAAGATACATTGCAGATAGTTTTAGACAACAAAAATTCCATTTAATCTAAGACCTCCTTTTCTTGCCATTGGGTGACATGAGTTCGATCTCTGGCGGTGGCACATAATCATAAATGGGACATCAGCTGTAGACTAGGAAAGAATGTATACCTAAAAGTTGTTCTGGTGTGAGAAGTACCAGGAATCCATTGATAGGTGCTACAGTCTAAGATATTTGATTGAGAACTGCACATAAGAAAATCTTTTGAATTAAGGAAATTTCTTTATATCTCTGCTCATAGTATTAAATTATAATATATGAATTTTTTGTTGATTTTGCGGAAGGATGAAACTAAAACCATTGTGGTTAGGCTTTCAGCTTCATACCTTTATGAAATCAACAAATACTCTCTTCATCTATTAAGATAGTGGACCCTGTATGTTCCGTAATGTTTCGGAAGTAATGAACTTAAACAGTGTTAACCGAGTTTTTCTGATGGTTTTCATTAGGAAACCTCGATCAACATTATGAAAGATCATGAGTTCCGAAATGTTGCGGAACTTTAACGGTTCCAATACCTTTAGTGTGTTGGACGGACAGGCATTTAGAAGTCTAGACAACCCCATTCGTCTTTGAAAACGTTTTCCGATTTCAAACAGGGACATTAGGTCCACATTTATCTTTTCAGCGCATTGTGAAGACTCAGATCAGCCCGGCAAATGCACAGACTGATCCGAGTCTTGGCGTTGTGCTCATGTGAAATAGTTGGAAATATCATGCACAGGATCATTTGTTTTAGTCTCCTTTGCAATAGCCTTCAAATGTAAGGGTGATTGTTTATGCCTTGTTAGAATTGTGTAATTATTTATTTGTTTATAGATTTATTCTATGCACTTGTTTTTCTCAACAAAAACTGTAACGATACACATTTAATTTTCCTTAAATATACATGTGATGAATAATTATGCATCTTCGCAAGCCAAGGGTTCTAACTCCACTATGTTCTTCACGATGTTCGTAAGGAACATAGTGGAGTTAGAACCCTTGGCTTGCGAAGATGATACTGAGGCGACAGATTAATACCTCGTATCTGTTTGTCGATTTTAAATTTTCAGAATTACTGGAAATTCAGAATTTGATAGGGAGTAAAAACAAGCCCAGTTGAATGGTAGTTCATGGTCATGCGTTATTTGAAATTATCAATTTGAATTTGCTTTTACATTTTATCATAGTAAATCTTACAGACTTTTCAGCTTTAAGGTAGTGGATCCGTAATAGTTCCGCAATGTTCCGGAAGTCATAAACTTTAACAGTGATAACCGATGTTTCCTAATGATTTTCATTAGGAAACCTCGGTTACCATTGTGAAAGATCATAAGGTCCGAAATGTTGCGGAACTATTACTGGCCGACTACCTTAATCATATTCAAGAACCACCGCGAAATCTGATACTGAAAAAGGGTAATCTGCTTCTATGAATTAAATTTTAATACCCAATCTCTTTTTATAAGATTGGAAAGAAAATATTAAATGGTATTGTTAAAATCCTTGATATTTTGCTTGGTTTTTATCCAATCGTAAGAAATGAAGAGGCAGGGAACTTAATACCTGTAAACGGTGAAATACTTACGTCTTCTGTATTTTTGCAAAATTATAACAACATATACACTTTCCTTTTTTTCAAAATTTTGGACCTATCCAAATTCTAAGGTTTTGCAGACGAAAATTTAAAGAGGATTTGATTTGAAAAATAACCATCCAGTAGGGTAGGAAATAGTGTGGAAAAAGAAGAAATTGCTTGTCAGAAGCAATTTCTTCTTTTTTCACATTGCTTTCTCAATCATAAAATCACAGGCACGTAAAAAGCAGGGGTTAAACAGCAAAGGGTTAAATTTGTACCTCGATGAAATTAACAAAACTGTCCCCTTAATCTAACAAATGAATTCATTCCGAATGACATTATTTATTCGGTATCGTAATTAATTTTCCAAATATATTATTTGTTAATCATTTTGTCATGTAAATAAAGTTTGTGTATTTTTTAAATATGAAAACAAGCCATTTATAAATTTGCTTATTTTTGCAATAAAAGTGTTAAAATACTATCTGTCACTTTTAATTCTGAAACCCTTATCCTTTTTATGCCCCCACATCGAAAGATCGGGAGCATATTGTTTTACCGTTGTCCGTTTATCCGCCTGTCCGTCCGTCTGTCCGTCCGCCTTTTTGTCTGAAAAAACTTAACCAAAAAACTTAACATTGCCATTATTTTCAAGGTTATTCAAGATACAATGCTTGTATTTAGTATGATGATAGATCTCAATGTTATGCCTCTGCTGGTACCAAGGTCATGTGACAAGGTCAAGGTCACCTGACAAGGTCAAATTTCTAGAAAATACCGTTTCGGGGGGGTGGGGGGGGGAATTCGTGTTTCACAAATATATCTTTGTTTTCTTTGATTGTCCCGAGTTTGGTGCAACTACCAACAGTTTTTCAGCAACGTGCGACCAATTGTTCGACTACCATTGCTCTTTTTGTTTCTCATACTATTAAAACCAAACCAGTAGTAAGCCAAAGTTGGCTGAGCAAACGGAGCTGAAATCCGAGCCCCTGATTTCTTATCCCTATGGGGCTAATTACATTTAACCATCTACGGCTTATTACTAAAAACAAATGACGTGCGTCACAATGCCATGTGTCAATTGTCGGATGAAAGGTAACCATGTCGAATATGCGACCCATTGGCTGAGGGAAAAATACGTAACTGCCTGAGCCTGAAGACTGACCCTTAGGTCAACATGTATACCGTCGATATTTCTCGAGCAACCACTTCTATAAATCGACCACTTTTAATAATCGACCGTTATAAAAAGTCCCTTCATCGTAGACAAATATTTGATAAAAAGTCTGTATCCGACGGAAAATTGTTTATTAATGAATCTCACGTTGTTTGCACCCGTTAGAATCGTTTGAATGAGACGATTCTATTGAATATATATACTTTACCAACAGGAATTCAATTTTTTTTAATTAAGACACGAAAAGTCAACACGCCGAAGACAACTTTGATTAGATGCCGTCGACCTCTTTAAGGTTCATGTAAAGTGTTTGAGTCCAAATTTTAAGGGCATTCATTTGCCAAGAAAAAGCAGTATGTCCAGGAATATTATATATCAAAATGAAGCTATTTTTGAGCACAAACAGTTGAAAAACATAAGACTGTTATAACTATAGCGGTATAGCCAAAACATTGTGGAAAAGGGTCATTTTGTACAGAACAAGCAACTGCATGACTGACGGATAAAATTGGCTCATTTTTTAACAAAGTCTAGCCTAAAGTACCATCCAGGTAGTGCTACAACCATTGGTATAAAACTCAGCCCCAAAACTTAGTTATGCAAGCAATTTATTTTGACTTATTTTTTAAACACATATGTCATATATGTCATTCTTATTTTGAAAACGTGTAGATCTTTTTAGGGTATGGTGTGTTATCACAACATGAATAGACATTAATTGTTTATATACCTGTAAGGTTGTTTAGCAATATATCAATTTTTATTTCACAGAATGATAAATATATAGTAATACTGTAGATCATTGAATTAAAAAAAACTATAATTTGAAATAAATCGCAGAAAATATTTCACAATATTATGGTGTGATGTTGCACCATACCTTACGTCTATTTTGAAAACAGACCAAACCGGTTTGACATGTATGTTGACAAAATAAATGGAAATTGATTGTTTCAAAAGAGCCTTTTGAGACTGAGTTTTATATCTAAGGTTGTAGCACTACCTGGATGGTACTTCAGACTGTAATTTGTTAAAGTACGGGGCAATTCTATGCAAATGTCATGCAGTTGCTTGTTCTGTACAAAATGACACTTTTCCACAATGTTTTGGCTATACCGCTATAGCTATGACGGTCTTATGTTGCCTAACTGCTTGTGCTCACGAATAGCTTCATTTTGATATATAATATACCTGGACATACTGATTTTTCTTGGCTAATGAAGTGCCCTAAATATTGGGTCTCAAACACTTTACATGAACCTTAAACTGCTCCGTGATAAGTCCGCCGTGTGTCTTCTTTTTCTCGTGCAAATTCTTAAAACTTTCACGACCGAGCGTAGTTTTTTTTAATATGTATCCGCGGTCTGAAAATTTTAGAACGTTCCTCGAATTTCTCTTCGTACACGTGTATTAAAGAAATCGGATTGCCAGTCCAGAGTTTCTTAACTAAAGACAGACAGGTGAAGCACGAGGGTACTTCTTAAAATGTTACCAGCTCGAATAAAAATGTTTTCTCAAATATTGGTCGGTCAATCTGAAAATGGTGTCAATTACCATAACCTTCTTAACATAAAGTCTAATCGATTCTGTGTTTTTTTGTGAAAAATACTTTGCATATGTGGAAGCTATGATGTAAGCGGTGAAAAATAGGGTATGGGGGAAGGGAGGTGCCCATTGAGTTGAAACGAGCCCCTCCACCTGTAGACTATTGTTCCATCACATTGAGAAATTGTACCATTTTTTGTAAGACTAGGAGCGACCCCTATATGTATTTTCGAACCCCTTATAGAAATCCTATCCCATGACCCTTGGTTCAGGAAACCAAACGTTCGAGAAACGTTATACAAATGATACTCCGCTTTGAACGTACATTCACGTAGAAAGCGCGATACCAATTATAACATGTCAACAAATGTTTTCAAATCCTAAACACAGGACTGGATCCAATGCAGAGAAGCTGCCCTGTGTTCAGGATGACAAAAAGGCCCAAACAGTTTTCCAATTATATCCCGCTTTGCACGTGAACTTGTGTGCAAAGCGGGGTATAATTTGCAAAATGTTTACACCTTTTTTCATCCTTGTCATCACGCAGGTCATGTGTGTTGGCACTTAATCACATACGGTAAGTTCTAGAATTAAGGTAGTGGACCCGTAATACTTCAGCAGCATTGCACAACTCATTATCTTTCACAATATTAGCCGAACTCTCAAAATGAAGTCATTACGAAACCTCTGTTTACACTGTTAAATTTAATGAGTTACGATTTTGATATGGGCCTGTACCATTTAAGGCTACCTGTTTTAAGAAAGATGACCTAGTTGGAACTTTAATATTTGTGACTATGCATGTGTTCAAAAGATCGGCTGATACTTTTCACACGCAGTTTCCATTTATTTCCATTTTTCCAAATACTTGTCTGGGATCTTCTATCGTGATTTTATTATTTTGATATTTTGTTACGGATCCAATTTTAAGTTTTAGCTTGGCTATTTTCAGAGGAAGCCGGGGAGCTGCTATAGTCTTTGCATCGTCACCGAAAAGCTGAAAATTCACTATCAAAAAATCAACCTATACAATGAAGGAGGTGATTTTAAATGCATTTTTGTACGGATTATGTCCCGTTTTTTCGACTAATATATTTTATTTACCAAACAGCATTTGACATCATGACGTTGGTGCCCGCATGCGGTGCTTTTGTTAAGGTATAAATATTGCTTTGAATAATCGATGTGTATTTCTTATTCCTCACCGTCCATTTTTCTTCAGAACAGCACTTTGAACGCCACTAATCTTCCCCGCACCCCATCCCGATAAATTTAAACTTTTAAAACAGTGCTCTTTTCATTTATATTTAATAAATGAAAAAAAAAATCGTTAAACTAGGCTATTTTATCCATAATGCAGCAAAATGAATTTGCTCAATTCATTTTTGGAACAAATTGACAACCTCCGAGATGAAATTCTGTACCATTTTATTTCGAAAAATTGTGGCATTATTTTGGCCTAAATGAACGTCACGTTGCATGTCAAGATATAATGTTTATACATGTGCACGTTTTATACACGAAAATTTGAGATACAGACTTTTAAAAAGATTGTTCCAAAAAAATAATAATGAAAATTCCGTGTAAGCGAATGATTCGCGCATTCTAATTTAATTTCGGTTAGAAAATAAGCCGGCCCTATATGACCGGAACGCTTGAAACGCTTATAATCGAAGTTGAAAATAAACTTGTTCCGTTCGATCTAACGTCAATATATTCTGTGATATTGGTTAAAGTTCTGTACATAGAGTATTTTTGTTGGTTGAGATAGGAGGAATTTCTAGTTATTAACATCGTGGAATTGATATTCACCTCGATCCAAACTAATTCTAATTTTCTCTCTCAGCACTCCATTTATTCAATCCAAACACTCGCCAAATTACTCATTCATTATATAAACGCTCCGAAATCGCCCCGGAAATCGAGCAAAAGGATCAATATTTCATTGAAATTTATCAATTTATTTCACGTCCTTTTATTAAAGCGTCTGATTGGAAGCAGGGTATGTATATTCTTTGAGATAATGAATAATTGCTAATTCCGTTCAATTTGGACGAAATTAGCGATATTGAATTACCTCCCTTACGTAACATTCAAAACTCCCTCCACACAATTATTCAATATAATTCCAAATTCATTCAACTTGTCAATTTCACATAGTTTGTAGCTTTAGTTATGCTAGAACTGCGCTGTATTCGCAGTTCTCTTCTACCTGGTAAGTACTGTATTCGTAATTTGAATGGAAGCCGTCTAGTTTCTTCAGGTCTGCATCTGACTATAGAAATAATTCCAATACATAGGTTGCTCATGGAACCGAGTTCTGATAAAACGGCTTTTACCTGTCCTGTTTGAGTCCTTCTTTACCATGTACATCAACCCCCGATTATGACAGGGCGTTTTTTTCCAACAATTTACTCCATATCTCTTTTAAGTTAACACTTTTTTAAACCAAGCCGGTATGTTGCTCGTGATTCCATTTTGATTTTCTTGTCCGATGATTTAGTGTGTACTTTGTCATAATTTTGGATCATTTAAAGTCGACAAGACGAATTCCAGTGGTCTATTGTCATGGCCATTTATCCATTGTGCGTCAATGCGTCTGTGAGTGCGTAAGCTTTTTCTTTGATCATGACTGGAACTACTCGTCAGAATTCAACCAAGTTTCACTAGATTGGTGCTAATTACATGCTCTTTAAGAAACCATCTTTTAATCCTGATCAGGCTGAAAACTTGGGCGCTACGGGCTGTAGAGTCACAAAAAAAGGGCCCGGCTTATGGTGAATTGTAATCATATCATCTTCATAGAAACTACTTGTCAGAATTCAACCAAATTTCACAGGGATGATGCTAAGAACATGCCCTTTCAGATGCCTTCTTTTTATCCTGTTAACCCTTTCCTGTTTTATAAAATTTTGGACCTGTCCAAATTCAAAGGTTTTGCAGACGAAAACTCTAAAGTGGATTTAATTTGAAAAATAACCATTCAGTATGGTAAAAAATAGTGTGGAAAAAGAAGAAATAATTGCTTGTCAGATGCAATTTCTTCCTTTTCACAATTTTTTTCTCAATCATAAAATCATAAGCACGTAAAAAGCAGGGATTAAACAGCAAAGGGTTAAGATTATTTTGATCTGTCTGTAAGGCATTTTAAAAGCGCCAGTGTCCAGAGCCGCATACCGTGAGCCCTGTAGCGCTTTTTGTAAAGAGGTTATTAAGGTGGAAAAAGGCACCCATTGATGGTTAGTTTCATTTTTACATTGTTCTGAAATTATCTTCAGTTTTCAACGTGTCTTTTTTTTATTTGAAAGGATTGCGAGATGGTCAGTTTAGAGCGCAGAACAAAATTATTTAACAGAGCGAACAACCCGGAAGTTCCCTAACCAAACAAATCGTAGGGTCACATGATCACACTTCAAAATGAAAGTAGAACTTTGAGATCAAAGTTTAAGGGTAATAAACATTTAAGTAACAGGGTAATCGCTGGATTTTAATTGTCATGAATACGGAGAAAAAGCACATATTTCAATTTCAGAGTAATATTTACTTTCATCATTCTTAATTGACCATTTAGACGGCATCTTAAATTCGGCCTCAAACCGGTTCGCCTTTTTTCTTTTCAGAATGGTGTTTTTTTTTCTTGTATCTTTTCTATACCACTTTTTGCAGACAGAATCATTTCCAGATATTACAGACATTCTTTTTACCCCCAATGACAATCAGTTTTTATGGAACAGTTTACCATCCAACATAGCCCTTGTCCAAGAAATTGGAATAAAACAGGGACTCGACAGGATATGTCATAATTTACCATTTAACGAAATACTGTTTCTTCATCATACTTTTTACCTTCTTCTAACTTATATTCATGTATTGTTCTAACATTTTCATCTTGATTTTCACCTTGCTTTTATCCATTTATCTACTTCCTTAAGTCAGCAAACACCAATAAATTGCTGATTAACATTACAAACCCGACTAAAGTTAAAATTTTGTATTTTGTATACAAACACACCATATGCAAATAAAACATTTCAATGATTCATGAAAGAGGCATCCAGAGATAATGGTCAGAAAGAGAGATAGTTAGATATGTCTTTCTGACTAGATACTTCTTTATCATAGTATTTTTCTTTAACACATTACATTATTAAATTCAGTAGGAACTGGGTAAGATTAACCCTTGTCATGCTGAACCCAGAATATTCCTGCTTTGGTAGGAGCTATAGACAAACATTATCCTGCACAAATGTGCAGTCTGATGTTAGTCTACACCACCTATTTCTCACTTTTAAACCAGAATTGTCAATTGATTTAGTTTTTCAAATAAAAATTGACCTACAGTTGGAACTTTCAGTGCTTTTTGCCCTTTGATTTTGATGACAATTTTTAGCCAAAATTTATTCAGCATGACAAGGGTTAAGAATATCATTTTTGATTTACTTTTCAGATGTATTAATTGACAAACAGTGGTATGTCTGACTTTGTGACCGTGATCAGTGATCCTGCCTCAATAGACTTTACCGTCACTGATACCAGGGGCTATGTACTAAATGGTAAACTCAGAAAACTTTCGTTCCATGAATTAGATTTAACACATATCATGTGTTTAATTTTATTATAAATCTGAAACATTTGGCAGGTATATATAACTTGAAAAAAAATCTATGACACATGCTTTAAATATATAGTAAGTCTTATATACCTGTAAGTTTTGTTTATTTTCAATTATGAGGAGTGATGAAAAATCTTGTCCCTTAGCAGCAATTTGCTTACAACCACCTTGCGTAGTCCACCCCTCTAAACTATGTTTGGGGAGGGGGAGGGATTTAATAGTCAGCATGTCAGTCAAGCAGTCTGTCAGTCAGTCAGTTAGTCCATCTGTCTGTAGCATTTTCTTGTACGCTCAACTTCTATGCATCTTATGGGCAGATTTCATTGAAACTTTACAGATGTAATCAGTATCAAGCAGAGATGTGCAAGTGATATGTTTTATGATCCTTTGTCTTTTGACAGAGTTATAGCCCTTTGAAGGGAAATGGCTTTTCATTATTGACAAGCATTTCTAGGGAGGTGTTAGTCCGCTTTGTGACAGTCTAGTTTTAAACTTTTTTTCCATAATATCATCTTTTAATATGACCATCTCCTGTTCGGTTATAGATTTTACGGTCTATGTGATCTTGAGAAAATTTTATGGAAAAAGAAAAAAATAGCATGTTACAAAAAATTTACCCCTTTCCACATTTTTTAGCTCCACTGGCTGAAAGCCACTGGGGCTATTGTCATGGCGTTGTGTCCGTCGTGCGTCCGTCCGTCCGTGCGTGCGTGCGTGCGTGCGGTCGTAAACTTTTCTTTAAAGATCTTCTCCTCAGAATCTACTGGATGGATTTCAACCAAACTTCACAGGAATGATCCTTGGGTGACCCTCTTTCAAAGTTGTTCAAGAAATTTTGATCCAATGAAAAGCATGGATTAAATGGTCGTGGCTAATTTCCAAATATGGTAAAAAGTGAGTTTTCTCAGATTCTAATCAATGGATACCAGTTAAATTTTACATGAATGAGCCTTGGGTGACCCTTTATCAGTCTACAAAAAATCATTGTGATCGGATTGAAAATATATATTTTATGGGCGGAGGTCAATTCTCTATATGTTATATAGTTGAAACTTTGAAAATCATTTTCTCAGAATGTTACTGATGGATATCAACCAAATTTTACTGGAATGATCCTTGAGTGACCCTTTATCAGTCTACAAAAAATCATCGTGATTGGATGGAAAATATGCATTTTATGAGCGGAGGTCAATTCTCTATATATTATATAGTGGAAAATTTGCAAATCATTTTCTCAGAATCTAATGTTTGAATATCAACCAAATTTCACTGGTATGATCCTTGAGTGACCCTTTATCAGTGTAATAAAAATTATTTTGATTGGATGAAAAATATGCATTTTATGGGCGGAGGTCATTCCTCAATATGTTAAATAGTGGAAACTATGAAAATCATTTTCCCAGAATGTTACTGATGGAATCATTTTCAACATCAGTAGAACCCCAAATATCTAAAATCTAGTCAAAACATTTATTTGCTATTACAAGAATTTCATGACTGTGGAGCGACTCAAGCCATTCATGGCTTTCTAGTTTTTACCATAAGGGTGGTTTCTTTTCAAATTTTCAATTTGTTTATAGTCTTCAACTTATATTTGGTTCAGTCTATAAATGCAACAAACCTAAAAGTCAGCGTAAAACAGAGCTACAGACAGAGGGAATATTTTGAATTTTAGATCAAAGTATTTCAATCAAGGGTGTAACTCCCATTACGCAATATATGCAAGTGTGTAAAGGAAATAATCCTCTGTTGAAAAACATTGTTGATAAATGATCATAACAATGAAACTACAGCTTATTCAAGCTGCAGTTACAATGTTTTGATTACTCAGAACGCTCAAATCATAAAATGGGAGTGGACAGAGAGCATTCATCTTTTGTCACAGTCCTCATACATTGCCTTTATCCTATATATATATTCTTTAGTTGTTGCCAGCTAAGTGTGTATAAATTTCAAAGTCCTAGATACGCCTATGTCAATGATAATAGTACAAACTCTATTTTGCTGGTACTCATATGAATTTTCTTGTCTACACAATTCAAATGAGTACCCACAACACGGGGTTCCATTGAAAATGAAAGATTTTAGAATGGCTTTACCCCATCTTATCTTTGAAAGTTGTCAGTAAATCAAGAAATCATCTTTAGCTCTAATAGAAGCAATGGTTGTTCTATTCTGTTTAATTTTGTTCAACCTAAAGCATAACTTTTTTGTGTGTGTGCATATATGGAGCTGTAGTAGGTCACTGTTTGTTAAAGGAGGATAAAATAAAGTTTTATCTGTCACACGAAAAGGGTCCATCTGAAAATTCTGTGAAAAAAATAGTTGGGTTAAGCAGAGTATTAGCTTAGATTGAAGATAGAATTGCTTAACTCATATATTATTGTTAGAAATAAATACTGAAAGTCACAATATTTTACTGTGGTAGTTTTGCATAATTTGAACTCTAAGATGGGTTTTTGCATGGCATATTGCATTTATACGATTTCTCTCTTTAACAGAGATTACCAGGGTCCACTGGGTAGACTCATCTAACATCAATGAGTGTCAAAACAAACAATGTCGACGGAAGTTTTCTGTTATCGATCGCAAACACCATTGTCGCAAGTGTGGCGGTGTTTTCTGTAAGGCATGTGTTGGCTACAAACGTCGACTCAGCTACCTTGCTCATTGGGATCCAGAGGGAAAACTTTATCAGGTATGTAGACCTTGCCACAGGAATTTTGTAATAGCTTGGCAAAGTTTAGGAAGTCATGAACTTTAACAGTGGTACAAATGATTTTATTAGGAAACCTAGGATCATATTATGAAAGATCATGCATTTCTAAATGTTGTGGAACTATTACTGGTCCACTTCCTTTTAATGTTTAACCCATTCCTACTGGATTATGCTTTTCACGCCCCTGAAAAAAAGCTTCCAAAAACATAGTGGTCAATGAAGAAATTTATTTCATGTCCAAAATTTATTTTTTTTGCTTGAATTTAAAGATTTCATTTGTCATTTTTTTCATTTAAAATTGTCATCAGCTTCTTCTATGTATTTACACTAGTCTAGTATTTTTGTCATCTGGTAATGGGTTGTTATTTGATATTGATTATGTTTGAATACAAGATTTAGATATATGAATATACATATAACGAAAGTAATATCCTCAGGCTTTTATGAAATACTACAGATTGAAAAAAGCCAGTATTACTGGTTTAAGAGTTATTTCATAACCTATGAGCCTGTGCATTACATTTCCAACAATTCCATGTGTGCCAGATAGGGAGACATTGAGCTTCCTGGACAGCCACACAGTGCACTGAAAATGTTCCGCAATTTTGAGCAAAGAGAATGGTTCCCCTAGCTTCTGATTTAGTGGGTGGTGAAGACTCTGTTCAGACTGTGCGGCTGCACAGGCTGATCTTAGTCTTCACAGACACATATGTGACCCGTCACAAGAAAAGATACCATCCAGGAATTCTGTAAAAAGAATAATTGAAAAAGAGATTTGATCCACCATAGGTCGACTAGAAGTCGCATTTCAAAAATGCTTTCACTGGAAGGTAATTTGATCATTCTTGATTCAGAAAATAAGCACTGACTTAAGTCAGTCTGCGCAGTCCGCGTAGTCTGACTAGGGTCAACACTTTACGCACTACCCAGTTGGTCCCTTTTCGTGTGACGGGTCACATATGTGAAATTGCTGGAAATGTCACACGCTGGCTCCTATATCTTTACCTCCAGGTATGCTCCAAATGTTTTGAAGAGGACCTAGACACCAAATGTACTTGTAAATCATTGACGGCAGAATTCCGTAGATTTAAAACAAGAAATCACCACCAAAAGGCCAGGCAAGCCAATGGAGCTGAAAGTCTTAATCCAACTTGGAGAAGCAAGTAAGGTTAACTAAAATAATGGAAAATGCAGGAAGATGAAAAATTTTATCATAAATTGGTAAAATTACACTATTGGGTTACTGTAAACACTAGTTTGGGTGTTCTCTGAATTCTCCATAAATGAGCCTGTGTGAAAATTTCTGAAAATTTCTATGCCGATGGCTCAGTCCAAAACAGTTGTATCTGCCTATAAACATATAGGCAGTTACAACTGTTTACATGCTGAGTCATCTATGTGTGATGGACAGAGATAGAGCTACCTGGACAGCCACACAGAACATGAGAATTCTTCAATAGCAAACAGTGACTATATGTCAATGGCTCAGGGCAAAATAGTTGTCATTCCCTATATGTTTATAGGGAGAAACAAATGTTTCACACTGAGGCATCGATGAACCATTATACAGAATGTATGCCCTACATTTTCTAAAATTTCTCACATGCACAACTTAAAGACTTATATCAACTGGTGCATCCAGGGATGATTTTGGCTTAGATTTGTATGTGCAAAAATATCTCATTTAGCTGAATCTAAGTAGAAATTCAGAATTTTTGGCAATAATATAATGTATATATATATGATTATAGACAGTTAAAACTGTTTTACGCTGAGCCAACAAAATTCTTTACTCAATTTAATTTTGTTTGAGATTTTTCTCTCATTAAGTCAGTTTCAATAAGATTTCATGAAGAGAAATGAGAGAATCTCAATATCTCACTAAAATGATGCCTGCCTGGATCTGGGCCGGAAATTATTAAGCTATACTCATTCCTAAATGAAATGTTTCTTAATCTTGACCCTGAACAGTCTGATTGAGTCGGCAAATCGTTGCTAATATTCCTTGTTGTAGAAAGCCGAATATAAATAAAATTTTGTATCTTGTTGTATCTTGTATCAGAATCTTCACAATGAAGTTTCTGTTCAAAACTGCAGATTATTATATACTTTGATATTGTCTCTATGTATTTGAACATGCGGAAAGTATGCAATATTTTTTTTATTGCATACTTTGATATTGCACTAAGATTATTTTCATGTGCACAAAAGGACTGGACTACTTTCTGGTTGCTACTTCACCATAAGTCAACATAAAATCACATTATCAACACTTTTAGCGTTCAATACATGTATTCGAGAAATAGTTTTGTAAGAGTAAAGAAATACATTTCAAGTTCTTCGAATGCCAAAAGGGCATTCCATCATTGTTTGTTTTCATCCATTTGAAATCTTTTTCCGAGAAATCAACCACTTCATCCCCCCCATTCAGTCTTTCCTCAGATTCCCCCCCCCCCTCCAAATTTCTTCCAAATCACTGTTTTTTTGTTTCACCTTATCTACGTTATTTTACAACTCTTTCAAGACTAATTCATGTCCATCCCTTTGTATCTATCATAATTCTAGTACAGTCAATCTTGCTCAAGCGACCACGTCTATTAAGCGACCGATTGTATTAAGCGACCACCATAAAAAGTCCCTTCCCCGTAATCAAAATCTCTGAAAAGAGGACATTCTTATCGAAAAATTGGTTATTGTTGAATCTTATGCTGTTCAAACCCATTAGAATCATCTCAATAAGACAATTCTAATGGGTTCGAACATCATAAGATTCTGTACGACTTGACCGACAATTTATAAGTGGTATCTAAATGAACTGTCACATTTATCACAGTATTTCGTATTAAGCGACCATTCCCATAAACGACCGCTTTTTGGCGGTCCCTTGGGTGGTCGCTTAACACAAGTATTACTGTATCTATCTCTCTTCCTCCTGATCTTTCTCTTTAATCTCGTCTTTCACTCAGTCCCGTCCTTCGTGACTATCGCTAGTCTGGTCCAGTAGATAAAGTATGCTGATTTAGTAAGTTCTGGAACATGAAGCTGGTAAGAATAACAAATGAACAAATTTTTTTTAATAGATTTATTTCATTTTTAATTAAAGTAAGTCGAAATCAATGTGTATTTAAAGATAGAAAATGCGAATTGACACAAAAATGTCTGCCGTCTTTTTTGTTTACTCTGTTACTTCATAGCAACTGATGTATTCATCTGAACGTAAATATATAACGGAAAGGATTTTGCGGGAAAAGGTCTATAGCATAACTGTTATTAAAACGCGATTAAAATTTAAACAAAAATCATTCTTGAAGTAAAGGTGATGGTAAACAATTAACAAATTAGAGGTGAACATCATTAAACAATATCAAAGTATACAATAAAAAGGTTATTGAATTTAAATGGGAATATATTGTGTTGGACTTGTTCTTTTGGCGTAGTTGCCCGACCTTCTGACTCATAGATTTAAATGATGATTTTGTCATGATTCCACTTAAAAGGTTTATTCTATTTAGTGCTTTAAATGTTGCAGTTAAGGTAGTAGACCCATTATAGTTCTTGAACATTTCGGAACTCATGATCTTTCACAATGTTAGCTGAGGTTTCCTAATGAAATCAATAGGAAACCTCGGTTAACACTGTTAAATGTCATGACTTTAGAAACATTGCGGAACTATATCAGGTACACTACCTTAATGCATCCAGGGGCCTCTTTCAAGAAAAATATTGTACGATTTATCTTAAAATTATTGTATGATAATACTTAAGACGGTCATAAACGGCTTTCACAAAAATATCGTTGGAAATCGCAGACTATATGACCTCATAAGATTATCGTAAAGTTGATCTTTCACATCTGCACGTGCTGATCATATGATATAAACTTTCGCGTTAGTGGGTATATTGCCGCTTTTTACAATACAAAAAAGGGTAAATCAGCAAACTGACCGTAGAAAAGCCATTTACTTGTATAAAGGCATATCTAACAAGGTTTTTGCTACAATCGTACGATAATCGCAGAGTAAAATCAAATATCGAAATGATGGTGCATCAATTGTTTTCAATATATCTCGTTTATTACACTTTTTTGTTCTGGGAAATTTGGCACGTGCATAGCTAGATAATCGTTCTAACATCCGTGAGAATAAGAAAGTAATCCGAGTACATTTTAGGCTCATAGGGACAATATCGTAAAATTTACGACTGGTCTGAAGGTGTCGTATATTTTATCGTAGATTTTACGATACGACGCCTTTCTTGAAAGCCAAAATGTTTCTTGAAAGCCAATTTTTATCGTACGATTGCAATACGACCAAATTTCAATCTTAGGACCTTTCTTGAAAGAGGCCCCAGGTTAGTAAACCATTACCTGTTTACCAAAGTGATAATTAAGAGAATGCTAAATACAAATATTTTTAAAATCGACCCAATTTCTTAGAAAAAGAAACAAAGTTTTGATTATTTATGTTTTTCAGGATTGATTTATCCAAAGAATGTGAGAGACTGACTCAGGGTTTTAAAAAGTCTGTGGGATCATCAGAGACGCGGAGAACTCTTCAAGAAATGAAGTTATACGTCTCCACACCAGAATGGCAAAAATCTTCTGTCTGGCTGGTAGTGGTATTTCTTGATTCTCTTATGATTTGAAGCCACCATCATAGCCCAGGTTATAAATTGCTGAACTGTCATTCATGGGGCTTTACATAGTTTTGAGAAGTTAAATATGAGCCTGTGTGTTACATTTCCAACAATTTCATGTATGTGTGATGGACATTGTACATCCTAGAAATCACACAATATATTGATATTTAACGACTCCCTGAAGTGGGGTCCAAATCTTATCTATCTACACAGGGCATAGCAAAGACTCTGGTCAGACTGTGCATTCTGCTCAGGCTGGCTAGAGGCTTTGCTATTTACACATGTAAAATTGTTGAAATTGTCAATCACAGGCTCATATATCTTCTTTGTGTCACATTCTTAGATTGTGCTGAATGAAGTTTTATCTTGCATTTATCATGGTAAAGGTTAAGGTAGAATTTCTTTTAGATTAGACTTTAAAAGGTATTGTATTAACTTAGCTGTTTTTTGAGAAATATATAATACATACTTAGTGTTTTGTATGAAAAAAAAAATCTAATGAGGTTGGGAGAATTGATCATTGTCGAGGCTCTGCCAAGATAATTATAAATTCTCACAACAGATTTAGATATTTTTTCATACAATACACTAAGTATGTATTATATTTATTTTGTAACCTCTATTTGTCTTGTTTTCGTCTATTTTTCTAACTGAAATGCAAGTTTTTAAGATTAACCGCAAAATATCATTGTTCTAAAAATAACTATGTGATATCATTGCTACAGCCTCAAAGTCATCATCAAGGTAGTGGACCCGTAAAAGTTTTGGAAGTCATAAGCTTTCTCAGTGTTAAACAAAGTTTCCTAATGATTTCATTAGAAAACTTTGATTAACATTGTGAAAGATCATGAGTTCTGATATGTTGAGGAATTATTATGGGTCCACTACCTAAATAATATCCTTGTGCAATGCTTTCACATTTTGTAATATTTAAACACACTATTGAAGGTGGATGTATACTGATATCATATTCTCTGTCCATTCTTCCATCTGTCCATCTGTCTATTCATAATTCCAATTCTTGTGAACACAACTCCTCCTTCAATTATAGCCTGCCATCATTGCGCAGTTGGTAGCGTGTCGGACTGTAAATCTAGGAGTCATTGGTTCAATCCCCAATGGTGGCACTCATTCTTTCAACTATTTGTCTCTCACTAATGGTTTGATAATCCTAGACCTATGTGAGATATGGGCTGTATTTCCTTGTCAAACTAAATTATGCTTAATCTTTGGTTGTTTTTTGTTTCTTCTAAAGTTTATCTTGATGTTTGTGTTGTCAGGTAAACCTAGCTGGAGGCTATGAAAGTATGTGATGGTTGTACTGGTGTGAGAAATACCAGGAATCCCTTGTTAGCTGCTACAGCCTCAGTGATATAACAGAAAAAATGTTGAAAGCGGCTTGAAACTCCAATCAATCCTAAATTTAAGATTTATTTGCACAAAACTTTCACAGAGTTCTGAATATCATATAACCCTGCACATATATTTTCAATTTTGTGATACTAAGTTGTATTAATGAAATAGGGACCTTTATCAAAAAGTCTCCTGAAGTGGTGTATATTGTGACTGGCAGTCTTGTTGACGTTACTGGAGACAATTATTTGAAAACTGAAATATGTTTGCTGGATGTTGACATCTACATGCAGTCATCTTATTTATATTCAGTTCAAAAGGTCAAGGTCAATTAATGAGGGTTATAACTCTATCAATTTCATGAATCAAGGGGGTTTGAATCGATAGCTTCTTGATATCCTTTTGCAATAAGTTAAAGGTTCGCCACCCTTGTTATGACAAGATGTAATTCTACGAAAAGGTAAAGCTAATGAAGAATTCACCGGATTCGGTACAGAATTGTTTCATGAATACATCATGTGTTTGAAATGATATCAGATTATTCCATCTTATTTCAGCAAGAAAGCACTGCCAGTAAATGTCAAGACTGTTTCAAAGGTTTTGGACTTTTAAATAAAAACAAAAGGACTTGTAAACTGTGTGGAAAAGTGTTGTGCAATATGTGTAGTAAGAGGGAACTATTGCTGTATATGCCAGATGATGTTAATCAAAATAAATCAATAGAGCCTATGTTAGCTGTGATAAAGGTTGTTGGAGTAAGTTTCTTTTTACCTTTAAACCATACTATCTTAAGATTTTACACTCCTGTGTTTCTGTTTGTGTGTGAATGTATTGTACAAAAAGTAGAAATTGCTTGTGCAGGGTTCAATACCAAGGGGAGTCCAGGAGTCCAAGACGCCTTGTTTACTAGTTGGACTCCTCCCATATGCAATAAAGGCGTCCAATGGACTCAAAAGGTCATATTACAATATTTTGAAAGAAATGCACAGAGCAGTGTCCTTTCTAACATTTGCCAAAACTGTAAATATTTTCACTACAAAAGTTGTTGAAGAAAACACTTGCTTGCTTCCTGTAGTGTTTTGAGAAAAAAAAACCTTCTTTGGTAGAACATTGTGGAAAACAAGAAATTGCTTATAACAAGCTATTTCTTCTTTTCCACAATGTTCTCCTTTTACGAAAATTTGAACTTCTTACTTTAAGCTTGGACTACTTGATTTCATGTGTTAGGAATCTAATTGACTCTTTAACCTCAGGAGAAAGTGTTGACCCCTGTTGTGTAGGTACAAAGTACTTATAAAATAGTCAGGTAAAAGGAAATGGTTCAGGACCGGGTAGGAAAATACCCTACCAATATGTTGGTAACTGTCCCAGTTCTACCACATAGGATACTCTCACTTTTAATTACACCTTCTTTGCATTTTCGAATGCATCTTTTTCACTAGTCTATTTTGATTTAGAACAGAAAAGTGCAATATGTGTAGTGGAAAGGCACTACTGGTATATATGCCAAATGATGTAAATCAAAATATCTTTTTTTTAATTACACCTTCTTTGCATTTTCGTATGCGGCTTTTTTGACTGGTCTATTTACATTTAGAACAGAAAAGTGTTGTGCAATATGTGTAGTGGAAAGGCACTCCTGGTATATATGCTAAATGATGTAAATCAAAATAACTTTTACCTGTCACACAAAAAGGGACCATCTGGGAACTCCGAATTGTGCATAAATAATACGAGATTAGTTCCAGTACAGGTCATCCAGAGGTCGCATTTTGAAAATTCTTTCTTAGAAATCTAGATTGAACATTCTAGATTCAGAAAATGGGCAACAAGGGAAAAATTTCAACCTTCAGCCTGCACAATCTGTGCAGTCTGACTAGTGTTTACACTTAACATACTACCCAGATGGTCCTTTTTGGGGTGACGGGTCACAAATATAAAAGGCGTATGTTAGCTGTGATACAGTTTGTTGCGGTAAGTTTCTATTAATGGAATTTTAATTTAGCTATGAGAATTAGGCAGATAGGGAAATAACTAAATAGGAGAAGGGTGAAGATATAATCATTGTTAAAAAGGTTGAAAAGATCTAAGAAATTTTCACCAAAGTATAAATGTGATAGGTATATTTTCATTGTAGAGCCCAGAGGTTGAACCAGAGATTTCATTATTACTCCACATGTGTCAGGGCTGCCGTTCATATCTCACAGGAAATCAAATATCCAAGGTTGAGCAAGAGATCAAACTGTTAGAGGTTAAAGACAAAGATGATGCAATGTCCAGGTTATTGGGGATTGATAGCAGTATGAGAGATATGCAGGCACAAATAACAGACCAGTTAGATAAGGTGCTTCATACCATTACATTAATTTTACCTATATTATGAAGAATAGTTTTTTAAGGCACAGTTTTTAAAGAATTATGCCCCTTTTTTACCAATTGGATATTGTGTGCGAAGATTTCTACACATTTTTTATGGGGATTGTTTTAAAAAGGAATTCCTTTCCCTTCCATTAGGTATAGAGGAGAGAAGGAAAAGCCAGTTCAAATTTTTTATTTCCTCAATGAAATGCTATGTTGTAGGTATTTACTACAATCGACTTGACAAGACAATTTCAAAGAGTACCAACAATATAGGTTTTGTGCTATTTTTTTTTAAATATTTTGGTCTAAAATCTAAAATACTCACTCTATCTGTAGCTCTTCTTCTCACAAAAAGTAACTTGTAGCTGGTTTAAATTAGATATTTAAAATAGAGATTGGATCCAGCCGATTTCAACCAGAGGTAGTATTGTCAGCGCAGACTTAATAATTGTTACTGCCTATACATGTATAAATAATGCCACTTATTATAGTTTTGTGTATGAATGTATATAGGATTATAGGTTGTTTCAGTGTAAGATTGACTTATATATCTTTGAGTGAACAACAAAAGCTCTATTTTCACAAATCGTGGAGCCACAAGTTCTGCCAGGAGAGGGAATAAGAGTTTTTGTTGTTCATAAAATGAAATATTGATGGATCTTACTTGAAAAAGAAAACCAATACCATAATTATACTTCAAGAATTTATTGCAAAAATGAGATAAAAGGTGAAATTTTTAGGACAAATTGTCTAAAAGCGTGTCATTTTGCATGTGATTGCTATGCAAAAACATGATGACCTCACTTATTTGGCTTCGCTTAGAAAACATCAGATAGGTTGAAATAAACAAAAGTGGGGCATAAATTTTTGATGATTTACTGGTTAGGTGGTGATTCTTTCAAATGATAATCTACCTTAATTCTCAATAATCCATTGGTAAGTATTTAAGAAAAATCTGGTAATTTATTGCACCATCCTATCTTTCAGTATCAAGATACAGTTGAATGTCTTGAAGATGGGAGAAGGAACTCAGCTGCAGGCAGCAATACAAAAGTTCTAGCCAAAGCTCAGGTAATACAGGGTTTGACACTTAGGGGAGTCCGAGACTCCTTGTTTACCAGTTGGGACTCCTTCCATTTGGTTTAAACATATTTTATTTGCACAAATTAATACACTTTCAATACAGTTTACAATTACTAATTAATTCTATGCAAAAAGGATGAGAACGTAAGCAGAGCTTATATTGTTCTTCTCCTTTAACATATTTAAAAGATGTACGACATTTAAAGATTTTCATTAAGGGATTCACGAAGGGATTCTATAATTGTTCGATCCGCGAAGATTATACGAGGAAGAGGATTCGACAAGTTGAGGGACCAATTGACACAGGTATCTAGGACTTAATCCTTTGACCATTTTAAAATATAGGATAAGCCTATGTTTCCGCCTCCTTTCATGAAGAGATTCCCAACCTATCTCTGTATCCAGATTATCTATTGAAACTAATTTAGTGCAACCTGATACGATCCTGGACGCTTCTCTTTGTATTTTATCAAGTTGGTCTTTAAGGTGGTTTGGACAGTTGTCCCATACTACATCAGCGTATTCCATTAATGGACGTATAAATGAAAAATAAATTGTCTGTAGGGTTTTTCTATCCAAACACATTTTGAGGGTTCGCATAGTGTTCAATCTTTTCCAGGCCTTTTCAACTGTATTTTTGATAGGTACCATCATTAGCAATAAAAATTCCAAGATGTTTGTGGTTTTGTACTATTGGTATTTTCGTATTATCCATGTATAAGTCTGGATGAGCTGGTTTGTTATTTTTTTGACTAATTATTAGTGATTCTGATTTGAGAGGGTTGAATTTAACTATCCACGTTTTCGCCCAGTCATTTATTTTGTCAATATCAGATTGTAATTTTGCCCCGCAGGTATAAGGGTTTTCAATTTCTAATGATAAGCTAGTATCATCTGCGAATAATTTTACATTTGTATCTAAGTTGTCAACGATGTCGTTTATATATATCAAAAATAACATCGGACCTAGTGTTGATCCTTGCGGCACTCCAGCCTTTAATATGCATTTGTCAGATACGCTTCCATTTAAAACAACCCTTTGATATCGTTCTGATAAGTAGTCATTAAACCAATCAAAAAGTTTGCCATTTACTCCTGCGCGGTTTAATTTAAATAACAAGCCTCTGTGCCAAACTTTGTCGAAGGCTTTGCTAATGTAAAAAAATATCATGCGGAACTCATGACCTTTGTCTAAAGCTTGACAAATGCTATTATAAATAGAAACGGTTTGGTTCACAGTAGAATCTCCCGGTAAGAAACCTGATTGAAAGGGCGTGAAGAAAACGTTTTGTAGAAGATAAGAGAAAACATGGTTATAGATTATTTTTGACTCCAAGGGTCATATGAGAATATTTTGAAAAACAAATGCACAGAGCAGTGTCGTTTCTAACACTTGCCAAAACTATAGATCTTTTTACTACAAAAGTTGTCAAAGAAAATATTTGCTTGCATCCTGTAGTGTTTTGAGAAAAAAAAAACTTCTTTGGTAGAATATTGTGGAAAACAAGAAATTGCTTATAACAAGCAATTTCTTCTTTTCCACAATGTTCTCCTTTTACGAAAATTCGGATTCCTTACTTTGAGCTTGAGACCCTTGATTTCATGTGTTAGGAGTCCAATTGACTCCTTAATCTCAGGAGTTGGTGTCAACCCCTGTAATATCTAGCCAAATGTCAGGATTTGTAAAACAAGTTATCATTGTACAAAGGCTGCTTGGAAACTTTTGAAGCAAAACTGATATTTTAAAGAGAAAAACACTGTGCTCATCTCAAACCTTTTCAAAAAAAATAATTTCTTCTATTCTCATAAATCCACTAGATATCACATTGCTGTCATATTAATCACAAAGTAAGCTGTATATTTGACAGAATGTATGGTTACATGTGGTAGGTCACAGAAATCCTTGTTAATGATAACAAAGAAATTTTCTATGAACAAGTCCCTTACATGTGTTGATAATCACAAAAATTAGATCAATTTTTAGCTCCACTGGCCCAAAGGCCAGCGGGCTATTGTCATGGTGGGGTGTCCGGTGTCTGTCCGTCTGTCCGTAAACTTTTACCTTAAAAATCTTCTTCTTGGAAACTACTGGATGGAATTCAATCAAATTTCACAGGAATGTTCCTTTGGTGACCCTCTGTCAGATTCCTTCAAAGAATTTTAATCGGTTGAAAATCATGGCTGTAGTAGACGTGGCTGATTTCCATATGTGTTAATAGGTGGCTTTTCTCAGAAACTAATAGATGGATATAAACGAAACTTCGCATGAATTATCCTTGAGTGACCCTCTATCAGCCTAAAAAATTATTGTGATCTGATGCAAAATGTGTATTTTATGGGCGGAGGTCATTTCTCTACATGTTATTTAGTGGAAACTTTGAAAATCATTTTCTCAGAACCTAAGGAATGGATAACAACCAAAATTCATTTGAATGATTCTTTAGTGATCCTTTACAAGTCTGTAAATATATATTGTGATCAGATGAAAAATAAGTGTTTTATGGGCAGAGGTCATTTCTCTATATGTTATATAGTGAAGAATTTGAAAATCATTTCCTCAGAATCTAATCGATGGATATCAATCGATGGATATCAACCGAATTTCACTGGAATGATTCTTTAGTGGTCCTTAATCAGTCTGCAAAAAATTATTGTGATCAGTTTTAAAATATGTATTTTATTGTCAGAGGTCATTTCTTTTGATTTGTTATATGGTGTAATATTCAATATAGGGTAAAACATACTTTTTTCAAAGTTAAAACAGATGGTTTTCAACCAAATATCATAGGAATTTTATTTCTGTGAAGTTGTATCAGGCTCCAAAAAATATTTGAGTAGATGAATAATATGCTTTTTATTGGCAGAGGACATTTCAACATATAAAGTGAATATTTGATCACCCTTTTGGTATCACCTAAATAATGAGTTTTTTTAGACTCATTAACTGTAATAGGTGTAAAGATTGTAGGTTAGAAGGAACATCAGCTTTGTTTGAATCCAAATGTGTAGAAACATTAGGTGAAATAGGGAGCCTTAGATACCCCCTGAGAATTGATCAGTTTAGATGAAGGAAGGGTGACTGCACAAAGAGGACAAGTGTTGTAAAGTGGCCTACTGAGGTTCAGAGTGGGAAAGAAAGAGCTGAGTTGACTGCACTCTATGACGTTGGGCAGAATAAATATATTGGATTTGATATTTTACTTCTTATAATCAGTAGTTTGAATTTTGTTTTGATGACAAACAATTACATGTATTGTGAAGCAACACCCTTATAGTGGTGTTTAATGAAAAGCGGAAAGATCTACAATCAAAATTTTGTGGATTATAGTACCAGTATATTGTGCAGTAGCATTCTGTTAGTGTTGAAATTTTTATTTTTGGATTTAAAACAAATTTCACTGGAATGACCCTTGTTTTATACAGCCTTTTCATCCTCTAATAATCATTATCTGGATATTCAGGCCTGTGGAGCGAATCAGGCACTCAAGCGCCTCTAGTTATGAATTACTCAAAGTTATTCTACAAACTTGATGATGATATTTTATTCTATTTCCACCAAGCCATTAAATTTCCTGATCATTTCACCAGGAATAGCATAAAAAGTTATCATTTTTCGTTGAAATAGGTAAAAAGACATAAAGTCTGTTTCTCACCCCTCATAGTGTTCCCAAAATTTTAATTTAAGTGATGATAGTCAAACTGAAATAAATGTGTAAGCTTCATAATATCTTTCAAATCATAACTATATTTTCAAATACTTTTGTGGCATATCTATCCCTTAATTATTTTTTTAAATTTACCCACTAATACAAAAACAAAGTTGTTTTTGTCTCTTTATTTCTTTTCAAAAATATTGTTTCAAAATGCAAATAATATGGTCAAGGTCATTCATCAAAATCAAAATTGAAATAATTTTGCTGTTTCCAGGGCATTTTTTGTTTCAAAACACATCCTTTTGGGCTTAGATATTTTATCCCATGTCCAGCTTCTGACTGCCAAGCATTAATTTTGGTACATTAATATTTACAAATTAGTCTTGTAAATTATGGCTTTCATGTTTTACAAATTTCAATTCCTTCAATAACACGTGATTTGAAAATTTGTTTTAAAAAGTATATTTTTACCACTTGTAGGAAGATTTATCCGATAATTTTGCATCCCTTGTTATGAAGATACAACATTTGAAGAAGATACAACCAATGGCTGAAACTGAAACTCAACAAAAATTGTTAAAGAATTATATTAAGGTGAGTTATTATCTCCCTATATTAGTTCTATTTTACCTCTAATGAGTGGTAAACATAACACTTCTCCTGTCATTCATTGCATATTTCTTCTGTTCAAAATGCTTGGGCAGATCATATAGACTAAGGCCAGCCTGCACATATATACAGTCTGATCGTAGCCTTCATTGCCTTCTTTCGATTTCAAGGGGTCAGTGCAGCACTATTTTAAGTGCATATATATTTATAGGCACTGATGATAGTGTTGTGCTAACCCCTCGATTTAATTATTGTGGGAAAATCTTGAGCCTTACTGGTTGAAACATCTATAAATTCTTGATTTTTTTCAAACAAATTTTATATTCAACAGGTTAAGGGTTAACAAAAACTTTTTGATGATAACCCAATAGTTTTGTATAGCTTAAATGATCTTGCGTATGAGCCTGTGTGTGACATTTCCAACAATCTTACAATACAATTCTTTCCCATCAGGAGATTTTCCATTTAAACAAATTTTAAGATAAATTTTAGGTCAAGGTCACAGCTCAAGGTCAATGTCAAGTGTTGGCTTGACACCAGTTTTAATGGGACAACCACCTAGATTTCGAAATGCACATATGATAGTATTGGACAATCGGTTTCAAATCACCATCATTGATTAGTTTTTAGCTAAAAGAGTAAATCAACTAATGGTCAATTGTACAATTGTTTTCTTAGAAATTGATGATACAGCACTCCCAGTATCATCCTTTGAAGAATAGAATGTGAAAGTTTAGTAACAAATAATGACCTAAAGACTCTTTCTGCTGATTTTTCTACTAACTTCATGGATCAGCATGAAATAGTTGTAACTGCCTATAAATTTATAGGCAGTTACAACTGTTTCACGCTGAGCCATCAAACTGATGTCGGTTTTGAAAACAATATATAATGGCTTTCTTTTATGCGTTAGGAACTGATTAATTGATTATGAAATTTCTTAGTCAACTATCACAATCAAAAGCCCAAATCAACTGATTATCGATTATAATCGATTAGTCTGCCCATCACTAACATATGACAAAAGAAACAATCAGTTATTCAAAACTAGAATTAAACTTTTCAATATGTTTTTCAGGGCAAAAGTGATTTTTATTTTGACAATATCTTCACATTCCGACATTTAAAGAAGAAGCTGTCGGATTCAGCCCCATCACAAGTTCTAGAGACCATACAGAAAATTGTGGATAAACATGTAAGTTCTTCAAACCTTTATTACCATGGCTCAGCACAAAACAGTTGTAACTGCTTATATGTTTATAGGCAGTTACAACTGTTATGTGCCGAGCCATTGATATGACATGTAAGGCAAAAGCATGTAAGTTCTTCAAAACAGACTTTATTTGTTTAAAGTATCTACCTTTGTCAGACTGCACAGTTTATACAGGCTGACTAGGATTGAAAATTTAAGTACTTTACTGATAATCTGAATCTAGAACGAAAGTTCTACCTTCCTGTTAAAAAAATTTTGAAATGTGGCTCCCTGTTGATTTCAATACTTGGCAAATGTATGTGCACAGAAATAAAATCAACAATTATTGTCTGACAAATCAAATCTATGAAGTAGCCATTGATTATCTGATCATAGGCTGTGTTATTACCAATCTTAACTCTTCTCCTGCTGCTCTCAGGCTCCCTTCTTTCTTCTTTACTTTTGTGGAAAATAGACATGAGTTATACTAATTTATTTTAGTTAGTTTTCGAGGAAAGCTTTAACTTATAGAGTCGATATTTTTACGTTGCTGAGAGAGAAAGGCAGTGGTTCAACCCACATTTACCTAATTCTATAGCTGGGTGAACTTGAGCTGGCTATAAAGTGTTTTGCCCATAAACACACCCTGGCAATGGTGGGGCTGGAACCACGGACCTCCAGGTCATGGTTGAGTGCTCTTACCATTAGGCTACAAAGGGAGTCAAATAGACATTGAGACAGACTTGTTGGAATTTTATTTGAAACTTAATTTGAATTTAAATTCACAAGGATGCGTGTTTAATTATACTTTTCAGGCAATTGTGAGTGCACAGATCTATGTTCGCCAGTTAGTGTTTGAGTCATTACATCTATGTAGTAGCCATTCCTTATCAAACGTCATTCCAAGTTCACTGCATAATCTGGACTCTGTAAGTAAACCTTTTAACCCTCCTAACACTATTTATGACATTTACCTACTGTGCACTAACTCAGCAGATATTATAGACCAAGATCAGCCTGCAAAGATGTAAAGTCTGACCTTAGCCTTCACTGCAAGCTTTCTACTAAATTATTGTTGGAAAAATAAGCTGAAATATTCTAAAAAATGGCATTTCTTGTGGTTTCATTTTCAAGCCCTTTTAGTTCCAAGATTGAAAAACTTATTATGCTAAATAGGCACCTTGGAAAAACTAATTCATAATCTTAGTACTGAAAGCACTGAATGCAATTGTGAGGCATTATCTAATTTTGAAATTCATTTTTAGCTCGGATGTTTTGGGAGAAGACCCGAGGTATGGCTATAGCATTATGTATCTTCTTCGTTGTTGTGTGATATCTCTGATATTTTAGTGATATCCCTGGTTCAACTGGATGCATTCACTTGAAACTTGGTACACATGTTCACTATAAAAAATTTAAGCTAATTTATCGAGGGGGATAACTGTAGATGCGTTTTTCAACTTAAATTTTTATTTACTAACCAGCATCCAACAACCTAGCGAAAAAAAGTGGCATAGATTTAGATCAGTCTAATTTTTGTCTATACCTTCTAACAAAGCAGAGTTATTCCAGATCAGCATTAAATGAGTAAACATAAAGTATATTAGTGACCTGAGACCTTTGATTTTAGATTTCTGGTTTAAACTGTGTTCGGGGGTATATAGGAGTCAGTTTGTTGGTAGGTCTGTCTGTAGCGTTTTCGTGTCCGCTCAATTTCTCAACAACTAATGGGCGGATTTCAATGAAACTTTACACATGTGATCAGTATCAGGCAGATACTTGTAGGGGGGTATTAGTCCGCTTTGCTACAGTCTAGTTTACCTTGATCTCAGCTGCTATTTTTCAAAAAGGACATTTCATTAACCAGTACAAAAGGTAAAGAGATTTGTGAGGCTTTAGTTAAATTTTGGCTTTGCTGTTTTTGAAAAAAAATCCCAGGTATATCATTGTCGTCACAATTTCATCATTGGCGTTGTTGTTGGTGTTGATGTTGGTCCTGGTGTGACAAAATGTAACTGGGGTCTTATTGCTGTTTTCATTGAAGCTATAAGATTGAAAGTGGCATTTGTGTTTACCACCAAAGGATCTTCACAGATTATTAAAGGGGATATCTAGAAGCATTTTTAGCTCCACTGGCTGAAGGCCATTGAGCTATTGTCATGGCAGGGTGTCCATCGTACGTCCATTCGTCCGTCCATGCATAAACTTTTTCTTAAAACATATCCTCGGTAACCATTGGGTTGATTTTAATGAAACATTGCATTGATGTTCCTTGTGTGACCCTTTACCTAAATGGTTCAAGAAATTTTTTATTGTCCTTCAGATGTGGGCGTGGCAGGATGGGGGATTTTTTCACCTTAAAATCTTAAAAAATCTTTTCCTTCCTAACCATTGGGCTGATTGCAATGAAACTTGGCATGGATGTTCTTTGGGTAACCCATTACTTAAATTACTAAAAAAAAATGATTGACCCCCAAAATAAGAGCTTGGCAGAGAGGGGCATTTTTTCATGTTAAAATCTTTGAAAATCTAAACCATTTGGTTGATTTCAATTAAACTTGGCATGGATCTTCCCTTTACTTGAATTGGTAAAAATAATTTGATTGACCCCCAAATATTGGTGTGGCAGGATAGGGCATTTTTTAACATTAAAATCATTAAAAATATTCTCTTCCCACTCTGTTGGGCTTATTTCAATTGATTTTGGCATGGATGTTACTTTTGTGAACCTTTACTCAAATTATAGAAAAATTATTGAGCCCTGAATAAGGGTGTGGAAGGGTGGGGCTTATTTTTCACTTTAAAATTATTCTCCTCCTAAATCCTTGGCTGATTTCAACAAAACTTGGAATGGATGTTACTTTTGTGACCCTTTACTAAGATTGTTCAAGAAATTTTTATTGACCCCAAATATGGGTGTGGTAGGGCAATTTTTGTTTTCACTTTTACACCTTTAAAGATCTTCTCACAAACCATTGGGCGGTTTTCAATGAAACTTGGCATAAATATTGTTTAGGTGTACCTGTAATTTGAATGTTGATGGGCCTTTAAATGTGGATGTGGCAGGACATGGCCAATTTTTACTTTGAAAAAAAAAATCTCCTCCCAATCAATTGGACTTATTTCATTTAATCATGGTATAAATGTTCTTTATTTAAATTGTTCCTTGAAATGTGTTAAGAATGGTCCACATTACATAAGATGTTGGTTACATAAGATGGGTAAAGGGTATGCAGGTTAATGGTGATTTAGTATATTAGTACACCCTTGGCCAGACCCAGTAAATCATTTAAGAATTGTTCTATAAAGACTTCAAAGTGTTTTTCAGTCAAAGTAAGATTTGTTTAATGAAAGTCTGGCAATAAAAAAACCTGTCCAGCGATACAGTCCCTCTTGGGCCTCTTCTTATAAGAATTATGCCCTTTTTAGCTCACCTGAGCACAACCTGCTCCAGGAGAGCTAATAGAATCACCCTGTATCCATCGTGAGTCGTACGTCGTCCGTCTTAAACAATTTAGAAAAACTTCTTCTTCTCCTGAACCACTGGACTGATTTGGATGAAACTTTACCAGGGCGTAGCAGGGCGGGGCTTATTTTGAGCCAGAAATCTTTGAACCACATCTCCTCATAAACCACTGGGCCGATTTCAATGAAACTTTACCAGAATGTTTCTTGGGTGACCTTTTTCAAAATTTGTTCATGAAATTTTGATTGGCCAATAAATATTGGCGTTGCAGGGCGGGGCTTGTTTTGAGCCCCGAATTCTTTGAATGACATCTCCTCCTGAACCACTGGGCAGATTTCAATGAAACTTTACCAGAATGTTCCTTGGGTGACCCTTTTCAAAAATTTTTAGTGAAATTTTGATTGGTTCATAGATATAGGTGTGGCAGGGAGGGGCTTAATTTAAGTCTCCTCAGTAATGAATTGGTGGGCAGCATATATATTCTCGCTTAAAAAACTTGGAAGTTAATCTCCTCTTCAACAATTAGGCAAATCTGAATGAAAGTTTGCCAGAAAGTTACTTGGATGAGTTCCATTGGACCAATTAATTTCAGGTGAGCGGTTTAGGGACATTCTGGCCCTCTTGCTTAAACAATATGCATGCTTCTATTTGATTATTGACATCACGTCCTTTACTTTGCTGTTAGAATGTGTTTGTTCATTATTTCAGACTATAGAAGAAGAAACACAAGCATGCTTGAAGGCAGATCATGAGGATTATAATGAGCATGCACAGAAATTAGAAATGATCATCAAGTCACAACTTAAGGTAAGGTTCTCGTTTTCATTTACTCAGTGTAAGAAGCAGGGACAATACTGAAGAATATAAAATAAGGTACCTAACTCATAGAATTATTAAGCTCAATTAGTTCAATAATCATCTATGGCTCAGCACACAATAGTTTAAGTTACCTATATGTTTATAGGCAGTTATAACCCTTTTAGGCTGAGCCATCAAATTGTATGATTTGATATCAAATTATTTGGTCTAGTGGTACAAAGTTTGTGTAAAATGCCTTTACTTTAGTGCAGCAAGGTTGATAGTGCTTATATAAGGGCACAGGTCTTTTACCCATACAATGTATAGATGCAGTGCCTAAGATGCCATAGATAGTTTTGACTTAGTTACACTCTGTACATGCTCACAGAAGTTTTCATATTTTGTTGTGATTTTTTTCTGTATTTGAAATCATTATTATTATCATTCCACCCTGCTTTCTGCCATAATTTTCAGGACCACAGGTTAGTGCGGGTATCCAAACGTCAACTGAGTCAGAATGGTCCTGTACATGTAGCAGAAATACTCTTACGCAGGACTGGGGAAGTTTTGGAACAAGTCCATGTCCAACTGTGTATAAAGTCTATTAATCGGAGTTTTCAGGGTACAAAAAGGGCACTTAAAGAAGCTAAACAACATATCGAAATAATGGATGTGAAAGAAATAGTGAAAAAAAAGTGACTCTTGTAGTCGCCAAATATTGATGAATTCAGTCTAAAGCATTCTCCACCATGTATTATTTTGGTTCTAAATCTGTACCCTTGTGCAAATGTTATTTCAATAATCCAGCCACGAAGTATACAAAAGATTTGCGCTCATTTAAAAAATTGTATACAGATTTGCATGTAAATACACATGTAAATAAGTGCCGCCACCATAGCGCAGTTTGTTAGGCATAAGACTTCTAATCTGGAAGTCGTTGGTTCAATCTCCGGTGGCGGCAAATATCCTTTCCGACGTTTGTCTCTCACCAATGGGTAGATAATCGTAAACCTATGTGAGATAGCAGTCGGAGGCTAGGAAAGGGTGTATAGGTAGTACAGGTGTAAGAAATACCAGGAATCCATTGTTAGGTGCTCCGGCCGCCGCAATATAACTGCAAAATTATTGAAAGCGGCAAAAAACCCATTCAAACAAACACCTGTAAATCAGTGCTATTGCTTAACCCTTTCCTGTTTTACAATATTTTGGACCTGTCCAAATTCAAAGGTTTTGCAGACGAAAATCTAAAGTGGATTTAATTTGAAAGATAACCATTCAGTAGGGTAGAAAATAGTGTGGAAAAAGAAGAAATTGCTTGTCAGAAGCAATTTCTTCTTTTTTCACAATGTTTTCTCAATCATAAAATCACAGGCACGTAAAAAGCAGGGATTAAACAGCAAAGGGTTAAACATTACAATAACATTTTCATCCTGGAAGCAGGGCTGGTTAAAGTTGATTACATCAAGAAAGTGACAAGGTGGTTAAGTTTTTAAATGATTTTGGAATGAAATTATATGAATGGGAAGAGAGAGTTTTAAATGTCTCCCGTTAAAAAAATGTACCTACTTTTCTGTTTTCTTACTTTTTTAAAAGTTAATCATACGCTTTAACATCAACGTCAGCAAATAAAATTTTGGAATTGTTTGATCTATTTGAATGAAATGTTTATTGTTGTAAATGATTTCAAATTATTTTGAAACTTATCAGAGTGTTTCTGACTGTTTTGAGTGACTGTTTTGAATGAATGGAGTGCTGTGTGAGTTATTTCAAATGGGTTTGATCAAGATGAATGCCTAATGTAGACGGGTTGAGTATAAGGGGTGTTTGTACTACTTTGCCGTACAAGCTAGCTTTTATAGCGGCGTGGTAGAGCACTGGCTTTGCGATGAAGTGGTCCCAGGTTTATTCCTGACGGAGTCAAATATTTAATTGCGGGTTACACTAACTGTATAAGAATAGCAAAAGTCATTTGGAAATTGGTGAAAACAACACCTTTCATTTGAATTTGCTTGAGCAACCACCTCTATTGACCCTGCCAAATCTGATTTTATTTTAAACAATTGCCAATTTTTGAGACATTTCCATCAGTATGACTCTAGCTTTTCCCAAGCTAATTACTAAGAAAGCACGCAGTGAAGGCTAAGACAAGACTGCATATTTGTAAAGGCTGATCTTTGTCTATTATGACTGTCAAAGCTTGAATACACTAGAAATATATAGTGAGTAGCTTAGGATGGTTAAAACAAAAGCTTTAATTCATCAATCGTTATCAACAGTTAATGAATTACAAGCGGGGAAAATGGGAAACAGAGACACTTTTTGTTTTTAGCTCACCTGAACACAACATGCTCAAGGTGAGCCTTTTTGGTCACCTTTTGTCCGTCGTGCATTTCCTGTCAGTCGTCAGAAATTGTCAACAATTCTTTAAAGATCTTCTCCTCAGTAACCAATGGGCAGATTTCAACCAAACTTAGCAGGAAATGTTCCTTGGTTGACCCTCCTCAAAACTTATTCTAGGATTTTAGATTGACCCCAAAATATGGGTGTGGCAGGTTTGGACTTATTTTGAGACCGAAATTTTTAAACATCTCCTTAGTAATTAAGGGGTGGATTTCAATCAAACTAGGCAGAAATGTTCCATTGGTGACCTTTCTCAAAACTTGTTTGTGGAATTATGATTGACCCAAAAAATTAGCATGTCACTTGGCGGGCTTATTTGGAGTCTGAAATCTTTAAACATCTTCTCCTCACTAATCAATGTGCAGTTTCAGCTAAACTTGGCAGAAATGTTCCTTGGGTAACCCTTCTCAACTCTTGTTCATGAATTTTTTATTGATCCCAAAATATAAGGGTGGCAGGATGGGGCTTATTTAGAGCCCATAATCTTTAACTTCTTCTCCTTGGTAACAGATGGGCAGTATGCAACCAAACATTGCAGAAATTTTCAATGGATGACCTTTCTCAAAACTTGTTTGTGGATTTTTTATTGCCCCTTAAAATATTGGCGTGGCAGGATGGGCTTATTTTGAGCCCGAAATCTTTAAACATATTCTCCTCAGTAACCAATGGGTGGATAAAAACCAAACTAGGCAGAAATGTTCCTTGGGGTGACCTTTCTCAAAACATTTTCATGGAATTTTCATTGACCCCCAAATATAGGTGTGGCGGGGGGGGGGGGGGGGGCGGGGGAAGTTATCATTGTTGCAATCGTATAGAATAACATCTCAGCAACTAGGCAAATGTGAATGAAACATTGCCATAAAATTACTTTCGTGAGATCCTCTGGACCAATAAGATTCAGCTGCTGAGAGGTTAAGGGCCATTCTGTCTGTCCATCCATAAATAATTTATTTAAACATGGTCTCCTCCTAAACCACTGAGGCAATCAAGCTGAAACCTGACAGGCATGTTCCTTGGGTGGAGCTTTTACTGAATTTGTTAAGAGAATCTAATTCCATCACAAACTCAGATTGCCATGTTATTCAAAAGGCTGAAAGATTACAATGTTGTTTTAAATGCTGAAAATTAAGAAAATCTAAGAAAAAAATCTCTTCCTAAAACACTGGGCCTTTCAAACTGACACTGATTTGAGGCTTTGATTAAATTGAATACTGCATGAAGGATTTAAAAAATACATGAGCAAAGCGAGATATACAGGTACCTACAGTTAACAACATCGTGAAAGAAACAAGATGAATGATTTTAGAATGATTTTGGAACGAGGTTGAATGAATGTGTGGAGCGACTTTTGAGTGACTTTAATGGGAGGTAAACCAGTATTGCAAATTTTATTCAGGGTGAACAAAATTAGCAATATTGATTACCTCCCTTTAATAAAATATGCATAAAAGTTCTGTAAATTACTTCCTATTTTTTCAAGAACCTATCAGACGCTAACAATTTCAATTATGGCAGTGAAATCACGATTTTTTCCCATTTGTTTTATTTTGAATGTAGCTGTTGGTTGTATACTTTTTAGTCATTTGGAGCGTTTTTGATCGATTTGAATGAATGTTTGGAATGAATGAGTGGAGCGATGAATGAGTGATTTATAATGGTCTTGATTGAGTTAAATGTCAATTTCACGATGTTATTAACTGTTTATACAGAATATGATGCCAAAGAAAAATGAAACACATATTTGTTAGATTTGGAGCTCAATCATCAACATATTTTTAGCTCATCTGAGCACAAACTACTCAAGTTGAGCTATTTTGATCATCCATTGTCTGTCATCCTTTGTGGTCATTTGTCCACAATTTCTTTAAACATCTTCTATGAAACTGGTTGGCCAATCTGGATGAAACTTGGAAGGGATGTCCCTGGGGTCAAGCTCTACTTATTTTACATGAAAACAAGTGGGAATCTTCAAAAATTTATTTGTCCCTCACCAATGGATTGATAATGGGTTAGTAATCCTAGATCTATGCGAGATAGCAACTGGGTGCAAGGAAAGCATGAAATGGTTGTATTTGTGAGAGAAATACCAGGGATCCATTATAGGTTGCTCCAACCGCCGTTTTGAAACATTTAACATTTCATTAGGAAACCTTGGTCAGCATTGTGAAAGATCGTTGGTTCCAAAATATTGCGGAACTATTACGGCTCCACTACTTTAAGGCCAGTCGATCACAGGGCCTTATCAAGAATTTCTTGATGTCGGCCCGATTATCTTAGTCGGTAAAGCACTTGACTTCGAAACAAATGAAGCTCGATATCGTCTGTTCGATGCCCGTGCTGCCACAATTGCAAACTAATAGTCCTTCCGGGCAAGACGTTTAACCAAGGCCTCGTGAACTACGGTGCAGCCTTGACAGTCATGCAAGTCTAAGAATACACGTTGGATGTACAGTAAACTTGCGTTAAGCGACCACTAAAGGGACCACTTAAATGCGGTCGCTTGTTGAAATGGTCGATTAATATAATAATTTTGGAAAATAAGACGTGTTATTTGATAGCATACAAAGATCGTCACATAATTCTTACTGAACCCTATGATGCTCGAACTCATAAGAATCGTCTCATTGAGGCGATTCTAATGGGTTCTAACGTCATACAAATTCAATGATGTCGCCCTTTTCAGAGATACCGCTAATCACGAGTATGGACATTTTATGGTGGTCGCTTAATAAGAGTGTTCGCTATAGAGAGGTGGTTGCTGGAGCAGTATCGACTGTATATGGTAAATTTGAATATGTTCCTCTACAGAGTGCACAAGACATGTCAAACTGTGCGATTTCACATCGACAAAATTAACTTTCGACAAAATGCTCATTTATCTTATAAGCTTTAGACGGAAGCACGCGCCCTTATAATTTTAGGGCACAAAAGCTCAGGGGCCAGTTTCACCAAAAATTTAAGACGCATTTTTGTCTTACCGATGACTTTCTACATATTTAGGACAAGAACCAGGTATCGCCAATCTATCAATACCTATTTAGAGTGATTGTTCTTTTTACTGTTTCGAAATTCATCAGTAAGACAAAAATCTGGCTTAAATGTTTTGATGAAACAGGCCCCTGATGTTTGAATTCATTACTCTAGTTTTGGTAAACCGCTAAATTTGATAGCGCAATATTTTATTAAACTATTTAATTCCCGAAATAATAAAACAGGTCGCCAACAAAGAAGAACAGTCATATGGTATTGAAAGAAAATGGTATTTTATGACGAAGGTCTCTCGCCTGAAAACACAAGAAAAAGTGTAGTTCATAAAATGGTATTAAAAGATGATGGGTCATGAAATTCGGGATTTATGAAATGGGTCATATTTACCCTGAATTACCCGCCCGCTACACACGATTTCATTTCCGATGGCAGTCGAAATTGCCGATATGCTTTCCATGATAAACTGAGTAAATAAAATTACTAACGTATGTTCGGTTTGTTTTTGCACCGTCAAAGCCTGACGGGCGTATTGCCGAGTTCATATTTAAGTGGGAGATTTATTCATAAGCATTTAACAGAGATCGACACTTAATTCTGGGAGTAAGGAAACTAACGTTTATGAACTCCAAACTTCTGAAGGAGTCCAAGCTTAAAGTAACTTCACCGGAATTTCAACTTGTCATCGTGGGAGAATATTGTGGAAAATAATAAATTGCCTGTAGCAAGCAATATCTTCTTTTCAACAAGTTTCTCCTTCCAAAATAAGCTGGGTTTCTTTCAATTTACTACAAGATTAAAGCAAGTGTTTTCAAGCTGCAGTTTCGATGTTATGATCATTCATTTACGACATTTTTAGAAATAGAATTTATTTCTATTACGCTCTTGCGTAATTTGCATAAAAGCATATGCCAATGTTCCTTTCTTGCAAAATGAAGGAGTCCCAATTTATAAACAAGGGGTCCTGGTCCCCGGACTCCCCTAAGTGTCGAACCCTGTTTAAGGTCCCAGTACAAAAAAAGCCGTTAGTTTCTGTACAGGCATCTTTCTTTTGGTACTAGTGCATCGATTATTGATCGTACAATTATATTTTTGATTTCGCATGTTCAATTAATCGCAAATATTTGGGAATATAAATATCTCGCTTATAAACCCGATTTTAGTATTTAGGTACAAGGGTAATTCCTCGTTCGGGAAATCTACAAATTACAAAACAGTTTACACCAGGTAGGCTCCCCTATCCACCGTCGTCTGCCGCGACCCACATTGAAAGTTTTTGACAACTTCAACAAACTATAAGTATTTATGATTATTGATTTTTAATCGATCTATTTTTAACTGTCCAGAAAATTTTCTTAAGTGATTGACGTATTGTGCGCTACCATTGCTCCGGGCACATTCAAATTTTACTACGAATCGAGGAAATATGTGTCTTTATGTAAATACAAACAGAACTGAATTGGATTTCGAAGGACTAAGGTATGTTTAATCTCTTTAATTCATATGGATAATACATCGTTAGTAATATGCGAAAACCTCGTAACTACAGCTTATGATAAGCTGTAGTTACGAGGTTTTAGTCGCCCAACGCTGACAAACTATATAGGAGGTTTTAATACAAGTTTGTCGCATTTTGTTATTTTCTTGTTTTGATTCATACATAAACAAAAGCTAGATAAAGATGTGACAAACTAAAGCGCGGATTTAGATATTCTTTTAAAAAGAAAAGGGGTGGGTATATAGAACAAAAACAACAACAAAAATAACAACAACAACGTGTTTTGTCAAAAATATAGCATACGAAAACGGACACAAGGAAAGTCCATGTTACAATATTTAAAGAAATGATTTGTTCATGCAGAGGTAAAACACACCACGTTTAGCTTGAGATTAAGAATTTCCTAGGATGAAACCCAACTCCTTGACGCTCACGTCATATTTCCGCACTAGACGGCCATTCAAGGCGCTACATTCAGAAGTGATAAAATTGAAATTCTCAAATGGTCTTGAATTTTCATTTAACAAATATTTTTTACGTTTATTGTTTGGAGTTGCTTATGATTTAAAAAAGTAAAACGTATTTTTATCCGTAATTTTGGTCATATCGGGTCTGCCAGAACATATAACGTAAAATGCGTATACTATTTTGAAACGTGTGCAAACATTTTCAGATCTTCTATGTAGGACTGGTGTAAGAAGGAAGCTATAAATAGGTACGAAAAAATAATATTTCAGGAATGATTTGATGTTGCATGTGTCACTTTCCTTCGAAGAATGGTTTCAGCTATTCAAAGATAAGGGTCTACGAACTTTGCTACTTATTGAGCGTTTCATGATTATAACAATAGGTCTTGCACAGCTGCTGACCTTTCTACTTAAAGATTAAATTTGTTCGATCAGAATAGAATACACGGTTGGACAATAAAACGAGGTTTTGATTGCCAATCGACGAACTGTTTATTTTTGTGTTCAATGCTGCCTAAAATCGTACAAAAATCGAGTTTCGATAGATATACAAGATTGAGAGAGAGGTCAAATTTCAATTTTGTATATAATATACAGCTGGCAACATTGTGAAAATTTGCATTCATCTCAATCAAAACCATTCCAACCAACTCGCTAAGCGCTCCATCCATTCATTCCAAACACTCAAACCATTTAAAAATTCTCCAAACTTACTGAAAAAAAATAGTATCAACTTCATTCAAAATAAGTAAAGAAAAAAAAAAATCGCGATTTTACTGACATAATTGAAACTCTAAGCGTCTTATAGGTTCTTGAAGAAGTGGGAAGCTTTTCATTTGATCACTCATTCAAGCTTATTCATCTATATAAATTTTGCCTAGTTGTAACCGTTGAGGGTCGTAGCGTAAATTTAAGACGACAACTCAATTTTGTTAGGTCCGTGGAGTTGGCAGCCTAGTAGCCTAGCAGAGTGAAGTTAGCAGCCTAGCAGACTGAATTTTTTTTAATCAAAATTATTGATATCCATCACTAGTATTAAACACTAGAAGTCAATTCAAACCGTTAACACTAAAATTCTAGTGAATGTAGATTTGTTCCGGATATCTCACGTTATTCAACTTTTCCGGCCAAAATATCCCGAAAATTGCCCGCAACATATCAATCTCGCCCAAACAAATATGAGAACTTTAATCTTTTGATAAAAAAACGATAGTGGTCATTTGAGTATGCTACGCCGCTAGACTGCTGGAAATGTGAAGTTGGCAGTCTGGCAGCCTAGCAGCCTAGCAGAGTGAAGTTAGCAGCCTAGCAGACTGAATTTTTTTATCAAAATTATTGATATCTATCACTAGTATTAAACACTAGAAGTCACTTCAAACCGTAAACACTTAAATTCTAGTGAATGTAGATTTGTTCCGGATATCTCACGTTATTCAACTTTTCCGACCAAAATGTCCCGAAAATTGCCCGCAACATATCAATCTCGCCCTTACAAATATGAGAACTTTAATCTTTTGAAAATAGTGGTCATTTAAGTATGCTACGCCGCTAGACTGCTGGAAATGTGAAGTTGGCAGTCTGGCAGCCTAGCAGCCTAGCAGAGTGAAGTTAGCAGCCTAGCAGACTGAATTTTTTTAATCAAAATTATTGATATCTATCACTAGTATTAAACACTAGAAGGCAATTCAAACCGTTAACACTAAAATTCTAGTGAATGTAGATTTGTTCCGGATAGCTCACGTTATTCAACTTTTCCGGCCAAAATATCCCGAAAATTGCCCGCAACATATCAATCTTGCCCTAACAAATATGAGAACTTTAATCTTTTGATAAAAAAACGATAGTGGTCATTTTAGTATGCTACGCTGCTAGACTGCTGGAAATGTGAAGTTGGCAGTCTGGTAGCCTAGCAGCCTAGCAGAGTGAAGTTGGCAGCCTAGCAGCCTAGCAGCCTAGCAGCCTAGCAGATTGAATTTTTTTTTATCAAAATTATTGATATCTATCACTAGTATTAAACACTAGAAGTCAATTCAAACCGTAAACACTAGAATTCTAGTGAATGTAGATTTGTTCCGGATATCTCACGTTATTCAACTTTTCCGGCCAAAATATCCCGAAAATTGCCCGCAACATATCAATCTCGCCCTAACAAATATGAGAACTTTAATCTTTTGAAAAAAAAAACGATAGTGGTCATTTTAGGATGCTACGCTGCTAGACTGCTGGAAATGTGAAGTTGGCAGTCTGGCAGCCTAGCAACCTAGCAGAGTGAAGTTAGCAGCCTAGCAGCCTAGCAGACTGAATCTTTTTCTATCAAATTTATTGATATCTAACAGTAGTATTAAACACTAGAAGTCATTTCAAACCGTAAACACTAGAGTAATCCAGTATAGAGAAAAACAAATTTTCTCAAAGTTTAAACAGATGGATTCAACCAAATATCATAGGAATTTTATTTCTGCAAATTTGTACCACTGCTTAAAATATTTTGATAAGGTGAACATCATGTATTTTATTGGCAGAGAACATTTAACATAAAAAGTGAATATTTGGTCACCCTTCGGGTGTCACATAAATGATGATTTTTTCAAGACTTAAAAAAATTAAGAAGTGTAAAGATTATAGATTAGAAGTATCAAAACCTTTGTTGAAATCGAAATGTAAGGAAACATTAGTTGAAATAGGTAGCCTGAGATTACCCCCTGAGAAGTGCTCAGTTTAGTTGAACGAAGGGTGACTGCACAAAGAGGACAATTGGTGTAAAACATGATCTGTTCTACTGAGGTTCAAATATGGGTATATAGAGTTGAGTTGACTGCAATCTAAGGAATTTGGCAGAATAAAACAAATATATTGGATTGAATATTTAATTTTTTATCATTAGTAAGAAATTTGTTTATGACAAAAAATTATTGTGAAGTAAAATTTTTCTAATAGTGTTTAATGAAAGGCGGACAGATGAGATCATTCAAAATTTTGCAAAGCATCAGTATTTTTTGCAGTAAAATTCTGTTAGTGATAAAATTTTTATATTTGGATTTCAACCAAATTTCACTGGAATGATTCTTGCTTGACCCATTATCAGACTTCACAAAATTATTGTGATTGGATGATAATTAGGGTTTTATCAGGCAGAGGTCAATTTTCAACATATCATTCATTGATCATGATTTTTCTAAAACAGCCTTATCATCCTTTAATAATCATTATCAGGATATTCAGGCCTGTGGAGCGAATCAGGCGCTCAAGCGCCTCTAGTTGGTATTTTATTCATTAAACCGACAGTTTATATGTCTGATTCAGCCGCCGTCATAACGCAGTTGGTAGCGCGTCGGACTGTCAATCTAGAGGTCCCGGGTTCGATCCCCGACGGCGGCACTCATTCTTTCCGACTATTTGTCTCTCACCAATGGGTCGATAATCGTAGACCTATGTGAGATAGCAGCTGGAGGCTAGAAAAGGATGTGGTGGTTGTACTGGTGAGAGAAATACCAGGAAACCATTGTTAGGTGCTCCAGCCGCCGCGATGTAACTGAAAAAATGTTGAAAGCGGCGTTAAACTCCATTCAATCAATCAATCATTATATGTCTGATTCAAAGAACGTGTCATAAAATGTTTAAATGACAGTTGACCCATCACAGTATTAGGTACCATGTAAAATTTTCGCAACATATCACCGATCCTTATTCCATCTGTGCAGTTTGGTATTATTTTCTGACTCTACAATAATTCAACAAGATTAGCCTTACTTTATTATCATTTTTTAAATGTAACATTTTTGTACCACTGTCGGTAATAGTCTGTTTCTCAAAATAGATTTTAAGGAGTTATCGCATGGTACCTTTTTGGGTTTTCATTATTCTTGTTATTTTGTTAAGTGATAAATTGTTGATGAGAATGTTTTGTTGTTTGTACGGTTTTGAAAAATAAATAGCAAGAGGCTGCGATATTTATCAAACATATGACACCAGACACGCGTACATGCCAGTTCACATTCAACGATGCATGGTGCAAACAGAATAAAGTGAAATAGAATATTTTGATTTGTCTTCAGTATGTTTACGTCCCGAAAATATTAATAAAGATAACATGGTTCACCACAGAAAAATAAAAATGCCTTTTTCAATCTATTTCGTTGTTATATTACTCTCAATTTAGTTGCTATTATCAAGATATTAATAATTAAGTTGAGAAACAGATCTACCTTCACTAGAATTTCAGTGATAACGGTTTGAAGTGACTTCTAGTGTTTAATACTAGTGTTATATATCAATAATTTTGATAAAAAAAAAATCAATCTGCAAGGCTTCTAAGCTGCTAGGCTGCCAACTTCACTCTGCTAGGCTGCTAGGCTGCCAGACTGCCAACTTCACATTTCGAGCAGTCTAGCAGCGTAGCATACTAAAATGACCACTATCGTTTTTTTTTTATCAAAAGATTATAGTTGTCATATTTGTTAGGGCGAGATTGATATGTTGCGGGCAATTTTTGGGACATTTTGGTCGGAAAAGTTGAATAACGTGAGATATCCGGAACAAATCTACATTCACTAGAATTTTAGTGTTTACGGTTTGAATGACTTTTAGTGTTCAATACTAGTGTTAGATATCAATAACTTTGATAAAAAAAATCAGTCTGCTAGGCTGCTAGGCTGCAAACTTCACTCTGCTAGGCTGCTAGGCTGCCAGACTGCTAACTTCACATTTCCAGCAGTCTAGCATCGTAGCATACTAAAATGACCAATATCGTTTTTTATCAAAAGATTAAAGTTCTCATATTTGTAAGAGCGAGATTGATATGTTGCGGGCAATTTTCGGGACATTTTGGCCGGAAAAGTTAAATAACGTAAGATATTCGGAACAAATCTACATTCACTAGAATTTCAGTGTTTACTGTTTGAAGTGACTTCTAGTGTTTAATACTAGTGTCAGATATCAATAATTTTGATTAAAAAAAATTCAGTCTGCTAGGCTGCTAGGCTGCCAACTTCACTCTGCTAGGCTGCTAGGCTGCTGGGCTGCCAGACTGCCAACTTCACATTTCCAGCAGTCTAGCATCGTAGCATACTAAAATGACCACTATCGTTTTTTATCAAAAGATGAAAGTTCTCATATTTCTTAGAGCGAGATTGATATGTTGCGGGCAATTTTCGGGACATTTTGGCCGGAAAAGTTAAATAACGTAAGATATCCGGAACAAATCTACATTCACTAGAATTTTAGTGTTTACGGTTTGAAGTGACTTCTAGTGTTTAATACTAGTGTCAGATATCAATAACTTTGATAAAAAAATCAGTCTGCTAGGCTGCTAGGCTGCTATGCTGCAAACTTTACTCTGCTAGGCTGCTAGGCTGCCAACTTCACATTTCCAGCAGTCTAGCGGCGTAGCATACTTAGACGACCACTATCGTTTTTTTATCAAAAGATTCAAGTTCTCGTATTTGTTAGGGCGAGATTGGTATGATGCGGGCAATTTTCGGAACATTTTGGTCGGAAAAGTTGAATAACGTGATATATCCGGAACAAATCTACATGCACTAGAATTTCAGTGTTTACTGTTTGAAGTGACTTCTAGTGTTTAATACTAGTGTCAGATATCAATAATTTTGATTAAAAAAAATTCAGTCTGCTAGGCTGCTAGGCTGCCAACTTCACTCTGCTAGGCTGCTAGGCTGCTGGGCTGCCAGACTGCCAACTTCACATTTCCAGCAGTCTAGCATCGTAGCATACTAAAATGACCACTATCGTTTTTTTATCAAAAGATTCAAGTTCTCATATTTGTTAGGGCGAGATTGATATGTTGCGGGCAATTTTCGGGACATTTTGGTCGGAAAAGTTGAATAACGTGATATATCCGGAATAAATCTACATTCACTAGAATTCTAGTGTTTACGGTTTGAAGTGACTTCTAGTGTTCCATACTAGTGTTAGATATCAATAATTTTGATAAAAAAAAAATCAGTCTGCTAGGCTGCTCGGCTGCCAACTTCACTCTGCTAGGCTGCTAGGCTGCCAGGCTGCCAACTTCGCATTTCCAGCAGTCTAGCATCGTAGCATACTAAAATGACCACTATCGTTTTTTTATCAAAAGATTAAAGTTCTCATATTTGTTAGAGCGAGATTGATATGTTGCGGGCAATTTTCGGGACATTTTGGTCGGAAAAGTTAAATAACGTGATATATCCGGAACAAAGCTACATTCACAAGAATTTTAGTGTTTACGGTTTTAAGTGACTTCTAGTGTTTAATACTAGTGTTAGATATCAATAATTTTGATAAAAAAATCAGTCTGCTAGGCTGCCAACTTCACTCTGCTAGGCTGATAGGCTGCCAGACTGCCAACTTCACATTTCCAGCAGTCTAGCTGCGTAGCATACTAAACTGACCACTATCGTTCTTTTTATCAAAAGATTAAAGTTCTCATATTTGTTAGGGCGAGATTGATATGTTGCGGGCAATTTTCGGGACATTTCGGTCGGAAAAGTTGAATAACGTGATATATCCGGAACAGTTCTACATTCACTAGAATTTTAGTGTTAACGGTTTGAAGTGACTTCTAGTGTTAAATACAAGTGTTAGATATCAATAATTTTGATAAAAAAGAATTTCTGTTTGCTAGGCTGCTAGGCTGCTAGGCTGCCAACATCACTCTGCTAGGATGCAAGCTGCCAGACTGCCAACTTTACATTTCAAGCAGTCTAGCAGCGTAGCATACTAAAATGACCACTATCGTTTTTTTATCAAAAGATTCAAGTTCTCATATTTGTTAGGGCGAGATTGATATGTTGCGGGCAATTTTCGGGACATTTTGGTCGGAAAAGTTGAATAACGTGATATATCCGGAACAGTTCTACATTCACTAGAATTTCAGTGTTTACGGTTTGAAGTGACTTCTAGTGTTTAATACTAGTGTTATATATCAATAAATTTGATAAAAAAAATTCAGTCTGCTAGGCTGCTAGGCTGACAACTTCACTCTGCTAGGCTGCTAGCCGTGATGTTGATAAGAAAAAAAATCAATCGATTGGCCAATCAGAACACTCGCTCACCTCCGCCATTTTATGTCTAATATATGACTATACGTGTATGAACGTATAAAACGCCGAAACAACAGTTTGAATATGTTTCAGTTGAGTCCGATTTTATCAGGCAGCGTTGGATTGAATTTGACGGAAGTGTATAATGTGCGATATGTCGTAAGACCTTTGAAACTTTGTCAGAATATTTGTAAGGTCACAAGAATTAACCATATTGAAAATGCGAAGGATCCGTGCCATATCACAGGAAAAGCGGCCTAAATACCAATATTGTTGCTAACACTCTAGAGACAACAAATCTTAAAAGTATAATTATGACTTTAGCTTGAAAATGTGATATTCTTAATTTAGACAAAGATACAAAGGTGAGCGATATAGGACCATCATGGTCCTCTTGTTTATCTGTAGGGATGAACTATGACAGAGGTCAAGAGGGCCAGACGGATTTAAGTCACTTCCAATAGACCATGCTTTCTTCACCTATTACCAAACGACACAACTTCAGACTGTTCCAAATTCAAAGGATTTGCAGACGTCAATTTGATCCCTTATCTAGGAAAACCTTCCCAAATGACAATAAAATTTATAAATGACTTAAACTCCAGTTCGTCAAAAAATATCAAATTTAGTTTTCATAAGCAGAAAAAATGTATCCAAAGCGAATTAGATGCTTTGTGTTTTTTTAGGTAACTACATTCCCACAAACAGGGTTTTATGCATTGAAGGCAACACAACGAAAAACATTGAAAAAAGAGAAAACTTCTTTGTTTCAGACATTTTCTCTCTATTTCTCTATGTTTCATTAATTTTTTGCTGTCTTTTTCAATTTTATCGTACATTGAATATACAATTGAAATTCTTTGTATTTGGATAAGTTGTCCTTTTCGTATGATCTGGGCAACTTGCTGAAATTGACTAGTGACGTCATTAAGACAGTTTGTCTGGATAACTGATCATTTGTGACCTGTCACTGGGAAAGGGACCATCTCGGAACTATGTAAAATGAATATTTGAAAAAGAGATTAGGTCCAGCATAGGTCAACTAGAGGTCGCATTTCAAAAATTCTTTCCCTGCAAGGTAGATTGACTATTCTAGATTCAGAAAATAAGCACAATGCGAAAAGTTTCGACGCAAGTCAGTCTGCGCGATCCGCGCAGTCTGACTAGTGGAGATACTTAACGCTCTACCCAGATGGCCCTTATTTCGCGTGACGGGTCATATTTTTATTTGAAATTTTGAGAATCCCAATCTTTCGAGAAAGAAATCATTGTGGACTTTGTGAAAAAATCCTCATCTTTAACGAGCTTTTTCTTTACTTGAATAAAAAGATGTGATTATACTGGAACGGGTTAAATCAAACATGAATGCGGACGAGGAACATGATTTTCAACTCATTAAATTGATTTCGATCTTTGTATAGCTTATTTGGAATTCGAAGATAGATCTTGTTAATCGAAACTCCATTGAACATATACGTAAAAAAGCCATACTAAAGTTTGGTAAAGGTTAACAAGGAATGTATTTTGATTAAAGATTTGAATTGTAAACAGCAAATCGGCTTAAGTGTCCCAGCAGCTTTAGAAATATAGAACTATACTCAACAACAAAAATAACGCACCACTCAAAGATTAAGATGCTATTTTTTCTATAATCTAGAGTTAAGAAAAAAAGCGGATTCATACATGAGTGTGATTAGGCTTATAGCTCCACTGGCTGAAAGCCATTTGGGCTTTTGTCATGGCGTTGTGTCCGGCGTGCGTCCGTCCGTCCGTGCGTGCGTGCGGTCAGTCTTAAACCTTTTCTTTAAAAATCTTCTCCCCAGAAACTGGATAAATTTACACCAAACTTCACAGGAGTGATCCTTGGGTGATCCTCTTTCAAAGTTGTTCAAGAAATTTGGGTCGAATGAAAAACATAGATTAAATGGGCGTGGCTAATTTCCAAATATGGTAAAAAGTAAGTTTTCTCAGATTCTAATCAATGGATACCAATTAGATTTTACATGAATGATCCTTGGTTGACCCTTTATCAGTCTACCAAAAAGTATTGTGATCGGATGAAAAATATGCATTTTATGGGCGGAGGTCATTTCTCTATATGTTATATAGTGGAAACTTTGCAAATCATTTTCAAAGAATGTAATTGATGGATATCAACTAAATTTCACAGGAATTTATACTTGAGTGACCTTTTATCAGTCTACCAGAAATTATTGTGATCAGATGAAAAATATGTTTTTTATGGGCGGAGGTCATTCTCTATATGTTATATAGTGGAAACTTTGAAAATCATTTTCTCAGAAGGTAATTGATGGATATCAACCAAATTTTGCTGGAATGATCCTTGAGTGACCCTTTATCAGTTTACAAAAAATATTGTGATTAAATGAAAAAATTGTATTTTATGAGCAGAGGTCATTTCTCTATATGATACAAAGTGGAAACTTTAAAAATCATTTTCTCAGAATGTAATTGATGGATATCAACCAAATTTCACTGGAATGATCCTTGAGTGAACCTTTTTCACACAGCAAAAATTATTGTGATCGGATGAAAAATATGTATTTTATTGGCAGAGGTCATTTCTTTACATGTTATATAGTGGAAACTTTGAAAATCATTTCAACATCAGTAGAACCCAAAATATCTTAAAATCTAGTCAAACCTTAGATTTGCTATTTCAAGAATTTCAAGCCTGTGGAGCGACTCAAGCCATTCATGGCTTTCTAGTTGTTTCATTCCTCCATAAAATCAACAAATATTCTCTTCATCCTTTATGAATTAATATCAAGACGTAAAAATGTAACGGTTTGTCGAAAAAAAAATCATAGGGCCATTTTCTGCGGATGCTTACATTATAGCTGCGTACTCAAAATTGTTTTCATTGATAAATAAAATCGATTTTCCATCCAATCAAAATGTCCAAAATTCGATGGACCCAACTAAAACTAAATCATGAATAAAGAAAGAAAAATAATATATTTCATACAGTTCGTAATTTGAAAGCACGTGCATAGCCTAGTAGTAATTGTCAATTTCTAATTCATCAGAGCCCAAGGTTATAAAAGTTTTCTCGGGCTCAATTTTCACAAAATTTTAAATCAAAATATTTTATGTTAATACATTAAAATGAGTAATAAAACAGAATTGCAGCTCTAATCTCAAATTGAAAATTAAGAAAATTTTGAACTGAGCCTGAGAAAAGTTTTATAACCTCGGGCCCCGAGGTGTGTTTCGTAGATTAAGGGGCGTTAATAGATAAAGATTTTTTTGCGGCTTAATAAAAATCTTAAGATGTCTTATTGGGGAAACGAAGGTGGTTTTGCATTGACTGGTTTTGCATTAACGAAAAGCCTTGACGACGTCGAATGTTTTCATTCCAGTTATCGAAAATGGTTTTTATGACGTCTTAAAAATCTTATTTAGCAGGATGTTTCATCTCGCTCTAAAAAACACACCTCCGAATTACAGAGGCAATGTTAAGGTCATAAAATTGTTTTTCTGTCAGTTGCTCTTTAGAAGGTCGCTATTCAATTCTTATCCGATACTCGTTTGTTTATTCGGTTATTGAAATTTAAATTAATGTGCATTATTTCCTTTGATTAAAAGTAAATCTAACAACTTTTCGAAGTAAGCGGTTTTACAATACCATAGTTATATATTTTACTTGATTGGTTATGTGCAATAGTAAGAAAGTGGAATACACACAATTTCCTCTATTTCATAGAGGAATGAAACCTAATTCCTCATTTATGATGACAAATGAACCATCTTCACATATCAATGCACAATAAGCAACGTTTAAAGTATCATAACTGAATGAAAAGAAATTATTTTTGTTTCCATGTCTTAAACAGGGTGTTTCATAAATTTTATTCTGTCTGCGAAACAGATGAATATTTACACAAGTTATGTGATTATTTATATCAGAAAAATAATGGTTTAGAATAAGGACAGATGTTATGAAACACCCTGTATGATTAAGACTCTTTTTCTTTTTTTACAGCAAAGCCAATGTCCAGAGGTAAAACTGACGATTTCAATTTGCAAGAGAAATTCCGATGGACCAAACATTCAGCAATGGGAATCGGACCTCATTTTGACGATCAATTGTTTGAAATACGACGCTGTTCAAACAAAGAGAAAAATTCTAACTTATGAAGCGCCAATTGATTAGACATTTCAAGATGATTCCCATTGGACACGGACCGAGAGAAAAGCCATGTGGCTTCGCTCGATTAGTGTTTTTGACGATAGGAATGACGTTCTGTTGTGTTGGAATAATTTACTATGTCAGTCTGAAAGGAGCCTCGCACGTTTTTGGTGAAATTGTCTTCTCAACTCCAAACGAAAAGTTTCATAAAGTTATCAGAATACAAGACAGCTCGTCAGCGGCCGATGCTTCAGTTCCGATTGAGCCGTATGATCTGACGACATATGGTTTGAAGGTGTTCAAATGCAATAGCCAGAACCCTATGGCAAGTCCGAAATATTCTAAAGTGCAATTCTCGTATAACGAATATGAAAATATCTATATTGTTTTAGTCATTTTGTTCGACAGTAAAAATGTGCGCATGAATTCAGGAGGTGACGTCATTGTGATGTGGGCGGAGCAAGCTGGCAGCGATGGGCGTGTCGCTGGTACAATAACGGACAACCTGAACGGAACCTATTCGGGATCGTTTAAGATATACTGGACAGGAAAGACGCATATAAAAGTGAAAATAGCATCAACGATTCAAAACCAGTGTCTAAGGTCAAATGCTTTATTCAGATACGGAAATACAGTTTACGCTAAGCAAGTTGGGTGGGGCATTCACGCTGATTACCAAAGCAAACAAAACAAATATCAAACTAAATGTGGTGCCAATTCTTATATCTACCTCAGTCCAAATTTGTGCAATTTTACGACAATAAACGCCAATTTTCCATGGTTTTGTGGCGCTCCACCGAGCACATCCTCATTAACATGTTCACACATCGACCATTTTACTATAGGCCCTTTTGATACAACCAGTATTCCAGCGAACGAAAAGATGACTGACCTAGGGCATGGTATTTTAGAGAAAGTTGTTGATATCGACGTAAAACAAAAACGGGAAACTGACAAATCGTATAAATGTTTCAACTATCCGAAAAATCTCACCTGGACAAATACCCAACCATCAGGATACTGGGCCGGAGGCCGATGGAATTTTATTCATTGTGATAATAATGCAATTTCATTATCATACGCATCTTACAGGCAGTGTTTGCGGGGTAAATATCTCGCTGTGATTGGTGACTCAACCGTGCGACAAATTAGTGAATTCTTCCTTAGGGACGTCTTAAATCTCGGGCGTATCGACTTGAAAGACGGTTTAGGAATTGGAACTGGTCCAAATCGGGCTTATCAGGTGCACAAAGAATTCAAAGCATATAATATAACAACGTCGTATTCAAAACATGAATTTCCTTTTCATAATATCAACTTTCCCCCAAATAACATTACATCAATGCCACTGGAATTACAAAGAATGGAAAGCAAGAACATTCCAGGAAAAGATCTTATAGTGTTACTCCATTATAATCAGCATTTCCACGCCTACCCAATCGAGGAATTCCATTTAAGGATCAGACGTCTAGTCCCAGCTGTAAAGAAATTGCTGAAATCAAAACCTGGTGTTCAAATCCTATTTAAGGGTCCGCATATGACCATCGATGACGTAAGGTGGTTTGATCCTAGGATTTCCCTTATTTATATGGATATCTTACACAAGGAGTTCCAGGAAATTCGGGATCACGTGACTTATCTAGACACGTGGTCTATTACTGTCGCGCATAATAGTGAACTACCCCACCCAGAGGGGAATGCATTTGTGAGTCAGATTCACCAAATGATGTCATATATTTGTACTTATTAGATGGATAGTTCGAAAAAATCTGTTATGCATATAGGATACGAAAACGATTGCGAAAGTTTGAAAAATGTTCCCCGCTTTGCACTTGACTACACGTGCAATGCGGAGTAACATTTCTCAAACGTTTCTCAAACGTTTTCAATTGAACTGCAGGGCTGGACAAGTAGCACATTGAAGCCAATCGCTCCGCTCGGAACTTCTTGCCTATTGTGTGTTGAATTACCCGCAAAATGCCAAATAATAACTTAATTTAATAAAAAATGTTTCTCTAGCGAAAAATAAGTGCTCTTATTTGCCGAACAAATGTTTGAGCACTCAGCTTTTTTTTATATACCTACCCGGAAGTAGTTCCATTATAAAAATTGTTCAAATATGACCAAGTCTTTATTACTTTTTCGTTTATCTTACATTATAGTAAACCATGGCATATTTTAATTCGATGAGGCATGAAACTGAAAACAATTATATTCACGTATGAATTAGCTTCGCGTATTCATACATGGAGTTATTAAGTTTAAAGTTTCATACCTCTATGCATTTTAAAATATTTTCGTAATTGCTGACAAGTATCCCGGAATTTCCATATTATTTTCGTCCTGTACTGTTGTGCATTTATAATTCAAAAAACCCTCATTTCAACATTTGTGGGTGGATGCTTTCGAGCATGAGTTTTTAAACCTCGTAAAGCTACAAATAGAGAGGGTATTTTAGACTTTAGATTAAAATCATTGATCAATACATGCACACAGCCTATATTGTGGGAATCCATTGAATCTCATCGTCGAGGCGATTCAAATGAGTGCCTACAATATAGGGTTTCAGTTAGAAATAACGAATTTAGATTAGTTTTATATTCCTTCTAATTCGTCTCTCTGAACCCTTTTTTATCAACGAATCCCGCATATGATGATAGTACTCTTTTTCATGGAAGTATGAAAGAAACCTATTCCGACTTATTCATTTGTGTGTTCATACAATGTGATTAGGTCTTAAGTTTCATACTTTAAATTAAAAAAAAAACTCTTCTACCCGCATTTCAAATAATAACTTAATTTTCATGACCATCTATAACAAACCATGGCATATTTTTTAATTCAATGAGGCATGAAACTGAAAATAATTATATTCATGTATAAATTAGCTTCGCGTATTCATACATTGCGTTATTAATTTTTACGTTTCATGCCTCCATGTATTCAAAAATATTTTCATAATCGCTGACAAATATCTCGCATTTTCAATATCTATTTTAATCCTGCATTGTCGTGCAATTATAATTCAAAAACCCATCATTTCAACATTTGTCGATGCTTTAGAGCATAAGTTTTATTTTGGTCAACCTCGTAAAGCTACAGATAGGAGGGTATTTTAGACTTTAGATCAAAATCATTGATTGCACACACCCTACATTGTGGGAATCCAATGAATCTCATCGTCGAGGCGATTTAAATGAGTTCCTACAATATAGGGTTTCAGTTAGAAATAACGAATTTAGATTAGTTTTATATTCCTTCTTATCACTCCGAGCCCTTTCATTCAACAAATCCCGCATATGAAGATAGTACATTTTTTATGGAAGTTTGAAACAAAAAAAAACTATTCAGACTTATTCATTTGTGTATTCATACAATGTTTTTAAGGCTTTTAGTCTCATACTTTGAATAAAAAAATGAAAAAAAAAAAAAAACAACAAAAAAAAAAAAAAAAAAAAAAACACGCAAGAAAAACAAACTATACTACCCTCATCCGTTAGATACACTTATCACAAAAGCACGCCGGACAATATTAGTGTATACGTCGACAAGAACGCCAATCGCAACATCCAGACGTCATTTATATTTCTGAATTTCTTGTAAGCAATGTTTTCCCTTAAATTTAACAAAATCGTCGTAGCTACAGCCGAGTTTACTTTTAGAAACGACATCTTGTGTGTCATCTACTTCGTGTATATAATGGTCAACCAGTTTACTTTTTCTACCTTAGCCTATTACTTTTGTTAAGTTTCAAGTTTCAAGTTTTATTTAATAACATTCCAGAAGGTCATCGACCCATGTGGCAAAATGTGTACAAATAGCAACAGTGTGCAATAATTAGCAACATTGACAAATTTTTAGTCTTGTATACATACAATGGATACAGTATAATATCATAAAAACAAACAAAATGAACAAAATAGACCCATTTCAGCATGAGCGATCGTATTGTATCTTATCTAGCTTAATTTCAATTTTCCATTCGGGCAAATAGCAAAAAACGCAAAGTATTGGGATTTTTAAACCAGTCCATCTTTCAAAATGTGTTAATTAATAATTAATTCTAAGCAGATAGTGTAATAGGATATCAGACTGCACGTGTGTGTAGGTTGATCTCATTCTATACTGTCTGCAATAACAAAACACAACAAAATGAGACAGGTTGTAATCAATATGAAATGTTTAAATACATATGTAATCTTAATTCCGATTCTGTCATAAAATAGGTTGTGGACAGATAAAAAGCCATTAACAACATGATTAAGTCCCAGTACTTTAGTACTGTTCTCCGTTTCAAAGACGCTGATCATTGATATGATATATTGTCTTGTTTGACCAAAGCTCCGACAACACAACTCCATTGGGGCTGTATTTACGAGGCTTCGATCGCCTGATGACGTCATATATGACGTTGCACATAGGACGTTACATATTTATTTGACTATGAGTAGATTTAAAAGAAAACAACACTTATTACTTATGTACATTATGAATTGCATGGTCAACCGCTAAAAGAAAGCGTTTTTTAAAACAATGTTTTAGGTGAATCAGGTATGTGTTAAAGGTTGATTGACAGAAAAAGAGAAAAGAAAAGGGTTAGTTTCTATCAAATAATGACAAATCCCTTTTGATATTCGCATTTTCAATAAACTTACCTAGATTAGTTAATTGTTTTTTATTATTAGAATTAATTAGTTCAATGAACTTATGCATATTTGGTCTTAAAGTGAAATACCGACTAATATATATTTTCCTGATATCAGCATACAAAGGACACTCAATAATAAAATGGTACTCGTCCTCCAAAATACTACAATGTAGACACGTGCGTTCTTCGATTGGTTTTGATGTTGGTCTAGCCCACCTACCAGTTTCAATTGCTAATCTATGAGACGATAATCTTAAACGGGAAATAAGTTCTCTCAGTTTATTGTTTTTTATCATGTCTAAATAAGGCTCAAAACGAAAAATGGAAAATGATCTATAAAATAAAGCTCTGTCGGAATTGCTTATTCTACTGTACCAATTTTGAATAAACTGATCTTTGATCCTCTGTTTAACAATAATAAGGAAATTATTTTCATCCCCTACCCCTTGTGCATACCACGCCTCTCCAAATCCTAGATTTAACAAAGTATTTCGTAGCAGAGAACACCAATTTTCAACATTTTCATTGTGTTCCATGTCATTTTGTAATAGATAGTATACCTGCTTTAAGTATTTGTTATCGTGAGAACGTAATATCTTTAACCAAAAACGAACAATATTTACCAGTCTTAATTTATGTAACGGCAATCTACCCAACTCCCCGTAAATGAAATCATTTTGTGTAGATTTTTAACTTTTAATAACTTTTTGCAATACTTTAGATGGATTTGCTCAACGGCTAAACCCGTGTTGAAACCCCATACTTCACTTCCGTAATTTAGAATAGGAGTAATAAGTTTATCGAAAAGTTGAAGTCGATGACTAATATCTAAGCTGGTGAACTTACTCAAGTGCTTATTCATACTATATATCGCTTTCAATGTCTGGCCTGATAGCGTTTTTGTGCTTCAGAAAAAGAGCCACCAGTAGTAAAAACTAATCCTAGATACGTGAATTTATTTACAATTTCTAATTTAATGTCTCCATAATAGAATTCCAGCTTATGAGTAAAATTTCCAGCTTTTCTAAAAATTACAATTTTTGTTTTTAATGTGTTTACCTTAAGTTTCCAACGCACGCAGTAACAATGAAGTGCATTTAGACTTTCTTGTAATTCAGTGGCTGAATTCGCAAAAATGACAATATCATCGGCGTATAAAATCAAAATAGCTTTAATGAACAAACATCTATACCTTCGAGACCCTTTGAAGCGAAAACATCTTCTATATCATTAAGAAACATTGCAAAGAGAAAAGGAGATAAACACTCACCTTGTCTAACACCTAAATTACATTCAAAGCTTTCACTTAAATTATTTTGATATTTAACCTTTGATTTTATAGAAGAGTACATTGATCTAATTATTTCTAAAATTCTTCCTCGAATATCCAACTTTATCAATTTAAACCATAAATTATCTCTGGTGACATAATCGAATGCTTTGCTAAAATCTATAAATGCGCAATATAATTTTTTACTGTTATTTATCATGTGATTAATTAGCCCGTGCAATACAAATATATTATCCGTTGTGCCCATATTTGATCTAAAGCCTGCTTGGGCTTCAATATAAACATTATAATTTTCAGCCCAATCGTTTAATCTATTATTAATTACTCGAGTGAAAAGTTTTCCAAATTCACTGAGTAGTGTTATGCCGCGGTAATTGTTGACATCGCCAATATTACCTTTTTATGGAGAGGTATAATGTAACCTTCTGTCCAACTTTCGGGGAATGAACCAATTTCGAAAATTTTAAAAAAATGTTACGTTCTGGTTCCCGGGAAAAATTTAACAAGACAAATGTTCAGAGATGGGTGGATAAAAATGATATGTCCAAAATTTTGAAGGAAGGAAAAAAAAAAAAAAAATGAAAAAATCACTGCATTTATTCAATTGGATCAGAATAAAATTTCAATAAATATTTCTTTTTAGTTTTTTTTTTTCCAACAATATATTTCCATTTTATTCACTGTTGGTGTGTCAAAAAATTAATCATACAATTTATAGGTTGGCTTTAATATTTCCTAAGAACCAAATCCCCCAGTGGGATATGGTTCTTAAGATAAAATTCTTAGGAATAACCAGTACATTTAATATAGATACCAGACAAAAACAGTCCATCAGGGAGGGGGGGATGTCAGCTCTCTCGAGAACCAGAATAAATAAATAGATAATTAAAACAAATGACCTCAGATTAAAGAAGAAGAAGAAAAAAAGAAAGCTTCCGTGCAAAGTGCTTCAATAATTGAAATATATCAAAAACTTTGGTTTCCATGTTTCGTAATTCTGGTTTTTGGGAAGCAATTGAAAGGAAATTTACTAGAAAGACTTCTCCCAAATCATAAGACCTATAACTTTTATATTATACATGTTACATTGTTAAAGGCAGTGTAACCGTAATAGTTCCGTAACGTTTCGGAAGTTATGAAATCTAACAGTGTCAACCGAAGTTTCGTAATGATTTCATTAGGAAACTTCGGTCAATAAAGATCATGAGTTCCGAAACGTTGCGGCATTATTACATGAACGAATCTACTATCTTAAGGACCATCATCTTCACTTTCCAAATAACAAGGTATATAGCTTTCAAATTCTGGATATCGTCGTAGGAGCGTCGTAATTTAGCGCAGAAATGAAATCGCGAAGATCCCAGTTTAACCGCCGTACAAGCACCACTGCCTTTCTGTGGCGTTTTTCCCCATGATCATACTGCGTTGCCGAAGCGCTGACGCGGCATTTCCTTGGAGTTATTGGCGATCCCATTACGGTGCTAAGTCGATCCCACGACGCTCTTACTATGATCTTGTCAAGTCGTTATCCGACAGCGATAGTTTTGTGCATGCTATAATTGCAGGCGCCGTGAATCGCGCTGTAGGCGTCTGCAAAATGTTTCAACTGCGAGAATGCTGTCTTCTTTCTGAAAGGAAGGCGATGCTACGACGTTCTCATTTGGCTGTGGAAATTTTCAGGTCAACGATAAAGAGATGTGGCACCACCGCTCTAGTGTGACCGGCCTTTATAGATATGCCATGTGGACACCAAGCTTAAACACCCCATAGATAATTAATATTCTTCCGTGAGTCTTTAATCATAAAAAACGCGTCGAAATTGTTCATAAACCCTTGCAAATCATTCAAAGTAATCACAATTTCATTTAATAGCCAATAGAATCGTGGAAATGTCTCGTCGATTTGTATGTGTGCTGCGTAATTGATTGGGCATGGCTTTGATAGAGATGAATTTCATTTTCTCAATGTAAGTAAATGTTATTTAATAAGAATTCTCTGTAAGTGTTGTAGATGGGACAGGTTTTCAAAACTACTATTGTTCCGCAAGAAAGAGTGAGGTTCGAGAAACCGTTATCTCCTATCATTTTCAATGTAAATCTGATTTTTGATCACTCATTTGAAATTGCTGGTTTATAGGTACCGTGTTTGTATCTTTACTTGTACCAAATACGGCATGGTATGCCCTAAGATGTTATCATATGCAGATTAACTTTAAAAACGCAAAAAAGTGTATCTTAATTTAGAGCATGAAAAAGATATACTGCTCTGCGTTCAGGATGACAAAACGGTGCAATCTATTTGACAATTTTACGCTGCTTTGCACGCAAGTATACGTGCAAAACGGGTTAAAATTTGCAAACAGTTGGCAACGTTTTGTCATCCTGGACCCCAGGCTGGGTTTACCAAACCGCTGGAAATATCTCAAAATGATCTGTTGTATTGATGCAATAGTTTTTCTCTATCTGGCGCTTCAGTCAGCACTAACAAACAGATCGAGGTATCTAACCTATTGAACCATTGCACAGTTGATTTTTTTTGTTCTCTTACAACCTTAACCGTTTATAACTTACTTGCATTTCTTTTTTATTTCGATTTCTGTCAAAACTGACTACCTTTTTATAGACCGGCTTTTGTCTATTGGCTTCTGTGTTCCTTTCCGTAAAAAACGCCTTCTTAGTAAACATAATCCCCTACCTTGCTCGGGTCTGATGAACAAAGGTTTGGTGAAAATCTTTAATGTGCATTATTACGCATATCATTATTGCGCATATCAATAAACCGTTTCAATATCTTTAAATTTTCGCGCAATAAATAGGTCTTGTATACGTCATCAACTTTTGCTTGCATATCACTACACTGTGCTAAAATCAAAGTACTGATAGTACTGAAGGCGAGGAAACTGAATAGACGAAAGAACACACGAGGTCAATTTTTAGGAATATAACCTTGATTATTCACCTCGTCCTTATCACGTATACCAGATATTTTCTTACTTATCACTGCAAAAATCATTGCTGTGATAAAGATACATAGCTTTTATATTTGATCTTGACGTATGACCTTGCTAATAGGGAAAAGAAGAAAATGCTGCTAACTGTCGCGCTCTCCTTTCTCCCTAATATTATCTACCCTTTCTGCTACAAATTTTACTACTTCACCCACATATTGTATATAATCTGCAACCCTTAACAATTTGGACCTGTCTAAACATTTGTCTTGTTATGGATTAATCTAAACCAAAAAATAAAAATAAATAAATACAATAAATCGACATAGATGTATTTAATTTGGTTTTTTGATATATATCAAAGGTAGAAATTAAAAAAAAATAATTGGGCATGAGAATAGGATGGATTATATTGTGGGAAAGGGAGAAATTGGCCCTATTAATTTCTTTTATTCCCACAGTAAAATACAACTTCTTCGTGGAATTCAATTTAATGTAAAAGAAAGAGCCGACGAGCTTGAGCCCCTAGAAACAACAGCATTACTGCGATTGTTCGACGGAATGATCGAATGGATAAATTGACTGACTAGTAGCAAACCAATCAAATGAACTAAAATTATAAAAAACACGAGTTGCACCTGTCTGCAAAACAATTGGACGTAGTAATCTATACCTTGGGAATTAGTTGATTTTGGCGGACTCAGCGCTATATAGTGAGCATACCGTTCGACATTTTTCCTTTAGACTGTGTTTATACCCCGTCCCACCTCGAGCTCTTTAAAATACTTACAGGTACCGAAAACATGAAGGAAGTGGATCCGTAATAGTTCCGCAACATTTTGGAACTCGTGGTCTTTCACAATGTAGACCGAGGTTTCCTAATGCAGTCATTGGGAAACCTTGGTTAACAGCTTTAAAGTTGATTACTCCCGAAACTTTGCGGAACCATTACGGATCTATACCTCAAACGTCTTAGAGTTCTTTTCTTTGAATTAACCTAAAAAAATAATTTAACCCTTGATTTTAAATAATTTCTTTAAGAAAAACTTCAAATTTAGTGGGACCTTGTCTGATGTTTAGACATAAAAGGGCACCTTATTTCATTTAATTCTAGGCCAAAATGACATCTAAAGTTTGGCCCCCCTCCCCCTAAAGTTGAGCGTTACCATTACGTGCTTCATGATAAAATAAAGATGGTTCTACTATTAAGCATCTTTTTATGCATTTTCTTATGGTATCAATATAAGTCTGCGACGTAATGAAGAAACTTTTGACATCATGGGGGGGGGGGGGGGGGTGGAATGGATCAATAAAGGATATTAAATGAGTGATGATGGAATAGGCCCACCGAATTTATTAAACGAGTCATCTATAAACAGATAAAAACGAGGCTGCTTTATCTGTTTTAGATCACAAATTAAATAAATTCTGCATTTCATGAGTACAAATTTTATTCTATTTATAATATGACCCGAATTTTTGCAAAAAACGTCGCATTTCTTTTAAATTTAACTTTTCAATTTTCCGCGAACCTTATGAGGCTGTTAAAATTGACGTCATAATATGTACATTAAGACGTCATTTTTGCGGTTACAAAATAGCGTTGCTATTTGCTCTGAGCTCATTTGCACCTATAGTTATTCAACTAGTGTAATAAAACCCGTGTAATATCAAAAATATTCTTGCGACGTAGGTCATATCATAAATAGTCTTACTTTTGCCTTGTTGGGCTTATTTGTTAAAATAATAGGCCTACAGGTGGGTCAATGCATTCAGTAAAGATCGTTTAAACCGCCTAAATATTTTCACTTATCGAAAATAACAAGCTTGACAATAATTTTCAGGTGAGAGGGAGTTCCTTTTTACAACTTTTTTTATAGGCCTAAGTAATGTAAAACATACTATTGGCATAAAGTTTCGCATATCTTACTAAAAAAATAATATATATATGGACAATAGATTAAAACCGATAGAAGGCCTATGTGACCAAAGTTGAATTGCAATTTGTTTTTATACTAGAATTGAACTTTGCCATTTCATGACAGAGCTTATTAACACTTAAAATTAACTTTACATGAATAAGTGCATTTCAAAGAAGACACCATCGATTTCAAAATTAATAGTAATCGCCTATCATAAAAGCCACATGACATGAGTCGACAGTAGGAGTCATCCCGATAGCTCGGTTGGTAGAGCACCGGACTTCAAAACCATTAAAGATCGACTGCGTGGGTTCGATTACCAGGCTGGCACTTGCCCATATGAGCTACGCATCCAGAAGACGGTAGGTGTTACGGGGGATAGCGCAAGGATACATATCGAAACAACTGCTGAGATCCGCCATGGTTCTTTAAAGTGCTCGCTGTAAAGCACCGCTTCACGGAACCCGAATTTAACGTCTCATCCGAAAGACAATTAGATTGTTAGAGTGCCAGCCCGGGAATCGAACCCACGCGGTCAAAATTTAATGGTTTTGAAATTTACATGCACCCAGAAGGTAACAACAAAGAATATATAGGATAAAGGCGATATGTGGACTGTGGCAAAAAATTAATGGCCTCTAACCGCTCCACCTTTTATGATTTGAGCGTTGGGGAATCTACATCTTGTAGTTTCGATGTATTGATCATTCGTCAACGATATTTTCGAAAGTTTTTTTTCTTTTGCGCGCTTGCGTAATGTGCGCACGTAATAGTAATTACGCCCTTGGTAAAGCTCTCCAGGAAGACGTCTAACACGCTTTCTACCGCCTGAATAGAACAGGGAAACACGACTCTCATCAGTCTACAAAACATTTCTCCACTTGCGAAGTCTTCATATTTGACACTTCCTTGCCAATACTAGTCTCTCATCGATGAGAGACTAGTATTGGTAAGGCTGTGGCGATATTTATAGCGATGGCGTTGTATAAGCATCCTTATTGTGATGAAAAATCTTGATCGTTTTGCTTGTGGTTTTCCAAAGTCTTGCCAAGTTAGGCTGCTATAAACAAGACGCCTGGAGACTCTAATACGGTGTGTATCGCGAAGTTTGCGGGTCCGAACTTTGCATGAATCGGAGCGGCACACAGTCGCAAGATAAGCCTATCTATTTCCTCGCTTGTTGTCTAAATTGGTCTACATGATTGTTGCCTGTCAGCTTTGATCCCGCCGGATTGCCTTTGTTTCAGTAGCCAGCTCACCACTCTGTAAAACATTGAATGTTTGTGCAATTGCAGATTGTGGCATAGCTTCATCCCACATGATGCCCACGATGTGCCATTTTTAGCATTCACTTTTCTTCTTCGTGGTATATGCCTATTGTAAGGATGAAATGTTGAACACTTTTAAATTTGACCCTGGTCATATAGTAAAATTACACACATCAAGTACAATATTACTGCATGAGCATTTTGTCTGTGGTACTGTAGTCGGATAAGACAATCAAATTTAGTATATTCAGGTAGCAAAAATGTTGATACACATTCAAGTAAAATGAAAAAAAAGGAAAACAAATTTTGTCTTCAAAAATTTCATGTATGCTTGTCGGTTTCTGGCCTTAAAAAAGAAACTTTGGAAAATGAATTAGTTTTGAATTAAAACATGTGTTTGTTGTTTTTGGTCAACAATTTATATATTGGTATCAAAAAGCAATGTTGTATTCGGATTCACCGTAGAATAGTTTTATGACGATAAACGCGAAAAACACGAACGTTTATTTTTTTTGTGAAAAATTAAAACCTGACTGTCGAGCGAGCCAGGGACTCTAAATGTATATCCTGGTGTACCATGTTTCCGTGAATGTTAAATAGAACTGTCACGATTTCAAAATCAAGAAAAGACATTGTTCCAAAATTGTCATTTTTAAAACATCATGCAATTGTTAACCCTTTGCTGTTTAATCCCTGCTTTTTACGTACCTGTGATTCTATGAATGAGAAAACATTGTGAAAAAGAAAAAATTGCTTCTGACAAGCAATTTCTTCTTTTTCCACACTATTTTCTACCCTGCTGAATGGTTATTTTTCAAATTAAATCCACTTTTAATTTTCCTCTGCAAAACCTTTGAATTTGGACAGGTTCAAAATTTCATCATACAACAGGAAAGGGTTAAAGTAGCCTCAAAATTCAAGGTGAAATCGTCCAATTTTAAAAAAAAGTCATTTGAACATTCATAAAACACCTATTTAAATCCACAGTTTGAATTCTAAATTAAGCAGTCCCTTAAACAGTACTGGAGTAACGTATGGCCTCAAATTCAAGTTCCACCATAAGCCTTCAAATCATCATTAGTCATTGAGCTATGAAAATGATATTTACAATGGATCTTTATTTCAATATTTATTTTTTCCTAACACAACACAAGTACTTAGAAATAAGGAATTGTCGAGGATTTTAGAGTCTTGCCTATTTCGTGTGATTTATGATAATAAGTTAAAAATAATTTCTTTCATAGCCTCGGAGCCTGATTCATTATTCTACATCTTTCATCAAAATAAAGTAAAGACGTTACTGAAATTTCAGTAAGTAACTCTAATTAACAATTCACAGAAATATGGTTACCAATGGAAAAAGGGTAGCCTATAACAGGATATTTAGGGTACGGTGAGTGAACGTGAATTTTTCAATTATTATTACTATTTTTGTTTCATTTTGTTTGTTTGTTTTGTTGGTTCACAGTCAACTCGGCCTGTGAATAACTCGGCCCGTCAACTCGGCCTGTTTATATATTATGATGTATGAATATGCAATGTAAATATTTGGGGGACCTTATGTGCCTTTTTTTAGATTAACATTCACTCGTTAAAAAGGTTTTCAATAACAAAAATCTTATTTTACTATTATATGGCATTTGTGTAAATATGAGATAAAATAGATATAAATGAACAAATAGATCTACTTAATTTACCCTTAATTCACAATTTATTTTTCAAATTATATTCTCTAGGCTTGAGCGCTTAACCTTCCCTTTAGATGTGTTTCCTGGTATATTTTTTCAGTCGTCGATTTCGCAGGTGTAGGTCAAGTCAGGAATACACGGAATCTGTATATAAATTTTGGATCCGTGTGAATCCAGGGTCAGTTGTCAAATGTTCCAGTCAATAACGTAACACAAACCTTCTTGTCTAATTTTCAAACCGGAAACGAGTTACCTTTCCTGTCGTAGAGGACCCGGATTAAAAATTATATTTTGACATGTTGAAGAAATAGAAATTTTCCGTCCGATGGGTAACAGTTCAGTAAATTTTGTTATACAAAATCTTTTTATTTTCTTTCGCAATCAATTTCGTTAGCGTAATTTTGTTTAGAATGGTCCAATTGAGTCCTGTTCTTTTAAAACATCAATTTGTTTCTTCATAAAATTTATTCTGTTGACAACGTGTCTGATTGATTATTCCCTCCTTTGTGTAGTGAAAGGGCATATTTAGATGTTTCATACAGGGTACCAGTCTAATTGTATGTTGCATCATGGGTTACCTATCGTTGCTGGTGCCCAGCCGGTGTGGGGCAAGCCATGAGGTTTACTGACACTCTGACAGTAGCTTTCAAAGAGTGAGGACCTTCAAGTTCCGCACTGACGAAAACTCCATGTGGATTGTGAATAAAGTGAGTTACACTTTATTGGTGTCAGAAAGGTAACAAGAACCCATGCAATGAATTAATGCAAACAATTTTGGTTTATTTTCATGAATGACAGCTCTGCACAGAAACAATTCAAACAAAACGAAAAAAAAAAAAAATGTCTGACATGCTGCCATGTGGTGTCTTACGAAATTTCAAAATTTTCCCGAGTCCTTTGTCTGAAAATTCACCACATTCTTTTTTTTATCTGCAGTCATTCAACTGAATTAAGTTTGCATTTGGAAACAAAAATAAATTTGGCCAAAACTACTTGTCCATTCGACATTGCATTGACAGTCCACGAAGTTTCACATGTGACTGACTTGACGCACATGGCATAGGTACACCCGACCTGCTGCAAGCTTACATGAAGCAACCTTTTTAAGAAAGGGGGGCAGGAGTAGTGAGGCTTGTATGAAATAAACTTCGATGGAGTTTGAAACAGCAGTTGACAAATAATTCGCCATCACATGGAAGGAAAAGCAAAATGCCGCGTAGCAGTAACACGATGCACTGAGCACTGAACTGTTACGACGGACAACCAACTTTTGCGATGAATTACCCAGGAGGAGCTGATCGGGAAACACGGGCCTTTGTGACTGAAGTGCTTCCCCCTCCTCACATTGTCCTGGTAAAATGACAAGATGAATGCGACAAACTTTGGAATGCATGCTGTTTGCTGTTTACATCCGTAATGAATTTCTGCCTGTTTCCAGAAGCTTACGCAACTACAGACTTTCGTTTGTGACAGCCAATGTGGAGGAATCAGGAATCTCCTTTAATTTGCAGAAGAAAACAGCCAAGAGTCAAGCAGAACATGTTTGTCAAAGGCCACAAAGAAGAAATGGTTCTTCGTCCATTGAGTAAACCAGAAATGGGATCCCTCTCTTTTACACTATCTACAGGGCCCCAGCTGTAAGTAGCCACCAAGGATTCTCAAGGCTGTATCGGCAGCAGCTACTGTAACCGGAGAGGCTTGGGTTGAGGAGGTGAACACGCAGCTGGTAATCTTATGTAGATGAGATGCATGACTGAGACACATACTGTTTGTTAGTGCACGAGCTGACAGTCTTTGGCGCAGTCAATTAAGAAAGTACTTTAAAGAAGTATTGTAGAGAACAAGATCACCTGAAGGAACATTTATCATTGGATGAAGATAGGAAGAAGTGACCAGGCAACAATGTAACTGATGGCGACCAGTCTTCAAGAAGTATAAAAAACTTTCCTGCTGTTTAACCAATAAGCTACCTGTCAAGTCACCGAAGCCAAGAATGAATGTCAACTTCAACGTCCAGGCAACACCACCGACTCATGCGTTGACATAGCAAGAAGATATTCAACTTAAAATTACACAGAACTACAACCTTCAACTATGGTATAGCCACTAGAGTAACAGAAGACTTCCAACTTCAGATATCTAGAGGAGTTTACCAAGATGTGAAGAAGAGTTCCAGTTCAGCTAGAGAGAACTGACAGCCACTGATGTTTAACCAGAGGGACACAAAGTCAAGATGAGCTTCTAACAGCTACAGCCACAGTCCTTTTAAGTAGTTGAACATTTTGCAGTGGTAGGGTAGTTCACATATTAGGGATACTTTGGTAGTTGGTGTACTGGTTAGAAAGCCAGGGAATGCATTTCGATGTAGAAGTTACTGACCAACTTTGACAAAGCAAATGCTCTTAGTGATCTCATTGACCTACTAGCGTTCAGCACAAGTCATATCCCTGATGGATGGTTACTGAACTGATAAATGTGTAGTTAGGGTTAAGTAGTAAGATAGGTTAATGAAAAATGGAAGAAACGATTGTCTCATGTGCACACAGGTCACTCAAGCTTAACAAGATTAAAGGAACCCCAGGGGGCCAAGCACAGAAATGCTGACACACTTTCCAGAGGGCCACTGGCTAGTGATGATCATGGGGGGCTAAGCTCTTTGCCTTGTGGGAGGTGTTCTTACTTTCAATGCGCAGATGTTAAAACTGGGAATGTTCTAAAGAAGAGAGTGACGATACTGTCCCGTTAGTACGTGGGCCCAGGAGAGGGCCACCCTGTGAAAGAAATGGATCAGGGCAGAACTCCTGTGTACACCAGTATGGGATCAAGCGGTCAAACCCGGGGGCCGTGGGGGTCTCGGTGTTAGAACTCGAGGCGAAAACCGGGGCTGTTCGTCAGGAAAATGGCGTTGGGGTAGGGACGCGCAATAATCCAAAATGCTTGAGTGTTGGGAGATGTTGACAACAGACACTAATATTGACATCGAACAGACTGACCTTGAGACAATACATTGTGAAACTGAATGGTACTGTTATTTTTCATTAACAAACAAGGCTTCAGAAGTTTCTAGGTGGTGTAGGTGGTTTTCTAAAAGAATGTGCAGACCTACAACTGAGGTTGAGTACTCCATTGAAGAAGATCACCTGATGCAACTACTCTTGGATATGGTACTGACTACATGCCACAAGTCTACTCTGATTGGTTCTACCTATGGTACTCTATGGTACAACAAGCAGCAGGACAATCAGGGTAACTAAACCAGACCCTTCGGTGAGTCCTTTTCTAATAAAACCGGGGGGAATGTAGTGAAAGGGCATATTTAGATGTTTCATACAGGGTACCAGTCTAATTGTATGTTGCATCATGGGTTACCTATCGTTGCTGGTGCCCAGCCGGTGTGGGGCAAGCCATGAGGTTTACTGACACTCTGACAGTAGCTTTCAAAGAGTGAGGACCTTCAAGTTCCGCACTGACGAAAACTCCATGTGGATTGTGAACAAAGTGAGTTACACTTTATTTGAAAAAGAGGGGGCATATTGCTTTGCACCTTTGGCTCAGTCCGTCGGTTGGTTTGTGAGTATACCTTTTTTTGTCCAGAGCATATCTGTAGTGATTGACAGTGGGTAACTCATGACCATGTGCCAGGTTAGCTCAGTTTGTAGAGCATTGGGCTAATGTTCTGGGGGTCGTGGGTTTGAGTCCCATATCGTGCACATCTTTTCCGCCTTTGATTACTTCAATGGTGTCAGAAGTAAACAAAGAACGCTGGGTTCAGTATTTGGAAGTGGAATGGGAAATTGGGTAAAAGGGGGAGAAGTGTAGTGATCGACAGTGGTTAGACTCATGACCAGGTGCCCGGCTAGCTCAGCTGGTAGAGCGCTGTGCTGGTATTCTAGGGGTTGTGGGTTGAGTCCAATATCAGGCGCATCTTTTCCGCCCTTGATTACTTCATATCTCAAAATCTATGCAAGCTATACTAGAGTCAGAAAACTTCACAGATGGATAGATCTTATTGAGGGAAAGTGCTGTGCACAAGAACCATAATGATACTCTTAATATTTTTTATTTATTGCCCTTTGTTTATTGTCAAAGAATATCAGGAAAAAGACCAACAATTTTGCCTTCAGAGCCAAGACTGACAAATTTCAATATCTAACATTAGGAGTATTGTTATTTTCTCCAAAGTTCTAGGGGCCAAGCCCAAAATCTAGGTGCCATGGGCGACTGGGCCCCTGTTAGTCTTTTTCCCTGGAATATGCAATTGACCTGCTCATTTGGGAGGGACATAATGTTAAACAACAAATGAAGTAAATAAGGGCGGAAAAGATGTGCCCTACATGGGAACCCATGACCCTCAGTACACGAGCGTGGAGTTCTCTCAATTGAGCTAGCCGGGCACCTGGTCATGAGTCTACCCTATGACGATCACTACACTCCTCCCCCTTTTAACCAGTTGTAGCTGGTCCTATAAGGCTCACAAATGGTAGAACCCAGCATTCTCCGTTTACTTCTGGCACCATTGAAGTAAATAAGGGCGGAAAAGATGTGCCCAACATGGGACACTAGCACGGGGCTACCAACTGAGCTAGCCTGGTCATGAGACAACCCAGTGCCACTGTCAATGTCTACACAAACATATCTTTTATTTTAAGCCCTTAATGGGTGCACTTGAATCATTACTAGTGTAAGGGTTTACAGGGAGGTAAGTTGCAGTGGATATGCAAAATAAAAAGACCCAACCTTAGATATATGGTTAATGATAAGATGTATAGACAATGTCGACCCCTTTAGGGTTGGAGATTCTTTTTCTCTGCATGGATCACATTTGTCTATCTGCTCAGTTCGTTACACTGAGAAAGAAGAAACTTTTGGTTAGGCAATCAAACTTTCGAAATTTTGCCATTGATGTTGAAAATTTGACCTTTGTTAAAATGCTTTTTACTGTTGATTTTCTGATGTAAGTAAATTGATACTCGTTGTAAATTGTCTAATAAAATGTTACTGATCTCTGCACAAGAAAGGCTAAGTAGGACTCTGCACAAGAAAGGCTAAGTAGGACATACTTTTGCATAAAAATACATTTCAATTTAAAAACCAAGGCTTGATTAATTGCCCTCTGTTGCACCTTCTTATAATTACTCTAAAGATGTTATAATCTTCAGGTCAAAAGATGGATGACCTTTCACGGATACCCGTGAGTCACTGTCCAAAGGTGTTTGTACAGAGAGACTATTCTAATGGCACAACTCTGAGTTTTCAAAATAAATTTCCAACAGAACTTGACGGCAAGGTAAGATATCTTAGAATGACAGAACTCATGCAAGTGTTGGTAAATAGGGAGTCATTAACCCCTTAACCATTAAAATCTGGGAGCCAAAATGGATTTTAAAGAAAGAGCCTATCTTGAGAAGAATTTCATAGGTTTAAGAGCTATTTGGCCTTTTCTTTTAAAGAAGTGAAGTAAGCATTTGAATTGTAAAATTTTAGATAGTATATCCGATGCATCTTTAAAATTTTTGACTCTTTGAAATTTCTCTCAATGGGATCAAAATGACCCCTTTGGAAGAAACTTCTAACTGTCAAATTAAGATATCAGATTTTTTGGGGTCAAAACCATGATTTAAAGGTCCAACATGAACCAAAGAATGAAGTCAAGCTTTAAGTTGGATATTGACATATGATTGGCTCAGCATAAAACAGTTGTAACTGATCTCAAATTTGAGAAGAAATCTCCAAAAGCTCCGTAAATTTTGGCATATGAAGTGGGTTTTCTCAGTAAAAAATGTAGGGCTGCTTCTTTTAGGGAGGGCTCTATTATTAGGGGAAGTACATAGTATGGTACAGTGACTTTGTTTAACCCTATGTTGGTCTTAGGTTAAAACCTATACAGCAGCACTCATTCTTTTGGAACTATTTGTCTCCCACCAAGTGGTTAATACTGATCATCATTGTGAAATCTTAGCTGGAGGCTAGGAAAGTGAAATATTAGTGCTGATCTGAGAAATACAAAAAAATCATTGTAAGGTGCTCCAGCTGCAACGATATGAGTCAGCGTTCTTTAAAGAAGAATAAAACTCAATTCAACCAAAAGAAATCATCCCTATATTGTAGGTGGATGTAGCAACATTCCAGGAGACCATCAGTACACTAAACAGAATGTATTTGGAGGCTGAAACACTGAATGGCAAAACCTACTGCGAGAGTTGTCTTGCTTGTTTGACAGCCTACTTGTCTTATATCTGCTTTGACACACACTATGAAAAGGTAATAAACACTGAATGGCAGAACATACTGCAAGAGTTGTCTGGCTTGTTATATTTCTGCTTTGGTTTGTTAATTGTATGATATTGGATTTCTAGCAAATTATTAATATGATTAAGGAGGTATTAAGCACTGGATGCAAAAGTTTTGTCTATGCATGTAAATTGGTGGGAATTTAAGGACATTACTTGTTGATTCATTTAAATTTTAGCATTTCAATTTATTAATAACTATTTTATAAAACTGCTCTTATGAAACTTATGAATTTCACCCACCAAGTTGTTCAAAATGACTTAGTGAAAATTTGAGGCAATTGATCTTGGATCTGACATTTTGTCCAATCTGAATGAAGCAAAGACATTTATTAACCTAGATGAAATAGCCTCATAGTGAATTTCGAAAATTGTTTCCGAGTGCTTTAAGAAATTTTAAGTATATTTTTATAAGAGCACAAAGTTAGGCTCTGAACAGACTGTGCAGATGCACAGTCTGATAAGAGTGTAAAACTTTGCACACATTTAAATGTTCAAAGTATCTCAAATTGTTAATATTACGTATTGAATTTACATGATTGTTTGTTATGAATTCAGATGCTGAAGAAAATCCGCCATTATATTGATGAACAAAACAGAGTTGTGTATGTACCCAGAGGTCTCATGTTGATAGATCCAGTGGAAAGAGGGCTCAGAGTTGTATCCTTTACAGGGTTAATACAAATATATAGGCCAACCAAATACATTATGCAATGTCAAATAGCTTTATAAGTATTATAAAGTATTATTTGACCAAAATTTTATGGGATGGTTTGGTAGCACAGTGGTTAAGGTAGTAGACCCCGCAACAAGAAATCAACTTTAACAGTATTAACAGAGGTTACCTAATGATTTTCATTAGAAAACCTTGGTTTACATTGTTGAAGGTCATGAGTTCAGAAATGTTGCAGAACTATTACAGGTGCACTACCTTAAGGATATCAGACTTTGCAGAGCTAGGTGACATTGCTATAATGTTGTAGGATCAAGTGATTAACCCTGTCAGATGTCGCTTTCAACAATCTTTCAGTTATATGGCAGAGGCTGGAGCACCTAACAGTGGTTCCTGGTATTTCTCACACCAGTACTACCACTACATCCTTACCAAGCCTTCAGTTACTATTCCACAAAGGTCTTTGATTATCGATCCATTGATGGGAGACACATAGTCAGAAAAAATGAGTGTCTCCATAGGGGATCAAACAGGAGACCTTAAGATTGACAGTCTTACGCGCTACCAACTGCGCCATAATGGATGCTAGTAAGGGATAGAGTCTCCATATTTCACAAGAGTATTGCTTGCATTAGCCAAAGTCAAGGTCATTTTTCAAGGTCATTTATATTACAAATTTCTGTTTAATGACAGTGGTGGGGGCATTCGTATTAACAAAACTTATCTTGTTCAGCCAATCTTTTGTGGGGTTGGCTCCATAACTGCTGCTCAGTAGTGCAGCAGTTATGGACATTGCCCTTTGCACAGCTAGATGATGTTGCCTTATCCACATATTTTTAGATCCTTTCAGAGTCAGAGATAGAATTTCTTCACTATGTTTGAAAAGACGGTTATTGCCAACGCTGATAAGAAATTTGAATATCATTACTGGTAGTTTTAGAGTGTTGTATATGATCTAATTTAGAGCTAAAATAATGATCCTTAACTGATAATTCAGCTGGAGATTTGTCTATTAAGTGAATCCTCCGGTGGCCGGTGAATGACCAGTAATGAAGTTGGACTGTAACACAAGTGTGATTGTAACTTGACCAAGTGGAACTGTAGTGACTTTTTTACTTGCAATATTTCTAAGTGTGTAAATGGTTGCTGGTCAACATAACATACTAGTTTAGCTACAAAATTTGAGAGTTGTTACCAGATTTTAACTCATCAATTGAAAAAAATAAAATTGAAACAAATTGCTTTAAATACAGAAAACAGTAACACTTTTTGTACAGCTTTTAAAAAGCTGTAATATAACCTGAGGTTCTATTAGAATCAAAGCATTTGTATTGGAATGGGATTGGCTTTTAGGGATCAACACTAACACCAGTCGTTAGACCCAATACCTGTAGATTTTAGGGTGTACTGGTAGATGTAACCATGCTGCAGGTCCTGCAGGCCTATAGTAAAAAGCAGTGCTCCATCATGTTTTGAAAAATAGTTGCTTCTCCAATACTAAAATGTTGCAATATCAAATGGAAAACATTGTAGAAATAGAAGAAAAGCAATTTCTTCTTTTCCACCAATGTTTTTCTTGCAATTATTCCCTGAAATTGCTAAAAATCAAATATGGTTTTCATGCAAGATCTGTTGTTATCATGGAAGACCTGTAAAATTTTTGGCTAACAGGTTCTTCAGGTTTTTATATGAGGCTAGACTACATATTGATGGCGGTGAGCGAAACAGTTGTCACTGCCTTTAAATCTCTGGAAAGGGTGTGTGGGTGGTTTATAAGAGCATGGGGCTCCATTAGATTTTTTAGGGTATAATCTTTCTCCTCTGAATAAGAATTTATAATATCTTAGAGATGCTAAAATTGTTATTGTCAGGAATTAAATGTTACCTTTAAATTGATGTGACTGTATTATATGCTAATACTACTGCTTACGGTAGTAGACCTGTAATAGTTCTGCAACATTTTGGAACACATGATCTTTTACAATGTTTACCCAGATTTCCTTATAAAATCATCAAGATACCCTGGTTTACACTGTTGAAGTCATGATCTTAATCACTGTTAACCAAGGTTTCCCAGTAAAATTAGGAATGCCAATGAATTCCCATTAGGAAACCTTGCTTAACAGTGTTAAATATCATGACTTCTGGAACTTTGCAGAACTATTATGGGTTCTGAACCTTAATTGCTTTGTGGGGTCTCATTGATATAACATCAAGATAATTCCTATTAGTTTTAATAAGATAGGATTTCATCAAGAACTAACTATAAATATTTGAGGTTGGTGTTACTCTATATTACACCCAAATAATTAGACCTGTTATATGAACTGCTGAAACTACGTACTGGATTGCTTAAAAACTGGTGAAGAAATATATCTTAGACGTTTTTGCTCATATTGGCTTAAAGTTGAGCTACCGTATTGATCCATGTCTTTTATCTGCTGATGGAGAGAAATTCTTTTAAGATCTGTGGTCTCGCTTTAATGATATTTCACATTTAGGCAGTGGACCCGTAATAGTTCCTCAACATTTCTGAACTCATGAACTTCCACAATGTTGATCAAGGTTTCCTAATGAAATCTTTAGGAAACACGGTTAACGCTGTTAAAGTTCATAACTCCTGAAACATTGCAGAACTATTATGGGCCCACTATCTTAAGAGAAGGGAGGAGTTAGCACTGAAGTAATGTAATTTTAATGTATATTTTAAAATGTTGCATTAAATTGACAAACTTGCTCCACTTGAAATGGCTAGGAAAGATATTAATGTATTCATAATGATTTTCTTATTTGATAAGGAGTAAATACAGTCAGAGCGATACCACTGTAAGTGCCAATATACATACATATATATATATATTAGGCACTTTTAAAGGTTTTGAGCTGACCCATCAATTCACCCCTTAAAGATGTTTAAAAGTTATTTTGATGAGCAGAGCAGGACCATAAGGGTTCTTTCCTTTTTATTATACGCCGCCGGAACGCTGCCGGAGGCGGACGTATATTGGCGTCATCTTCTCCGTCTGTCCGTCCATCCGTCCGTCCGTCCATCCGTCCGTCCGTCCGTCCGTCCGTCCGTCCGTCCACTTTTCTTGTCAACGCAACTCCTCCTAAACTACTGGCTGGATCTTCTTGAAACTTGGTCAATGTTATCACCTCAATTGGTAGATGTGCATGAAGGAAGGATTTTACGGTTCGTTGATTTTTGCCTGAGTTATGCCCCTTGATAACTTAGTCTCTGGGTCCACTTTTCTTGTCAACGCAACTCCTCCTAAGTTTCTGGCTGGATCTTCTTGAAACTTGGTCAATGTTATCACCTCAATTGGTAGATGTGCATGAAGGAAGGATTTTACGGTTCGTTGATTTTTGCCTGAGTTATGCCCCTTGATAACTTAGTCTCTGGGTCCATTTTTCTTGTCAACGCAACTCCTCCTAAACTACTGGCTGGATCATCTTGAAACTTGGTCAATGTAATCACCTCAATTGGTAGATGTGCATGAAGGAAGGATTTTACGGTTCTTTGATTTTTGCCTGAGTTATGCCTCTTGGTAACTTAGTCTCTGGGTCCACTTTTCTTGTCAACGCAACTCCTCCTAAGTTTCTGGCTGGATCTTCTTGAAACTTGGTCAATGTTATCACCTCAATTGGTAGATGTGCATGAAGGAAGGATTTTACGGTTCGTTGATTTTTGCCTGAGTTATGCCCCTTGATAACTTAGTATCTGGGTCCACTTTTCTTGTCAATGCAACGCCTCCTAAGTTTCTGGCTGGATCTTCTTGAAACTTGGTCAATGTAATCACCTCAATTGGTAGATGTGCATGAAGGAAGGATTTTACTGTTCATTGATTTTTTTATTTTTTCCCCTGAATTATGCCCCCTTAAAACTTAGTGCCTGGGGCTTATTGAAATTGCAGCCTTGTGAAGGCAACTCCTCCTAACGTTTTGTCTTGATTTAAATGAAACTTTGTCATTTTCATTTTGGTTCTGTCAAAATAAGTAGTGTCTACAATTATTTCTGTGAAACAGCAGCAATGTGGCGGCGTATTTTGTGACGATGGCACTCTTGTTGGGGATTAGAATAAATACATAAGCACTTTAACATTATAATATTGGTGAAAAATTTATTTGAGAAAAAAATATATGTTTTTCTTTAGGAATGTTATGTGAGACAGGGTTGTTTTTGAAGTAGTAAAAGTCTATATTTGATTATGATACACGTATTTCAATATTGTGCAGCTCATTTGGTGTATGTATTTGACATTTCATTCATACCTTGTGCTTATATTCAATTCTTGTTTGCTTATTTTAATTAAGTACATTATCGTGTATATTTTCATCAAATTTCCAAAATGTTTATTTGTTTGTGTTTACACAGCTTTGATAAAATTTCAGTCAAGTCAAATGAAAAAAAAAAAAATTCAGCTTTTGACCATGTTAACAATATTTCAGAAAGACATCTTTACTTGCCATAGAATATTTTTTTTCTGGTAAGGTTGATCTCTGATAAATGTGTAACACGTCAGACAAAATTGAACATCTGTGTAGTGTGAAAACGTATCGGCCGTTGTAAGACTATTTGGAATGGACAGTCTGACTAGGGTCACTCAATTATTCCAAACACTCACTCGAACCATTCAAAAACGCTCCAAAATCAATAAAACTGATTATCTTTGAACAAATGACTTGGAAAAACCACATGTACAAACTACAGAAAAAGCTACTGTATATCTTCTTTTTTGGAAAACGCGTCATGCCAATTTCATTTCCTTTTTGTAAAATATATGTACATTGATTTGATTTCTCTTTTTGTAAGCTTCTGTGATTAAATATGAAAACTCTTTATGTCTGGGTCGTTGTCTATACAATATAAGTAATTTTCAGCTCAACTAGCTGGAGCCACTGGGGCTATTGTCATGGCGTTGTGTCCGTCGTCCGTGCGTCTGGTCGTAATTTTTTTCTTTAAAAATCTTCTCCTCAGAAACTACTGGATGAATTCAACCAAACTTCACAGAAATGATCCTTGGGTCGCCCTCTTTCAAAACTGTTCAAGAAATTTTGATCCTATGAAAAACATGGATTTAATGGTCGTGGCTAATTTCCATATAGTTAAAAAGTGAGTTTTTCTCAGATTCTAATTGATGGATACCAATCAAATTTTACATGAATGATCTTTGTGTGACCCTTTATTATTCTACAAAAATTTATATTGATCAGATGGAAAATATGTATTTTATGGACGGAGGTCATTTCTCTATATGTTATATAGTGGAAACTTTGAAAATCATTTCCTCAGAATGTAATTGACGGATATCATAAAAAATTTCACTGGAATGATCCTTGGGTGATCCTGTATCAGTCTACCAAAAATTATTGTGATCTGATGGAAAATACATATTTTATGGGCGGAGGTCATTTCTCTATATGCTATACAATGGAAACTTTGAAAGTTAATTTTCTCAGAATGTAACTGATGGATATCGATCAAACTTCATTAGTATGATCCTTGGGTGACCCATTATTTGAAACTTTGAAAATCATTTGCATCACCAGAAGAACCCAAAATATCTAAAAATCTAGTCAAAACTTTGATTTGCTATGTGGGGAGACTAAAGCCATTCATGGCTTTCTCATTAAGAATTGTCAAGAAAAACACCAACAACAATATTGATATTGATATTTAGGTTTTCTGTTTTTAACTCAACTTGCCGAAAGCCAGCGAACTATTGTCATGGCGGTGTGTCCGTCGTGCCTTTATGCTTGCGTACGTAAACTTTTCCTTAAAAAGCTTCTCCTAAACAAATGGGCAGATTTTGACGAAACTTGGTAGAAATGTTCCTTGTGTGACCCTCTTCTAAAGCGGTTCAGAAAATTTTGATTGACCCCCCAAGTATAGGCGTGGCAGGGCGGTTATTACTTTCACTTTGATAATCTTCTCCTTCCAAACCATTGGCCTGATTTCAATGAAACCTGGCATGAATGATCCTTGGGTGGACCTCTTCTAAAGTTGTTCAAGAAATTTTGGTTGACCCCCAAAAATTGGCGTCGCAGGGCGGGGCTTATTGACACTATAAAAACTTTTAAAATCTTCTCCTCCAAAGCCATTAGCCCGATTTCAAAGAAACTTGTTCTAAAATTGTTCAAAGATCTAAACAAGCTCCAAAATATGAGCGTGGAGGGGGGGGGGCGTTTATTTTTACTACAAAATTTTTAAAAATCTTATCCTCCCTAACCATTGGCCCGATTTCAATGAAACTTGGTAAGAATGGTCCTTGGGTGACCCTCTTCTAAAATGAAGAAGAAGTTTGGAAAGCTCCCCAAATAAGTGCTTGGCAGGGGGATGGGCTTATTTTCACTATTAAATCTTAATAAATCTTCTCCTCCCAAACTATTGGCATGATTTCAATGAAACTTGGTATGAATCATCCTTTGGTGACCCTCTCCTAAAGATGTTCAAGAAATTTGGATTGACCACCAAATATGGGCGTTGCAGGGGGATGTATTTTCACTGTAAAATTTTAGAAATTCTTCTTCCAAACCATTTTTCATAATTTCAATGAAACTTGGCAAGAATGATCCTTGAATGACCATCTTCCAAAATGTTCTAGAAATAAGAGTATGCAAGTTAATGGTGATTGAGTTTTTTCTTGACAATGTGAACCAGACCCAGTGAATCATTACACAATAGTTCTATAGAGACTTCAAACTGTTTTTTTTAGTCTAATTAAGCTTCGTATAATGACAGTCTGGAGATGTTAAAGCCAGTGGAGCGATTAGGCCCCTTTAGGCCTCTTGTTTCTCAGTATAACCGTCTAGGGGCTATGCTTGCTTGTTACATTTAAAAGTCAGGAATCTTGGGTCTGATTTAATAAACATCTTATGATCTTTTTTATGCCCCCGTATCGAGAGATCGGGGGCGTGTTGTTTTACTCATGTCCGTCTGTCTGTCCGTCCGTCTGTCCGTCTGTCCGAAAACTTAACCCGAAAACTTAACCTTGCCAATTTCTTCAAGCCTATTCAAGATACAAAGCTAATATTTGGCATGATGATAGATCTCAATGATCCGCATCCGCTGGTACCAAAGTCAAGGTCATGCGACAAGGCCAAGGTCATCTGTCAAGGTCAAACTTTGAAAAAAATGCCGTTACGGGGGTATTCGTGTTTCACAAACACATCTTGTTGTAAGTCAAAAATTAAAGTTGCTGCACAATAGTGACTAAATACGGAATTCTGACATGCATAATCTCATGGGGATCGTCTTCTAAAGGCGATTCCGATGAGATATTCAAAGACAGAATCTAAGAATGAATGAAAACTCCAGGTACGATGTTTGTCTTTGACTTACGATTAATTTTTTCGTAAGACGTTAAGTAAAACGGGTCCCATGGCCATAGATTATAAAACTTTTCTCATGCTTAACCATATATTTTCTCAAATTTCAAATAGAGATTAAAGCTTGAAATCTTTAAGTGAAATATATGTTTGTGTATAAAAAGATAAATTTTATCCACTCGGGTACATGCGGCGATTCTACGGAATAGACCTCAGGAATAATAAGGGCGCAGACCGTTATATCGCACGTGGGTTTATTGGACGTCACAATCTGTACTAAGCATGACGTTGAAAAAAAAAAAATACGAAAAGATTTTTATTTGATAACAAAACGCTGTGTTTTGCTGCGTTCTGTCGTCAAATTATAATATAAATATATATGAAAAAAATCACAGACGATCGGAAAAAATTAACAAGATGTTTTTTTTTTCAATGTATTGTATAATAGAAGTACCAATAGAAGCCAAATAACCTAAAAAAGAAAATTACTCAAAATTACTACACTTTCGCCCGAGGTACTTTAAATTATGTTGTCTCGGCCATTATGCATCAAAAACCAACAAATAGTATTTAGATGAACAAAAGTTCTGATATTCTGATTATTTCATATAGTTACACATCGTCCCTTTTTTACATCTAATATCTCAACCTAAATTTACCAACTAGACTGCAAGTGTCTGCAAGATACTCTGACGGCCCGACGGTTGGAATTCATGTCCGATTAAATAATAATGGTTAAAAAAAAAGTTTACGGAAAAGTACGAACGATGTTCCGAATGCGGTTTGTCATTTGATCCCAGATACCGAAAATTATTTTTCGTCATGAAATGCTGTTCAAAGGTTTTGGCGTAATATTTTTTGTGGAAAATCAAAAACGCCCATTCAAGGAATATGCGCAGGCTGCGCATATGGAGGATTTTTTGGAGGGAAATCGCTCATAACGACCAGACTGTTATTGCATTTGCAAAAAGACCACCAAAGTAAGCGATAAACAACTTACTTCTACAATAGCGCTAGACACGCGTCAGAAAAGTCAAAAGAAAGTCTTCTAGACGATCTGCGTTTACGTTTCTTTGCGACGTCTATAACGGTTCCTACACGATCAATATTGTTAACACTTTCCTGTGTTACAAAATTTTGGACCTGTCCAAATTCAAAGGTTTTGCAGATGAAAATTTAAAGCGGATTTAATTTGAAAAATAACCATTCAGTAGGGTAGAAAATAGTGTGGAAAAAGAAGAAATTGCTTGTCAGAAGCAATTTCTTCTCTTTTCACAATTTTTTCTCAATTATGAAGTCACAGGCACGTAAAAAGCAGGGATTAAACAGCAAAGGGTTAAAGTAGAAACTGTAATGCAAGGTCTTTGGATCCGTTTCCGGCTTTCTCTGGAAGACGTCGGGACACTTCAAGATTATCGAACATTTTCATCCTCGGCGTCGTGACGTCTTTCGCTTGTATTTTGTCATTTATTTCAGAGGGTTTATACACATATTTTCGGAAGGTTACAAAATGATCCGAGAAACCCCGATAATGGGCAGATTTCAAAATTGTGCAACTTCCTTAACATACGTATTTTTGGCAATGACGTCTTCATTATCGGTCATACACGATCAATGTACGGTATTGGCAACATTATTTATGGTGTATTTAGGTATAAGGGAACTAATTCATTTTCCGTTATCGGCCATTATAACCTTTCCGGTCATAGCTCAGTCCAAGAGAATGCGAGAGTGTTCAAACCTGCCTTAAATTGAGGCCCGTTCATTTGCGCATGAAATGAATTGAAAATTAGTATGGCATGATCCCTTTTCTCTACGACTTTTTGGGCCATTTTTGAGATGACCCTTACCGCGAAGCGGTTTTTACCGGCCCCTAAAACAAATATACCCATGTTTATAAATAGCTTTTGGACCGGGAAAAAAGTTTAAAATCTTTAATTTTTCGATTGTATTTCATCAACAGATTATAATCGCTGAAAAATATTCAAACAATTTTGAATTTCAATAATATTGACCAATCAGAGATCACCTTCAACATTTGAGTATATGGACCGGAGTTTCCCTAAAGTTTTCTACCAGAGTGGTTGGAAATGAATTAGTTCCCCTAGACCTAAAGAAGAATTTTTTTGCCAATGAGATATAAAAATTGCACATATTTACGTACAATTACCTTTTTTGGATTAAATCTGAAAATTTCAGGCGCTTACGTGTTATAGTTAATGAGTAATGGTCGTTACCCTTAACCCGGTCGGGGAAAAATTCACATCAAATATAGTCCCAAGCGAAAATTTGTTCTTTGAAAAACGTGAGTTTTCTATACACAAAAACTGAAGGTTGTTCTCTATTTAGGAGTACTTTTTCATCACAATTTAATTAAATATCTTCTTTGCAATGCATTTAATGGTGTTTTGAGGGTGAAAATTGTCATTTTCTATTTTTCATGGATTTTCTTTTGTCGTAACCCTTATCTTTCATAAGAAATTTACGAGTTTTCGCCTTTTTCAGCCTACACGATGTTTGTTTATCAGCTAATTCCTCAATGTTACACATGGAATATACACAAGCATATGCCTGATAACCATGCAAAAAATAAAAGAAATCGGTCAAATAGGTTTTGAAAAATCAACGAACTCCCTTAACCCTGTTAAAGTTAAAAAGCTATCTCCCTGAGCGGTTAAAACGCGCCGGACATAACCCCATAATATTCAAACTGTGTTTTCTTTACATGATAATGTTTTCCAGAGTGCATTTCACTATTTTGAGACACCTCGCGCAAAATGTTTGTTTTCGGTTGCAAATTATTATCAAAAAACCCTTATCTTTTTGTGCAAAAAAAATCTTGTTTTCTCTTATTTTGGGGCTAATGATATATTTTTACAGTATAACTAATCCAAATTAAGAATATAATAACATAAAAAAATGTTGTTTGCCACATTTAAGAATAAAAAGTGCAATTGGTTGAGTAGTTTTTGAAAATTAGGGCTTATCTTTCACTCCAGGCAGGCAAACATGAACTTGGTTGACCCCCCCCCCTGGCAAAAAAGCCGAAATTAACTTAAAATATTCCAAAAATACCATTCTCTTTTCACTATTGTCTATTATTTTGTTTCAATGAATACTTAAAACGCATATTTTGCAAATCCGATATAATTCAACACGGATTTATTTGTAAAATTAACCCTTATCTTTTGTTGAAATTTTATTTTTTCATATATTTTTTGTCAAAAATGTTAATTTTTTTCGAATGTTTCTGTCAAAAAGTGTTAAATTAGACCGGATTTTGTTCGGTTTTCTTTAGTTCTACCCTTAAAATAAATTTTTGTTGTTTGTGTCTTAAAAATATCCAATCAATATCAAGTTACGACGAACCAGTGGAGTAGATTTTTCCTTCTAAAGACGGCCCAAGATTAAGTTTATCTTATTACGTAATAGTCCTAATTACTTCCGGGTACAAAAATCGACCGACAAACTAAAAGAAAACTATTTTGCAATATATACATGCAAAGAATGCAGGGCACTGACACACATTCAACGACTAAAAAATGCAAGACATGGGTGCTATTATCCCGCGAGTGTGGTGTTTTTACTGTCAAAAAGCACTAAATGAATACCGAATTGGCCCTTTTAGCTTGACATATCATTTAAAGAATATTTTTCTCGATATTTGGTGATTAAGTAACCTAAAATAAAAACTCTAAGCGGACGAAGTAACTCTTACAATACCATTAATAAGAGAACATGCACTTATTTGCATATCTACCATTTAGGTATAAGGGAACTAATTCATTTTCCGTTATCGGCCATTATAACCTTTCCGGTCATAGCTCAGTCCAAGAGAATGCGAGAGTGTTCAAACCTGCCTTAAATTGAGGCCCGTTCATTTGCGCATGAAATGAATTGAAAATTAGTATGGCATGATCCCTTTTCTCTACGACTTTTTGGGCCATTTTTGAGATGACCCTTACCGCGAAGCGGTTTTTACCGGCCCCTAAAACAAATATACCCATGTTTATAAATAGCTTTTGGACCGGGAAAAAAGTTTAAAATCTTTAATTTTTCGATTGTATTTCATCAACAGATTATAATCGCTGAAAAATATTCAAACAATTTTGAATTTCAATAATATTGACCAATCAGAGATCACCTTCAACATTTGAGTATATGGACCGGAGTTTCCCTAAAGTTTTCTACCAGAGTGGTTGGAAATGAATTAGTTCCCCTAGACCTAAAGAAGAAATTTTTTGCCAATGAGATATAAAAATTGCACATATTTACGTACAATTACCTTTTTTGGATTAAATCTGAAAATTTCAGGCGCTTACGTGTTATAGTTAATGAGTAATGGTCGTTACCCTTAACCCGGTCGGGGAAAAATTCACATCAAATATAGTCCCAAGCGAAAATTTGTTCTTTGAAAAACGTGAGTTTTCTATACACAAAAACTGAAGGTTGTTCTCTATTTAGGAGTACTTTTTCATCACAATTTAATTAAATATCTTCTTTGCAATGCATTTAATGGTGTTTTGAGGGTGAAAATTGTCATTTTCTATTTTTCATGGATTTTCTTTTGTCGTAACCCTTATCTTTCATAAGAAATTTACGAGTTTTCGCCTTTTTCAGCCTACACGATGTTTGTTTATCAACTTATTCCTCAATGTTACACATGGAATATACACAAGCATATGCCTGATAACCATGCAAAAAATAAAAGAAATCGGTCAAATAGGTTTTGAAAAATCAACGAACTCCCTTAACCCTGTTAAAGTTAAAAAGCTATCTCCCTGAGCGGTTAAAACGCGCCGGACATAACCCCATAATATTCAAACTGTGTTTTCTTTACATGATAATGTTTTCCAGAGTGCATTTCACTATTTTGAGACACCTCGCGCAAAATGTTTGTTTTCGGATGCAAATTATTATCAAAAAACCCTTATCTTTTTGTGCAAAAAAAAATCTTGTTTTCTCTTATTTTGGGGCTAATGATATATTTTTACAGTATAACTAATCCAAATTAAGAATATAATAACATAAAAAAATGTTGTTTGCCACATTTAAGAATAAAAAGTGCAATTGGTTGAGTAGTTTTTGAAAATTAGGGCTTATCTTTCACTCCAGGCAGGCAAACATGAACTTGGTTGACCCCCCCCCCTGGCAAAAAAGCCGAAATTAACTTAAAATATTCCAAAAATACCATTCTCTTTTCACTATTGTCTATTATTTTGTTTCAATGAATACTTAAAACGCATATTTTGCAAATCCGATATAATTCAACACGGATTTATTTGTAAAATTAACCCTTATCTTTTGTTGAAATTTTATTTTTTCATATATTTTTTGTCAAAAATGTTAATTTTTTTCGAATGTTTCTGTCAAAAAGTGTTAAATTAGACCGGATTTTGTTCGGTTTTCTTTAGTTCTACCCTTAAAATAAATTTTTGTTGTTTGTGTCTTAAAAATATCCAATCAATATCAAGTTACGACGAACCAGTGGAGTAGATTTTTCCTTCTAAAGACGGCCCAAGATTAAGTTTATCTTATTACGTAATAGTCCTAATTACTTCCGGGTACAAAAATCGACCGACAAACTAAAAGAAAACTATTTTGCAATATATACATGCAAAGAATGCAGGGCACTGACACACATTCAACGACTAAAAAATGCAAGAAATGGGTGCTATTATCCCGCGAGTGTGGTGTTTTTACTGTCAAAAAGCACTAAATGAATACCGAATTGGCCCTTTTAGCTTGACATATCATTTAAAGAATATCTTTCTCGATATTTGGTGATTAAGTAACCTAAAATAAAAACTCTAAGCGGACGAAGTAACTCTTACAATACCATTAATAAGAGAACATGCACTTATTTGCATATCTACCATTTAGGTATAAGGGAACTAATTCATTTTCCGTTATCGGCCATTATAACCTTTCCGGTCATAGCTCAGTCCAAGAGAATGCGAGAGTGTTCAAACCTGCCTTAAATTGAGGCCCGTTCATTTGCGCATGAAATGAATTGAAAATTAGTATGGCATGATCCCTTTTCTCTACGACTTTTTGGGCCATTTTTGAGATGACCCTTACCGCGAAGCGGTTTTTACCGGCCCCTAAAACAAATATACCCATGTTTATAAATAGCTTTTGGACCGGGAAAAAAGTTTAAAATCTTTAATTTTTCGATTGTATTTCATCAACAGATTATAATCGCTGAAAAATATTCAAACAATTTTGAATTTCAATAATATTGACCAATCAGAGATCACCTTCAACATTTGAGTATATGGACCGGAGTTTCCCTAAAGTTTTCTACCAGAGTGGTTGGAAATGAATTAGTTCCCCTAGACCTAAAGAAGAAATTTTTTGCCAATGAGATATAAAAATTGCACATATTTACGTACAATTACCTTTTTTGGATTAAATCTGAAAATTTCAGGCGCTTACGTGTTATAGTTAATGAGTAATGGTCGTTACCCTTAACCCGGTCGGGGAAAAATTCACATCAAATATAGTCCCAAGCGAAAATTTGTTCTTTGAAAAACGTGAGTTTTCTATACACAAAAACTGAAGGTTGTTCTCTATTTAGGAGTACTTTTTCATCACAATTTAATTAAATATCTTCTTTGCAATGCATTTAATGGTGTTTTGAGGGTGAAAATTGTCATTTTCTATTTTTCATGGATTTTCTTTTGTCGTAACCCTTATCTTTCATAAGAAATTTACGAGTTTTCGCCTTTTTCAGCCTACACGATGTTTGTTTATCAGCTAATTCCTCAATGTTACACATGGAATATACACAAGCATATGCCTGATAACCATGCAAAAAATAAAAGAAATCGGTCAAATAGGTTTTGAAAAATCAACGAACTCCCTTAACCCTGTTAAAGTTAAAAAGCTATCTCCCTGAGCGGTTAAAACGCGCCGGACATAACCCCATAATATTCAAACTGTGTTTTCTTTACATGATAATGTTTTCCAGAGTGCATTTCACTATTTTGAGACACCTCGCGCAAAATGTTTGTTTTCGGTTGCAAATTATTATCAAAAAACCCTTATCTTTTTGTGCAAAAAAAATCTTGTTTTCTCTTATTTTGGGGCTAATGATATATTTTTACAGTATAACTAATCCAAATTAAGAATATAATAACATAAAAAAATGTTGTTTGCCACATTTAAGAATAAAAAGTGCAATTGGTTGAGTAGTTTTTGAAAATTAGGGCTTATCTTTCACTCCAGGCAGGCAAACATGAACTTGGTTGACCCCCCCCCTGGCAAAAAAGCCGAAATTAACTTAAAATATTCCAAAAATACCATTCTCTTTTCACTATTGTCTATTATTTTGTTTCAATGAATACTTAAAACGCATATTTTGCAAATCCGATATAATTCAACACGGATTTATTTGTAAAATTAACCCTTATCTTTTGTTGAAATTTTATTTTTTCATATATTTTTTGTCAAAAATGTTAATTTTTTTCGAATGTTTCTGTCAAAAAGTGTTAAATTAGACCGGATTTTGTTCGGTTTTCTTTAGTTCTACCCTTAAAATAAATTTTTGCTGTTTGTGTCTTAAAAATATCCAATCAATATCAAGTTACGACGAACCAGTGGAGTAGATTTTTCCTTCTAAAGACGGCCCAAGATTAAGTTTATCTTATTACGTAATAGTCCTAATTACTTCCGGGTACAAAAATCGACCGACAAACTAAAAGAAAACTATTTTGCAATATATACATGCAAAGAATGCAGGGCACTGACACACATTCAACGACTAAAAAATGCAAGAAATGGGTGCTATTATCCCGCGAGTGTGGTGTTTTTACTGTCAAAAAGCACTAAATGAATACCGAATTGGCCCTTTTAGCTTGACATATCATTTAAAGAATATTTTTCTCGATATTTGGTGATTAAGTAACCTAAAATAAAAACTCTAAGCGGACGAAGTAACTCTTACAATACCATTAATAAGAGAACATGCACTTATTTGCATATCTACCATTTAGGTATAAGGGAACTAATTCATTTTCCGTTATCGGCCATTATAACCTTTCCGGTCATAGCTCAGTCCAAGAGAATGCGAGAGTGTTCAAACCTGCCTTAAATTGAGGCCCGTTCATTTGCGCATGAAATGAATTGAAAATTAGTATGGCATGATCCCTTTTCTCTACGACTTTTTGGGCCATTTTTGAGATGACCCTTACCGCGAAGCGGTTTTTACCGGCCCCTAAAACAAATATACCCATGTTTATAAATAGCTTTTGGACCGGGAAAAAAGTTTAAAATCTTTAATTTTTCGATTGTATTTCATCAACAGATTATAATCGTTGAAAAATATTCAAACAATTTTGAATTTCAATAATATTGACCAATCAGAGATCACCTTCAACATTTGAGTATATGGACCGGAGTTTCCCTAAAGTTTTCTACCAGAGTGGTTGGAAATGAATTAGTTCCCCTAGACCTAAAGAAGAAATTTTTTGCCAATGAGATATAAAAATTGCACATATTTACGTACAATTACCTTTTTTGGATTAAATCTGAAAATTTCAGGCGCTTACGTGTTATAGTTAATGAGTAATGGTCGTTACCCTTAACCCGGTCGGGGAAAAATTCACATCAAATATAGTCCCAAGCGAAAATTTGTTCTTTGAAAAACGTGAGTTTTCTATACACAAAAACTGAAGGTTGTTCTCTATTTAGGAGTACTTTTTCATCACAATTTAATTAAATATCTTCTTTGCAATGCATTTAATGGTGTTTTGAGGGTGAAAATTGTCATTTTCTATTTTTCATGGATTTTCTTTTGTCGTAACCCTTATCTTTCATAAGAAATTTACGAGTTTTCGCCTTTTTCAGCCTACACGATGTTTGTTTATCAGCTAATTCCTCAATGTTACACATGGAATATACACAAGCATATGCCTGATAACCATGCAAAAAATAAAAGAAATCGGTCAAATAGGTTTTGAAAAATCAACGAACTCCCTTAACCCTGTTAAAGTTAAAAAGCTATCTCCCTGAGCGGTTAAAACGCGCCGGACATAACCCCATAATATTCAAACTGTGTTTTCTTTACATGATAATGTTTTCCAGAGTGCATTTCACTATTTTGAGACACCTCGCGCAAAATGTTTGTTTTCGGTTGCAAATTATTATCAAAAAACCCTTATCTTTTTGTGCAAAAAAAAATCTTGTTTTCTCTTATTTTGGGGCTAATGATATATTTTTACAGTATAACTAATCCAAATTAAGAATATAATAACATAAAAAAATGTTGTTTGCCACATTTAAGAATAAAAAGTGCAATTGGTTGAGTAGTTTTTGAAAATTAGGGCTTATCTTTCACTCCAGGCAGGCAAACATGAACTTGGTTGACCCCCCCCCCCCTGGCAAAAAAGCCGAAATTAACTTAAAATATTCCAAAAATACCATTCTCTTTTCACTATTGTCTATTATTTTGTTTCAATGAATACTTAAAACGCATATTTTGCAAATCCGATATAATTCAACACGGATTTATTTGTAAAATTAACCCTTATCTTTTGTTGAAATTTTATTTTTTCATATATTTTTTGTCAAAAATGTTAATTTTTTTCGAATGTTTCTGTCAAAAAGTGTTAAATTAGACCGGATTTTGTTCGGTTTTCTTTAGTTCTACCCTTAAAATAAATTTTTGTTGTTTGTGTCTTAAAAATATCCAATCAATATCAAGTTACGACGAACCAGTGGAGTAGATTTTTCCTTCTAAAGACGGCCCAAGATTAAGTTTATCTTATTACGTAATAGTCCTAATTACTTCCGGGTACAAAAATCGACCGACAAACTAAAAGAAAACTATTTTGCAATATATACATGCAAAGAATGCAGGGCACTGACACACATTCAACGACTAAAAAATGCAAGAAATGGGTGCTATTATCCCGCGAGTGTGGTGTTTTTACTGTCAAAAAGCACTAAATGAATACCGAATTGGCCCTTTTAGCTTGACATATCATTTAAAGAATATTTTTCTCGATATTTGGTGATTAAGTAACCTAAAATAAAAACTCTAAGCGGACGAAGTAACTCTTACAATACCATTAATAAGAGAACATGCACTTATTTGCATATCTACCATTTAGGTATAAGGGAACTAATTCATTTTCCGTTATCGGCCATTATAACCTTTCCGGTCATAGCTCAGTCCAAGAGAATGCGAGAGTGTTCAAACCTGCCTTAAATTGAGGCCCGTTCATTTGCGCATGAAATGAATTGAAAATTAGTATGGCATGATCCCTTTTCTCTACGACTTTTTGGGCCATTTTTGAGATGACCCTTACCGCGAAGCGGTTTTTACCGGCCCCTAAAACAAATATACCCATGTTTATAAATAGCTTTTGGACCGGGAAAAAAGTTTAAAATCTTTAATTTTTCGATTGTATTTCATCAACAGATTATAATCGCTGAAAAATATTCAAACAATTTTGAATTTCAATAATATTGACCAATCAGAGATCACCTTCAACATTTGAGTATATGGACCGGAGTTTCCCTAAAGTTTTCTACCAGAGTGGTTGGAAATGAATTAGTTCCCCTAGACCTAAAGAAGAAATTTTTTGCCAATGAGATATAAAAATTGCACATATTTACGTACAATTACCTTTTTTGGATTAAATCTGAAAATTTCAGGCGCTTACGTGTTATAGTTAATGAGTAATGGTCGTTACCCTTAACCCGGTCGGGGAAAAATTCACATCAAATATAGTCCCAAGCGAAAATTTGTTCTTTGAAAAACGTGAGTTTTCTATACACAAAAACTGAAGGTTGTTCTCTATTTAGGAGTACTTTTTCATCACAATTTAATTAAATATCTTCTTTGCAATGCATTTAATGGTGTTTTGAGGGTGAAAATTGTCATTTTCTATTTTTCATGGATTTTCTTTTGTCGTAACCCTTATCTTTCATAAGAAATTTACGAGTTTTCGCCTTTTTCAGCCTACACGATGTTTGTTTATCAGCTAATTCCTCAATGTTACACATGGAATATACACAAGCATATGCCTGATAACCATGCAAAAAATAAAAGAAATCGGTCAAATAGGTTTTGAAAAATCAACGAACTCCCTTAACCCTGTTAAAGTTAAAAAGCTATCTCCCTGAGCGGTTAAAACGCGCCGGACATAACCCCATAATATTCAAACTGTGTTTTCTTTACATGATAATGTTTTCCAGAGTGCATTTCACTATTTTGAGACACCTCGCGCAAAATGTTTGTTTTCGGTTGCAAATTATTATCAAAAAACCCTTATCTTTTTGTGCAAAAAAAATCTTGTTTTCTCTTATTTTGGGGCTAATGATATATTTTTACAGTATAACTAATCCAAATTAAGAATATAATAACATAAAAAAATGTTGTTTGCCACATTTAAGAATAAAAAGTGCAATTGGTTGAGTAGTTTTTGAAAATTAGGGCTTATCTTTCACTCCAGGCAGGCAAACATGAACTTGGTTGACCCCCCCCCCTGGCAAAAAAGCCGAAATTAACTTAAAATATTCCAAAAATACCATTCTCTTTTCACTATTGTCTATTATTTTGTTTCAATGAATACTTAAAACGCATATTTTGCAAATCCGATATAATTCAACACGGATTTATTTGTAAAATTAACCCTTATCTTTTGTTGAAATTTTATTTTTTCATATATTTTTTGTCAAAAATGTTAATTTTTTTCGAATGTTTCTGTCAAAAAGTGTTAAATTAGACCGGATTTTGTTCGGTTTTCTTTAGTTCTACCCTTAAAATAAATTTTTGTTGTTTGTGTCTTAAAAATATCCAATCAATATCAAGTTACGACGAACCAGTGGAGTAGATTTTTCCTTCTAAAGACGGCCCAAGATTAAGTTTATCTTATTACGTAATAGTCCTAATTACTTCCGGGTACAAAAATCGACCGACAAACTAAAAGAAAACTATTTTGCAATATATACATGCAAAGAATGCAGGGCACTGACACACATTCAACGACTAAAAAATGCAAGAAATGGGTGCTATTATCCCGCGAGTGTGGTGTTTTTACTGTCAAAAAGCACTAAATGAATACCGAATTGGCCCTTTTAGCTTGACATATCATTTAAAGAATATTTTTCTCGATATTTGGTGATTAAGTAACCTAAAATAAAAACTCTAAGCGGACGAAGTAACTCTTACAATACCATTAATAAGAGAACATGCACTTATTTGCATATCTACCATTTAGGTATAAGGGAACTAATTCATTTTCCGTTATCGGCCATTATAACCTTTCCGGTCATAGCTCAGTCCAAGAGAATGCGAGAGTGTTCAAACCTGCCTTAAATTGAGGCCCGTTCATTTGCGCATGAAATGAATTGAAAATTAGTATGGCATGATCCCTTTTCTCTACGACTTTTTGGGCCATTTTTGAGATGACCCTTACCGCGAAGCGGTTTTTACCGGCCCCTAAAACAAATATACCCATGTTTATAAATAGCTTTTGGACCGGGAAAAAAGTTTAAAATCTTTAATTTTTCGATTGTATTTCATCAACAGATTATAATCGCTGAAAAATATTCAAACAATTTTGAATTTCAATAATATTGACCAATCAGAGATCACCTTCAACATTTGAGTATATGGACCGGAGTTTCCCTAAAGTTTTCTACCAGAGTGGTTGGAAATGAATTAGTTCCCCTAGACCTAAAGAAGAAATTTTTTGCCAATGAGATATAAAAATTGCACATATTTACGTACAATTACCTTTTTTGGATTAAATCTGAAAATTTCAGGCGCTTACGTGTTATAGTTAATGAGTAATGGTCGTTACCCTTAACCCGGTCGGGGAAAAATTCACATCAAATATAGTCCCAAGCGAAAATTTGTTCTTTGAAAAACGTGAGTTTTCTATACACAAAAACTGAAGGTTGTTCTCTATTTAGGAGTACTTTTTCATCACAATTTAATTAAATATCTTCTTTGCAATGCATTTAATGGTGTTTTGAGGGTGAAAATTGTCATTTTCTATTTTTCATGGATTTTCTTTTGTCGTAACCCTTATCTTTCATAAGAAATTTACGAGTTTTCGCCTTTTTCAGCCTACACGATGTTTGTTTATCAGCTAATTCCTCAATGTTACACATGGAATATACACAAGCATATGCCTGATAACCATGCAAAAAATAAAAGAAATCGGTCAAATAGGTTTTGAAAAATCAACGAACTCCCTTAACCCTGTTAAAGTTAAAAAGCTATCTCCCTGAGCGGTTAAAACGCGCCGGACATAACCCCATAATATTCAAACTGTGTTTTCTTTACATGATAATGTTTTCCAGAGTGCATTTCACTATTTTGAGACACCTCGCGCAAAATGTTTGTTTTCGGTTGCAAATTATTATCAAAAAACCCTTATCTTTTTGTGCAAAAAAAATCTTGTTTTCTCTTATTTTGGGGCTAATGATATATTTTTACAGTATAACTAATCCAAATTAAGAATATAATAACATAAAAAAATGTTGTTTGCCACATTTAAGAATAAAAAGTGCAATTGGTTGAGTAGTTTTTGAAAATTAGGGCTTATCTTTCACTCCAGGCAGGCAAACATGAACTTGGTTGACCCCCCCCCCCCTGGCAAAAAAGCCGAAATTAACTTAAAATATTCCAAAAATACCATTCTCTTTTCACTATTGTCTATTATTTTGTTTCAATGAATACTTAAAACGCATATTTTGCAAATCCGATATAATTCAACACGGATTTATTTGTAAAATTAACCCTTATCTTTTGTTGAAATTTTATTTTTTCATATATTTTTTGTCAAAAATGTTAATTTTTTTCGAATGTTTCTGTCAAAAAGTGTTAAATTAGACCGGATTTTGTTCGGTTTTCTTTAGTTCTACCCTTAAAATAAATTTTTGTTGTTTGTGTCTTAAAAATATCCAATCAATATCAAGTTACGACGAACCAGTGGAGTAGATTTTTCCTTCTAAAGACGGCCCAAGATTAAGTTTATCTTATTACGTAATAGTCCTAATTACTTCCGGGTACAAAAATCGACCGACAAACTAAAAGAAAACTATTTTGCAATATATACATGCAAAGAATGCAGGGCACTGACACACATTCAACGACTAAAAAATGCAAGAAATGGGTGCTATTATCCCGCGAGTGTGGTGTTTTTACTGTCAAAAAGCACTAAATGAATACCGAATTGGCCCTTTTAGCTTGACATATCATTTAAAGAATATTTTTCTCGATATTTGGTGATTAAGTAACCTAAAATAAAAACTCTAAGCGGACGAAGTAACTCTTACAATACCATTAATAAGAGAACATGCACTTATTTGCATATCTACCATTTAAAGAAGAAATTTTTTGCCAATGAGATATAAAAATTGCACATATTTACGTACAATTACCTTTTTTGGATTAAATCTGAAAATTTCAGGCGCTTACGTGTTATAGTTAATGAGTAATGGTCGTTACCCTTAACCCGGTCGGGGAAAAATTCACATCAAATATAGTCCCAAGCGAAAATTTGTTCTTTGAAAAACGTGAGTTTTCTATACACAAAAACTGAAGGTTGTTCTCTATTTAGGAGTACTTTTTCATCACAATTTAATTAAATATCTTCTTTGCAATGCATTTAATGGTGTTTTGAGGGTGAAAATTGTCATTTTCTATTTTTCATGGATTTTCTTTTGTCGTAACCCTTATCTTTCATAAGAAATTTACGAGTTTTCGCCTTTTTCAGCCTACACGATGTTTGTTTATCAGCTAATTCCTCAATGTTACACATGGAATATACACAAGCATATGCCTGATAACCATGCAAAAAATAAAAGAAATCGGTCAAATAGGTTTTGAAAAATCAACGAACTCCCTTAACCCTGTTAAAGTTAAAAAGCTATCTCCCTGAGCGGTTAAAACGCGCCGGACATAACCCCATAATATTCAAACTGTGTTTTCTTTACATGATAATGTTTTCCAGAGTGCATTTCACTATTTTGAGACACCTCGCGCAAAATGTTTGTTTTCGGTTGCAAATTATTATCAAAAAACCCTTATCTTTTTGTGCAAAAAAAATCTTGTTTTCTCTTATTTTGGGGCTAATGATATATTTTTACAGTATAACTAATCCAAATTAAGAATATAATAACATAAAAAAAATGTTGTTTGCCACATTTAAGAATAAAAAGTGCAATTGGTTGAGTAGTTTTTGAAAATTAGGGCTTATCTTTCACTCCAGGCAGGCAAACATGAACTTGGTTGACCCCCCCCCCCCCTGGCAAAAAAGCCGAAATTAACTTAAAATATTCCAAAAATACCATTCTCTTTTCACTATTGTCTATTATTTTGTTTCAATGAATACTTAAAACGCATATTTTGCAAATCCGATATAATTCAACACGGATTTATTTGTAAAATTAACCCTTATCTTTTGTTGAAATTTTATTTTTTCATATATTTTTTGTCAAAAATGTTAATTTTTTTCGAATGTTTCTGTCAAAAAGTGTTAAATTAGACCGGATTTTGTTCGGTTTTCTTTAGTTCTACCCTTAAAATAAATTTTTGTTGTTTGTGTCTTAAAAATATCCAATCAATATCAAGTTACGACGAACCAGTGGAGTAGATTTTTCCTTCTAAAGACGGCCCAAGATTAAGTTTATCTTATTACGTAATAGTCCTAATTACTTCCGGGTACAAAAATCGACCGACAAACTAAAAGAAAACTATTTTGCAATATATACATGCAAAGAATGCAGGGCACTGACACACATTCAACGACTAAAAAATGCAAGAAATGGGTGCTATTATCCCGCGAGTGTGGTGTTTTTACTGTCAAAAAGCACTAAATGAATACCGAATTGGCCCTTTTAGCTTGACATATCATTTAAAGAATATTTTTCTCGATATTTGGTGATTAAGTAACCTAAAATAAAAACTCTAAGCGGACGAAGTAACTCTTACAATACCATTAATAAGAGAACATGCACTTATTTGCATATCTACCATTTAGGTATAAGGGAACTAATTCATTTTCCGTTATCGGCCATTATAACCTTTCCGGTCATAGCTCAGTCCAAGAGAATGCGAGAGTGTTCAAACCTGCCTTAAATTGAGGCCCATTCATTTGCGCATGAAATGAATTGAAAATTAGTATGGCATGATCCCTTTTCTCTACGACTTTTTGGGCCATTTTTGAGATGACCCTTACCGCGAAGCGGTTTTTACCGGCCCCTAAAACAAATATACCCATGTTTATAAATAGCTTTTGGACCGGGAAAAAAGTTTAAAATCTTTAATTTTTCGATTGTATTTCATCAACAGATTATAATCGCTGAAAAATATTCAAACAATTTTGAATTTCAATAATATTGACCAATCAGAGATCACCTTCAACATTTGAGTATATGGACCGGAGTTTCCCTAAAGTTTTCTACCAGAGTGGTTGGAAATGAATTAGTTCCCCTAGACCTAAAGAAGAAATTTTTTGCCAATGAGATATAAAAATTGCACATATTTACGTACAATTACCTTTTTTGGATTAAATCTGAAAATTTCAGGCGCTTACGTGTTATAGTTAATGAGTAATGGTCGTTACCCTTAACCCGGTCGGGGAAAAATTCACATCAAATATAGTCCCAAGCGAAAATTTGTTCTTTGAAAAACGTGAGTTTTCTATACACAAAAACTGAAGGTTGTTCTCTATTTAGGAGTACTTTTTCATCACAATTTAATTAAATATCTTCTTTGCAATGCATTTAATGGTGTTTTGAGGGTGAAAATTGTCATTTTCTATTTTTCATGGATTTTCTTTTGTCGTAACCCTTATCTTTCATAAGAAATTTACGAGTTTTCGCCTTTTTCAGCCTACACGATGTTTGTTTATCAGCTAATTCCTCAATGTTACACATGGAATATACACAAGCATATGCCTGATAACCATGCAAAAAATAAAAGAAATCGGTCAAATAGGTTTTGAAAAATCAACGAACTCCCTTAACCCTGTTAAAGTTAAAAAGCTATCTCCCTGAGCGGTTAAAACGCGCCGGACATAACCCCATAATATTCAAACTGTGTTTTCTTTACATGATAATGTTTTCCAGAGTGCATTTCACTATTTTGAGACACCTCGCGCAAAATGTTTGTTTTCGGTTGCAAATTATTATCAAAAAACCCTTATCTTTTTGTGCAAAAAAAAATCTTGTTTTCTCTTATTTTGGGGCTAATGATATATTTTTACAGTATAACTAATCCAAATTAAGAATATAATAACATAAAAAAATGTTGTTTGCCACATTTAAGAATAAAAAGTGCAATTGGTTGAGTAGTTTTTGAAAATTAGGGCTTATCTTTCACTCCAGGCAGGCAAACATGAACTTGGTTGACCCCCCCCCCTGGCAAAAAAGCCGAAATTAACTTAAAATATTCCAAAAATACCATTCTCTTTTCACTATTGTCTATTATTTTGTTTCAATGAATACTTAAAACGCATATTTTGCAAATCCGATATAATTCAACACGGATTTATTTGTAAAATTAACCCTTATCTTTTGTTGAAATTTTATTTTTTCATATATTTTTTGTCAAAAATGTTAATTTTTTTCGAATGTTTCTGTCAAAAAGTGTTAAATTAGACCGGATTTTGTTCGGTTTTCTTTAGTTCTACCCTTAAAATAAATTTTTGTTGTTTGTGTCTTAAAAATATCCAATCAATATCAAGTTACGACGAACCAGTGGAGTAGATTTTTCCTTCTAAAGACGGCCCAAGATTAAGTTTATCTTATTACGTAATAGTCCTAATTACTTCCGGGTACAAAAATCGACCGACAAACTAAAAGAAAACTATTTTGCAATATATACATGCAAAGAATGCAGGGCACTGACACACATTCAACGACTAAAAAATGCAAGAAATGGGTGCTATTATCCCGCGAGTGTGGTGTTTTTACTGTCAAAAAGCACTAAATGAATACCGAATTGGCCCTTTTAGCTTGACATATCATTTAAAGAATATTTTTCTCGATATTTGGTGATTAAGTAACCTAAAATAAAAACTCTAAGCGGACGAAGTAACTCTTACAATACCATTAATAAGAGAACATGCACTTATTTGCATATCTACCATTTAGGTATAAGGGAACTAATTCATTTTCCGTTATCGGCCATTATAACCTTTCCGGTCATAGCTCAGTCCAAGAGAATGCGAGAGTGTTCAAACCTGCCTTAAATTGAGGCCCGTTCATTTGCGCATGAAATGAATTGAAAATTAGTATGGCATGATCCCTTTTCTCTACGACTTTTTGGGCCATTTTTGAGATGACCCTTACCGCGAAGCGGTTTTTACCGGCCCCTAAAACAAATATACCCATGTTTATAAATAGCTTTTGGACCGGGAAAAAAGTTTAAAATCTTTAATTTTTCGATTGTATTTCATCAACAGATTATAATCGCTGAAAAATATTCAAACAATTTTGAATTTCAATAATATTGACCAATCAGAGATCACCTTCAACATTTGAGTATATGGACCGGAGTTTCCCTAAAGTTTTCTACCAGAGTGGTTGGAAATGAATTAGTTCCCCTAGACCTAAAGAAGAAATTTTTTGCCAATGAGATATAAAAATTGCACATATTTACGTACAATTACCTTTTTTGGATTAAATCTGAAAATTTCAGGCGCTTACGTGTTATAGTTAATGAGTAATGGTCGTTACCCTTAACCCGGTCGGGGAAAAATTCACATCAAATATAGTCCCAAGCGAAAATTTGTTCTTTGAAAAACGTGAGTTTTCTATACACAAAAACTGAAGGTTGTTCTCTATTTAGGAGTACTTTTTCATCACAATTTAATTAAATATCTTCTTTGCAATGCATTTAATGGTGTTTTGAGGGTGAAAATTGTCATTTTCTATTTTTCATGGATTTTCTTTTGTCGTAACCCTTATCTTTCATAAGAAATTTACGAGTTTTCGCCTTTTTCAGCCTACACGATGTTTGTTTATCAGCTAATTCCTCAATGTTACACATGGAATATACACAAGCATATGCCTGATAACCATGCAAAAAATAAAAGAAATCGGTCAAATAGGTTTTGAAAAATCAACGAACTCCCTTAACCCTGTTAAAGTTAAAAAGCTATCTCCCTGAGCGGTTAAAACGCGCCGGACATAACCCCATAATATTCAAACTGTGTTTTCTTTACATGATAATGTTTTCCAGAGTGCATTTCACTATTTTGAGACACCTCGCGCAAAATGTTTGTTTTCGGTTGCAAATTATTATCAAAAAACCCTTATCTTTTTGTGCAAAAAAAATCTTGTTTTCTCTTATTTTGGGGCTAATGATATATTTTTACAGTATAACTAATCCAAATTAAGAATATAATAACATAAAAAAATGTTGTTTGCCACATTTAAGAATAAAAAGTGCAATTGGTTGAGTAGTTTTTGAAAATTAGGGCTTATCTTTCACTCCAGGCAGGCAAACATGAACTTGGTTGACCCCCCCCCCCCCCCCCCCTGGCAAAAAAGCCGAAATTAACTTAAAATATTCCAAAAATACCATTCTCTTTTCACTATTGTCTATTATTTTGTTTCAATGAATACTTAAAACGCATATTTTGCAAATCCGATATAATTCAACACGGATTTATTTGTAAAATTAACCCTTATCTTTTGTTGAAATTTTATTTTTTCATATATTTTTTGTCAAAAATGTTAATTTTTTTCGAATGTTTCTGTCAAAAAGTGTTAAATTAGACCGGATTTTGTTCGGTTTTCTTTAGTTCTACCCTTAAAATAAATTTTTGTTGTTTGTGTCTTAAAAATATCCAATCAATATCAAGTTACGACGAACCAGTGGAGTAGATTTTTCCTTCTAAAGACGGCCCAAGATTAAGTTTATCTTATTACGTAATAGTCCTAATTACTTCCGGGTACAAAAATCGACCGACAAACTAAAAGAAAACTATTTTGCAATATATATATGCAAAGAATGCAGGGCACTGACACACATTCAACGACTAAAAAATGCAAGAAATGGGTGCTATTATCCCGCGAGTGTGGTGTTTTTACTGTCAAAAAGCACTAAATGAATACCGAATTGGCCCTTTTAGCTTGACATATCATTTAAAGAATATTTTTCTCGATATTTGGTGATTAAGTAACCTAAAATAAAAACTCTAAGCGGACGAAGTAACTCTTACAATACCATTAATAAGAGAACATGCACTTATTTGCATATCTACCATTTAAAGAAGAAATTTTTTGCCAATGAGATATAAAAATTGCACATATTTACGTACAATTACCTTTTTTGGATTAAATCTGAAAATTTCAGGCGCTTACGTGTTATAGTTAATGAGTAATGGTCGTTACCCTTAACCCGGTCGGGGAAAAATTCACATCAAATATAGTCCCAAGCGAAAATTTGTTCTTTGAAAAACGTGAGTTTTCTATACACAAAAACTGAAGGTTGTTCTCTATTTAGGAGTACTTTTTCATCACAATTTAATTAAATATCTTCTTTGCAATGCATTTAATGGTGTTTTGAGGGTGAAAATTGTCATTTTCTATTTTTCATGGATTTTCTTTTGTCGTAACCCTTATCTTTCATAAGAAATTTACGAGTTTTCGCCTTTTTCAGCCTACACGATGTTTGTTTATCAGCTAATTCCTCAATGTTACACATGGAATATACACAAGCATATGCCTGATAACCATGCAAAAAATAAAAGAAATCGGTCAAATAGGTTTTGAAAAATCAACGAACTCCCTTAACCCTGTTAAAGTTAAAAAGCTATCTCCCTGAGCGGTTAAAACGCGCCGGACATAACCCCATAATATTCAAACTGTGTTTTCTTTACATGATAATGTTTTCCAGAGTGCATTTCACTATTTTGAGACACCTCGCGCAAAATGTTTGTTTTCGGTTGCAAATTATTATCAAAAAACCCTTATCTTTTTGTGCAAAAAAAATCTTGTTTTCTCTTATTTTGGGGCTAATGATATATTTTTACAGTATAACTAATCCAAATTAAGAATATAATAACATAAAAAAATGTTGTTTGCCACATTTAAGAATAAAAAGTGCAATTGGTTGAGTAGTTTTTGAAAATTAGGGCTTATCTTTCACTCCAGGCAGGCAAACATGAACTTGGTTGACCCCCCCCCCCCCCCTGGCAAAAAAGCCGAAATTAACTTAAAATATTCCAAAAATACCATTCTCTTTTCACTATTGTCTATTATTTTGTTTCAATGAATACTTAAAACGCATATTTTGCAAATCCGATATAATTCAACACGGATTTATTTGTAAAATTAACCCTTATCTTTTGTTGAAATTTTATTTTTTCATATATTTTTTGTCAAAAATGTTAATTTTTTTCGAATGTTTCTGTCAAAAAGTGTTAAATTAGACCGGATTTTGTTCGGTTTTCTTTAGTTCTACCCTTAAAATAAATTTTTGTTGTTTGTGTCTTAAAAATATCCAATCAATATCAAGTTACGACGAACCAGTGGAGTAGATTTTTCCTTCTAAAGACGGCCCAAGATTAAGTTTATCTTATTACGTAATAGTCCTAATTACTTCCGGGTACAAAAATCGACCGACAAACTAAAAGAAAACTATTTTGCAATATATACATGCAAAGAATGCAGGGCACTGACACACATTCAACGACTAAAAAATGCAAGAAATGGGTGCTATTATCCCGCGAGTGTGGTGTTTTTACTGTCAAAAAGCACTAAATGAATACCGAATTGGCCCTTTTAGCTTGACATATCATTTAAAGAATATTTTTCTCGATATTTGGTGATTAAGTAACCTAAAATAAAAACTCTAAGCGGACGAAGTAACTCTTACAATACCATTAATAAGAGAACATGCACTTATTTGCATATCTACCATTTAGGTATAAGGGAACTAATTCATTTTCCGTTATCGGCCATTATAACCTTTCCGGTCATAGCTCAGTCCAAGAGAATGCGAGAGTGTTCAAACCTGCCTTAAATTGAGGCCCGTTCATTTGCGCATGAAATGAATTGAAAATTAGTATGGCATGATCCCTTTTCTCTACGACTTTTTGGGCCATTTTTGAGATGACCCTTACCGCGAAGCGGTTTTTACCGGCCCCTAAAACAAATATACCCATGTTTATAAATAGCTTTTGGACCGGGAAAAAAGTTTAAAATCTTTAATTTTTCGATTGTATTTCATCAACAGATTATAATCGCTGAAAAATATTCAAACAATTTTGAATTTCAATAATATTGACCAATCAGAGATCACCTTCAACATTTGAGTATATGGACCGGAGTTTCCCTAAAGTTTTCTACCAGAGTGGTTGGAAATGAATTAGTTCCCCTAGACCTAAAGAAGAAATTTTTTGCCAATGAGATATAAAAATTGCACATATTTACGTACAATTACCTTTTTTGGATTAAATCTGAAAATTTCAGGCGCTTACGTGTTATAGTTAATGAGTAATGGTCGTTACCCTTAACCCGGTCGGGGAAAAATTCACATCAAATATAGTCCCAAGCGAAAATTTGTTCTTTGAAAAACGTGAGTTTTCTATACACAAAAACTGAAGGTTGTTCTCTATTTAGGAGTACTTTTTCATCACAATTTAATTAAATATCTTCTTTGCAATGCATTTAATGGTGTTTTGAGGGTGAAAATTGTCATTTTCTATTTTTCATGGATTTTCTTTTGTCGTAACCCTTATCTTTCATAAGAAATTTACGAGTTTTCGCCTTTTTCAGCCTACACGATGTTTGTTTATCAGCTAATTCCTCAATGTTACACATGGAATATACACAAGCATATGCCTGATAACCATGCAAAAAATAAAAGAAATCGGTCAAATAGGTTTTGAAAAATCAACGAACTCCCTTAACCCTGTTAAAGTTAAAAAGCTATCTCCCTGAGCGGTTAAAACGCGCCGGACATAACCCCATAATATTCAAACTGTGTTTTCTTTACATGATAATGTTTTCCAGAGTGCATTTCACTATTTTGAGACACCTCGCGCAAAATGTTTGTTTTCGGTTGCAAATTATTATCAAAAAACCCTTATCTTTTTGTGCAAAAAAAAATCTTGTTTTCTCTTATTTTGGGGCTAATGATATATTTTTACAGTATAACTAATCCAAATTAAGAATATAATAACATAAAAAAATGTTGTTTGCCACATTTAAGAATAAAAAGTGCAATTGGTTGAGTAGTTTTTGAAAATTAGGGCTTATCTTTCACTCCAGGCAGGCAAACATGAACTTGGTTGACCCCCCCCCCCCTGGCAAAAAAGCCGAAATTAACTTAAAATATTCCAAAAATACCATTCTCTTTTCACTATTGTCTATGATTTTGTTTCAATGAATACTTAAAACGCATATTTTGCAAATCCGATATAATTCAACACGGATTTATTTGTAAAATTAACCCTTATCTTTTGTTGAAATTTTATTTTTTCATATATTTTTTGTCAAAAATGTTAATTTTTTTCGAATGTTTCTGTCAAAAAGTGTTAAATTAGACCGGATTTTGTTCGGTTTTCTTTAGTTCTACCCTTAAAATAAATTTTTGTTGTTTGTGTCTTAAAAATATCCAATCAATATCAAGTTACGACGAACCAGTGGAGTAGATTTTTCCTTCTAAAGACGGCCCAAGATTAAGTTTATCTTATTACGTAATAGTCCTAATTACTTCCGGGTACAAAAATCGACCGACAAACTAAAAGAAAACTATTTTGCAATATATACATGCAAAGAATGCAGGGCACTGACACACATTCAACGACTAAAAAATGCAAGAAATGGGTGCTATTATCCCGCGAGTGTGGTGTTTTTACTGTCAAAAAGCACTAAATGAATACCGAATTGGCCCTTTTAGCTTGACATATCATTTAAAGAATATTTTTCTCGATATTTGGTGATTAAGTAACCTAAAATAAAAACTCTAAGCGGACGAAGTAACTCTTACAATACCATTAATAAGAGAACATGCACTTATTTGCATATCTACCATTTAGGTATAAGGGAACTAATTCATTTTCCGTTATCGGCCATTATAACCTTTCCGGTCATAGCTCAGTCCAAGAGAATGCGAGAGTGTTCAAACCTGCCTTAAATTGAGGCCCGTTCATTTGCGCATGAAATGAATTGAAAATTAGTATGGCATGATCCCTTTTCTCTACGACTTTTTGGGCCATTTTTGAGATGACCCTTACCGCGAAGCGGTTTTTACCGGCCCCTAAAACAAATATACCCATGTTTATAAATAGCTTTTGGACCGGGAAAAAAGTTTAAAATCTTTAATTTTTCGATTGTATTTCATCAACAGATTATAATCGCTGAAAAATATTCAAACAATTTTGAATTTCAATAATATTGACCAATCAGAGATCACCTTCAACATTTGAGTATATGGACCGGAGTTTCCCTAAAGTTTTCTACCAGAGTGGTTGGAAATGAATTAGTTCCCCTAGACCTAAAGAAGAAATTTTTTGCCAATGAGATATAAAAATTGCACATATTTACGTACAATTACCTTTTTTGGATTAAATCTGAAAATTTCAGGCGCTTACGTGTTATAGTTAATGAGTAATGGTCGTTACCCTTAACCCGGTCGGGGAAAAATTCACATCAAATATAGTCCCAAGCGAAAATTTGTTCTTTGAAAAACGTGAGTTTTCTATACACAAAAACTGAAGGTTGTTCTCTATTTAGGAGTACTTTTTCATCACAATTTAATTAAATATCTTCTTTGCAATGCATTTAATGGTGTTTTGAGGGTGAAAATTGTCATTTTCTATTTTTCATGGATTTTCTTTTGTCGTAACCCTTATCTTTCATAAGAAATTTACGAGTTTTCGCCTTTTTCAGCCTACACGATGTTTGTTTATCAGCTAATTCCTCAATGTTACACATGGAATATACACAAGCATATGCCTGATAACCATGCAAAAAATAAAAGAAATCGGTCAAATAGGTTTTGAAAAATCAACGAACTCCCTTAACCCTGTTAAAGTTAAAAAGCTATCTCCCTGAGCGGTTAAAACGCGCCGGACATAACCCCATAATATTCAAACTGTGTTTTCTTTACATGATAATGTTTTCCAGAGTGCATTTCACTATTTTGAGACACCTCGCGCAAAATGTTTGTTTTCGGTTGCAAATTATTATCAAAAAACCCTTATCTTTTTGTGCAAAAAAAAATCTTGTTTTCTCTTATTTTGGGGCTAATGATATATTTTTACAGTATAACTAATCCAAATTAAGAATATAATAACATAAAAAAATGTTGTTTGCCACATTTAAGAATAAAAAGTGCAATTGGTTGAGTAGTTTTTGAAAATTAGGGCTTATCTTTCACTCCAGGCAGGCAAACATGAACTTGGTTGACCCCCCCCCCCCTGGCAAAAAAGCCGAAATTAACTTAAAATATTCCAAAAATACCATTCTCTTTTCACTATTGTCTATTATTTTGTTTCAATGAATACTTAAAACGCATATTTTGCAAATCCGATATAATTCAACACGGATTTATTTGTAAAATTAACCCTTATCTTTTGTTGAAATTTTATTTTTTCATATATTTTTTGTCAAAAATGTTAATTTTTTTCGAATGTTTCTGTCAAAAAGTGTTAAATTAGACCGGATTTTGTTCGGTTTTCTTTAGTTCTACCCTTAAAATAAATTTTTGTTGTTTGTGTCTTAAAAATATCCAATCAATATCAAGTTACGACGAACCAGTGGAGTAGATTTTTCCTTCTAAAGACGGCCCAAGATTAAGTTTATCTTATTACGTAATAGTCCTAATTACTTCCGGGTACAAAAATCGACCGACAAACTAAAAGAAAACTATTTTGCAATATATACATGCAAAGAATGCAGGGCACTGACACACATTCAACGACTAAAAAATGCAAGAAATGGGTGCTATTATCCCGCGAGTGTGGTGTTTTTACTGTCAAAAAGCACTAAATGAATACCGAATTGGCCCTTTTAGCTTGACATATCATTTAAAGAATATTTTTCCGATATTTGGTGATTAAGTAACCTAAAATAAAAACTCTAAGCGGACGAAGTAACTCTTACAATACCATTAATAAGAGAACATGCACTTATTTGCATATCTACCATTTAGGTATAAGGGAACTAATTCATTTTCCGTTATCGGCCATTATAACCTTTCCGGTCATAGCTCAGTCCAAGAGAATGCGAGAGTGTTCAAACCTGCCTTAAATTGAGGCCCGTTCATTTGCGCATGAAATGAATTGAAAATTAGTATGGCATGATCCCTTTTCTCTACGACTTTTTGGGCCATTTTTGAGATGACCCTTACCGCGAAGCGGTTTTTACCGGCCCCTAAAACAAATATACCCATGTTTATAAATAGCTTTTGGACCGGGAAAAAAGTTTAAAATCTTTAATTTTTCGATTGTATTTCATCAACAGATTATAATCGCTGAAAAATATTCAAACAATTTTGAATTTCAATAATATTGACAAATCAGAGATCACCTTCAACATTTGAGTATATGGACCGGAGTTTCCCTAAAGTTTTCTACCAGAGTGGTTGGAAATGAATTAGTTCCCCTAGACCTAAAGAAGAAATTTTTTGCCAATGAGATATAAAAATTGCACATATTTACGTACAATTACCTTTTTTGGATTAAATCTGAAAATTTCAGGCGCTTACGTGTTATAGTTAATGAGTAATGGTCGTTACCCTTAACCCGGTCGGGGGAAAATTCACATCAAATATAGTCCCAAGCGAAAATTTGTTCTTTGAAAAACGTGAGTTTTCTATACACAAAAACTGAAGGTTGTTCTCTATTTAGGAGTACTTTTTCATCACAATTTAATTAAATATCTTCTTTGCAATGCATTTAATGGTGTTTTGAGGGTGAAAATTGTCATTTTCTATTTTTCATGGATTTTCTTTTGTCGTAACCCTTATCTTTCATAAGAAATTTACGAGTTTTCGCCTTTTTCAGCCTACACGATGTTTGTTTATCAGCTAATTCCTCAATGTTACACATGGAATATACACAAGCATATGCCTGATAACCATGCAAAAAATAAAAGAAATCGGTCAAATAGGTTTTGAAAAATCAACGAACTCCCTTAACCCTGTTAAAGTTAAAAAGCTATCTCCCTGAGCGGTTAAAACGCGCCGGACATAACCCCATAATATTCAAACTGTGTTTTCTTTACATGATAATGTTTTCCAGAGTGCATTTCACTATTTTGAGACACCTCGCGCAAAATGTTTGTTTTCGGTTGCAAATTATTATCAAAAAACCCTTATCTTTTTGTGCAAAAAAAATCTTGTTTTCTCTTATTTTGGGGCTAATGATATATTTTTACAGTATAACTAATCCAAATTAAGAATATAATAACATAAAAAAATGTTGTTTGCCACATTTAAGAATAAAAAGTGCAATTGGTTGAGTAGTTTTTGAAAATTAGGGCTTATCTTTCACTCCAGGCAGGCAAACATGAACTTGGTTGACCCCCCCCCCCCCTGGCAAAAAAGCCGAAATTAACTTAAAATATTCCAAAAATACCATTCTCTTTTCACTATTGTCTATTATTTTGTTTCAATGAATACTTAAAACGCATATTTTGCAAATCCGATATAATTCAACACGGATTTATTTGTAAAATTAACCCTTATCTTTTGTTGAAATTTTATTTTTTCATATATTTTTTGTCAAAAATGTTAATTTTTTTCGAATGTTTCTGTCAAAAAGTGTTAAATTAGACCGGATTTTGTTCGGTTTTCTTTAGTTCTACCCTTAAAATAAATTTTTGTTGTTTGTGTCTTAAAAATATCCAATCAATATCAAGTTACGACGAACCAGTGGAGTAGATTTTTCCTTCTAAAGACGGCCCAAGATTAAGTTTATCTTATTACGTAATAGTCCTAATTACTTCCGGGTACAAAAATCGACCGACAAACTAAAAGAAAACTATTTTGCAATATATACATGCAAAGAATGCAGGGCACTGACACACATTCAACGACTAAAAAATGCAAGAAATGGGTGCTATTATCCCGCGAGTGTGGTGTTTTTACTGTCAAAAAGCACTAAATGAATACCGAATTGGCCCTTTTAGCTTGACATATCATTTAAAGAATATTTTTCTCGATATTTGGTGATTAAGTAACCTAAAATAAAAACTCTAAGCGGACGAAGTAACTCTTACAATACCATTAATAAGAGAACATGCACTTATTTGCATATCTACCATTTAGGTATAAGGGAACTAATTCATTTTCCGTTATCGGCCATTATAACCTTTCCGGTCATAGCTCAGTCCAAGAGAATGCGAGAGTGTTCAAACCTGCCTTAAATTGAGGCCCGTTCATTTGCGCATGAAATGAATTGAAAATTAGTATGGCATGATCCCTTTTCTCTACGACTTTTTGGGCCATTTTTGAGATGACCCTTACCGCGAAGCGGTTTTTACCGGCCCCTAAAACAAATATACCCATGTTTATAAATAGCTTTTGGACCGGGAAAAAAGTTTAAAATCTTTAATTTTTCGATTGTATTTCATCAACAGATTATAATCGCTGAAAAATATTCAAACAATTTTGAATTTCAATAATATTGACCAATCAGAGATCACCTTCAACATTTGAGTATATGGACCGGAGTTTCCCTAAAGTTTTCTACCAGAGTGGTTGGAAATGAATTAGTTCCCTAGACCTAAAGAAGAAATTTTTTGCCAATGAGATATAAAAATTGCACATATTTACGTACAATTACCTTTTTTGGATTAAATCTGAAAATTTCAGGCGCTTACGTGTTATAGTTAATGAGTAATGGTCGTTACCCTTAATCGGTCGGGGAAAAAATCACATCAAATATAGTCCCAAGCGAAAATTTGTTCTTTGAAAAACGTGAGTTTTCTATACACAAAAACTGAAGGTTGTTCTCTATTTAGGAGTACTTTTTCATCACAATTTAATTAAATATCTTCTTTGCAATGCATTTAATGGTGTTTTGAGGGTGAAAATTGTCATTTTCTATTTTTCATGGATTTTCTTTTGTCGTAACCCTTATCTTTCATAAGAAATTTACGAGTTTTCGCCTTTTTCAGCCTACACGATGTTTGTTTATCAGCTAATTCCTCAATGTTACACATGGAATATACACAAGCATATGCCTGATAACCATGCAAAAAATAAAAGAAATCGGTCAAATAGGTTTTGAAAAATCAACGAACTCCCTTAACCCTGTTAAAGTTAAAAAGCTATCTCCCTGAGCGGTTAAAACGCGCCGGACATAACCCCATAATATTCAAACTGTGTTTTCTTTACATGATAATGTTTTCCAGAGTGCATTTCACTATTTTGAGACACCTCGCGCAAAATGTTTGTTTTCGGTTGCAAATTATTATCAAAAAACCCTTATCTTTTTGTGCAAAGAAAATCTTGTTTTCTCTTATTTTGGGGCTAATGATATATTTTTACAGTATAACTAATCCAAATTAAGAATATAATAACATAAAAAAATGTTGTTTGCCACATTTAAGAATAAAAAGTGCAATTGGTTGAGTAGTTTTTGAAAATTAGGGCTTATCTTTCACTCCAGGCAGGCAAACATGAACTTGGTTGACCCCCCCCCCCCTGGCAAAAAAGCCGAAATTAACTTAAAATATTCCAAAAATACCATTCTCTTTTCACTATTGTCTATTATTTTGTTTCAATGAATACTTAAAACGCATATTTTGCAAATCCGATATAATTCAACACGGATTTATTTGTAAAATTAACCCTTATCTTTTGTTGAAATTTTATTTTTTCATATATTTTTTGTCAAAAATGTTATTTTTTTTCGAATGTTTCTGTCAAAAAGTGTTAAATTAGACCGGATTTTGTTCGGTTTTCTTTAGTTCTACCCTTAAAATAAATTTTTGTTGTTTGTGTCTTAAAAATATCCAATCAATATCAAGTTACGACGAACCAGTGGAGTAGATTTTTCCTTCTAAAGACGGCCCAAGATTAAGTTTATCTTATTACGTAATAGTCCTAATTACTTCCGGGTACAAAAATCGACCGACAAACTAAAAGAAAACTATTTTGCAATATATACATGCAAAGAATGCAGGGCACTGACACACATTCAACGACTAAAAAATGCAAGAAATGGGTGCTATTATCCCGCGAGTGTGGTGTTTTTACTGTCAAAAAGCACTAAATGAATACCGAATTGGCCCTTTTAGCTTGACATATCATTTAAAGAATATTTTTCTCGATATTTGGTGATTAAGTAACCTAAAATAAAAACTCTAAGCGGACGAAGTAACTCTTACAATACCATTAATAAGAGAACATGCACTTATTTGCATATCTACCATTTAGGTATAAGGGAACTAATTCATTTTCCGTTATCGGCCATTATAACCTTTCCGGTCATAGCTCAGTCCAAGAGAATGCGAGAGTGTTCAAACCTGCCTTAAATTGAGGCCCGTTCATTTGCGCATGAAATGAATTGAAAATTAGTATGGCATGATCCCTTTTCTCTACGACTTTTTGGGCCATTTTTGAGATGACCCTTACCACGAAGCGGTTTTTACCGGCCCCTAAAACAAATATACCCATGTTTATAAATAGCTTTTGGACCGGGAAAAAAGTTTAAAATCTTTAATTTTTCGATTGTATTTCATCAACAGATTATAATCGCTGAAAAATATTCAAACAATTTTGAATTTCAATAATATTGACCAATCAGAGATCACCTTCAACATTTGAGTATATGGACCGGAGTTTCCCTAAAGTTTTCTACCAGAGTGGTTGGAAATGAATTAGTTCCCCTAGACCTAAAGAAGAAATTTTTTGCCAATGAGATATAAAAATTGCACATATTTACGTACAATTACCTTTTTTGGATTAAATCTGAAAATTTCAGGCGCTTACGTGTTATAGTTAATGAGTAATGGTCGTTACCCTTAACCCGGTCGGGGAAAAATTCACATCAAATATAGTCCCAAGCGAAAATTTGTTCTTTGAAAAACGTGAGTTTTCTATACACAAAAACTGAAGGTTGTTCTCTATTTAGGAGTACTTTTTCATCACAATTTAATTAAATATCTTCTTTGCAATGCATTTAATGGTGTTTTGAGGGTGAAAATTGTCATTTTCTATTTTTCATGGATTTTCTTTTGTCGTAACCCTTATCTTTCATAAGAAATTTACGAGTTTTCGCCTTTTTCAGCCTACACGATGTTTGTTTATCAGCTAATTCCTCAATGTTACACATGGAATATACACAAGCATATGCCTGATAACCATGCAAAAAATAAAAGAAATCGGTCAAATAGGTTTTGAAAAATCAACGAACTCCCTTAACCCTGTTAAAGTTAAAAAGCTATCTCCCTGAGCGGTTAAAACGCGCCGGACATAACCCCATAATATTCAAACTGTGTTTTCTTTACATGATAATGTTTTCCAGAGTGCATTTCACTATTTTGAGACACCTCGCGCAAAATGTTTGTTTTCGGTTGCAAATTATTATCAAAAAACCCTTATCTTTTTGTGCAAAAAAAATCTTGTTTTCTCTTATTTTGGGGCTAATGATATATTTTTACAGTATAACTAATCCAAATTAAGAATATAATAACATAAAAAAATGTTGTTTGCCACATTTAAGAATAAAAAGTGCAATTGGTTGAGTAGTTTTTGAAAATTAGGGCTTATCTTTCACTCCAGGCAGGCAAACATGAACTTGGTTGACCCCCCCCCCCTGGCAAAAAAGCCGAAATTAACTTAAAATATTCCAAAAATACCATTCTCTTTTCACTATTGTCTATTATTTTGTTTCAATGAATACTTAAAACGCATATTTTGCAAATCCGATATAATTCAACACGGATTTATTTGTAAAATTAACCCTTATCTTTTGTTGAAATTTTATTTTTTCATATATTTTTTGTCAAAAATGTTAATTTTTTTCGAATGTTTCTGTCAAAAAGTGTTAAATTAGACCGGATTTTGTTCGGTTTTCTTTAGTTCTACCCTTAAAATAAATTTTTGTTGTTTGTGTCTTAAAAATATCCAATCAATATCAAGTTACGACGAACCAGTGGAGTAGATTTTTCCTTCTAAAGACGGCCCAAGATTAAGTTTATCTTATTACGTAATAGTCCTAATTACTTCCGGGTACAAAAATCGACCGACAAACTAAAAGAAAACTATTTTGCAATATATACATGCAAAGAATGCAGGGCACTGACACACATTCAACGACTAAAAAATGCAAGAAATGGGTGCTATTATCCCGCGAGTGTGGTGTTTTTACTGTCAAAAAGCACTAAATGAATACCGAATTGGCCCTTTTAGCTTGACATATCATTTAAAGAATATTTTTCTCGATATTTGGTGATTAAGTAACCTAAAATAAAAACTCTAAGCGGACGAAGTAACTCTTACAATACCATTAATAAGAGAACATGCACTTATTTGCATATCTACCATTTAGGTATAAGGTAACTAATTCATTTTCCGTTATCGGCCATTATAACCTTTCCGGTCATAGCTCAGTCCAAGAGAATGCGAGAGTGTTCAAACCTGCCTTAAATTGAGGCCCGTTCATTTGCGCATGAAATGAATTGAAAATTAGTATGGCATGATCCCTTTTCTCTACGACTTTTTGGGCCATTTTTGAGATGACCCTTACCGCGAAGCGGTTTTTACCGGCCCCTAAAACAAATATACCCATGTTTATAAATAGCTTTTGGACCGGGAAAAAAGTTTAAAATCTTTAATTTTTCGATTGTATTTCATCAACAGATTATAATCGCTGAAAAATATTCAAACAATTTTGAATTTCAATAATATTGACCAATCAGAGATCACCTTCAACATTTGAGTATATGGACCGGAGTTTCCCTAAAGTTTTCTACCAGAGTGGTTGGAAATGAATTAGTTCCCCTAGACCTAAAGAAGAAATTTTTTGCCAATGAGATATAAAAATTGCACATATTTACGTACAATTACCTTTTTTGGATTAAATCTGAAAATTTCAGGCGCTTACGTGTTATAGTTAATGAGTAATGGTCGTTACCCTTAACCCGGTCGGGGAAAAATTCACATCAAATATAGTCCCAAGCGAAAATTTGTTCTTTGAAAAACGTGAGTTTTCTATACACAAAAACTGAAGGTTGTTCTCTATTTAGGAGTACTTTTTCATCACAATTTAATTAAATATCTTCTTTGCAATGCATTTAATGGTGTTTTGAGGGTGAAAATTGTCATTTTCTATTTTTCATGGATTTTCTTTTGTCGTAACCCTTATCTTTCATAAGAAATTTACGAGTTTTCGCCTTTTTCAGCCTACACGATGTTTGTTTATCAGCTAATTCCTCAATGTTACACATGGAATATACACAAGCATATGCCTGATAACCATGCAAAAAATAAAAGAAATCGGTCAAATAGGTTTTGAAAAATCAACGAACTCCCTTAACCCTGTTAAAGTTAAAAAGCTATCTCCCTGAGCGGTTAAAACGCGCCGGACATAACCCCATAATATTCAAACTGTGTTTTCTTTACATGATAATGTTTTCCAGAGTGCATTTCACTATTTTGAGACACCTCGCGCAAAATGTTTGTTTTCGGTTGCAAATTATTATAAAAAAACCCTTATCTTTTTGTGCAAAAAAAATCTTGTTTTCTCTTATTTTGGGGCTAATGATATATTTTTACAGTATAACTAATCCAAATTAAGAATATAATAACATAAAAAAATGTTGTTTGCCACATTTAAGAATAAAAAGTGCAATTGGTTGAGTAGTTTTTGAAAATTAGGGCTTATCTTTCACTCCAGGCAGGCAAACATGAACTTGGTTGACCCCCCCCCCCCCTGGCAAAAAAGCCGAAATTAACTTAAAATATTCCAAAAATACCATTCTCTTTTCACTATTGTCTATTATTTTGTTTCAATGAATACTTAAAACGCATATTTTGCAAATCCGATATAATTCAACACGGATTTATTTGTAAAATTAACCCTTATCTTTTGTTGAAATTTTATTTTTTCATATATTTTTTGTCAAAAATGTTAATTTTTTTCGAATGTTTCTGTCAAAAAGTGTTAAATTAGACCGGATTTTGTTCGGTTTTCTTTAGTTCTACCCTTAAAATAAATTTTTGTTGTTTGTGTCTTAAAAATATCCAATCAATATCAAGTTACGACGAACCAGTGGAGTAGATTTTTCCTTCTAAAGACGGCCCAAGATTAAGTTTATCTTATTACGTAATAGTCCTAATTACTTCCGGGTACAAAAATCGACCGACAAACTAAAAGAAAACTATTTTGCAATATATACATGCAAAGAATGCAGGGCACTGACACACATTCAACGACTAAAAAATGCAAGAAATGGGTGCTATTATCCCGCGAGTGTGGTGTTTTTACTGTCAAAAAGCACTAAATGAATACCGAATTGGCCCTTTTAGCTTGACATATCATTTAAAGAATATTTTTCTCGATATTTGGTGATTAAGTAACCTAAAATAAAAACTCTAAGCGGACGAAGTAACTCTTACAATACCATTAATAAGAGAACATGCACTTATTTGCATATCTACCATTTAGGTATAAGGGAACTAATTCATTTTCCGTTATCGGCCATTATAACCTTTCCGGTCATAGCTCAGTCCAAGAGAATGCGAGAGTGTTCAAACCTGCCTTAAATTGAGGCCCGTTCATTTGCGCATGAAATGAATTGAAAATTAGTATGGCATGATCCCTTTTCTCTACGACTTTTTGGGCCATTTTTGAGATGACCCTTACCGCGAAGCGGTTTTTACCGGCCCCTAAAACAAATATACCCATGTTTATAAATAGCTTTTGGACCGGGAAAAAAGTTTAAAATCTTTAATTTTTCGATTGTATTTCATCAACAGATTATAATCGCTGAAAAATATTCAAACAATTTTGAATTTCAATAATATTGACCAATCAGAGATCACCTTCAACATTTGAGTATATGGACCGGAGTTTCCCTAAAGTTTTCTACCAGAGTGGTTGGAAATGAATTAGTTCCCCTAGACCTAAAGAAGAAATTTTTTGCCAATGAGATATAAAAATTGCACATATTTACGTACAATTACCTTTTTTGGATTAAATCTGAAAATTTCAGGCGCTTACGTGTTATAGTTAATGAGTAATGGTCGTTACCCTTAACCCGGTCGGGGAAAAATTCACATCAAATATAGTCCCAAGCGAAAATTTGTTCTTTGAAAAACGTGAGTTTTCTATACACAAAAACTGAAGGTTGTTCTCTATTTAGGAGTACTTTTTCATCACAATTTAATTAAATATCTTCTTTGCAATGCATTTAATGGTGTTTTGAGGGTGAAAATTGTCATTTTCTATTTTTCATGGATTTTCTTTTGTCGTAACCCTTATCTTTCATAAGAAATTTACGAGTTTTCGCCTTTTTCAGCCTACACGATGTTTGTTTATCAGCTAATTCCTCAATGTTACACATGGAATATACACAAGCATATGCCTGATAACCATGCAAAAAATAAAAGAAATCGGTCAAATAGGTTTTGAAAAATCAACGAACTCCCTTAACCCTGTTAAAGTTAAAAAGCTATCTCCCTGAGCGGTTAAAACGCGCCGGACATAACCCCATAATATTCAAACTGTGTTTTCTTTACATGATAATGTTTTCCAGAGTGCATTTCACTATTTTGAGACACCTCGCGCAAAATGTTTGTTTTCGGTTGCAAATTATTATCAAAAAACCCTTATCTTTTTGTGCAAAAAAAATCTTGTTTTCTCTTATTTTGGGGCTAATGATATATTTTTACAGTATAACTAATCCAAATTAAGAATATAATAACATAAAAAAATGTTGTTTGCCACATTTAAGAATAAAAAGTGCAATTGGTTGAGTAGTTTTTGAAAATTAGGGCTTATCTTTCACTCCAGGCAGGCAAACATGAACTTGGTTGACCCCCCCCCCCCCTGGCAAAAAAGCCGAAATTAACTTAAAATATTCCAAAAATACCATTCTCTTTTCACTATTGTCTATTATTTTGTTTCAATGAATACTTAAAACGCATATTTTGCAAATCCGATATAATTCAACACGGATTTATTTGTAAAATTAACCCTTATCTTTTGTTGAAATTTTATTTTTTCATATATTTTTTGTCAAAAATGTTAATTTTTTTCGAATGTTTCTGTCAAAAAGTGTTAAATTAGACCGGATTTTGTTCGGTTTTCTTTAGTTCTACCCTTAAAATAAATTTTTGTTGTTTGTGTCTTAAAAATATCCAATCAATATCAAGTTACGACGAACCAGTGGAGTAGATTTTTCCTTCTAAAGACGGCCCAAGATTAAGTTTATCTTATTACGTAATAGTCCTAATTACTTCCGGGTACAAAAATCGACCGACAAACTAAAAGAAAACTATTTTGCAATATATACATGCAAAGAATGCAGGGCACTGACACACATTCAACGACTAAAAAATGCAAGAAATGGGTGCTATTATCCCGCGAGTGTGGTGTTTTTACTGTCAAAAAGCACTAAATGAATACCGAATTGGCCCTTTTAGCTTGACATATCATTTAAAGAATATTTTTCTCGATATTTGGTGATTAAGTAACCTAAAATAAAAACTCTAAGCGGACGAAGTAACTCTTACAATACCATTAATAAGAGAACATGCACTTATTTGCATATCTACCATTTAGGTATAAGGGAACTAATTCATTTTCCGTTATCGGCCATTATAACCTTTCCGGTCATAGCTCAGTCCAAGAGAATGCGAGAGTGTTCAAACCTGCCTTAAATTGAGGCCCGTTCATTTGCGCATGAAATGAATTGAAAATTAGTATGGCATGATCCCTTTTCTCTACGACTTTTTGGGCCATTTTTGAGATGACCCTTACCGCGAAGCGGTTTTTACCGGCCCCTAAAACAAATATACCCATGTTTATAAATAGCTTTTGGACCGGGAAAAAAGTTTAAAATCTTTAATTTTTCGATTGTATTTCATCAACAGATTATAATCGCTGAAAAATATTCAAACAATTTTGAATTTCAATAATATTGACCAATCAGAGATCACCTTCAACATTTGAGTATATGGACCGGAGTTTCCCTAAAGTTTTCTACCAGAGTGGTTGGAAATGAATTAGTTCCCCTAGACCTAAAGAAGAAATTTTTTGCCAATGAGATATAAAAATTGCACATATTTACGTACAATTACCTTTTTTGGATTAAATCTGAAAATTTCAGGCGCTTACGTGTTATAGTTAATGAGTAATGGTCGTTACCCTTAACCCGGTCGGGGAAAAATTCACATCAAATATAGTCCCAAGCGAAAATGTGTTCTTTGAAAAACGTGAGTTTTCTATACACAAAAACTGAAGGTTGTTCTCTATTTAGGAGTACTTTTTCATCACAATTTAATTAAATATCTTCTTTGCAATGCATTTAATGGTGTTTTGAGGGTGAAAATTGTCATTTTCTATTTTTCATGGATTTTCTTTTGTCGTAACCCTTATCTTTCATAAGAAATTTACGAGTTTTCGCCTTTTTCAGCCTACACGATGTTTGTTTATCAGCTAATTCCTCAATGTTACACATGGAATATACACAAGCATATGCCTGATAACCATGCAAAAAATAAAAGAAATCGGTCAAATAGGTTTTGAAAAATCAACGAACTCCCTTAACCCTGTTAAAGTTAAAAAGCTATCTCCCTGAGCGGTTAAAACGCGCCGGACATAACCCCATAATATTCAAACTGTGTTTTCTTTACATGATAATGTTTTCCAGAGTGCATTTCACTATTTTGAGACACCTCGCGCAAAATGTTTGTTTTCGGTTGCAAATTATTATAAAAAAACCCTTATCTTTTTGTGCAAAAAAAATCTTGTTTTCTCTTATTTTGGGGCTAATGATATATTTTTACAGTATAACTAATCCAAATTAAGAATATAATAACATAAAAAAATGTTGTTTGCCACATTTAAGAATAAAAAGTGCAATTGGTTGAGTAGTTTTTGAAAATTAGGGCTTATCTTTCACTCCAGGCAGGCAAACATGAACTTGGTTGACCCCCCCCCCTGGCAAAAAAGCCGAAATTAACTTAAAATATTCCAAAAATACCATTCTCTTTTCACTATTGTCTATTATTTTGTTTCAATGAATACTTAAAACGCATATTTTGCAAATCCGATATAATTCAACACGGATTTATTTGTAAAATTAACCCTTATCTTTTGTTGAAATTTTATTTTTTCATATATTTTTTGTCAAAAATGTTAATTTTTTTCGAATGTTTCTGTCAAAAAGTGTTAAATTAGACCGGATTTTGTTCGGTTTTCTTTAGTTCTACCCTTAAAATAAATTTTTGTTGTTTGTGTCTTAAAAATATCCAATCAATATCAAGTTACGACGAACCAGTGGAGTAGATTTTTCCTTCTAAAGACGGCCCAAGATTAAGTTTATCTTATTACGTAATAGTCCTAATTACTTCCGGGTACAAAAATCGACCGACAAACTAAAAGAAAACTATTTTGCAATATATACATGCAAAGAATGCAGGGCACTGACACACATTCAACGACTAAAAAATGCAAGAAATGGGTGCTATTATCCCGCGAGTGTGGTGTTTTTACTGTCAAAAAGCACTAAATGAATACCGAATTGGCCCTTTTAGCTTGACATATCATTTAAAGAATATTTTTCTCGATATTTGGTGATTAAGTAACCTAAAATAAAAACTCTAAGCGGACGAAGTAACTCTTACAATACCATTAATAAGAGAACATGCACTTATTTGCATATCTACCATTTAGGTATAAGGGAACTAATTCATTTTCCGTTATCGGCCATTATAACCTTTCCGGTCATAGCTCAGTCCAAGAGAATGCGAGAGTGTTCAAACCTGCCTTAAATTGAGGCCCGTTCATTTGCGCATGAAATGAATTGAAAATTAGTATGGCATGATCCCTTTTCTCTACGACTTTTTGGGCCATTTTTGAGATGACCCTTACCGCGAAGCGGTTTTTACCGGCCCCTAAAACAAATATACCCATGTTTATAAATAGCTTTTGGACCGGGAAAAAAGTTTAAAATCTTTAATTTTTCGATTGTATTTCATCAACAGATTATAATCGCTGAAAAATATTCAAACAATTTTGAATTTCAATAATATTGACCAATCAGAGATCACCTTCAACATTTGAGTATATGGACCGGAGTTTCCCTAAAGTTTTCTACCAGAGTGGTTGGAAATGAATTAGTTCCCCTAGACCTAAAGAAGAAATTTTTTGCCAATGAGATATAAAAATTGCACATATTTACGTACAATTACCTTTTTTGGATTAAATCTGAAAATTTCAGGCGCTTACGTGTTATAGTTAATGAGTAATGGTCGTTACCCTTAACCCGGTCGGGGAAAAATTCACATCAAATATAGTCCCAAGCGAAAATTTGTTCTTTGAAAAACGTGAGTTTTCTATACACAAAAACTGAAGGTTGTTCTCTATTTAGGAGTACTTTTTCATCACAATTTAATTAAATATCTTCTTTGCAATGCATTTAATGGTGTTTTGAGGGTGAAAATTGTCATTTTCTATTTTTCATGGATTTTCTTTTGTCGTAACCCTTATCTTTCATAAGAAATTTACGAGTTTTCGCCTTTTTCAGCCTACACGATGTTTGTTTATCAGCTAATTCCTCAATGTTACACATGGAATATACACAAGCATATGCCTGATAACCATGCAAAAAATAAAAGAAATCGGTCAAATAGGTTTTGAAAAATCAACGAACTCCCTTAACCCTGTTAAAGTTAAAAAGCTATCTCCCTGAGCGGTTAAAACGCGCCGGACATAACCCCATAATATTCAAACTGTGTTTTCTTTACATGATAATGTTTTCCAGAGTGCATTTCACTATTTTGAGACACCTCGCGCAAAATGTTTGTTTTCGGTTGCAAATTATTATCAAAAAACCCTTATCTTTTTGTGCAAAAAAAATCTTGTTTTCTCTTATTTTGGGGCTAATGATATATTTTTACAGTATAACTAATCCAAATTAAGAATATAATAACATAAAAAAATGTTGTTTGCCACATTTAAGAATAAAAAGTGCAATTGGTTGAGTAGTTTTTGAAAATTAGGGCTTATCTTTCACTCCAGGCAGGCAAACATGAACTTGGTTGACCCCCCCCCCCTGGCAAAAAAGCCGAAATTAACTTAAAATATTCCAAAAATACCATTCTCTTTTCACTATTGTCTATTATTTTGTTTCAATGAATACTTAAAACGCATATTTTGCAAATCCGATATAATTCAACACGGATTTATTTGTAAAATTAACCCTTATCTTTTGTTGAAATTTTATTTTTTCATATATTTTTTGTCAAAAATGTTAATTTTTTTCGAATGTTTCTGTCAAAAAGTGTTAAATTAGACCGGATTTTGTTCGGTTTTCTTTAGTTCTACCCTTAAAATAAATTTTTGTTGTTTGTGTCTTAAAAATATCCAATCAATATCAAGTTACGACGAACCAGTGGAGTAGATTTTTCCTTCTAAAGACGGCCCAAGATTAAGTTTATCTTATTACGTAATAGTCCTAATTACTTCCGGGTACAAAAATCGACCGACAAACTAAAAGAAAACTATTTTGCAATATATACATGCAAAGAATGCAGGGCACTGACACACATTCAACGACTAAAAAATGCAAGAAATGGGTGCTATTATCCCGCGAGTGTGGTGTTTTTACTGTCAAAAAGCACTAAATGAATACCGAATTGGCCCTTTTAGCTTGACATATCATTTAAAGAATATTTTTCTCGATATTTGGTGATTAAGTAACCTAAAATAAAAACTCTAAGCGGACGAAGTAACTCTTACAATACCATTAATAAGAGAACATGCACTTATTTGCATATCTACCATTTAGGTATAAGGGAACTAATTCATTTTCCGTTATCGGCCATTATAACCTTTCCGGTCATAGCTCAGTCCAAGAGAATGCGAGAGTGTTCAAACCTGCCTTAAATTGAGGCCCGTTCATTTGCGCATGAAATGAATTGAAAATTAGTATGGCATGATCCCTTTTCTCTACGACTTTTTGGGCCATTTTTGAGATGACCCTTACCGCGAAGCGGTTTTTACCGGCCCCTAAAACAAATATACCCATGTTTATAAATAGCTTTTGGACCGGGAAAAAAGTTTAAAATCTTTAATTTTTCGATTGTATTTCATCAACAGATTATAATCGCTGAAAAATATTCAAACAATTTTGAATTTCAATAATATTGACCAATCAGAGATCACCTTCAACATTTGAGTATATGGACCGGAGTTTCCCTAAAGTTTTCTACCAGAGTGGTTGGAAATGAATTAGTTCCCCTAGACCTAAAGAAGAAATTTTTTGCCAATGAGATATAAAAATTGCACATATTTACGTACAATTACCTTTTTTGGATTAAATCTGAAAATTTCAGGCGCTTACGTGTTATAGTTAATGAGTAATGGTCGTTACCCTTAACCCGGTCGGGGAAAAATTCACATCAAATATAGTCCCAAGCGAAAATGTGTTCTTTGAAAAACGTGAGTTTTCTATACACAAAAACTGAAGGTTGTTCTCTATTTAGGAGTACTTTTTCATCACAATTTAATTAAATATCTTCTTTGCAATGCATTTAATGGTGTTTTGAGGGTGAAAATTGTCATTTTCTATTTTTCATGGATTTTCTTTTGTCGTAACCCTTATCTTTCATAAGAAATTTACGAGTTTTCGCCTTTTTCAGCCTACACGATGTTTGTTTATCAGCTAATTCCTCAATGTTACACATGGAATATACACAAGCATATGCCTGATAACCATACAAAAAATAAAAGAAATCGGTCAAATAGGTTTTGCAAAATCAACGAACTCCCTTAACCCTGTTAAAATTAAAAAGCTATCTCCCTGAGCGGTTAAAACGCGCCGGACATAACCCCATAATATTCAAACTGTGTTTTCTTTACATGATAATGTTTTCCAGAGTGCATTTCACTATTTTGAGACACCTCGCGCAAAATGTTTGTTTTCGGTTGCAAATTATTATCAAAAAACCCTTATCTTTTTGTGCAAAAAAAATCTTGTTTTCTCTTATTTTGGGGCTAATGATATATTTTTACAGTATAACTAATCCAAATTAAGAATATAATAACATAAAAAAATGTTGTTTGCCACATTTAAGAATAAAAAGTGCAATTGGTTGAGTAGTTTTTGAAAATTAGGGCTTATCTTTCACTCCAGGCAGGTAAACATGAACTTGGTTGACCCCCCCCCCCTGGCAAAAAAGCCGAAATTAACTTAAAATATTCCAAAAATACCATTCTCTTTTCACTATTGTCTATTATTTTGTTTCAATGAATACTTAAAACGCATATTTTGCAAATCCGATATAATTCAACACGGATTTATTTGTAAAATTAACCCTTATCTTTTGTTGAAATTTTATTTTTTCATATATTTTTTGTCAAAAATGTTAATTTTTTTCGAATGTTTCTGTCAAAAAGTGTTAAATTAGACCGGATTTTGTTCGGTTTTCTTTAGTTCTACCCTTAAAATAAATTTTTGTTGTTTGTGTCTTAAAAATATCCAATCAATATCAAGTTACGACGAACCAGTGGAGTAGATTTTTCCTTCTAAAGACGGCCCAAGATTAAGTTTATCTTATTACGTAATAGTCCTAATTACTTCCGGGTACAAAAATCGACCGACAAACTAAAAGAAAACTATTTTGCAATATATACATGCAAAGAATGCAGGGCACTGACACACATTCAACGACTAAAAAATGCAAGAAATGGGTGCTATTATCCCGCGAGTGTGGTGTTTTTACTGTCAAAAAGCACTAAATGAATACCGAATTGGCCCTTTTAGCTTGACATATCATTTAAAGAATATTTTTCTCGATATTTGGTGATTAAGTAACCTAAAATAAAAACTCTAAGCGGACGAAGTAACTCTTACAATACCATTAATAAGAGAACATGCACTTATTTGCATATCTACCATTTAGGTATAAGGGAACTAATTCATTTTCCGTTATCGGCCATTATAACCTTTCCGGTCATAGCTCAGTCCAAGAGAATGCGAAAGTGTTCAAACCTGCCTTAAATTGAGGCCCGTTCATTTGCGCATGAAATGAATTGAAAATTAGTATGGCATGATCCCTTTTCTCTACGACTTTTTGGGCCATTTTTGAGATGACCCTTACCGCGAAGCGGTTTTTACCGGCCCCTAAAACAAATATACCCATGTTTATAAATAGCTTTTGGACCGGGAAAAAAGTTTAAAATCTTTAATTTTTCGATTGTATTTCATCAACAGATTATAATCGCTGAAAAATATTCAAACAATTTTGAATTTCAATAATATTGACCAATCAGAGATCACCTTCAACATTTGAGTATATGGACCGGAGTTTCCCTAAAGTTTTCTACCAGAGTGGTTGGAAATGAATTAGTTCCCCTAGACCTAAAGAAGAAATTTTTTGCCAATGAGATATAAAAATTGCACATATTTACGTACAATTACCTTTTTTGGATTAAATCTGAAAATTTCAGGCGCTTACGTGTTATAGTTAATGAGTAATGGTCGTTACCCTTAACCCGGTCGGGGAAAAATTCACATCAAATATAGTCCCAAGCGAAAATTTGTTCTTTGAAAAACGTGAGTTTTCTATACACAAAAACTGAAGGTTGTTCTCTATTTAGGAGTACTTTTTCATCACAATTTAATTAAATATCTTCTTTGCAATGCATTTAATGGTGTTTTGAGGGTGAAAATTGTCATTTTCTATTTTTCATGGATTTTCTTTTGTCGTAACCCTTATCTTTCATAAGAAATTTACGAGTTTTCGCCTTTTTCAGCCTACACGATGTTTGTTTATCAGCTAATTCCTCAATGTTACACATGGAATATACACAAGCATATGCCTGATAACCATGCAAAAAATAAAAGAAATCGGTCAAATAGGTTTTGAAAAATCAACGAACTCCCTTAACCCTGTTAAAGTTAAAAAGCTATCTCCCTGAGCGGTTAAAACGCGCCGGACATAACCCCATAATATTCAAACTGTGTTTTCTTTACATGATAATGTTTTCCAGAGTGCATTTCACTATTTTGAGACACCTCGCGCAAAATGTTTGTTTTCGGTTGCAAATTATTATCAAAAAACCCTTATCTTTTTGTGCAAAAAAAATCTTGTTTTCTCTTATTTTGGGGCTAATGATATATTTTTACAGTATAACTAATCCAAATTAAGAATATAATAACATAAAAAATGTTGTTTGCCACATTTAAGAATAAAAAGTGCAATTGGTTGAGTAGTTTTTGAAAATTAGGGCTTATCTTTCACTCCAGGCAGGCAAACATGAACTTGGTTG